>CM055126.1:216801160-217516160 GCA_029206835.1 Rana muscosa
CCCCTTCCCTCCCCTCACAGGGGGGCCCCTCTCTCCTCCTTCCCCTCACAGGGGGGCCCCTCTCTCCTCCTTCCCTCCCCTCACAGGGGGGCCCCTCTCTCCTCCTTCCCTCCCCTCACAGGGGGGCCCCTCTCTCCTCCTTCCCTCCCCTCACCCCCTTTCCTCCCCTCACAGGGGGCCCCCCTCACCCCCTTCTCTCCCCTCACAGGGGGGCCCCCCCTCCTCTCACCCCCTTCCCTCCCCTCACAGGGGGCCCCCCTCCTCTCACAGGGGGGGCCCCCTCTCACCAAGAACCCTCATTCAGGACCCCCAGGGGCCACTCTCATTCACACATTGGGTCACACAATGACTTACCTCCTCGGTGGTGGGGGGGGCACCGTCAGGTGGGGGCGGCGGTGGCTGTTGATCGGTCGCAGGGGGTGGCGGGGGGCTGTCTTTCGGTGTCCGGAGGCAGCGCCGAGGATTGGTACCCCGGAGGGGGCACATTGTGGGTGTAGGGGGGAGGGTAGGAGTAGGCCTGATGGTGCGGGTAGTACGGTCTGGGGGGGACGGGGGCAGGGGCCCCTACAGGAAGAACATTCTCCAGCTGTTTCTGGTGCATCCTCTGGAGCTGCTCCAGCTGGGCCAGGTGCTGGTCCCGAAAACTGTGCAGTCCCTGGTCCCCAGGTGGGGGCGCTGGGTAGCCGGAGGGGCCGCCATACCGGGGCGTCCATCCCGAGAACATGGCGCCTCTCTGCACACACTCGGCTCAGGACGTGACGTCATGCAGAGCGCGCAGCCGCAGCTTGGGGTCATGTGACTAGCTCGAGGGGCGGAGCCTTCCTACTGAGCATGCGCAAGGGTAAAGAAAGGCTCTCGGAGGCTCAGGCCGCCATCTTGGTGCTCTAATGTTTCAGAAGACAATTGGCTGTGGGAGTGCTGTGTGACAATTTCCATTCTTGGTTTGGGAAAAGAGTGATCAATAAAAATTTGTCATTGTAAAAAAAAAATGGGAAAAAGCAACGACTAGTCTGTAATTATTTCCAAAAAATCGGCGACTTGAAGATCGCCGCAATGTAGGTTTTTAACCACTTGACCTCCACAAGTTTTACTCCCCTTCATGACTAGGCATTTTTTTGCGATACGCACTGCGTCGCGTTAACTAACAATTGCGCGGTCGTGCGACGCTGTACCCAAATACAATTGATGTCCTTTTTTCCCCCCATAAATAGATCTTTCTTTTGGTGGTATTTGATCACCTCAGCGGTTTTAATTTTTTTACGCTATATACAAAAAAAGACAAAAAAAAAAAATATACTATATTTTTTACATTCCGCTATAAAACACATCCAATAAAAAAATTCTTTATCAATTTAGGCCAATATGTATTCTGCTACATATTTTTGGCAAAAAAAAAAATCCCAATAAGTGAATATTAATTGGTTTGCACAAAAGTTATCACGTCTACAAACTACAGGATATTTTTATGGATTTTTTAATTTTAATGGTGGCGATCAGGGACTTATATTGGGACTGCGATATTGCAGCGGACAGATCGGACACTAAGTGACACTTTTGACACTGTTTTGGGGACCAGTGACACTAAGACCCCTTTCACACTAAGCCGCCCATAGCGTCGGCGGTAAAACGCCAACATTTTTACCGCCGACGCTATGGGCAGATTTGCGACGCATTTAACCCCCGCTAGCAGCCGAGAAAGGGTTAAAACCGGTATAGCCGCGCTGTCCCATTGATTTCAATGGGCAGGAGCGGTGGAGGAACGGTAAACACACCGCTCCAAAGATGTAGCTAGCAGGACTTTTTTTTACCGTCCTGCTAGCGCACCGCTCCAGTGTGAAAGCCCTCGGGCTTTCACACTGGAGTGAATGTAACAGCTGTTTAACCGCTTAAGGACCCCTTCACGCCGATATACGTCGGCAGAATGGAATGGCTGGGCAGAAGCACGTACCTCTAAGTCGCCTTTAAGAGCCCAGCCGTGGGTCGCGAACGCGCCGCCGACGGCGCGCTCGCGACCTGGTCCTGTGCTCCACGGACCCAATTGCCGCCGGTGTCCCGCGATTGGGTCACAGAGCTGAAGAACGGGGAGAGGTAAGTGTAAACAAACCTTTCCCCGTTCTTCCTAGTGTGACTGCCACTGATCGTCTGTTCCCTGTCATAGGGAACGACGATCAGTGACATCACACGGCAAGCCACGCCCCCTAACAGTAGTAATCACTCCCTAGAAAACACTTAACCCCTTCAGCGCCCCTACAGGTTAACCCCTTCACTGCCAGTGTCATTTTCACAGTAATCAGTGCATTTTTTTTAGCACTTTTCACTGTAAAAATGACAATGGCCCCAAAATAGTGTCAAAAGTGTCCGATGTGTCCGCCATAGTGTCGCAGTCATGATAAAAATCGCTGATCGCCGCCATAGCTAGTAAAAAATAAATTATTATTAAAAAATGCCATAAAACTATCCCCTATTTTGTAGACGCTAACTTTTGCACAAACCAATCAATAAACGCTTATTGCGATTTTTTTTTTACCAACAATATGTAGAAGAAAACATATTGGCCAAAATTGAGGAAAAAAATAGTTTTTTTATATTGTAGCGGGGTCTCCTTTAAGGCCCCGGGACTACGTTACCCAGAACCCCGTCCGGCACCCAGAGTGCAGTTAGCCACCGCAGAGACTCATTCATGGGAGGGGTTATTTAAGAAGGAGGCGAGGCGGAGGTCGGCCTCTTTGGACACCGCGCTACAAGCAACAGCTTCTTCCTGCGCGGATCTGCTGCAGTACAAGGCCTGAAGCCTGGGGCCTTGTGCAACTTCCAAAGAGCCTTCCACCCCGCTGCGAAGCCTGGGTGGCACCAGACTGGTCGAGTGAGGACATCAGTTGGATCGGGGACCCGATCGTTGCAGACGCTGTGTGCGGATACACAGCAGGTGGATGTCCCGGACTGTGATCGCGTCCGGAGTGGTGAGCGGGCACATGCCCAAAACCAATAGACTGTACTGAGTTCAGATCTACAGGCTGTATTGGCCCACCGTTCGTTTGTTTGTTGTTTGACTGGGGACCGGTAGCAGGACAGAGTTGGGGTGTCCCTCAGTATAGTGTTCCAAGTGACTGCCATATTGCGGATTACAAATACTATTCATCAAGTGCACCACCGAAAGTTTGCATGCGAAGAAATCCCTAAGGGAAAGACTGAGATTTCTTGTATGTCAGGCCTGACTCGGGGGGGGGGGGGTGGTAGAGAATTGTTTAATGCGCCATAGGGCGCGTACACCATAATAGCTGCGCGCGGTGGGTTACCGCGTGGGGCCATTGTTGTGTGACACACTTATTGTTGCAGGGCTCTGTGAGCAAGTCGTATGTGTTCTGTTCTGCTTATGCCCGTTCTATGAAAGTAAAAATTGTTCTATTTAACCTTCCACATCAGTGTGTTGTCTTACTGCAAGGAGGTTACACCTTGTAATACCATTGCTTATGACAAGTTAACCCTAGACTAACTGTGCCAGAGTGGGTCGAGTAAGATTGCCGGGGGTTGGCGGTGCTGTATACAGGGCCCGAAATCAAACCAGCGGCTCTCTTAACTGGGGGTAACGCTACAATATATTTTTGGGCGATATTTATTATAGCAAAAAGTAAAAAATATTGTATTTTTTTTAAAATTGTCGCTCTATTTTTGTTTATAGTGCAAAAAATAAAAACCGCAGAGGTGATCAAATACCACCAAAAGAAAACTCTATTTGTCGGAAAAAAAGGACGTCAATTTTGTTTGGGAGCCACGTCGCACGACCACGCAATTGTCAGTTAAAGCGACGCAGTGCCGAATCGCAAAAAGTGGCCTGGTCCTTAACCAGCCAAAATGGTCCGGCGCTTAAGTGGTTAAGGGCGGATTGCAGGCGCTATTTTTAACGCTATAGCGCCTGCAATACGCCCTCGGTGTGAAAGGGGTCTAATACAGTGATCAGTGCTAAAAAATATGCACTGTCACCGTACTAATGACACTGGCAGGGAAGGGGTAAACATCAGGGGGCGAACAAAGGGTTAACTGTGTGGCTAGGGAGTGCTTACTAACTGTGTGGGGAGGTTCTTGTACTGTGGGAAGGCAGAGATCTGTGTTCCTGCTTAGCAGAAATGGATCACTACCTTCCCTTCTCACAGAACGGCGATCTGCCTTGTTTACATCGACAGACGGCCGCTCTGCTTCTCTCAGGAACAATCGGCAGGTCCCAGCGGATATCGAGTCTGCCGGACCCGCTGATTGTCTACCGCTGTGTCCAATCACATCGGGAGTGGATCGCCGGCAGCGCGCGCGCACCCCAGACACAGAAGTGCAAGATCACATACAGGCAGTAGTGTATTCAGGTTTTGTGCTGCCCTAGGCCTGACTAAACTCGTGCACCCCCTAATTTAAAAATGACCAACCCCTTCCTGTCAAGGCCACACTCCTTGCTGTTTAAGATCCGCCCTGAAATCTTCAAGTGGGGACACTAATTCTGAGGTCCTGGGGGGGGGCAATAGATTCCCTAAATTTGCATAGATTTCCTCTCACTTCCTGTTTGGCTATGGGGCAGGAAGTGAAGGGAAATCTCTGCAATGGGACAGGAATGGTAAAAAAATAAACTGACAAGGACCCGATGCGCGTGCCTGGTGGCTGTGATGGCCACCGGGCACCTGCGATTGCCCAGTAACCGAGCAGGACCGTGGATCTGTGTGTGTAAACACAGATCCACGTCCTGTCTGGGAGAGGAGACCGATGGTGTGTCCCTTGTACATAGGGACACCGATCGGTCACCTCCCCCAGCCAGTTCCCTCCCCCCACAGTAAGAATCACTTCCAGGGAATACATTTAACCCCTTCCTCGCCCCCTAGTGTTAACCCCTTCCCTGCCAGTCATGTTTATACAGTAATCAATGCATTTTTATAGCACTGATCGCTGTATAAATGTGAATGGTCCCAAAAATGTGTCAAAAGTGTCCGATGTGTCCGCCGCAATATCACAGTCACGATAAAAATCCCTGATCGCCGCCATTACTAGTAAAAAAAAAAAAAAAAAAAAATGCTATAAATCTATCCCCTATTTTTTATCTGCTATACCTTTTGTGCAAACCAATCAATATACGCTTATTGCGATTTTTTTTTTTTTACCAAAAATATGTAGAAGAATACGTATCAGCCTAAACTGAGGAAAATTTTATTTATTTTTAAAAAAAAAAATGATATTTATTATAGCTAAAAGTAAAAAATATTGTGTTTTTTTTCAAACTTGACGCTCTTCTTTTGTTTATAGTGCAAAAAAAAAAAAACGCAGAGGTGATCAAATACCACCAAAAGAAAGCTCTATTTGTGGGAAAAAAAGGACGCAAATTTTGTTTGGGTACAGCGTCGCACGACCGGGCAATTGTCATTCAAAGTGTAAGAGCTGAAAGCTGAAAAATGGCCTGGGCAGGAAGGGGGTGAAAGTGCCCAGTAGGCAGGTGGTTAAGCACAAATTTCTGATAATTTTATAGAGAGGACTAAGAAGATATAAGCATTCCAATGGTGCAGCAGAAAACATATAGCACAGTGAGGAAGGTTTGTTGTCCAGGATGATAGGACAGACAAACTTAGAAGCAGCCCCCCCTACAGTTGCGGAATGGCGGCCACCCGCATACCAGAAGCAGTGCGGCCGCTTTATGGGGGCGCTAGACTAATTTGCCTCTCAGCCCAGTCCGCCCCATAAGACTGGCGCTACACTAACAGTGTAGCGCAAGCCGGAGGGGACTCTTTCAGTGCTGCCCCCCTGCAAAGTGCTACCCTAGGCCTGGGCCTTGTCGGCCTAGGGCAGGATACAGTGTTGCATACAGGTACATGATTTTTGCACAGGTGAGCCACCTTTCCACTGTGTGTGTGTATAATATACACAGACAGTGGAAAGGTGGCTCACCTGTGCAAAAATCATGTACCTGTATGCAACACTGTATCCTGCCCTAGGCCGACAAGGCCCAGGCCTAGGGCAGCACGGAAAGTGTCCCCTCTAGCTTGCGCTACACTGTTAGTATAGCGCCAGTCTTATATAGTATACAGTCGGCAAGCGGTTAGTAGGAAAATGTGTGTGTAAAAATTACCTCAAACAACCACGGATGACCGCACGACTCCATTGAGCTCCCGATAGCCAATCATAATCCATCTTGAACACATTTGACCTTGGTATAGGGCGTTCTCATTGGTTGCTGTGGATTACCGTGGTGACAAGAGGCCTCGTTCACTGTAGGACACGATATGGGTTGATTTACTAAAGGCAAATCCAATTTGCACTACAAGTGCACTTAGAAGTGCAGTCGCTGTAGATCTGAGGGGAAGATCTGAAATGAGGGGAAGCTCTTCTGATTTTATCTTCCAATCATGTACAAGCAAAAATGCTGTTTTTTATTTTCTTTGCATGTTCATCTTGGATCTACAGCGACTGCATTTCCAAGTGCACTTGCAGTGCAAAGTGGATTTGCCTTTAGTAAATAAAGCCCAAGGTCTGCCTTCATTATCGCCATTGTGGCGCTGTATTAAATAAATGAGCCTGGGAATGCTCATAGCAACCACCAATTCTAAGCAGTGTATCGAAAATATACTTCCCGTTGCAGAGGATGCCTGACATTCTGCCTCAAGCTCTGTGCAGACTTCCAAAGGAAAAAAAAAAACAGTGAATCAATCCCAGAAGGAGGACATCGGCCCACACGGATAAAGCACCTTCTGTTTTTTCCTGTTGGCGCTAGTGCCCTTTCACACGGGCATTCTGATCATCTCCACTGTCAGTTTTTCAGGCCGACTTGATCAGAAGCTCCATGCAACCCTATAGACAGGCGGATGTAAACAGACTTGTGTCCACCTACACTAAGGTGACCAGATTTTTAAAATGAAATCCGGGGACATAGTTTTTTTTTTACTAGTAATGGCGGCAATCAGCGACTCTCTGCCCATCGCCGCCGCCTGCTTCACAGCCTGTCAAGTCTCACTCTCCGGGCCCGGCTACTACTGGGTGGGGAGCGGAGGAAGATCACTCCGCCAGGGAAGACAAGGAGATAAGCAGGCAGGCTGCTGGCCGGGACTTGAGCCAAGGCAGAAGAACATGCGAGCGAAGCTGAATTGGCACCCAAAACTGAAGAAATATTCCCTCCGCTCCGACCAGCTCATGATCATCAGAAAGGGGCACAGATAATGGAAAAAAATACACCCCCCTAAGCTAGTAGGAGCGGCAGAGCGGGGTCGTGTGATTCAGATTTTTTTTTTTTTAATTTTGCACTGACTGTCTTTGAAATTGCCCCAGCCCCTGTTCAAATCCAATCCGGGGACAAAACCGGGGACAGATTTGGTCCGGGGACAGTGTCCTCAATCCGGGGACTGTCCCCTGAAACTGGGGATGTCTGGTCACCCTAACCTACACCCACCTACCTCCGAGTCCCACCAGGTCTGTGTTCTTTTCTGTTTTTGCAGACCTAAATGTGAAAGATCGGAGGTAGCATGATGTAAACGGACAGCAAAGTTTGCCACCCATGAAGCTGTCACAGGTTCGCCCGTATCCACCAGACACAAAATTAAGAGGCACGGATGTCAAGAAACTGACATCCATCCCGTACAACTCCGATTTAGCAGGGGATCTGCTCACAGTCACAGATCCCCTGCTGAACAGAGCAGACTCTGCTCCTTGTAAAACGACCCTTATGCCGCGTACACACGATCGTGAAAATCTGACAGGAAAAGTCCGATGTGAGCTTTTGGTCGGAAATTCCGACCGTGTGTAGGCTCCATCTGACTTTTTCTGTCGGAATTTCCGCCAAGAAAAGATTGAGAGCAAGTTCTCTATTTTTCCAATGGAAAGAATTCTTGTCGGAAATTCCTATCGTCTGTATGCAATTACGACGCGCAAAAAAACACGCATGCTCAGAATCAAGCAGAAGAGCCGAACTGCCTATTGAACTTCATTGATCTCGGCTCATCGTAAGTCTTGTACATCACCGCGTTATTGGCAGTCGGAATTTCAGACAAGATTTGTGTGACCGTTGTGACAGCAGGAAGGTAAAGTCACCTGGTTGCATCCAGGGGGGTAGATATATTTCTCCCAGATTCAGGCTTTATGCTGACTTATACAACTAGGGTGGAGAGTTGTATAAGCCCAGCTGAGGCTAGTAGGCTCATGGATGACTCATACCTCTAGGGAGAGTGTGGGGCGTCGTACAGACAGGGAGTTGATGAGACCAGCTGAACCTTGTCAGCTCATTTAGGCCTCTATAAGAAATCCCAGTTTCATTAGATGTTAGCTCATGCCTGGAAGCAGACCTGTGTGGACTGTCTAGGGAGAGTGAACCCCTGTGCGGTGAGAGAAAGCCTGTGTGGCTATATTTTGCTTGGACATTTAAAACCAGGGACTAGGACAGCACTAGGCTGATCCCAGTCGTTAGTTAGGAAACCTGTAAGTTTAGTCAGAGGTCAAGTTGACCAGGATTTATTTTGTTTATGTTTTTTTTGCCTTGCTGTGTTTTTGTCACTGTAAATAGAAAAATAAACCGCACCTTTTTGATTTTTTGAAAACCACAACCTCCGTCTGCTGGGCCTGTTTTGGGTGGGGAGCCCATCCCGGGGGTCACACATACCCGCTGCCGAGCTAGCCCCCTCACAGTTGGTGGAGAACCAGTGGCAGTTTTTTTTAAGCCAGCATGGAGGAGATACTGAAGCAGCTGGCTCTAGCAAATGCCAATCAACAGCAGACAAATGCAGGTTTGCAAAAGAGCCTTGCAGCTCATCAACAGAGCCTTGCAGCTCAACAACAGAACTTCGCAGCCCAGCAGCAAGCTCATCAACAGAGCCTTGCAGCCCAGCAGCAAGCTCACCAACAGAGTCTGGAAGCTCAGCAACAAGCCCAGCAGCAATCTGAGGCCCGCTTCATAGACCTGTTACAGAAGCAAGAGCAGAGACTACAACAAATGGAAGCAGTAATGCAGCAACGTCCGCAGACCAGTGAGGAAAGCCGTCCCACTAATACCGCGTCCTTTGGGGTGAGTCGTTTATTGACAAAAATGACTGGAGAGGATGATCCAGAGGTATTTTTGACCACATTTGAAAGGACTGCTGAAAGAGAAAAGTGGCCTGAGGAGCAGTGGGCTGGACTGGTGGCTCCTCTGTTAACTGGTGAATCGCAGAAGGCTTACTATGACCTGGAGCCTGACCAAGCAAAAGACTATGTGATGCTAAAAGCTGAGATATTGGCAAGGCTGGGTGTCACCCAGGCTGTCCGGGCTCAGCGTGTGCATAACTGGACTTTCCAGCTTGGAAAACCCCCCAGGTCTCAAATGTATGATCTCATTCACCTGAGCAGAAAGTGGCTACAGCCAGAGACTTTGTCCGCACCAAAGATTGTGGAACGTGTTGTAATGGATCGGTTTTTGAGAGCTCTTCCTACTGCCATCCAAAAGTGGGTAAGCCATGGAGACCCAGAGACGGCCGATGGTCTTGTGGATCGTGTGGAGAAATACTTGGCTACAGAGAACCTGACGGCCTCTTCCAGAGACACTCGGACTTTCCACCCTAAGACCAGACCATCCCCAGGGGCGGATAAGAGGATTCCAAGGGGTGAGGGTGGAGAGAGTGAGAGGGTGGGAGCTCTACCCCAAGTTTGGCGAGAACAGCCTGGGAAATCAGCGGCTCAAGAGGCCGCAAGAAGGATCGTTTGCTACCGCTGCCGGCAAGCGGGACATATTGCAGCAAATTGCCCGGTTGTGGAGGAACCCATGCAGTGTGACTTTCTGACGGGCAGACGTCAGTCGCTGTGTGCGACAGTCGCATGCACTGCCATTCGGGGAACTGAGAAACATTTATGCAAAATGTGTATTAATGGTAGAAATGTTGTGGTATTGCTGGATTCAGGTAGCCTTGTGACCCTGATAAAGGCTGAGTTAGTTAAAACAGAGGTCTCTGGGAATAGCAAGGTAGCCGTTATTTGTGTGCATGGGGACACCCGAGAGTATCCAGTGACTACGGTGTGTTTCGAGACCCCCAAAGGTACCCTCTCTCATCCAGTGGGCTTAGTATCTCAGTTACCGCATGACGCCATTGTGGGAAGGGATTTTCCGAAGTTCTGGGAACTGTGGGATGATCCTGAGCCCCCCACTGGTGCCCCTATGTACCAGGAATGTGATAGCCAGAACTCCCCTGAGAGTGGTGAGGACTCTCCGGAATTTCCCTTGTCAGTATTGGCAGGGGAGACTCAAGAAACTGGAG
Source organism: Rana muscosa (assembly GCA_029206835.1). Taxonomy (NCBI): domain Eukaryota; kingdom Metazoa; phylum Chordata; class Amphibia; order Anura; family Ranidae; genus Rana; species Rana muscosa. The sequence continues at coordinate 216,811,399 of CM055126.1, forward strand.
AGGAGCCCACCTCCTCAGACGAAAACCTACCGTCTGTGGAGTTTTCTGATCTTGAGGTTCACAGGGAAAACTTTGCCACAGAACAGTTGAAAGACCCCGCCCTAATAAAGGCACGGGAAAACGTAGTGAAAATAGATGGCGAGTTAGTGAACCCAGATAATACTGGCACTTACCCATACTTCAGCGTAGAGAAGGACCTACTGTATCGGGTGGCAAAAAGGGCAGAAGAAACCGTTGAGCAGCTTGTGGTGCCCAAACCTTACAGGAAGTTGGTGTTGGAGTTGGCCCATGGGCACATTCTTGGAGGTCATCTGGGGACAGAGAAAACCCGAGAGAGGGTATTACAGAGATTCTATTGGCCTGGGGTGATGAAGGACATAGAAAATTATTGTTCCTCCTGCCCTGTGTGTCAGAGGTCGGCCCCGATGCCACATTTCCGTAGCCCGCTGGTCCCTCTACCCATCATTGAGGTCCCGTTTGAGAGAATCGCAATGGATTTGGTAGGTCCTATAATCAAGTCCGCTAGGGGGCACCAGTACATATTGGTTATAATGGACTATGCCACCCGTTATCCAGAAGCGATCCCTCTCAGAAATACCTCGGCCAAAACCATAGCCAAAGAGCTATCTCTTGTTTTTAGCCGGGTGGGTATTTGTAAAGAACTGCTTACGGACCAAGGTACACCCTTTATGTCCCGGGTTATGAAAGAGCTGTGTAAATTGTTCAACGTGACGCAATTGCGTACATCTGTGTATCACCCCCAAACCGATGGGCTGGTTGAAAGATTCAACAAAACCCTAAAACAAATGTTGAAGAAAGTGGTGGATAGAGATGGAAGGGATTGGGACTGTCTACTTCCTTATTTGATGTTTGCTATTAGGGAGGTGCCCCAATCCTCTACGGGATTCTCCCCCTTTGAGTTACTGTATGGGAGACACCCAAGAGGGCTGTTGGATATTGCCAAGGAAACTTGGGAAAGTGAGAGTTCTCCCCACAGGAGTGTGATTGAGCATGTCGCCCTGATGCAAGATCGAATTGCACAGGTAATGCCCATCGTGAAGGAACATTTGGCCCAAGCGCAGTTGGCACAGCAGAGAGTGTACAACCGTGGAGCCAAGACCCGTACCTTTTCCCCGGGGGATAGGATATTGGTACTTGTCCCTACGGTTGAAAGTAAATTCCTTGCCAAATGGCAAGGCCCCTACGAGATAATGGAAAAAGTGAGCGAAGTGAATTACAAGGTCAGACAACCAGGAAGGCGAAAGCCCGAACAGATCTATCACGTTAATCTGTTGAAAGCCTGGAGGGATAGAGAGTCCCTAGTCGCAGACACTTGGTCACCAGCTCAAACTGGTTGCGTGATTCCTGAGGTTGGAATCGCAGCCACCTTGTCACAACCCCAACAACAGGAGGTTAAGGAGTTTGTACTTCGCAACAAGGAGGTATTCTCTGAGCTGCCGGGACAAACATCTGGGGTAGAGCATGACATTATTACCCCGCCCGGTGAAAGGGTGAAGTTAAAACCCTATCGGATCCCAGAGGCCCGACGGGAGGCAATACGGGAGGAAGTACAGAGAATGCTGACCTTAGGGGTGATAGAGGAGTCCCAAAGTGATTGGTCTAGTCCCATTGTGTTGGTGCCTAAACCGGATGGGAGCTGGCGATTTTGTAACGATTTTCGTCAGTTGAACAAAGTTACAAAATTTGACACCTACCCCATGCCACGTATAGATGAGTTGATCGACCGGCTGGGAACAGCCCGATACATGACGACTCTTGACCTCACAAAAGGGTATTGGCAAATCCCCCTGGCCAAGTCGGCCAAAGAGAAAACCGCATTTGTAACCCCAGACGGGGCGTTCCAATATAAAAGAATGCCGTTCGGGTTACAGAATGCGCCGGCCACATTCCAGCGGAAAATGGACCAGATGCTGAGGCCCCATCGGAAGTATGCTGCGGCTTACCTGGATGACATAATTGTCCATAGCACAGATTGGGCCTCACATCTGCCAAAAGTGCAAGCAGTCCTGGACTCTGTTCGGGAAGCAGGGTTTACGGCTAACCCCAAGAAGTGTACCATTGGGCAGGAGGAGGCCAAATATCTTGGGTACACCATTGGGAGGGGAGTAATAAAACCCCAACTCAACAAAGTCGAGGCCATCCAGAGTTGGCCACGTCCCAACAGCAAGAAGCAGGTACGAGCCTTTCTGGGAATCGCTGGGTATTATCGGCGATTCATTCCCCACTTTGCTTCTAAGGCTGTGCCCCTAACCAACCTGACGAAGGGGAAAGGGTCGGTCATGATTAAATGGACCCCCGAGGCTGAGGCAGCATTCCAATTCTTGAAACAAGCCTTATGTAGCCAGCCAGTGTTGTACTCACCCGACTTCTCTAAAGACTTTGTCGTACAAAGTGATGCGTCAGATGTGGGGTTAGGAGCAGTATTGTCCCAGGTCTGGAACGGGGAAGAGCACCCAGTCATTTACCTCAGCAGGAAGTTGAAGTCCCATGAGGTAAATTACGCCACCGTTGAAAAGGAGTGTTTAGCGGTGAAGTGGGCTCTAGATTCCCTTCGGTACTACCTGCTAGGTAGGCACTTTGACATGGTTACGGATCACGCTCCGTTAAAGTGGATGGCTCAAAACAAGGAAACAAATAGAAGAGTGAATAGGTGGTTCCTGGCCCTCCAGGAATTCAACTTCACAGTAAAGCATCGCCCTGGCGTTCAAATGGGGAATGTGGATGCTTTGTCTCGAGTACATGAATGCCTGATTGCTGGTGTTCCAACCCCGAGGTTAAAACAAGAGGGGGGGGTATGTGACAGCAGGAAGGTAAAGTCACCTGGTTGCATCCAGGGGGGTAGATATATTTCTCCCAGATTCAGGCTTTATGCTGACTTATACAACTAGGGTGGAGAGTTGTATAAGCCCAGCTGAGGCTAGTAGGCTCATGGATGACTCATACCTCTAGGGAGAGTGTGGGGCGTCGTACAGACAGGGAGTTGATGAGACCAGCTGAACCTTGTCAGCTCATTTAGGCCTCTATAAGAAATCCCAGTTTCATTAGATGTTAGCTCATGCCTGGAAGCAGACCTGTGTGGACTGTCTAGGGAGAGTGAACCCCTGTGCGGTGAGAGAAAGCCTGTGTGGCTATATTTTGCTTGGACATTTAAAACCAGGGACTAGGACAGCACTAGGCTGATCCCAGTCGTTAGTTAGGAAACCTGTAAGTTTAGTCAGAGGTCAAGTTGACCAGGATTTATTTTGTTTATGTTTTTTTTGCCTTGCTGTGTTTTTGTCACTGTAAATAGAAAAATAAACCGCACCTTTTTGATTTTTTGAAAACCACAACCTCCGTCTGCTGGGCCTGTTTTGGGTGGGGAGCCCATCCCGGGGGTCACACATACCCGCTGCCGAGCTAGCCCCCTCACACCGTGTGTATGCAACACAAGTTTGAGCCAGCATTCCGTCGGAAAAAAACTCACTGTTTTCTTGTCGGAATTTCCAATCGTGTGTACGCGGCATTAGGCTTACCACACACATAGCTCCCAACTGTCCCTGATTTTGATGGGCTGTCCCTTATTTGGAACAGAGTCACTCTTTCCTCCACCTTTGTCCCTTATTTTGGTCTGATCTATATAGTTGTATATAAAATGCACTATTTAGCTTCCCAATGCTAAACCTTTCATCCAATTTCTAAATTGCTGCATTTGGACAGGTTCTACCATAGCTCCAGTTATTGAGGACCACATTTCTTAGGTACAAGTTCTACCACAGCTGCAGTTATTGAGAATCAGGCTTCTCTCAGGAGGGGTTCCACCATAGCTCCAGTTATTGAGGACCAGGCTTATCTGGGACAGGTTCTTCCATAGATGCAGTTATTGGGGATCAGGCTTTTTTCAGGATGGGTTCCACCATAGCTGGAGTTATTGGGGATCAGGCTTCTCTCAGGAGGGGTTCCACCATAGCTGCAGTTATTGAGGACAAGGCTTCTCTGGGACAGGTTCTACCATAGCTGCAGTTATTGGGGACCAGGCTTCTCTCAGGAGGGGTTCCACCATAGCTGCAGTTATTGAGGATCAGGCTTCTCTCAGGAGGGGTTCCACCATAGCTCCAGTTATTGAGGACCAGGCTTCTCTGGGACAGGTTCTACCATAGCTGCAGTTATTGAGGATCAGGCTTCTCTCAGGAGGGGTTCCATCATAGCTCCAGTTATTGAGGACCAGGCTTCTCTGGGACAGGTTCCACCATAGCTGCAGTTATTGGGGACCAGGCTTCTCTCAGAAGGGGTTCCACCATAGCTCCAGTTATTGAGGACAAGGCTTCTCTGGGACAGGTTCTACCATAGCTGCAGTTATTGGGGACCAGGCTTCTCTCAGGAGGGGTTCCACCATAGCTCCAGTTATTGAGGACCAGGCTTCTCTGGGACAGGTTCTACCATAGCTGCAGTTATTAGGGATCAGGTTTTTTCAGGATGGGTTCCACCATAGCTGCAGTTATTGAGGATAAGGCTACTCTGGGACAGGTTCTACCATAGCTGCAGTTATTGGGGATCAGGCTTCTCTCAGGAGGGGGTTCCACCATAGCTGCAGTTATTGAGGACAAGGCTTCTCTGGGACAGGTTCTACCATAGCTGCAATTATTGGGGATCAGGCTTTTTTCAGGATGGGTTCCACCATAGCTGCAGTTATTGAGGACAAGGCTTATCTGCGACAGGTTCTACCATAGCTGCAGTTATTTAGGACCAGGCTTCTCTGGGATAGGTTCTATCACAGCTGCAGTTATTGAGGATCATGCCTCGTACACACATTTTCCCGGCAGGAAAAAAAAACGACGCTTTTCCCGACGGGATTCCCCTCAAGCCTGCCTTGCTTACACACGGTCACACAAGACCGCTGAACTTTTGACTGCCAAGAACGCGGTGACGTCAAAGTCTACGATGAGTCGACAAAATGACGTTCTATGCTTCCGCACATGCGTCGAATTGTTTACGAGCATGCATGTTTTTTTTCCCCTCGGGAAAGCATACAGACAACCGGTTTTCTCGGCAGGATTTTTTCCTGACGGGAAAAAAGAGAGCTGGTTCTCTTTTTTTTTCCCTGCAGTTTTCTTTTTGGGAAAACTGCGATGGAGCATACACACGGCCAGTTTTCCCAGTCAAAAGCTGTCATGGCAGTTTTCCCGACGGGAAAACCGGTCGTGTGTACGAGGCATTAGGCTTCTTTTAGGACAGGTTCCACTATAGCTGCAGTTATTGAGGATCAGGCTTCTCTCAGGACAGGTTCCACCATAACTGCAGTTATTGATGACCAGGCTGCTCTTGGGGTACTGTAGGTTCTACCATGGCTGCAGTTATGAAGGACCAGGCTTTTCCTGGGGTGGTTGCTTTCATAGCTGCAATTATGAAGGCCCAGACTGCTTTTAGGACAGGTTCCATTAGAGCTGCGGCTATGGAGAACCAGGCTGCTCTTGGGGTGGGTTCTACCTTAGCGGCATTTATTGAGGACTAGGCTGCTGTTGGGATGGGTTCTATCATAGCTACAGTTATTGAGGATCAGGCTTCTCTCAGGAATGGGTTCCACCATAGCTGCAGTTATGATGACCAAGCTGCTCAGTTATGAAGGACAAGGCTTCTTTTGGGTGGTGTCTATCATAGCTGCAATTATGAAGGGTCAGGCTGCTCTCAGGACAGGTTCCATTATGGCTGCAGCTATGGAGAACCAGTCTGTTCTTGGGGTGGGTTTTACTATCGGGACCCTTCGGGGTAAGACCGCGCTATATTAAGATACCTCTCATCTCAACTCAACTCAACTATAGCTGCAGTTATTGAGGATTAGGTTGCTGTTGGGATGGATCCATCTAATGTCAAATATTTCACATGCCACTCTAGGCATGATTAGGCTCGACAATCTCTTCTCCGGTGCTGGCTCAGCTTGTCTCCACCAAAGAAGTCAATTGTCTACGACAGCTGTGTCTAACACGAAACATGTTAGAATAGAATGTGCTCTTGCTGACTGTTTTAATCAAGGTGTGCACTGCAGCATTCCTGTTATTGGTACAGTTGATTGCTCTGGGAATGGGTTCTACCATAGCCACAGTTATTGAGGATCAGGCTCTACTGGGATGGATTCTACTTTAGCTGCAATTATTGAGGATCAGCCCTTCTCTGTGACAGGTTCCACCATAGCAGCAGTTACTGAGGACCAGGCTGCATTCAGGATGGGTTTTACAAAAGTCGCAGTTATTGAAAAACATGCCACTGTTTTTGAGGACCTGGCTGGTTTCAGGACAGGTTGTACCATAGCTACATTTATCAAGGACCGGCTGCACTCAGGATAGGTTTTACCATAACCGCAGTTACTGAGGACCAGGCTGCACTCAGGATAGGTTTTACCATAACCGCAGTTACTGAGGACCAGGCTGCACTCAGGATAGGTTTTACCATAACCGCAGTTACTGAGGACCAGGGCTGCACTCAGGATAGGTTTTACCTTAACTGCAGTTACTGAGGACCAGGGCTGCACTCAGGATAGGTTTTACCATAACTGCAGTTACTGAAGACCAGGGCTGCACTCAGGATAGGTTTTACCATAACCGCAGTTACTGAGGACCAGGCTGCACTCAGTACAGGTTTTACCATAACTGCAGTTACTGAGGACCAGGCTGCACTCAGGATAGGTTTTACCATAACTGCAGTTACTGAGGACCAGGGCTGCACTCAGGATAGGTTTTACCATAACTGCAGTTACTGAGGACCAGGGCTGCACTCAGGGTAGGTTTTACCATAACTGCAGTTACTGAGGACCAGGGCTGCACTCAGGATAGGTTTTACCATAACTGCAGTTACTGAGGACCAGGCTGCACTCAGGATAGGTTTTACCATAACTGCAGTTACTGAGGACCAGGGCTGCACTCAGGATAGGTTTTACCATAACTGCAGTTACTGAGGACCAGGGCTGCACTCAGGATAGGTTTTACCATAACTGCAGTTACTGAGGACCAGGCTGCACTCAGGATAGGTTTTACCATAACTGCAGTTACTGAGGACCAGGGCTGCACTCAGGATAGGTTTTACCATAACTGCAGTTACTGAGGACCAGGCTGCACTCAGGATAGGTTTTACCATAACTGCAGTTACTGAGGACCAGGGCTGCACTCAGGATAGGTTTTACCATAACTGCAGTTACTGAGGACCAGGGCTGCACTCAGGATAGGTTTTACCATAACTGCAGTTACTGAGGACCAGGGCTGCACTCAGGATAGGTTTTACCATAACTGCAGTTACTGAGGACCAGGCTGCACTCAGGATAGGTTTTACCATAACCGCAGTTACGGAGGACCAGGCTGCACTCAGGATAGGTTTTACCATAACCGCAGTTACGGAGGACCAGGCTGCACTCAGTACAGGTTTTACCATAGCTGCATTTATCAAGGACCAGGCTGCACTCAGAATAGGTTTTACCATAACTGCAGTTACTGATGACCAGGCTGCATTCAGGACAGGTTCTACCATAGCTGCATTTATCAAGAACCGGGCTTCACTCAGGATAGGTTTTACCGTAACTGCAGTTACTGAGGACCAGGCTGCACTCAGGGTAGGTTTTACCATAGCTTCAGTTACTGAGGACTAGGCTGCACTCAGGATATGTTCTACCATACCTTGCAGCTATTGGGGATCAGGCTTCACTGGGATGGGCTCTGCTACAGCTGCATTTATTCTGAGCTATACATGTTGGACTTTGGTCTGTTGAGGCAGCCTGGTCCATTGCGCTGAAGAGCAGCTGATGAAATTATAAGATGAATACGTGATCCCCAAAACACATTTTCCTGTATTATAATCCCACTGGTGAGCCAGGCAGCTGATAAAATGATAATAGGAATGTGACCCCCTTATACACATCTCTTTTGTTGCATAATCCCATTGTGATTAGTTGTAGTAATAGAAAGAGATCACTAGATGGCCTCAGCTTCTTTCCCAGTCTCCAGCATGGCACTGAGGAACAATAGAAGATTCTACCCCTTTCTTTGTGCCCTTTGAATGCACTGCTGTAAAGCAGCCCCCTGCTGCACACATCAACATGAGCTTCAGCATGGTTCTTGCACAGTCACTGTGCATCGCTGGCCATTTTGATGGTCTTGCGGTGTGGTTTGACCTTCTGCGCATACATGGGAAGGCAACTCGGGGTCAGTGCAGTCTAGTACACTGCAGATCTGAACAGGAAAGAGGGAGGGGGGGGGGGGGGGGGGTTCAGCTGACAGTAGAAAACACAGATAGGAGAAAAGAAAGTGCAACACAATTAGATCACATCAAAATAACTGCTGCCAGCGTATTGTTTCCTTAAACAACTTTAGCTGTCGTGTAAGACCACCAGACTGGGGCTCCCCCTCTTATTGGCACATTCAGAAACAGGAACAGTAGAGACTTTAATCCAGGAAAGGTTGAACCCAGCCAGGGGCCACATAAAGCAGTAGGTAGGGGCTAAGGAGCAATTGTCCATAGGTGAGGAGAGAAAAAGAATGATCATTTTTGGGAGGTTAACCAGTCTACTGGTTTGGGGTAGGGTGACCACGTGTCCCGGATTGCCTGGGACAGTCCCGCATTTTGCAGGTCTGTCCCGGGCACATTCATTCCAGGACAATACAGTGTCCCGGAATGAAAGTGACACAGCCAACCCCCCGGGCCAATCTGATGCCCCCAAAAAACGCCACCACATCACCACTTTACTCACTGACAGTACTTGTCCTGGCCGGGAAAGCCTGGATGAGCACAATCCCCGCCCCCTGCTTGTGATTGGAGAAATCATAAATCCCGCTTCTTGTGTCCAATCACTGTGCTGTGATTCGTTACAGCACAAGCTGATTTTTGGGAAGGGAGGGTGTCCCTGAATGGGAGTTTGGAAATGTGGTCACCCTAGTTTGGGGGTAGTTGCCACCTCATCCCTTTAAACCTGGAGGATGAGGACGAGCTTTTGAAAGCGATATACTATCACATTATGATCACATGTATCAGGACTTGGAGGAATGCAAAGGCTCACATATTTCCTGTCCATAAAGATTTTCTTTGACTCTATCAAAAAAGATTAAAGCCCCATACACACGATCGGATTTTCCACAGACAAAGCGTAGGACTTTTGTCCGAAGGGCGTTGGCCAGGAATTTGTCTTGCATATGTAGCGGGCTCACCCCTCTCACCCCTTCTTCTTCTCAGCTTGCTGTCTTGTCTAGGGGAACCTTGGAGGAGGGATGAGATCCACCACGGCCCATGTCCTCTTCTGGATAGAGGTGAAAGCCCCGAACGTATTTTACCATCGGGTCGTGTGTATAACCCAGGGTCAAGTCTTTCCTCTAAATGACCCCCCTTTGCTCCCAGTAACCAGAGTTCCACACCACTGAAAAGGTCCAACTCTTATTTATTCTTCAACAGCAATAAATCGTCACTTAGCACAGACAGGTTGTGACCAACGAAGAGTTCAGTATAGGTGGGGAGTAGGTCAAGGCACAATCCTTAATCAAACTAAACCATTGAGATATCACCAACGGTTATGGCGCACAGTGGCTGTGAATGTACTTCTTTCCTTTTCTGAGTCTCTACCAGCAACTCTGACGAACATGAAACAGAAGTTACCTTCTTTAAGCTGTGGCCCCAGTCAGAGGGAAGACATCCTTCCGAGAGAGTTACCGGAGGCCCCACCATCACCGGCAAATGCTGCACCGGGCTGTTCAGAAGGGTTACACTCCCCGGCCTCCTCGTCTCAGATTCGGGCGCCCAACACCTTAGGGCCCCTCGGACTCCTCCACCCTTGCGGAACCCAGTCGAAGGTACTGGGTCCCAGGCCTCCTCAATAGTACCTCACCCCAGGGCTAAAGGTGCCTGGGATGGACTCCATCTCCCGCCCTGGCCAGGTCAAGGGCCCCTGTGCCCGAAACTCCGGAACGCCTGGGCGCGGCGGTGTCCTCCGACTCTGAAAACCCCATGCTCAGGGCGTCCGCCCCCTTTATCTCCTCTCCCCAGCGTCACAGCAGGTTCCCCGCCCCGCTGTACAACCGCCGGAAAGGGACAAAAAGAGTACAGTCTTGCAGTGAGGGTTCAACCCCCGGCCCAGGGCAACAGCGCCACCCTCGGACCCCAGGAAACCTCACACCACCAGAGTCCTCCATAAACAATAATCAGTGCATCTGGGTTACACTACCACCCAGAGGCTTCCCTTAAATTTAAATACCCGCTACACATACAAACGGCACACAATTGTCGGCCAACAAACACAAAACTACAATTTTTTTCAGCTCTTTAGCGCCACCCTTTGGGCACCTTCTGCTAATGTCATGTTTGGTGAGTATTGATTCCGAGCATCCGTGTTTGTATTTTGGATTTTGGCTGACGGACTTGTGTACACACGCTCGAAAAATCCAACAACAGATAATTGTCCACGGAAAATTTTAAAGCCTGCCATACAACATTTGTCTGCGGAAAATCCGACAACACTTGTCCGATGGAGCATACAAACAGTCGGATTTTCCGCCATCATCCTGTCATTACACAATTCCCTTCAGAAAATCAGATCGTATGTATGAGGCTTAACAAGGCCTTTCTACTCTACTCTAAATCTTATAAGCCTAGGTTCACACATATGTGGTGCGGGAAACGCAGCGATCCCTGTGCATTTCCTGCACAGCATTGCAATCACACCGTGTTTGCAACCCGCAGCGGGCACGTGAATTTAACCCCTTTTTCGGGGTGTACGTTAATGCCGGCCGAGCGCAGGGAAACTTGTTCATGCTCGGCCGGGCGGCGCACGCGCAGTAACGTGATGGCGCCGCTGGCGCCATTTTTGAATACACCGTGGCGACGGTGGCGTGACCACAGCGGCTGGCGTGAGCCACTCATCACATAGGTGGAGGAGCGAGAGGCGGAGCACTGACAGGGGTGGGAGGAGAGGACAGATACAGATAGACAAACTCGAGGTGAGTGAAACTGGGGGGGTCAGTGAGTGAGCCTGGACATACTGGGAGCGTGAAGCCGTGCCATGCAGGGGACACAGAGACTGATGTGCTCTGTCCACCATATTATTTATCGAAATCATCAGTGTGCTGTGTCCTCCTCTGGCTCCTGTGCACCTTTCACCTCTCCACAGGTCAGGGCAGCACAGTGCTGCCCTGACCTGTGGAGAGGTGAAAGGGGCACAGGAGGAGGACACAGCACACTGATGATGTGGAGAAGTAATATGGTGGTGGACAGAGGAGGAGGCTACTGTGAGGGGGTGAGGAGGGCACCATCATGTCCGCAGAGTGTCTCCACCGGCACCTCCTGTAGTATGTCCGCAGCCTCTGTTTCCCTCCTGTAGTATGTCCGCAGTCTCTGTCCCCCTCCTGTAGTATGTCCGCAGTCTCTGTCCCCCTCCTGTAGTATGTCCGCAGTCTCTGTCCACCTCCTGTAGTATGTCCGCAGCCTCTGTCCCCCTCCTGTAGTATGTCCGCAGCCTCTGTCCCCCTCCTGTAGTATGTCCGCAGTCTCTGTCCCCCTCCTGTAGTATGTCCGCAGTCTCTGTCCCCCTCCTGTAGTATGTCCGCAGTCTCTGTCCCCCTCCTGTAGTATGTCCGCAGCCTCTGTCCCCCTCCTGTAGTATGTCCGCAGTCTCTGTCCCCCTCCTGTAGTATGTCCGCAGTCTCTGTCCCCCTCCTGTAGTATGTCCGCAGTCTCTGTCCCCCTCCTGTAGTATGTCCGCAGCCTCTGTTCCCCTCCTGTAGTATGTCCGCAGCCTCTGTCCCCCTCCTGTAGTATGTCCGCAGCCTCTGTCCCCCTCCTGTAGTATGTCCGCAGCCTCTGTCCCCCTCCTGTAGTATGTCCGCAGCCTCTGTCCCCCTCCTGTAGTATGTCCGCAGTCTCTGTCCCCCTCCTGTAGTATGTCCGCAGCCTCTGTCCCCCTCCTGTAGTATGTCCGCAGTCTCTGTCCCCCTCCTGTAGTATGTCCGCAGTCTCTGTCCACCTCCTGTAGTATGTCCGCAGCCTCTGTCCCCCTCCTGTAGTATGTCCGCAGCCTCTGTCCCCCTCCTGTAGTATGTCCGCAGTCTCTGTCCCCCTCCTGTAGTATGTCCACAGTCTCTGTCCCCCTCCTGTAGTATGTCCGCAGTCTCTGTCCCCCTCCTGTAGTATGTCCGCAGTCTCTGTCCCCCTCCTGTAGTATGTCCGTAGTCTCTGTCCCCCTCCTGTAGTATGTCCGCAGTCTCTGTCCCCCTCCTGTAGTATGTCCGCAGTCTCTGTCCCCCTCCTGTAGTATGTCCGCAGCCTCTGTCCACCTCCTGTAGTATGTCCGCAGCCTCTGTCCACCTCCTGTAGTATGTCCGCAGTCTCTGTCCCCCTCCTGTAGTAAGTCCGCAGTCTCTGTCCCCCTCCTGTAGTATGTCCGCAGTCTCTGTCCCCCTCCTGTAGTATGTCCGCAGTCTCTGTCCCCCTCCTGTAGTATGTCGGCAGCCTCTGTCCACCAACTGTAGTATGTCCGCAGCCTCTGTCCACCTCCTGTAGTATGTCCGCAGCCTCTGTCCACCTCCTGTAGTATGTTCGCAGTCTCTGTCCACCTCCTGTAGTATGTCCGCAGCCTCTGTCCACCTCCTGTAGTATGTCCGCAGTCTCTGTCCACCTCCTGTAGTATGTCCGCAGCCTCTGTCCACCTCCTGTAGTATGTCCGCAGTCTCTGTCCACCTCCTGTAGTATGTCCGCAGTCTCTGTCCAGTGTCCACCTCCTGTAGTGTGTCTGCAGTCTCTGTCCACTTCCTGTATCGCGTCCGCAGCCTCTGACCATCTCTTGTCATGTCTACAGTCTCTGAGGGGATCCTAGAAAGGATTCAAGAGTGGGAGTGCCGCCAGGATGGGGGTTACGGCCCAGGAAGAAACAGACGTGTGGACTGGGGAGAGTAGATCAGAGCCACCAAGCTGGAGCCGTCTGACTGAGCCCCACACTGTGCACCTGAGAGGAGGTAAGTGACAGTGCCGCCAGGCCATTCTGGGGGGGGGGGGGGGGGGTGTCACTGATGTAAGGAGGTGAATGAATACAATAATGTAAGGGGGCACTGATATAAAGGTTTCCCCCTTATATTAGTACCCCCCCTTACCTTAGTGTATTCACTCTGTGGAAGGTGGTCTCTATTCACCAGAGCCCCCCTCCACATCATGATCTGCAGCGTTCCCCTTTACATAAGAGTTCCCTTGCACTGTAAGGGGGCATCCTGCAGACTCTGATGTAAGTGGAAACTCTGTGCTGGCTGGGTTATAGTAACCTAACCTTCATGTAAATTGAGAAAACGGAAAATTTATTACCAAATACTTACCGTAATTTTCCTTTCCTGATAGACTCCATGGCAGACTACGTGTGGGTTAACCCCGCCTCCTCTCCACAGCTATAGGACCCCTTACCCATAAATTTGAGCTCATCTCCACAGACAGGTATTCCGTAACTAGCCGACTCAAATTTCAACTCTCATATTTTTAATTCATGGTTGGGAACTCCGTCTGCCATGGAGTCTATCAGGAAAGGAAAATTACGGTAAGTATTTGGTAATAAATTTTCCGTTTTCCTGACAGACTCCATGGCAGACTACGTGTGGGAAATAACTAGCCAATCCACACGGGAGGGTATGCTGAACAAAAAATATTTTAATCTTTCCCGTCAACTGACAGGATTTTTCGACCAAAATTAACAGAGGAAAGGGAAGCAGGCTCAATACAATAATGAGACATAAATGTATGAATAGAAGACCATGAAGCTGCCTTGCATATCACTTCAGGAGCCACGTGTCGAGCTGCTGCCCATGAGGCTGCCATGCCTCTGGTGGAATGAGCCGTCACCGCCTCTGGAGGAGCCAAGCCCTTTGCCCTGTAAGCCTGTTGAATAGATTGGACGATCCAGGCTGCTATTGTTCTGGAAGAAGCCCTCTTCCCTTTGTTGCTACCGGTGTGTAACAAGAACAGGTAGTTCGAGCTTCTAAAAGATGAAGTACAGGCATACCCCACTTTTAAGTACACAACGGGACCAGAGCATGTATGTAAAACGAAAATGTACTTAAAGTGAAGCAATACATTTTTTCACTTCTAGGCTGTAGTGAGGGAGTCAGGGGCTGTAGTGGGGGTGCCAGGGGCTGTTATGGGGCGTCAGGGGCTGTAGTGGGGGTGTCAGGGAAACACTCACATGTAATTAGGCTCATCTGATGCAAGGGGGGGCCCACTCCAATCCATCCCCCAGACATCGCGCTGTGCACAGGAGGTGGGGCGGCGGCCAGGAAACAGGAAGAGCACACTGGAATAGGGTAGGCTACATGCTCAGAGCTTAAGTTCCTTCTACTGCGGCTGATGGTGCAGGAATGTTTGTCTTGTGAGGCACTTTATGTACACTCGCGGGTATGTCCGTACTCGCGAGTGTACGTAAAGCGAGTGTCCGTAAAGCGGGGTATGCCTGTAACTCGCAAGTATTCTTTCAGAGTCTCACCTACATCCAAGGGATGAGCATCTGCTGAATCTGGAGAATCGAAAGTAGGAAGGACTATTTCTTGGTTTTCGTGAAAAACTGATGTGACCTTTGGTTTTGACCCAAGCATGGGAATAAGGACCACTCGGTCCGGGAAGAAAGTCAAAAAGGGTTCTTGACAACCCAGGAAGCTTATTTCTGAAACCCTTTTGGCTGAAGTAATGGCCACTAGAAAGGCCAATTTGATTGATAAGTCCTTAACAGAAAGATCCTTGTTGTTGAGTGCTGAAAGAGCATCAAGGACGAGTGGAAGATCCCATTTGGGGAATCTAGGTTTCCTCTGAGGCCTGATTCTCGATGCCCCCTGAAAGAACTGTTGAACCAGGGGATGAGTTGCCCATGACGTTCCCGAAAAAGCTGATAAGGCTGATACTTGCACCCTGAGGGAACGAATCGATAAAGGCAGGTCTAAGCCTGATTGGAGAAAACTCAAGATGTCTTGAACACTAGGGTTTCTAGATGACTTTCCTGCAGTAGTCGTGAAGCTGACAATTCTGGCCCAGATTCTATTGTAAGTTTTATTTGTGTTGGACTTTATGGAGCTCATAAGGGTAGAGATTACCCCTGAAGCACACCCAAGAGACTCTAGCCTCTCCCTCTCAAAAACCAGACCATCAGTCTCAGCATTGCTGGACAGGGGTGCAGGGTCGTCCCCTGAGAAAGAAGGTCCGGCCTGAGAGGAAGGGGCAGCGGGTCGCTGAAGCTCATTAGATTCAGGAGAGGAAACCAAGGTCTGCTCGGCCAGTATGGTGCTATTGTTACCACCTCGACTTTCTCCAACTGAAGCCGCTGTAAGAATTTTAGCATGATCGGAAGAGGAGGGAAGGCATATGCCCTGTTGAAGTCCCATTGACTCGTTAATGCATCTATTCCGAAGGCTTGATTGTACCGAGCTCGGGTGTAGTATCTGTCGATCTTGTAATTGCAGGGGGATGCAAACAGATCCACTTCTGGATCGAAATCCAACGATAGGATCCACTTGAAGGTTTGTGGATGCAGAGACCATTCGTTGTTGTCTAGCATGCTGCGTGACAGGAAGTCCGCTTGAATGTTCTGCTCCCCTGGAATGAAGACTGCTGTTAAATTGAGCAGATTCCTCTGAGCCCAGGTCATAATGGGCTCGACCTCTTGGAGAAGGGCAGAGCTCTGAGTGCCCCCTTGTCTCTTCACATATGCCACAGCGGTGGTATTGTCCATTTTGAGTAGGACCGACTTCCCTTTCAGAAGGTGGGAGAAGGCTTAAAGGGCGCACCATGCCGCGCGCAGTTCCAGAATGTTCGAACCTGGAGAGTGGAGACGGGCATCCCATTTGCCCTGAGCCAGTTCTGCCCCACAATGTGCCCCCCAGCCCGCATTGCTGGCATCGGATGTAACAGTCACCCAATGGATGGGGGCAAGGGAGTGGCAAGTTGACAAGTTCTTGGTTTGAAGCCACCAGAGGAGACTGTTGCTCATTGACTGTGTTATCCGGATCCGCTGATTGAGATCGTCTGTCTTCCATTGCTGGAGGAATCCAGATTGAAAAGGACGAAGTCTCCACATCGCCCACTTGACCATGGGGGATGTGGCCACCATCGTGCCGATTATCTTCAGGCACTGTGATGCCCTTAGGTGAGAGAAGTCTAGAGCCAAGGAGATTCTTTCCCAAATGATCGGTATTTTTTCTTCTGGAAGAGAGATGGTGTTCTCTATGGTGTCGAACTGGGCTCCTAGATAGACCAAGCGCTGGGTCGGTTCCAGCTGACTCTTCTCCCGGTTTAGGAGCCATCCGAACTCCAACAGTGTGGAGATCACCTGATCTTTGTGGACTAGCAGCTGCTGCTTGTCTTGGGACAGTACTAGTAGATCGTCCAGATAATGATACAGGCGCACACCCTGTACTCTGAGAAGGGACACAACTGCTAACAGTACCTTGGAAAAGACTCTTGGAGAAGTCGTTAGCCCGAATGGAAGACAAATAAATTGTAGGTGCTCTTGTTCGACCTGGAACCGCAGATATTTGTGAAAGTTTTCTGCCACCGGAACATGAAAGTACGCGTCTTTTAGATCTATTGAGATCAACCAGTCGCCTGGTTGAACTATTTTTTGGATGGTTGAGAGTGACTCCATTTTGAACTTCTCGTGCTTTATGTACTTGTTCAGGAAAGTGAGATCTATGACTGGACGCCAAGAGCCGTTCTTCTTTTGTACTAGGAAGAGGGGGGAGTATACCCCCTGGAATTCCTCGTCCTTTGGGACGGGCACCACTGATCCTTGATCTTTCAGGACATTTACATATGAGAGAAGAACTTGTTGTTTCTCCTCTGACCGAGGAAGTGAAGTTTGCATTGGTCTGCATGGAGGGATCTTGGTGAAGGACCATGTGTGACCTGTTGAGACCGTCTTGATGGTCCAATAGTCCGAGATCGAGGCCACACAGACGTGCCGGAAGAGACATAGGCGAGCCCCTACCCGACCCGCCTGGGCGGGCCCAATCTCAAAAAGACTTGGTTGGTTCACGCCCACCGGGCGTCTGTTTCTTGCCGGACTTTTGAAAAGAAGATTGGCCTCTGTTCCAATTCCAGCTTCTCCTGAAATCCCGTCCGGGTTTATAGGAGCGTGCCTCTCTCGAGTGCTCTGTACTGCGTCTCTGTTGAGGTTTTTTCTGATTAAACTGGCGCCTGTCCTGGGGAAGAAAACCCGACCTTCCGCCTGTAGCTTTTGAAATGGCGTTGTCAAGTTTGTTCCCAAACAATGAAGTCCCTTCAAAGGGAATTTTGCACCACGCCTGCTTGGAGGCTGGATCAGCAAGCCAGGGGCGTAACCACAGTGCTCGTTTGGCCGTGACCGAGGACAACATCGATCTGGCCAGTAAACGGATGAGGTCAATTGAAGCTTCCCCCAAAAAGGTGACTGCCATCTTAAGTTCTTGCACTGCTGAACTTTGAGACAGTTCTTCCGAGACACCTTTCAGAACGGAGTCTACATTTTCCACCCATGCCTCCATTGCTTTGGAGGTCACTGCAAGGGCTAAAGCTGGTTTGCATGCCGTTCCAGCCAGGCTATATATTTTTTTGAGGTCCTGGTCGATCTTCCGATCCAGACCATCTTTAAATGATACGGTGTCATCTAGCGGGAGGGTGACATGCTTCGCTAGGCGCATTACTGCTGCATCTACGAGGGGAGCATTCTCCAGATGCTTGACATCCTCCGATTTAAAGGGATACAGTCTAGAGGTTTTGCTTAGCATGGAAACCTTCTTATCTCCCTTGCTCCATTCTTCCTCAAACACTCCTTTCAGCTCAGAGGGAAGTGGGAAATTGGAGCGTTCTTTCCCCAGTTGTTTAAACAGTTTTCTTTGTTTTTCTGGGGGGGCAGTGGTATTCTCCAACTTCAAAGTTTCCTTCACTGCCTTGATCAGTGGAGAGACTAAAGCGTAGTCGAATCCCACCGTAGAATCATCTCCCTCCATCTCGTCTTGCGAGGAATAATGGGAGGAATCATGGGGCTGGAATTGGCCGGGATCCTCCTGGGCCTCGTCAGCCAAGGAGCCAGACAAGGTGGTGGACTGGCTCCTTGTGTGGGGGGCAACTATTTCTTTCATAGATTGCTGTAACACACGTTTCACAAGAGACTCAAGGTTTTGATTTTCCGTCTCTTTCTCACCAACCGCTCGGGCATAACATGGGTCGCATAGCGATTTGCCCTCCGGGATTCTGCTCTTGCATCCCCAACAGGCTCTGTGGTCAGAGCGATCATCGCGGTGGTGGTGGCGGTGACTAGAGGAGGAATGGGAACATCTCCTATGTCTAGAGGGGGTATGTGAACATCCCCTATGATGATGGGTCCTAGACGTAGTGTCGCGTCTAGACCTGGATGATGAGTGATGATGCGGCCTGGCAAGGTCCCTGTCTTCAGACTGATGAACTGAAGTAGCCGGGCTGCAAAAGATAATACAGACAGAGGGAGGGGGGAAGGTGGGCAGGATGTAACCGTTAGCAACCACCAGATAGGCACAAAAGACACCAACCCCCTTACCCACTCCGCACATACCTTGTGCGGGAGGGCTGGCCACATGGCGGTGAAGGAGAGTCCATGATGAGGCAAGACAAACGCAAAAACTCAGAGACCACCTAGGACAAGAGTAAGCAACACAAAAAAAGAAAAACATTTTCATATTTTTTTTTTTTTTTTTTACTGTCTCTTTAAGAGACACTTGCATGACTACCTAAAGGATGTTGCTTACCTTGTCCCAGCAGAACCGAGCTCCGGGATGCTGCCGTCAAAGCCCACAGGTTATCCCACCTGTACATGGCTCCACAGCGTTTAAATTCCCCGCTGTAGTGACGTCACGGCCGGTCCCGCTGTGCGCATGCGCCGAGGGGACCGGCTCACTGCGCCTGTGCGGCCTCTGACCCCGCCGACGTACCGCGCATGCGCGAAAACCAAGCCTCGGTTTCGCCGCGGCTCTGCACATGCGCAGACGTACGGCGGATCGGGAGGCAGGAAGTAGAGTGGCGTCCTGGAACGCAGAAGCGTTCCACACACGGCGCAAAGACACTGATACACAAGGGGGAACAGACAAAATACATACAAAAACGGTCTGCCATGTAAATAATGAAGAAATCTTCAGACCTTGCCAGCCAATCCTTCGTCCATCCTGGTACACTGGGCCACATCCCTTCCACCATAGGGGTATTAACTGCCCGAAACCACTCGCCCGCTGATAGCTGGGCCCTGGGTGCACCGCACAACTTGTACCTAATCCGACGGACATCCTGGACTGCACCTGAATTGCATGATGAAGGGTCCATGTGAGGAGGATAGAAAAGGAACACCTGTCTGTGGAGGTGAACTCAAATTTATGGGTATGGGGTCCTATAGCTGTGGAGAGGAGGCAGGGTTAACCCACACGTAGTCTGCCATGGAGTCTGTCAGGAAATATGTTTTTTTACTTTTGTTTAACTTAAACACATTGATATTAGCATTAGCTGTGTGTTTATAGTTGAAATATTGATATTTGCACTGTTTAGCACTAAAAACAGTAATTTTAGGTACTTTTTTGCAGCGTCGGTAAAAAATGCGGCTCTGCTAGTAATCTTCATTATTTTTGCCAGTAAGAAATTGGTGCCGTTCAGAAATTTTGGCATCCTTGCCAGTAAATTTCACTTCAGGGGGTTGGCAACACTGAGCGGGTGTCATTACAAAGTTAACAACACCTCAAATGCATCACAAACGTAGTGCGGGTTGCCTGCACCAGATTGCATGGCACAAACGACCAAGTGATCCGGTTGCGGTGCGGCTCCAAAAAAAAGTGCCTGCACTTCTTTGGTGTGATGTGGTGCGCTTTGAGCCCATTCAAAATGAATGGGCTCAAATTCCACCACATTGAATAGCATGTGAATTGCACAGGAATGCAGTGCAGTTCCTGTGCGAATCACATTCAGGTTATAGGGGTAATTTACTAAAATCAAATAGACTGTGCACTTTGCAAAGTGCCACTGCACTCTGCAAGAGCAGTTGCTCTACACTAGAGCATACTAAATAAGCAGAAGCTCTGCTGACTTCCATCATCCAATCACGTGCAAGCTAAAATGCATTTTTTTTTATTTTCTTGCACGTGATTGGGTATTCTTTGCAAATTAAGCTTTCCTGGTGCCTCCATGGCAGCATACCTGTGACAAGCTCCGCCTTGGCTCCTCCCTCAGGACTAGTGAATATTATAAAAGAGTTGATTAGCACAGCCCCAGCATTCTCCTTTTTTTCCTCATACCTCATGGCAGTGAATTCTGGTCGAACGTCCTTACCTTCTGCATTCGGCAGCTTCCGTCCGGGTTCAAGCCTCTCCCGGACGCGGTCCCTTCTCTTGGGCAGCTAAATGCGCTTATACGGTTGGGAGTCCCTTCTGTAGGATCTTTTGGGACAAGCAGTTTGTCTCTTAACTAAGAGCTCCACCTGCAGCACATCTTCCAGGCATTAGCTCAATTCTGGCAACAAAGGCAGCAGCTATTTCTGTAGCTCTTTTTTTTTTCCCCCTTTCCTAGGTTTTTCTCCCCCAAACTCTTGTCTTCTCTGATTTATTTTCCATTTTAAATTCTCTAGCTCCCTGTCACCTCTCCAGCTCCTTAGGAGCCGCGCGCGCTCAGCGTCTGTATTTTATTTACTTGCGGCGTCTTCCGCATCATTCTGCATGTGCGCCGGCGGTGTGGGTCTTCCGGGTTCTCGTCTCGTCGGTCGGCACATGCGCGGTGGATTCGGAGGCCGTGGCGCCCATTTTGGATCAGGGCAGAAAGACGTCTTTTGCCCACAAAACGTCAGGCACAGCACAGAGGCGTTCCCTGCCTTTCCTGTTTCCATGTGAATCTCTCTAATGGCCTCAGTGAGACACCTGAGACTGCAGTAAGAACTACACCGAGAGCTCCAGGGAGGAAAGACTAAGGCCCCTTTCACACGGAGGTCCGTTCAGGTCCGCCTGTCAGTTTTTTAGGCGGACCTGAAACGGATCCTCCATGTACCCCTATGGAAGCACGGATGTCAGCGGAGACATGTCCGCTGACATCCGCTGCGCCAAAGTGTGACGGAGGAAAACCCTATTTTTCCTTCCGTCGGCGGAGCGGATCGGATGACAACGGACTCTACGGTCCGTCATCATCCGATTCCCCATAGGGGAGAGCGGCGCTCTGACAGGGCGGTCCCTGCACAGTGTGCGGGGACCGCCCAGTCATCCGTCGGCTCAGCGGGGATCAACGGAGCGATCCCCGCTGAGCAAGCGGAGCTTCACGGGGCGGATCTGCACGGATCCGCCCCGTGTGAAAGGACCCTAATTTGTCTTCAGGTAAGAGATGTTTTAAAGTAAAGGGGAAATGTATACTATATGTTTGTTAAGGGGTTCTTTATTTTTAAATATATATTTGTAGTTAAGGGTTTTTAAAAAAAAAAATAATAATATATTTTTAATAATAATAAAAAATAAATAAAATAAAATTTATAGTCGTATTTTTCGAGAACTTAAAAAAAATAAAACACACACCATTTGTTTAGAGGTAAATTCCCCTTAGCCAAATTAGGATCCAGCCAGTTGTGTCTTCTCTATTCTTGTTAGCTGCTGCCTCTGCTAAGCCACTCAGCATGAGCCATTCGCCCACCGTACAAGATCCTACTCTACTTCTGAAGTAAGGACCTACATCCAGGTAAGCTTACATATCTTAAAAAAAAAAAAAAAAAGAGTGCACCGAGGCTGGTACTTTTATGTATTTCAGCCCTATACGCCAGAAGACATCTAAAAAGACCTCAAGGCGAAATGAGGACTATGATGATTCTAGTCCCAGTAGAGACAGATTGTCCAGGCATCGGGATCATAGAAGTGGCAGGAAGTCATCGGCGCTTTCACGCAAAAAAAAAAAAAAAAATTTTTGAAAGCGCTTCAAAAGCGCATGAAATCGCTTCAAAGGCGCTCAGTGTTTTACTGGCAGTTTTTCAAGCGCCTCAGTGTGAAAGTGGCCTAACACTCCTGAAGCCGAGATCTCCAGGATGTCAGTCCTGTGGAGACACCCCACTTCCAGACAAAGTGATCTGTCGAAATTACCCAGCGGACAGAAAGTCCGAAAACCGGCAAGTGGCGGACCTACTTAAGAAAGCAGTAAAGAATTCCCTCGCGGAATTGGTAGCCACAATGCCGCCGCAACATCTGGCATCTCCTACTCAGGAGCAAACGGCGGAGGCATCCATTCCTGGGCCGTCCTCAAGTGAAATCTCACGCCGAACGCATGCTTCTTCCTCTAAACATCAGCAAGAGAATGCCATCTCAAAGGGCCTCTCTGTTGACCTAGATACCTTTTTGGTTTTGCTTTCGCCATGGTCCAGCCTTTTTGTGCAGGCGGTAAAGCAAGTGATCGGCTGAGAAGAGACCGACACAGAAGTCTAAGTCATACTTCCCCTTTTTCAAACGCCAGATTACCCTCTTTCCCTCTCATGGGGGAGATCAGGGATGTGATTGAGGAAGAGTGGAAAAAGACGGAGAAAAGATTCTCCATTAATCGACTGGGAAAGTTATGCCCTCTCTCAGAGGCCGATTCCGCAATGCTGGAGGGCCCTCCAGTGGTTGATGCAGCTGTGGTAAGGTTGGCAAAGAACGTCACATTGCCCATGGAAGACTCGACTTTGTTTAAGGATCCACCAGACAGAAGGATGGATCTTGGTCTCCCAAAAGATGGCGGGCAACGCTTGTAAACCTGCGATAGCCCTGACGTCAGTGTCCAACGCCCTATGCGTCTGGACAGATGATATAGAGTTTGCAATCTAACAGGATATCCCAGGGGAGGACATCATCAGGGCCTTATTGGAGCTAAAGCTCCCAGTAGATCTTATTGGTGAAGCCACGATCGATTCAATTCGATGCTCCACAAGGTCAATGCTCCACACAGTTATGGCCAAACGGGCCTTGTGGCTGGAACCCTGGTCAGCAGATACTGCCTCCAAAACATAATTGGTGCAAGGTACCCTTTGACGGAAAAGCCTCGTTTGGGGAGAAATTGGACAAGGCCATCTCTCGCGTCATGGGCGGGAAATCGGGCCTGTTACCCCAAGACTGGCGATCCAGGCGCTCCAGGACATTTGCACCCAGATTTCAATACTCCAAGAGTAAGGACTACAGACAGTCCAGACAGGGGAAAGGCTTTAGGCAAAATTGGAGAAGCACGCAGTCCACTTTCCTCAAGACCCATAGACAGAGACTTGTGCCCATCCCTCAGGATTCTGCAAAATCCTTTTGACGCCAGGCCATCCCAAGCGATCCCTGTGGGGCCAGACTCAAACACTTCTTGAAGATCTGGGAACAAAGTGTAGGGATCCGTGGGTAGTCTCCACAGTTAAATACGGTCAGTTCTGGACGTTTCTAGACAAAGCCCCCAAAGACTTCTTCTCTCCGACAAGGGTGTCAAGGTGCACCCAAAAAAACTGAAGCACTAGAGCGATTTCTTCTGTCCTTGCAAAAACAGCAAGCAGTGGTTCCAGTGTCTCCATCAGAAAGATTTTTCGGTTTTTACACCACCCCGTTTCTAGTCCCCAAGAGAAACAGAGGTAGGAGACCCGTGTTAGACCTGAAGAGGCTAAATCGCTATATCTTCCTAAATTTTTTTAAAAGGGAGTCGCTATGAGCGATTATACGTGTAATCTAACCAGGGGATCGGATGTTATCAATAGACTTGCAGGATGTTTACCTGCATATACCAACACTCCCTCCTTTCCAGAAATATCCGAGGTTTGCAGTGGCACCTGTACATCTTAAATTTTGGAGTCTCCCATTCGGCCTCTGCACGTCACCAAAAGTCTTTAGGAAGACCCCAATTGCCATCATAGCCCCTCTAATAGAATTAGGGCCTCGAGTATACCATTACTTAGTGGAACAGAACGGTACAGTATCCCTCCCACCTCAAAAGGTGACATTGACTGTACGACAGATGAAGAAAGTCAGTGTGAGATTCTACCTGTCATACTCGAACTGTCAGAGCCTGATAGGCTGGATGTCGTCATGCATCCCTAGGGTCCCTTGGGCCCATTGGCATTTGAGACATTTCCAGCTGGAGTCCTTGAGGCTGTGGAATAGACGGTATCTATACCAACCCATACACCTGACGACCCTGATGCTCAGGAGTCTACATTGGTGGAAGAAGAAACACACACCTATGAAATCACGTCCATTAAGACATGTCAACTGGATCACAATTATTACCGATGCCAGTGAAGCAGGTGGGGATCACACTGCAACCAGATCTCAGGGCAAGGAAGATGGTCCTTCCATACAACAGGCCTATTATCAAATATCCTGGAGGTCCAGGCAGCCTACCTTTTGCATTGCTAGCCCTAGTATTCAAGATTACAGGCAAACCAGTTCTCCGAATGGACAACAGGGCTGCGGTGTCCTTATATACACCGACAAGGAGGAACGCGCAGCAGGTCCCTGCTGAAGGAAGTGAAACCATATTCTTTTGGGCAAAAAGGAATCTAAAAGACCTAAGGACAGTCTATCTGCTCGGTCTTCTCAACTCAAGGGCCAACCGCCTATCTTGCAGGTTCGTAGATTCCAACGAATAGTCTCTGCACCTGAAAGTTTTCGACTGGTTAGTGGACCAGTGGGGTCCCCTCGGGCTGGGCCTATTTGCAACAGCATTAAATACCAAGTTTTCAAGGTTTATCTCGAGACTTCCTCATCCCCAGGCAGAGGCAGTAGATGCTCTCTCAGCCCCTGGGCATGCAATCTGGCCTATGCCTTCTCTCCATGGCCTCTCATTCCAAAAAAACTCCTGTTGAGGCTTATGGTAGAAACCACAACGGAGATAGCGGTCCTACTGTACTGGCCAAGACGTCCCTGGTTCCCCACAGCAATGTACCTGAATACACAGACTTCAGTCAAGGTTCCAATAATACCTTTTCTCCTGTCACAGGGATGTCACACCCATCCAGATTCCCGCAGGTTAAATCTTCACATCTGGCAGATGAAAGGGAAAGATTCCAATCCCTAGGGTGTCCCAACAAAGTTATCGAAACCCTGCTCAGCGCAAGAAAGCCATCCACAAACAGTATATACGATAGGGTGTGGAACAAATTCAGGGCCTTCATGATTGGCAGAAACTGCGATCCAGATTTCCCATCATCCTCTCAAATTCTAAAACTCTTGCAGGCAGGCTTAGACCTAGGTCTTGCTTAAGTACACTAAAGGTGCAGGTAGCGGCAATTTCAGCGGCAACCAGTAAAAGATGGGCTGAGGATTCATTAATAATCCAATTTTTCAAAGCTGTCAAAAAAGATCCGACCACCAACAAAACAATCTTTTCCCACTTGAGACCTTGCTATCATCCTAGAGCCTTTAACAAATCCACCTCTTGCCTCTTCGGAGTCAGCATCGCTTTGGAATCTAACCATGAAGCTATCCTTCTTGATAGCCATAACTTCTGACAGACGGGTTTCAGAGCTCCAAGCTTTAGGAACGGATCATAATCATATCAGATTATTTCCTGACAAAGTAGAACTCGGAACGGTGCAAGGATTTAGCCTCAAGGTCACATCATCCTCGAACATGTCGGAGCCTTGGGCACTTCCAACATTTTCAGAACAAGACTCAGGTTCTTTTCACGAGCTGGACATTGCCTCCACTTTGAGATGCTATCTGCAGGCTACAGCATCCTTCAGGGACACTATCAGGTTGTTCATAAACAAAGGCAAGGAGGCGTCAGCAGGAACGTTTGCCTCATGGTTCGTTAAACTCATCCACAAGGTGTACAGGGCAAAAGGTCTGGGAGCCCCTTCGATAGTCAGGGCGCCCTCCACCAGAACGGTTTCTGCCTCTTGGGTGGCAAGAGCGAATGTGTCAATTGAAACTATTTGCAGGGCAGCGACTTGGTCATTCCAACATACGTTTCTGAAACATTACCGAGTAGACCCAGGAGCTCTCTCATCGGTGGAGTTTGGCAGACAGGCGGTCAAATCGGCCTTTGCTTCTTCCTCTAAATGATGATAATAATCTCTTTAAAATAAAACTCTGGGCATCATCCCACCCATATCAGCTAGTTATTTGTCACAGGTATGCTGCCATGGAGGCACCAGGAAAACGGAAAATTGTATCATACTTACCAGTAATTTTCCTTTCCTGGTGCCTATCCATGGCAGCATACAATCCCACCCTTGGTATTCTATATTACGGAGAATGCTGGGGCTGTGCTAATCAACTCTTTTATAATATTCACTAGTCCTGAGGGAGGAGCCAAGGCGGAGCTTGTCACAGGTATGCTGCCATGGATAGGCACCAGGAAAGGAAAATTACTGGTAAGTATGATACAATTTTCCGTTTTACCTCATTTACTAAGCTCTGGAGCAACTGCACTTTGCAAAGTACACAGCCTTTTTGCCTTTAGTAAATCAACCCCATAGTGTAAACCAGGGCTTCAAAAGGGTGGAAAACCCTCTTGTTTTTTCACCCTAATGCATCCTATGCATTAGCCACTTGCTTACTGGGCACTTAAACCCCCCCTCCTGCCCAGACCAACTTTCAGCTTTCAGCGCTGTCAGTCTTTGAATGACAATTGCGCGGTCATACAACACTGTACCCAAATTTTTATCATTTTTTTCCCCACAAATAGAGCTTTCTTTTGGTGGTATTTGATCACCTCTGCGGTTTTTATTTTTTGTTAAAAAAAATTAAAATACCGACATAAAAAAATAAATAATACAAAACCATTTTATATTTTGTTATAAAAGTTTGCAAACAGGTAATTTTTCACCTTCGTTGATGTACGCTGATGAGACTGCATTGATGGGCACAATAAGGCGGCACTGATGGGTGGCACTGAAGGGCATTGATAGGTGGCACTGATAGCTGGCAGTGATGAGCACTGAGGGGTGGCAGTGATGAGCACTGATCAGCACTGGTAGGTGACACCGATAGGCAGCACTCGTGGGCATTAATAGGTGGCAGCACTCGTGGGCATTGATAGGTGGCACTGTTAAGTACCGGTGGGCACTGACTCATGGCACTGTGGGCACTGGCAGGTGACACTGGTGGGCACAGATGAGGTGCCTGTGTCTGTTCCTTTTCGGGACTGATGTCCTTTGCACAGAAGCCGGTCATCGGCTTTTTTTTTATCCTCACGCTGTCAGCGCGTGAAGAAAAAAAAAAAACAGGATTACCGAGCTTCTGTTTACATCACGTGATCAGCTGTCATTGGCTGACAGCTGATCACGTGGTAAGCGGCTGGGATCGGCCCCTTACTCAGATCTGTGATCACCGGAGTCTCATTGACTCGGTAATCACATCATGTGGAGCGTGCAAAGGGGAGGACATCTATTGACGGCCTCCCGGCAAAGTAGGTCCGCGATGTAGCCGTCATTCGGCTACAGCACGGATATGAATGAGTCAAGGTGAAAAAAAACTTCTCACACTGACCGGCCCCTCAGCTCCCCCCATTTTACTCACCTGACCCTCTTCGATCAGCGGAGACGCATCTATACCTCTCTGCCCGGGGTTCTTGGCAAGGTAACCCTCCAGGAGTGCGCTTCTCCTAGGGGGTTATACCATGCGGGGAGGAGCTGATAGCGCAGCCGAGAAACCCCAGAAGACGAGGATCTGGGCCACTCTGTGCAAAACGAACTGCACAGTGGAGGGAAGTATGACATGTTTGCTTTTAAAAAAAAAAACAAAGCTTTACAATCACTTTAATGTTTGCTTTTAGCTTTATTACCGCTTTACACCACTCCGCCGCCTCTATACCAAGAGCTGAGTGATCAATGGCCGCTAATCGCTCAGTCTCAAGCTTCAGTGAGTAGGGAGCGGGTTACTGGCAGTCACTGTCTCTATGCTCTGCCCCTCTGAAATGCTGGACTGTGGAGGGGACTGCTAGTTAGGCATCTGGGTGGATCCCAGGATCTCTGCAGTGTCTGGACCAGTTAAGTGACGTTAGCTGGCATCGGACTTTAGGCCAATGTTGGCTGATTACGTGTCACAGGATTGCAGAACGAAGTGTGCTTCTGTAACTCACAGTGCAGTGAAGTTGTTTTGTCCCCTTAGCAGAAAA
The DNA here is from genome assembly GCA_029206835.1 of Rana muscosa. Classification (NCBI taxonomy): domain Eukaryota; kingdom Metazoa; phylum Chordata; class Amphibia; order Anura; family Ranidae; genus Rana; species Rana muscosa. Next base: position 216,839,458 of record CM055126.1, read on the forward strand.
ACACCACCAAAGCATAATGTTTACACCTCCATGTTTGACAGTGGGGATGGTGTTCTTGGGGGTCATAAGCAGCATTCCTCCTCCTCCAAACAAGGTGAGTTGAACTGATGCCAAAGAGCTTGATTTTGGTGTCATCTGACCACAACACTTTCCCCCAGTTCTCCTCTGAATTATTCAGATGTTCATTAACAAACTTCAGATGGGCTGTACATGTGCTTTCTTGAGCAGGGGAACCTTGCGGGTGCTGCAGGATTTCAGTCCTTCACGGCGTAGTGTGTTACCAATTGTTTTCTTGGTGACTGTGGTCCCAGCTGCCTTGAGATTATTGACAAGATTCTCCCGTGTAGTTCTGGACTGATTCCTCACCGTTCTCATGATCATTGAAACTCCACGAAGTGAGATCTTGGGAGCCCCAGACCGAGGGAGAGTGACAATTATTTTGTGTTTCTTCCATTTGGGAATAATCGCACCAACTGTTGTCCCCCTCTCACCAAGCTGCTTGGCGATGATCTTGTAGCCCATTCCAGCCTTGTGTAGGTCTACAATCTTGTCCCCGACATCCTTGGACAGCTCTTTGGTCTTGGTCATGGTGGAGAGATTGGGATGAGATTGATTGATTGCTTCTGTGGACAGGTGTCTTTTATACAGGTAACAAGCTGAGATTAGGAGCACTCTCTTAACGGGAGCTTGTTACCTGTGTAAAAGACACCAGGGAGACAGAAATCTTGCTGATTGATAGGGGATCAAATACTTATTTCACTCATTAAAATGCAAATCAATATATAACTTTATTTAAATGCGTTTTTATAAATATTTTTGTTGTTATTCTGTCTCTCTGTTAAAATAAACCTACCATTAAAAAACTATAGACTGATCATTTCTTTGTCAGTGGGCAAACATACAAAATCAGCAGGGGCTCAAATACCTTTTTTCTCTTACTGTACCTGCTCCACTTCTGTTCAGTTAGCGCAGTGGGAAGCCGGCTGCGAAGCACAAGAAAGTCGCAGCTGGTTTCCCACATACAAGATGGCGGTGCCGGGGACTCGAAGACCAGCAAAGAATGGGCCCGGGTGAGGACAGCTCTGGATCTCTGGACAGGTAAGTGTATGTTTATTAAAAGGTTGTTTTTTTATTTTTTATTATTGAATATGTTTTGTAGCAGAAAAAAAAAAATAGGTTTATTTTTCAAAATTATATTGCAAAAAATAAAAAAAACCCAGTGGTGGTCAAATACCACCAAATGAAATCTGTATTTGTGTGGAAAAAAAATATGATACAACGTCTTAACTCTGTGCTTGCCAATTGCCAACAAGAATTTCTCCATCAAGTACTAAGGGCCCTTTCACACATGCGGACCGTATGTCCGCTTTTTCATCCATCTGTTTACGGATGAAAAAGGGACATACATGTATCCCTATGGGATAGCGGGTGTCAGCGGACACCCGATCTCATCTGTGTCCGCTATGCTCCGTTTCTGCAGGAGGAAAATCCGATTTTTCCATCCATCTGCAGAGCAGATCGGATGAACACGGACGGTCCGTGTTCCTCCGATCCCCCCATAGAGGAGAGCGGAGATCTGACAGGGCGGTCCCTGCACAGTGTGCGGGGACCGCCCTGTCATCTGCCGGCTCAGCGGGGATCAACAGAGCGATTCCCGCTAAACAAGCGGATGTTCACGGGGCGGATCATTACGGGATCCGCCCGTGTGAAAGGGCCCCAAGTCATCTTATACTTGGGGGATCAAGTACTTATTTTACTCACTGAACTGCAACTTAATTTATAGCGTTTGTTTTATGTGTTTTTTTTTTTTTTCTGGATTTATGCTTGATATTCTGTCTCTATCATTTAAAATTACACCTATGATAAAAATGATAGACCCTTCATTTCTTTGTAGGTGGGGGCAAATAATAATTTTCCCCACTGGATACAGTACAATGACCACTGTTCCTGTTGGAAGGAGCAGAGCAGAAATGATATGTATGCGGCCACAGACAGGCACAGAGAAAGGAAATGTATGGCAGATAAAAGAAGCAATTATCCTCTGAAACAGAACTTATGGCGGATAAAAACCACCAATTAATCAAAGTACATGTTAATATAAAAATATGTATTTTTAAATGGAACAAGAATGCAAACTTAGTTTGGGAGTAAGCCCTATGACTATGGCCCCTTTCACACGGGCGGACTAATTTTTATTTGATCTGTCCAGACCAGAGCAGGCTGATGAGCCACCCGTGTCTGCTCAGTTTTTGTAGAGTGGACATGAGCCAGAAAGCCCATTTTGCTCTATGGGCAGCCGGGAGTAAAACGGATTCTGCCGTCTGTTTACACCTGACTGACCTCTGATCCGATTCACCTAGACGGAGGAGGACGGAACACCTTTAGTTGTACCCCCCCTTAGAAGACCGGAGGTAGTAAACGGACACAAGTCCATTTACACCGCCCAAACCATAGGGGTGAATGCACCATCCGATCAGCTCTGCCTAAAAAAAACTGACAGGTGGACCTGATCGGACCCTTTGTGTGAAAGGGGCCTTAGACTTCTGTGTGACCAGCCCCCCCCCACTATGTGCCAGTTTCAGCCCCTCTCCTACCCCCCATTGACCTGCACCATCCTCTGTCCCATCATTCCCCCCCGACCCCACTATGTGCCATTCTCTGTTTCTTCATTCTTCCCCCTCTCTTTCTGCTATGTGCCATCCTTTGTCTCTTCATTCCCATGCTACCTTCTATCTCATCATTTCCCCTTCTCTGCTACTTGTCATGCCCTGTCGCTCCACCACCACCCCGCTATGTGCTACCTTCTCTCTATCTACCCCCCCCATCATGTGACATTCTCTGTCTCTTTATTCCCCCGATCCCCAGTGTCCCATCCTTTGTTTATCAACATCCCCCTCGTGCTATGTGCAATCATCTGTCTCTCAGTCCCTCTGCTGCTATGAGCCAACCAAAGGCAAGTGCCCATCTCCTCTTGTGTACATAAAATGCAGTGACTGGTATGTGTATTGGGGCGGAAGGGGAGTGCATTGCCTTTTGACAAAGCAATAAACAAGGCAACCTGCAGTCAGAGGATTGGACTTGCATTGGCAAGCTCTCCTTGTGACTACACTAGGTCTCTAGCCGTCATGCTGATCAAATGGCTTCGGTAATCTGGGAGTCACCAATTCAAAACCACGTTAGGAAAGTTAGAATGAAGTCAGAACTCCTAACCTGTATACCTTCCGCAGGCTAATGGATCAAAGATCAAGGCATTTTCAGGAGGAGATAAGCAATGATAGCCCCCAGTTACCCCAAGCCCCCCCCATTTTATTTTTTAGGTGCCCATCATAGGTTAGGCTTCTCTCTGTGGTACACAATGGGAATTCCAGCACTGACGTAGTGGCCATGGCTCTCTGCGAGGGTAGAAGATCGGTTAGTAAAATAAATTCATAAGAGAAAAAAGACAACAGACGGAAAGAATCATGGGCTGGAAATTGTTTTAATGGCGACTTTACATTTATAAAAACTCTAGGTGTGTTTATAGAATAATCTCTGTACAGACAGGTGATCAAAGGGGACACAGTACATAACAGAGTGACATCCTGCCATACAATATATGGATATATTCCCCAGTTTGGGGGATAGAGTCACCTTAAAAGTTATTCATAGAGGCTTCCTCCCACGATCCTTGCATTTTCTCGGGACCCAAATATACCTGTCCACAGGTTACTGAAGGCCCTTGGAAGAACATCATGGGATCCTAACAACTGACCAATCACAATCAGTGATCTTAAACAGACAAATCACAACCAGTTCAACAGGTAAGCAGCAATCCTAAAAGCGCGGAGCTCCGTAGTCATCCGGCATTCTCTCAATATTATACCTGAAGAGAGAAAAAAAAAAAAAAAGAAAAAGAAGAAGAAGAAGAAGAAGAAGAAGAAGAAGAAGAAGAAGAAGAAGAAGAAGAAGAAGAAGGTAATTCATCATTTTCAGGGAGAGGAGCCAACCTAGGGGAGAGGAACACGCAATGCATCTAACCTGTGACTGGAAATGTACATGATGGGAACTCCGGGAATCTTCCTGATCCTCCTTTTCAGGTCTCGGTCCACTGTGGCCACAATGTAACACTTATGCTGCGAACAAAAGGGAAATCTTACAAAAGTGCCTCCAGATTGCCTAGATGTACTGTATACCCTGTAATAGATGTATACCTTCCTATAGATGTACTGTACACACTGTAATAGATGTATACCTTCCTATAGATGTACTGTAGTCCCTGTAATAGATGTATACCATCCTATAGATGTATTGTATACTATGGTAGGCAATATTAGAGTGTCCCGTTGTTAGGGTCGGTTCACACCAGAAAGCGATGCCAGAAAGGCATATTCCATGTGTGTTTTCTGCACCAGGTTGCGCTCAGAATGCAGGGATCAGGGGGGGAGGTGATGTGAAGGGTGTTAGAAAACACCATTATGGTGGGGGATGGCCCTGCCCTTAGCAGTGGTCCACTGCCCCCCCTCTTTTCTCCCATAGCAGGGGTCATGGGACCCAATACAGGAGACAGGGGTCTCAGTTCCAGGAGTCAGGTCGGGTCCTATCATGGGTCTCAGGAGAACCCCAATCCATAGACCAGAGGTGGGCCATGCAGCAGGGCATTGCAACTAAATACTATAGAGCCAAGTGTTCTAGGAAAGCTTGAAAACACACACACAGTCAAAGAGACTGGTAAGAGGAGCGGCAGTGCTGCCAACAAGTGAGCCAGGTAGCTCAGTATTTTCATTTGTACACATTATGTGGAAGAAACCCTTGCATGGGCAACTGATGTACATGTGAATTTTCCATTTACTGAATAAAAGTAGGCTGCCATGCCCCAAAATACAGTTTTGGACTTGTGCAACTTATTGCAACTGCACCTACTGCTTGAGTTGAATCCCCCACTACCCAAAGATGTACTCTAAACCCTCCAATAAATTGTACCTTCCTAATGTACTATATACACTTTAATAGATGTACCCTCTAATAGACTGTATACCCTTCTATAGAAATACTCTATACCTTTTAATAGATGTATACCCTCTAATAGACTGTATACTTTCCCGTAGATGAATAACCTTATAGATGTAGTGTATTCCCTCTAGTAGATATACAGTATACCTTCCTATAGATGCACTGTATACTCTCTAACCTCTTATAGATGTATTGTTTAGCCTCCTATAGATGTATACCCTCTTACACCTCAACCAAGCAATGACTGTTCACTCTCAGCTATCACCACCACTAACCCATACACTGCCATGTTCACCACAAGGACTGGTACATCCCTCCAACCCACTAAGGCACTTACCTGGGTGACTCTCTGTACCAAGCAGTCATCAGCATATGTTCCTGCATGTGTGCACGGCAGCCGCTCAAATGTTGTATCCTTGGCAATCCTGCAGAAGACCAACCAGAAAATGTAGTGCCACCAAGGAACACACAGGAAGCACAACATTCTGACATCACTCACCTAACACGAGACAAGACAGTCTACAGTACAGGGCACACATCACAATTATGGGGTTTAAATAAACAATTCACAAATCCATGGGGAGTACATTACAGGCATTGGCCATCGGCAGCCAATACACACAGGAAGATGTATGGGATGTACAATATATCATAGTCAGCTCATTCACTCACACACACACACACACACAGCTTCATAATTCATGCACTCGGAAGAGACTGACACAGCTACACATGGAGGACCAGTATGGACTGACACCGCTACACATGGGAGGACCAGTATGGAGTGACACAGCTACACATGAAGAACCAGTATGGAGTGACACAGCTACACATGAAGAACCAGTATGGAGTGACACAGCTACACATTAAGAACCAGTATGGAGTGACACAGCTACACATTAAGAACCAGTATGGAGTGACACAGCTACACATGAAGAACCAGTATGGAGTGACACAGCTACACATGAAGAACCAGTATGGAGTGACACAGCTACACATGGAGGACCGATATGGAGTGACACAGCTACACATGGAGGACCGGTATGGAGTGACACACCTACACATGAAGAACCAGATTGGAGTGACACAGCTACACATGGAGGACCGGTATGGAGTGACACAGCTACACATGGATGACCAGTATGGACTGACACAGCTACACATGGATGACCAGTATGGACTGACACAGCTACACATGGATGACCAGTATGGACTGACACAGCTACACATGGATGACCAGTATGGACTGACACAGCTACACATGGATGACCAGTATGGACTGACACAGCTACACATGGATGACCAGTATGGACTGACACAGCTACACATGGAGGTCTGGTATTGAATGTCTTGGCTACACCTGCACCAAGCGGCATGGACTGACACGGTTACACATGGAGGACTGGTATGGACTGACACAGCTATATGTGGAGTAGCGGTATGGACAGACACAACTACACATGAAGATTGGAATTTGATTTAGAGTGCCAGCAGATATGCAGTGCCTTCCAAAAGTATTCACTCCACTTGGCTTTTTACCTATTTTGTTACATTACAGCCTTTAGTTCAATGTTTTTTTAATCTGAATTATATGTGATGGATCAGAACACAATAGTCTAAGTTGGTGAAGTAAAATTAGAAAAATATATACATAAAACTATTTTTCAGAGATAAAAAACTGATAATTGGCATGTGCGTATGTATTCACCCCCTTTGTTATGAAGCCCATAAAAAGCTTACCTTGAGAAGTCACATAATTAGTGAAATGATGTCCACCTGTGTGCAATCTAAGTGTCACATGATCTGTCATTACATATACACACCTTTTTGAAAGGCCCCAGAGGCTGCAACACCTAAGCAAGAGGCACCACTAGCCAAACACTGCCATGAAGACCAAGGAACTCTCCAAACAAGTAAGAGACAATGTTGTTGAGAAGTCAGGGTTAGGTTATAAAAAAAATAAATATCCAAATCTTTGATGATCCCTAAGAGCACCATCAAATCTATCATAACCAAATGGAAAGAACATAGCATAACAGTAAACCTGCCAAGAGACGGCCGCACACCAAAACTCACGGACCGGGCAAGGAGGGCATTAATGAGAGAGGCAGCACAGAGACCGAAGGTAACCCTGAAGGAGCTGCAGAGTTCCACAGCAAAGACTGGAGTATCTGTACATAGGAGCCATACACTCCATAGAGTTGGGCTTTATGGCAGAGTGGCCAGAAGAAAGCCATTACTTTCAGCAAAAAACAAAATGACACGGTTTGAGTTTGTGAAAAGGCACGTGGGAGACTCCCAAAATGTATGGAGGAAGGTGCTCTGGTCTGATGAGTCTAAAATTTTACTTTTTGGCCATCAAAGAAAGCGCTATGTCTGGCGCAATCCAAACACATAACATCACCCAAGAAACACCATCCCCACTGTGAAACATGTTGGTGGCAGCATCATGCTGTGGGGATGTTTTTCAGCAGTCGGGACTGGGAAACTGGTCAGAGTTGAGGGAAAGATGGATGCTGCTAAATACAGGGATATTCTTGAGCAAAACCTGTACCACTCTATGTGTGATTTGAAGCTAGGACGGAGGTTCACCTTCCAGCAGGACAATGACCCCAAACACACTGCTAAAGCAACACTTGAGTGGTTTAAGGGGAAACATATAAATGTGTTGGAATGGCCTAGTCAAAGCCCAGACCTAAATCCAATAGAAAATCTGTGGTCAGACTTAAAGATTGCTGTTCACGAGCGCAAACCATCCAACTTGAAGGAGCTGGAGCAGTTTTGCAAGGAGGAATGGGCAAAAATCCCAGTGGTAAGATGTGGCAAGCTCATAGACACTTATCCAAATTGACTTGGAGCTTTGATAGCAGCAAAAGGTGGCTCTACAAAGTATTGACTTTAGGGGGGTGAATAGTTATGCACATTGATTTTTTTCTGCTATTTTGTCCTATTTGTTGTTTGCTTCACAATAATAAAAAAAAAATATATAATATCTTCAAAGTAAATTAAATGATGCAAATCCTCAAACAATCCAGGTTAATTCCAGGTTGTGAGGCAACAAAACACAAAAAATGCCAAGGGGGAGGGGGGGGTGAATACTTTTGCAAGGCTCTGTATTTTCTTTTTATCTAGAGTTTGATCTCTTCCTTGATATTAAAATAAAAAAAGATGCATCAACCCTAGCCCCTCCGACTAGAAATACCGACCAATCACTGACCTGAGAGCAACTCTGTACTTCTGTCCCAGTTTTTCCAGCTCAGCCATGACACAGTCTGTGATACATGGCACACCTGGTGGAAAACAAACATTAGTGATGGCACAGAGACACTACAGTGACGGGTGAAAGAACTGGTCCCGGGTAGAGAGATGGCTGAAAAGTGGAGACCGGCGTTTTGATTTAGCATAGAAAGATAAGGGCAGCTACATTTGGGATGCAAGTGATTATAGGGACACACTGGGTACAGGCAATAGAGGCCAACGGCTGGTAATCTGAGACTGCTGGGGGTACAGATCATATTGGGCATAGATGGGGGTACAGGTCATATTAGGGATAAAAAAAAGGGTATAAGTACTAGTGGGCAGTCCCAGGGAACTCACATAAATGGTATAGATGGCGGGGTGCAAGAAATATTGGGGACAGATTAGGTACTCACATTTGGCATACAGACAGTCCATCATAGACTGCACAATGTCCAGCTTGGCTTTGATAGAGAAATTGATAAAGTTGGTATCGACCAGGATGTGGTACGGAGGTCCCAGGTTTGTATTATACTGGAAAAAGAGACAGGACGGCACCTGAGGACTAACAGAGAAGAAATGTATGAGCTTGCGGGTTCAGACCCCCCACACTCAGCCACAATCTCTGTGAAGGGACTCCAGCAGAAGCCCCCCACATTATTCGGGGTGGAGCGCCATCACTGTTACTCACACTTCTCGCTCTTTAATGGCACTCGGATCCTCTTCCTTCTTTCGCTGCGGCTTGGCCCGATCTTTCTGCTGGCTAAATAAATAAATAAATAAATGACAATAATGAAAAAGACAATATACACACACATGCCTGGGGCACAACATTAAGGCTCTATGTACACAGAAGCTCAAAAACGGTCGTTTTTAAAGCAGCAGAAAAAGCTAGCTTTTATCAGTGTAGCCTTTTTTTCGTTATTTTTTTATAAAAAAATAAATAAAAATAAATTATATATATATATATATATATATATATATATATATATATATATATATAAAAAATTTTTTTTCAATGGACCAAAAAACGCAAAAAAATGCTCGCGGCCAGCGTTTATCAGCGGTTTTTTTCTGCCGAAAAACGGCACTTTGAACGTGAATTTCTTGCGTTCAGAAAAAAGCCCATTAACTCCACTGCTCATTAAAGCTAAAAAACGTTATGTGTACATGAACACATAGGCTAACATAGAGTGCAGTTAATGGGCTTTTTAAAAAAAACGCCAAAACGCAAATAAACTGCAGTTTATCAGCTTCTGTGTACATGGAGCCTAAACATACAGCCCTCACTGGGGGGGGGGGGGGGGATGATTTACAATGTACAACCAGGCGGGCAGGGTGGTATAGAATACCGCGTAGAGACCTCTCCGGGGAAGGGAGGCATTTAACGTCCAGACCACACCAGGGGGGCATAATAAAATGTTCAGACCACACCAGGGGGGCCGGGGACATACATTGTACAGTACTCTCTGGTGGAGGGGGGGTGTGACATACATTGTACAGTATTTTCTGGGGGGGGCATACATTGTACAGTACTCTCTGGAGGGGGGGACATACATTGTACAGTACTCTCTGGAGGGGGGACATACATTGTACAGTACTCTCTGGGGGGGGGACATACATTGTACAGTACTCTCTGGGGGGGGGACATACATTGTACAGTACTCTCTGGGGGGGGGACATACATTGTACAGTACTCTCTGGGGGGGGGACATACATTGTACAGTACTCTCTGGGGGGGGGACATACATTGTACAGTACTCTCTGGGGGGGGGACATACATTGTACAGTACTCTCTGGGGGGGGGACATACATTGTACAGTACTCTCTGGGGGGGGGACATACATTGTACAGTACTCTCTGGGGGGAGGCATACATTGTACAGTACTCTCTGGGGGGGGGCATACATTGTACAGTACTCTCTGGGGGGGGGGACATACATTGTACAGTACTCTCTGGGGGGGGGCATACATTGTACAGTACTCTCTGGGGCGGGGGCATATAATGTACAGTACTCTCTGGGGGACATACATTGTACAGTACTCTCTGGGGGACATACATTGTACAGTACTCTCTGGAGGGGGGACATACATTGTACAGTACTCTCTGGAGGGGGGGGACATACATTGTACAGTACTCTCTGGAGGGGGGGACATACATTGTACAGTACTCTCTGGAGGGGGGGGGGACATACATTGTACAGTACTCTCTGGAGGGGGGGGGGGACATACATTGTACAGTACTCTCTGGGGGGGGGGACATACATTGTACAGTACTCTCTGGGGGGGGGACATACATTGTACAGTACTCTCTGGGGGGGACATACATTGTACAGTACTCTCTGGGGGGGGACATACATTGTACAGTACTCTCTGGGGGGGACACATACATTGTACAGTACTCTCTTGGGGGGGGGACACATACATTGTACAGTACTCTCTTGGGGGGGCATCATACATTGTACAGTACTCTCTGGGGGGGGCATCATACATTGTACAGTACTCTCGGGGGGGACATACATTGTACAGTACTCTCGGGGGGGACATACATTGTACAGTACTCTCGGGGGGGACATACATTGTACAGTACTCTCGGGGGGGGGACATACATTGTACAGTACTCTCGGGGGGGGACATACATTGTACAGTACTCTCTGGGGGGGGCATCATACATTGTACAGTACTCTCTGGGGGGGGACATCATACATTGTACAGTACTCTCTGGGGGGGACATACATTGTACAGTACTCTCGGGGGGGACATACATTGTACAGTGCTCTCGGGGGGGGGGGGACATACATTGTACAGTACTCTCTGGGGGGGGGGGACATACATTGTACAGTACTCTCTGTGGGGGGGGGGGGACATACATTGTACAGTACTCTCTGGGGGGGGGACATACATTGTACAGTACTCTCTGGGGGGGGGACATACATTGTACAGTACTCTCTGGGGGGGGACATACATTGTACAGTACTCTCTGGGGGGGGGACATACATTGTACAGTACTCTCTGGGGGGGGGGGGGCATACATTGTACAGTACTCTCTGGGGGGGGGGGGGGGACGTACAAGGTACACACTTACATGCGCTGATCGGTGAGGGCGATTCTCCGCTTCATCACCGCATACTGCTTCGTCTTCTTTGCCTTTCCCTAACCAAAGGAAAGAGATAAAATAAGTGATCGGGGAAATAATGCCATCCCTCACCCTCTGATACCAGCTAACTGTAACCCTGAGGTACCCTCCCCCACAGCTACACTTCTCCTCTTCCCCCCTTTCCCTTTACATTTGGGGGTCCCTAACACTAAACCACACAGAAGTCTCCCCACCATGCTGCTGCTGGCGCACCCCGATGACGTTTCCAGCCCCGCCTCCCTGCTCGTTATTACAACGAAAACTTCACAGCCGGAGATGCCCCGCCCACCTCCGTAACCGGCTGACCTGTCACGTGACCTTCCAGTCCAAAACAGGAAACCGACTGGATGTGAGTGAAGGAGCCAACCGAAGGTGGAGTACCGGGGAGAAGGACCGGGTGAGTAGAGGAGGAATGGGGGATAAGCAAAGGTGGGGCATAGGAGGAAAGATTGCCAAGCCCCCCTCCTTCTATATACTATAGCGAAGGCAATCTTGGCGAGGTGAGCAGAAAAGGAGTGGGTGGGGGTAAGTAGAGGTGAAGTATAGGAGGTGGGGATGGGTAGAGGAGTAGTACAGGTGGAGTACGGTAGGTATGGGTGAGCAGAGGTGGAGTATGGATGAGCAGAGGTGGAGTATGGTAGGTATGGATGAGCAGAGGTGGAGTATGGATGAGCAGAGGTGGAGTATGGTAGGTATGGATGAGCAGAGGTGGAGTATGGTAGGTATGGATGAGCAGAGGTGGAGTATGGTAGGTATGGATGAGCAGAGGTGGAGTATGGTAGGTATGGATGAGCAGAGGTGGAGTATGGTAGGTATGGATGAGCAGAGGTGGAGTATGGTAGGTATGGATGAGCAGAGGTGGAGTATGGTAGGTATGGATGAGCAGAGGTGGAGTATGGTAGGTATGGATGAGCAGAGGTGGAGTATGGTAGGTATGGATGAGCAGAGGTGGAGTATGGTAGGTATAGGCGAGCAGAGGTGGAGTATGGTAGGTATAGGTGAGCAGAGGTGGAGTATGGTAGGTATAGGTGAGCAGAGGTGGAGTCTGGTAGGTAGAGGTGGAGTATGGTAGGTATAGATGAGTCGAGGTGGAGTGCAGGAGAAGGGGATGGGTATTGTTGTGGTATAGTAGGGTGGAGTGAGGGTAGCACTGAGGGTATTGTTGTGGTATAGTAGGGTGGAGTGGGGGTAGGACTCGGGGTATTGTTGTGGAGTGAGGGTAGGACTCAGGGTATTGTTGTGGTATAGTGGAGTGGGGGGTAGGACTCGGGGTATAGTGGGGTGGAGTGGGGCTAGGACTCGGGGTGGAGTGCGGGTAGGACTTGGGGTATTGTTGTGGTATAGTAGGGTGGAGTTGGGGTAGGACTCGGTGTATTGTTGTGGTATAGTAGGGTGGAGTGGGGGTAGGACTAAGGGTATTGTTGTGGTATAGTGGGGTGGAGTGAGGGGTAGGACTTTGGGTATAGTGGGGTGGAGTGGGGGTAGGACTCGGGGTATAGTGGGGGTAGGACTCGGGGTATAGTGGGGGTAGGACTCGGGGTATTGTGGGGGTAGTACTCGGGGTATTGTGGTATAGTGGGGGTAGGACTCGGGGTATTGTTGTGGTATAGTGGGGTGGAGTGGGGGTAGGACTTGGGGTATAATGGGGTGGAGTGGGGGTAGGACTTGGGGTATAATGGGGTGGAGTGGGGCTAGGACTCGGGGTATTGTTGTGGGGCTAGGACTCGGGGTATTGTTGTTGTGGTATAGTGGGGTGGAGTGGGGGTAGGACTCTGGGTATTGTTGTGGTATAGTGGGGTGGAGTGGGGGTAGGACTTGGGGTATAATGGGGTGGAGTGGGGGTAGGACTCGGGGTATTGTTGTGGGGGTAGGACTCGGGGTATTTTTGGGGTGGAGTGGGGGTAGGACTCGGGGTATTGTTGTGGTGTAGTAGGGTGGAGTGGGGGTAGGACTCGGGGTATTGTTGTGGTATAGTAGGGTGGAGTGGGGGTAGGACTCGGGGTATTGTTGCGGGGGTAGTACTCTGGGTATTGTTGTGGTATAGTAGGGTGGAGTGGGGGTATTGTTGGGGTGGAGTGGGGGTAGGACTCTGGGTATTGTTGAGTGGGGGTAGTTCTCGGGGTATTGTTGTGGTATAGTGGGGTGGAGTGGGGGTAGGACTCGGGGTATTGTTGTGGGGTGGAGTGGGGGTAGGACTCGGGGTATTGTTGTGGTATAGTAGGGTGGGGTGGGGGTAGTACTCGGGGGTATAGTTGTGGTATAGGACAATGGATACAATGGTGTAGGGTGGATTTGTGACGCGTTCTCTCTCGTAGGAAGGATGCGCCGGTTGGAGGATGCGGGATGCTGGGCCTAGGTGAGTGTGGTGTCCTTTGGGTGGCACAGGTGTTCTGTGCAGCAGTTGGTTCCGCTCCATGATTGGCTGGGCTCAGTCAGTGATTCCCATTGGTTGATGGGGGTTAGACCATCTTGATGGTATGTTATACTCATTGGGGTCCTTTATTACTGCAGGTTCCTGTTCTGGCAGATGTGACGGTTGGATCTCCAGTCTCGGCAGACCTGGGCGCCTATACCTGAGACATGTGGAGGAGATGCTATGACTCATCTGTCAGCTTCCATCCTGTGCACTGATGTTGTACATTATCGGTGAGATGGCACTGCTGGTGCACCCTGTGGTGTCGGTCTAGTAGATGTGTCTACTCGTCCCTCTGTAAGGGGTTCTAGTGTATTGCCGCCCGCGGGTGCTCCAGCACTTCAATAGTGGAGACCTTTTGGGTAGATGGTTCCTCTGCATCAGACGGACTTTGTATGTTTTCATCTTCCTCCCTCTCTGTTTGTTATGTTTTTCTTTTGTGTAACCCCCCTCCTCCTCCCCCCATGGCCTGAGCTTTGACCTCATGCAGCCATTTTCTTTGTCTCTGGACAGGCAGCGTTACAGGCTTGATGTGCGTCCTTCTCATCACCATTAAGTTCCTGTTTGAGCTCAGTTCTCGAGTCCTCACTTTCTGGCACCATGAGGGACGTGAACGTGGGTCGGAGCGTACCATCTACAACTATGTACGGGGGAAATACCTGGAGCCCCGCTCCTGTCAGGTCTCTTGGGACTGGAATGAGCCATGTGAGGTTGGACAGCCCATGGGATTTCGAGTCCATGTAAGAGTGAACAGGCCGCATCTTTCAGATTGTGTCTGTGTGTGTCTGTGTCTGCACTGACCTCTGCTTCTCTCCACAGCTCTTCTACAGGAATGGTCACCCCTTCCCCATTAGTGGTACCATGTCTCTGCGAGTCCACATCTCACACACAGAACTGTCCCTGGAGGTCCCGGTCACTCTGGAGGTTCTCCAGGATCCCCTGAGAAATGTGGTGAAGGCAGCTTTTACTGTGAGGAAGTCTGGGAGATACCAGATCACGATCAGTGTTGGAGGTCTCAATGTTGGCCACAGTCCATACTACAAGGTCTTCCACCCAGGCAAGAGGCCATAGATGCAGTAGAAGCAGGGTTGTGTGGTGGTGGGGTATGCTTTTGGCAGTCTTCTCACTGCTGTTTTCTCACAGGTGTTGTGGATCCAGCAAAGACACAGATCACCGGCCACTTTTCCACCCTAGTACTTACCTGTGGAGAGCAGCACACCCTCCATATTGCTCCGTGTGACCAGTATGGGAATCCCACCAATGATAGTTTGAGAGAGTTGGAGAGCTACACGTTGCCACTCAGTGAGGTGAGCGCCCCCTCTGTGATAACATGAACATGGAGATTATTCTGATGCCCCGTACACACGAGCGGAATTCCCCTCGGGGGGTGTGGGGGGAGTTGGAATTCCGCTTAAGCCTGCCTTGCATACACACAGTCACACAAAAGTTTGGTGAACTTTTGACTGCAAAGAACGCAGTGACGTAAAAGACTACGACAAGCCGAGAAAATTAAGTTCTATGCTTCTGAGCATGTGTCGGAATTTGTACACACGATAGGAAATTCCGATCTGATTTTTTCCTGACGGGAAAATAGAGAACCTGCTCTCTATCTTTTTCCAGCAGTTTTTCCGTTGGAAAAAAGTCTGATGGAGCATACACAGGGTCGGGATTCCCGACCAAAAAGCTCTCATCGGACTTTTTCCAACGGGAAAACTTATCGTGTGTACGGGGCATGAGTCATTATTTTGGCTTCAAAAGTGACTTTTTTTTCTTGTTCTCGTAGCTCGGTGTTTTGGGGATGGCTGATGGCTGCTGCCAAACCGCTGTGTGTAGCGGGAAGCAAAACCGGGTCCTTCTTCACCTGACTCTACTACAGACTGGATGTTTCCAGGCCACCCTGCGCTACCAGGGCCACCCTGTCAGCAACGGACACTTCAACATCATTGTTCTGAGCGGTGAGTTCAAGGTTTGGCGATCTTCTGTGATCTGTCTGTGTATGAAAGTGTCTGAAAGAAGGACTGTATGATCTGCTCCCGGCACACAATCTGCTTCTAGATGTCTGTTTTCAGGCGTAAAAGGGAAGAATGTAAGTGGCTTCTGTAGGACAGTAGAGATGCTCCGAAACATGGCGGCCAAAAATTGTGTTTTCGTCATTTCGCTGATGAAGAAAAAGGTGTCGGTAATGACGCCGAAAACGCACGCGATTTTACTGTACTTGGGGCCAGTTCACACCACATGCAGTCAGTGCCTTTTATTTCTGCCTTAACCACTTCAGCCCCGGACCATTTGGCTGGCCAAGGGCCAGGCCACTTTTTGCGATTCGGCAATGCGTCGCTTTAAATGACAATTGCGCGGTCGTGCGACGTGGCTCCAGAACAAAATTGACGTCTTAGTTTTTTTTTTTTTTTTTTCCCACAAATAGAGCTTTCTTTTGGTGGTATTTGATCACTTCTGCGGTTTTTATTTTTTTGCGCTATAAACAAAAATAGAACTTTTTGCTATAATAAATATTTTTTTTTTTTTTCCTCCGTTTAGGCCGATATGTATTCTTCTACATATTTTTGGTAAAAAAAAAAAATGCAATAAGCGTTTATTGATTGGTTTGTGAAAGTTATAGCGTCTACGAAATAGGGGATAGTTTTATGGTATTTTTATTTATTATTTTTTTTTTACTAATAATTGTGGTGTTTAGCGATTATTTTTTTTATATCATGACTGTGACATTATGGGGGACGCATCGGACACTTTTGACACCATTTTGGGACCATTGTCATTTTTACAACGATCAGTGCTTTTAAATATGCACTGATTACTGTAAAAATTACACTGTGAAGGGGTTAACCTGTAGGGGGCGCTGAAGGGGTTAAGCGTGTCCTAGAGTGCTTCTAACTGTAGGGGGGGGGGGGGGGATAAGCTGTGTGTGACATGACACTGATCACCGCTCCCGATTACAGGAAGCTGTGATCAGTGTCCTGTCACTAGGAAGACTGGGGAAATGCTTGTTTACATCAGCATTTCCCCGTTCTTCCTCACCGAGAGACGATCGCCGGTATCCCCGCAGACATCGAGTCTGCAGGACCCGCGGGCGCATCCACAATGCCGCTTCTTAAAGTGGACGTACTTGTACGCCTATCTGCCTGTGCGTGCTATTCTCTCGACGTATATCGTCGTGCGCTGGTCGGCAAGTGGTTAAAAATGCCTGGATAGTTGGTTATATGGTTTTCAATGGCATAGTTCCCAACAGTGCGGTCAGTTCCAGTACTTTCCAGTTCCAGATTTTTTTTTTTATTTTAACATTCTGCATTTTTTTTTTTTTCTGCTCTGGGGTGAAACGCAGTAAAAATGCATTAAAAACTCACTGGAGCACAAGAGTTCTTTTAAGATTAAGAAAAAAAGAGGGGGAGAAAATTCACTGGACATCAAAAATACGCATGCAAAAAAGCATCGCATGCATGCAGACTGTGTTTCAATGGCGTGAACTGGCCTTTAGCCCAGGTTCACACTGGGCTGCGGGAATGAAGCCGTGCGAGTTCAGCCGGACTCGCACAATTTCACTCCCGCTTGTCAGTCCCGATTTCGGCCGCTATTACAGAGACATCTGTGCAGTTTCTGCACAATGTCAATGTAAATCGCGGGCCGAAATCGCAAGAAAGTAGTCCAGAAACGACTTTTTGAAAGGGGTGCGGCGTCGCACCGATTAGCACAGTGCAAATGCCGCCGATTTGACATGTCAAAACGCACCGGTGTGAACCAGGGCTTATGGTGTGTTTTTTCATAGGTCATGTGACTCAAAAACCTTAACACGGGTGTGTTATTGATGTGTTCTTGCTTCATTTTTAATGCATTTCAACAGGGGAGGTGTGTGTTTTGTGCGTGCGTTTGCTGCATTTTTGTTTGCAAAATCTCGATTTTTTTTTTTTTTTAATCATTGTGGTGGTGAAAACGGAAGACCAGTGTGAAGACATACGTAGAATTTAAAGGGATGCATTTTTCTTGAGCTTTTCTTATGCTAAAGGTGCAGATAATGGCCGACAAATTCATATTCATTTAAATTCATGATATTAATAAATACTGTATATTCTCGACTATAAGCCGACCCAAATATAAGCCGAGGCACCTAATTTTACCACAAAAAAATGGGAAAACTTATTGACTCGAGTATAAGCCTAGGGTGTCCATCTGCATGCCTCACTGTGTCCAATCTCCCTACCTGATCTCCTGCGCTGTGTGACTGGACTGACGTTTAACATGGGAGTCTATAAAAGGGGTGCCCGGCTTTGAAAAATTGGTGTTCCCCGGCCGTAGGTCCCCTGGACAACAAACATTGCACACTTGTAGAAGAAGAGTGGGGCTACATGTGTGCCAAGTTCGGGGTCCAGGGGACCTACAGCCGGCCGGTACCAGGTCTGCAAAATCACCAGAGAAATTACCGTTTAACATTGGAGTCTATGGAAGGGGTTCCCGATTTGAAAAATTGGTGCTCCCCGGTTGTAGGTCTCCCGGACAACAAACTTTGCACACTTGTAGAGGAAGAGTGGGGCTACATGTGGACCTACGGCTGGCCGGGATCAGGCGCACAAAGGTGAAGATGGACACAGACTCGAGTATAAGCCGAGGGGGGCATTTTCAGCACAAAATTTTTTGAAAAACTCGGCTATATACGGTAGTCAAATTATAATACAATTTTATATATACAGTGAGGGAAAATAATAATTTGCTCCCCTGCAGATTGTGTAAGTTTGCCCACTTGCAAAGAAATGTAGGGTCTATCATTTTTATCATAGGTGTATTTTAAATGATAGAGAGACAGAAAATCAACTAAAAATCCCCCCAAAAAACACACTACAAATGTTATAAATTAAGTTGCAGTTCAGTGAGTAAAATAAGTATTTGAACCCCAAGCAAAACACGACTTCGTACTTGGTAGAGAAACCCTTGTTTGGCAAGCACAGAGGTAATACATTTCTTGTAGAAGGCCACCAGGTTTGCACACATCTCAGGAGGGATTTTGGTATGCTCTTATTCCCTTTTTTTTTTTTTTTTTTTTTTTTTTTTTTTTTTTTTTTTTTTTTTTCTTCCAGATCTTCTCTAAATCCTTAAGGTTTCTTGGCAACTCAAAGTTTTAGCTCCCTCTATAAATTTTCTATAGGATTAAAGCCTGGAGACTGGCTTGGCCACTCCGTGACTTTAATGTACTTCTTCTTGAGCCACTCCTTTTTTTGCCTTCAAGGAAAGAAGGGTGACCCCTGGAAGTCTCACATCTATGGTGTCCTGAGTGGCAACCTCAGCCTGGACTCTGACCACGCCCCCTTTGTTGCCTTGGCGGTATGTTTTGGGTAATTTTCATGCTGAAAGACCCATCCATGACCCATCTTCAGTGTTCTGGCTGAGGGAAGGAGGTTCTCATCCAAAATTTTACAACACATGGCCCCCATCCATTGGCCCCTCAATGCGACAAAATCAGTCTGAACATTTTAGCAGAGAAACAGCCCCAAAGCTTGACTGTGGGGTTCATAGTCAGCATTTTCTTCCTCCAAACACGGCGAGTCCCCCTCCTCAAGAAGGCACATGTACAGTCATGCCAATGAACACCTAAGTGATTCAGAGAAGGATTGGGAGAAAGTGCTGTGGTCAGATGAGACCAAAATTGAGCTTTATGTCATTAGCTCGACCTGCCGTGTTTGGAGGAAGAAAAAGCCTGACTATTGCCCTAAGAACACCATCCCTACAGACAAGCACGGAGGAGGAAACATGATACTTTGGGGCTGTTTCTCTGCTAAAGGTACAGGCTGACTTTGCAGCATTGAGGGGCCAATGGACGGGGCCATGTATTGTAACATATTGGATGATAACCTTCTTCCCTCAGCCAGAACACTGAAGATGGGTGGTGGATGGGTCTTCCAGCATGACCAAGACCCAAAACATACCGCCAAGGCAAAAAAGAAGTGGCTCAAGAAGAAGCATATTAAGGTCATGGAGTGGCCTAGCCAGTCTCCAGACCTTAATCCTATAGAAAATGTATAGAGGGAGCTGAAACTTCGAGTTGCCAAGAGACAGCCAAAGAATCTTAAGGATTTAGAGAAGATCTGCAAAGAAGAGTGGACCAAAATCCCTCCTGAGATGTGTGTAAACCCGATCACTATGTCTGACCTCTGTGCTTACCAACAAGGGTTTCTCCACCAAGTACTAAGTCATGTTTTGCGTAGGGATCAAATGCTTATTTTACTCGCTGAACTGCAACATTTGTATCAAGTGTTTTTTCTAGGCTTTTGGTTGTCATTCTGTCTATCATTTAAAATACAGCTATGATAAAAACTTAATTTTTTTGTAAGTGGGCAAACTTATAAAATCGTCAGGGGATCAAATAATAGTTTTCCCCACTGTACTCTTAACAGTCGTTTTCGGCACCAAAATTTTCCTATTTGCTGGACCTCCTATAGGATAGCAGACAGGGTTTTGTGGTGGGGGGTTTTTTGTTTACAGACCTTTTTGAGATTGATTTATTAAAACTGGAGCATGCAAAATCTGGTGTAGCTGTGCATGGTAGCCAATCGGCTTCTAGCTTGTTACTAAAAAAGCAATGTTTTATTTATATTGTCCCTTCTTTCTTGTTCATACATCACGGGACACAGAGCAGCATAGTCATTACTATGTGGGTTATATAGAATTACCTTCAGGTGCTGGCACTGGCAACTTCCAAAACAGGAAGTACCCTCCCCTATATAAGCCCCTCCCATCCGGGAGTACCTCAGTTTTTTGCCAGTGTCTAAGGTGTTGGCCAAGGTTAACATGTATTCATCTGGGCTTGTGTACAGGTTCTCTGGGCCTTAGCAAGCTATTCCGGATCCGACCAAAAAAGCTTCATAGCTAAACGGTCGGTACCCGGGCCTTGCAGAGAAGAGCAAGGTTTTGCCTGTAATGCCTCTCTTAGGAGGGCTGGACCCTGGGATCCAGAGCTCTGGTCATACCCAAAACCAAGAGGCTATCTGTGCAGGGTGCTATACAGGTCCAGGGGAGTGGAATCCTTGGGAACCCGGTCCCTGAAGGTCTAGTACAATGCCTGCCGTGAGAGGTGAAGTTTGGGCTTCTGTGGACCAAACAAAGTCCTGCGGCGGGGAAAAGGTAAGTGGGGGCCCCTCAGGAACTTGGTTCTATTGAGGGGACCCCCAAGCCTAATATGTCTTTCTGCCTGTTACCTAAAGGGTATTCCCACTATTAGCTGTATATGCCTAAGAAATCCTAGAAATGTTTTTTCATAAGGGAAGTTTTAAAAAAACTGTAAACCTGGAAATGTTTTTTCATAAAGGAGGTTTTAAAAAAAAAAAAAAAAAAAAAAAGACAAAGGTGCGGTACCTGTGTTTGTCCACTAGAGGCCGCTGTGGAACGTCTTTTTTCTTGGGACTATTCCTTCCATGGTGAAAGTCCAGGCAGATGAGTGAGCTCTCTATCAGGGAAGCTGCATTCCTCTGTCATGCTGCCAAGTAGTTTCCTTCCATCCCCGAGTCCTGGTGAAACAGGGACCCTGGCTCCTCTCCCTACATGGCGCCAAGAGCGCACGCGCGCGCGCGCACATGCTTTCCTTTTATAAGGTTTAGCTTCAAAAAAGGGGGCGGAGCCTGGCGGATGACGCGCTCTGTGCGCCCAGCGCTTCTGCGCATGTGCGGGCGTCCCAGCAAGATAAAAGGACTCAGTCCACGCTGCTTGCTATGGACACAGAGCATGAAAAGGAGCTGGTAGCATGGTATAGGGGCTTACAGCGGGCGGTTGATACAGGCATCCCCAGAAAGACGCATTAGTAGACACCCACTGATGTACATAGCAGCAAATTGCATTAGACTATTTCAGTAAGGGGTGTATTGCGGCTGGAATACCTCAGCTTTGAACTAAGGAATATGCCGCCTAAAAAACTCCGAGATATACCTCTCAGGAAGTGTAGGGGGTCTCCATCGGGCTCTGAGGATCTGGAGCAGTCATCTGCACCCTCCTCCCCTGAGAAATCAGAGGTTAATACCCATAAGGAACCCCCGGGAGTGCCAGGTACTGCGGCTGTCCTCAGTCCACCTGCTCCTGCATATATAACAGAGGAGGTTTTTTCCTCAACTCTGGAGGGATTGGAGCAGAGATTGGCTGCATCGCTCTACAGGAAAGAAAGCGCGCCAGATTTCCATCACCTCCATTAGAGTGCCTGTTGGCAGAGCAACAGTCCCAGGAAGGGACCGACCTACCTGAAGGGGATCAGGAGGAGGTTAGCTCTGTTTTTGAGGAATCGACAGTAGATGAACCATTTTCAGCATCACAGACTGAAAGATTGTGGGTCCAGACCCTAACTGACATGGTTCGATCTGCATTTAAAATGCCTCTTGTTGAACCATCAACTACTGCTGTCTCCTCATTGGGGTCGCTAAAAGCTCCCCAGGTTAATTGCTCCTTTCCAATACATCCATTATTGGAAGGACTTATACCAGGACTGGGTACATCCTGATAAACTATTTGTTCCGCCTAAAAGGTTTCCGGTGATCTATCCCATGGAGGAAAAGTTCACCCAGAGATGGAATGTTCCTACGGTGGATGCAGCCATCTCTTCTGTGAACAAATCACTGACATGTCCAGTAGATAATGTTCAAATGTTCAAAGATCCAGTGGATAAAAAATTGGAATCTTTATTAAAATCTGCTTTTTCCACAGCAGGGGCTGTTACACAGCCAGCAGTGGCAGCTATTGGGGTCTGCCAAGCTTTAAAGGATCAAATGAAAATGGTCCTGAGGGATTTGCCAGACCAGCAGGCCCAGGCTCTGGCTGATCTGCCTAGAGCATTATGCTTTGCGGTTGACGCCATCAAGGATTCTATCCATCAGGCCTCCCGCCTCACGCTGTCTTTGGTACATATGCGTAGGCTTCTGTGGCTCAAAAACTGGTCTGCTGAAGCTCCCTGTAAGAAGCTCTTAGTTAGCTTCCCATTTCATGGGGAACGCCTTTTTGGCGAAGACCTGGATAAGTATATCCAGAAGATTTCCAGTGGTAAAAGTACTCTCTTACCGAGTAAAAAGAGGTCTAGGGGTCCATCTTTTAAGAGGACTACCTCTCCTATCCCTGCGACGTCTGCTACTAAGCAGTTCCGACGGCCTCCTCGGTCAAACTCAGGAGGTAAAAATCAGGGACAGCCACAGGGTAATAAAAAGCCCTGGATCCGAAGAGGTACTAAACCAGCCTCCAAGTCAAGCCTATGAAGGGCTGCCCCCACTCAAACGGGTGGGGGGAAGACTTCAGTTGTTCGCAGAGACCTGGCGGGAGACGATCAAAGACAGATGGTTGCTCTCCGCAGTAACTCTGGGATACAAGTTGGAGTTAAAAGAGTCTCCTCCGTCCCATTTTATGTGGTCAGGCATGCCAAGAGACCCTCTGAAAAGAGGGTCTCTCCTATTGGCGTTAGAACAACTATTGCTCCAAGGAGTAATTATGGAGGTTCCTATGGAAGAGTGGGGGTTGGGTTTCTACTCAAACCTTTTCACAGTCCCGAAGCCAAACGGGGACATAAGACCCATATTGGACCTAAAGAGTCTAAACAAATTTCTAAACGTCCGGTCTTTCCGGATGGAGTCGATCCGATCGGTCACCGCTGCCCTACAAGGGGAGGAATGGTTAGCCTCGATCGACATCAAAGATGCTTACTTGCATGTTCCCATCTTTCCAGGTCATCAAAAATTCCTACGCTTTGCAGTAGAAGGGCGCCATTTTCAGTTCAGAGCCTTACCATTCGGTCTGGCCACAGCACCACGAGTGTTCACAAAAATTCTGGCCCCACTGTTGGCCGATCTAAGAACACGGGGTGTAACGATAATGGCATACCTAGACGACCTGTTGTTGATGGACCACTCAGTTGCCAAGCTAGAAGTGGTAATTGTCGATACAATCAAGTATCTAGAATCTCACGGTTGGGTCATCAACCTGGACAAGTCAGCCCTACAGCCAGTGAAAAACCTGGTATATCTAGGGCTACGGCTGGATTCAGACCAGAGGAAGATTTTCTTACCTCTAGACAAGGTATCCTCTTTGAGGGCCTTGGTCCGTCTGCTTTGTGCAAAAAGACAGCCGTCCATACGCCTGTGCATGAGGCTGCTAGGAAAGATGGTAGCATCATTCGAAGCTGTGCCATACGCCCAATTCCACTCAAGGAATTTACAAAGGGCCATATTGTCAGCCTGGAACGGAAAAGTTCAGGCTCTAGACTTCCCGATGGCTTTGTCCCCTTCCGTTCGGAAGAGTCTCTGCTGGTGGTTGATCCCCCAGAATCTCCAGAAGGGAAAACCCTTCAGCCCGATATCTTGGAAGGTGGTCACTACAGATGCCAGCCTTATAGGCTGGGGGGCAGTACTGGAGCAATGGTCTCTCCAGGGCAGATGGTCAAATGTAGTAAAAACCCTGCCCATCAATCTCTTAGAGATACGAGCAGCCCGGTACGCCCTAGTAGCCTGGACATCCAGACTCCAAGGGTCCCCTGTCAGAATTCAATCAGACAATGCCACAGCAGTGGCATATATCAATCATCAGGGAGGCACCAGGAGTCGTGCAGCCCAGAGGGAAGTAAGTCACATCCTGGAATGGGCAGAAAAGCATGTCCCATGTATATCAGCTGTCTTCATTCCAGGGGTGGAGAATTGGAAGGCGGACTTTCTGAGTCGCCAACAGTTATGCCCAGGGGAATGGTCCCTTCATCCCGAGGTCTTCCGAGCAATATGTCAGCGGTGGGGAACACCGGATGTAGATCTGCTAGCATCCAGATTCAACGCAAAGGTGGACAGATTTGTCTCCCGGACAAGGGATCCCCTCGCTTGCGGCTCGGATGCTCTGGTGTTCCCTTGGGATCAGTTCAGACTGATATATGCATTCCCTCCGCTACAATTGTTGCCTCGACTCCTTCGCAGAGTCAGGTTGGAGAAGAAGCCGGTGATCCTGGTGGCTCCAGCATGGCCCCGAAGGGCCTGGTACGCGGAGATCATCAAAATGTCTGTGGGGAGTCCTTGGACCCTTCCACGTCGTCCGGACCTGCTTTCGCAAGGACCGATATACCACCCTTCCTTACTAACTCTAAGTTTAATGGCCTGGCTATTGAATCCCACATCCTAAAGAAGAGAGGTCTCTCTAACTCTGTGGTATCAACTATAATCAATGCCAGGAAGCCTGTATCCAGGCAGATCTACTATAGAGTTTGGAAGGCGTACATCACTTGGTGCGAGGCCAGAAAATGGCATCCACGTAAGTACGTTATAGGCAGAATTCTGGACTTCCTGCAGTGGGCTGTAGACAGGAAGTTTGCCTTAAGTACTATCAAGGGCCAGGTTTCGGCCTTGTCAATACTATTTCAAAGGCCCCTGGCTATGCATTCACTTGTCAAATCCTTTATGCAAGGTGTGACTCGTATTATTCCACCGATTAAGGCTCCCATATGCCCATGGGATCTAAATTTGGTTCTGTCGGTTCTGCAGAAGCAGCCATTTGAACCTTTGCGGCACATTTCCTTGGTTCTACTCACCAGGAAATTGATATTTTTAGTAGCCATATGCTCGGCTAGAAGAGTGTCGGAATTAGCCGCCATGTCCTGTAAAGAGCCATATCTGGTTATCCATAAGGACAGAGTAGTATTACGTCCTCACCCAGCCTTTCTTCCTAAGGTGGTATCGAGGTTTCACTTGAACCAGGATGTGGTTCTTCCTTCTTTTTTCCCCAAACCAAGCTCGGTAGAGGAAAAGTTATTGCATTCTTTGGATGTAGTAAGAGCAGTTAAAGCTTATCTAAAAGCCACTGCTCAGATTCGTAGAACGGATTCTTTGTTTGTTCTGCCGGAAGGCCCCAGAAAGGGTCAGGCAGCATCAAAATCTACTTTAGCCAAGTGGATTCGACAGGTCATAATACAAGCCTATGGCTTGAGAAGTAGACCGCCTCCGTTCAAAGTTAGGGCGCACTCCACGAGAGCAGTTGGAACTTCATGGGCAGTGCATCACCAGGCCTCCCTGGCGCAAATTTGTAAGGCCGCAACATGGTCTTCAGTACACACGTTTTACTAGGTTCTACCAGGTGGACGTTAGGAGTCAGGAGGATGTCGCCTTTGGGCGCAGTGTGTTGCAGGCCGCAAAAGATCCTCATGCCTGATGGCGCCCAGCTTATGTATGGTGTATCCCCCCCCTCATGTGGCATTGCTTTGGGACGTCCCACATAGTAATGACTATGCTGCTCTGTGTCCCGTGATGTATGAACAAGAAAGTAGGATTTTTAAAACAGCTTACCTGTAAAATCCTTTTCTTGGAGTACATCACGGGACACAGAGCTCCCACCCCTCTTTTGGGGACACGTATTGCTTTGCTACAAAACTGAGGTACTCCCGGATGGGAGGGGCTTATATAGGGGAGGGTACTTCCTGTTTTGGAAGTTGCCAGTGCCAGCACCTGAAGGTAATTCTATATAACCCACATAGTAATGACTATGCTGCTCTGTGTCCCGTGATGTACTCCAAGAAAAGGATTTTACAGGTAAGCTGTTTTAAAAATCCTACTATTTCTGTTTGACGATGGCACTGTAATTTTTTTTTTAAAAGTCCCTTTTTCCTAATCGATATACAGCTGTCACATGACCCAGCTCTCTCCCAGCCTGTCTGCAGGGAAACATAAGCAGGAGGAGCTTCTAGTCCTCTGCTGCTGGT
Organism: Rana muscosa; assembly: GCA_029206835.1. Lineage (NCBI taxonomy): Eukaryota > Metazoa > Chordata > Amphibia > Anura > Ranidae > Rana > Rana muscosa. The sequence goes on from CM055126.1 coordinate 216,865,926, forward strand.
CACATGTTAAAAAAACAAAAAACAAAAAAAAAACCTTTGGAATGCAAAGTAAATAATATCAAACTTTTACATAGTTGCATAGTAGGTGAGGTTGAAAAAAGACACAAGTCCAACCTGTGTGTGTGTGTGTGTGTGTGTGTGTGTGTGTGTGATTATATGTCAGTATTACATTGTATATCCCTGTATGTTGTGGTTCAGGTGCTTATCTAATAGTTTCTTGAAACTATCGATGCCCCCCGCTGAGACCACCGCCTGTGGAAGGGAATTCCACATCCTTGCCGTTCTTACAGTAAAGAACCCTCTACGTAGTTTAAGGTTAAACCTCTTTTCTTCTAATTTTATTGAGTGGCCACGTGTCTTGTTAAACTCCCTTCCGAGAAAACGGAAAATTTATATCAAATACTTACCGTAATTTTCCTTTCCTGATGGACTCCATGGCAGCCTACGTGTGGGTTAATCCCGCCCCTCATACCTCAAAGGACCCTTCTCCCATAAATCTTTTCTCTGGGCCAGAGGCCGTGTTCCATAATTTAGCCTACTCCAGCCACTGGGAGGGAACTCCTGCTGCCATGGAGTCCATCAGGAAAGGAAAATTACGGTAAGTATTTGATATAAATTTTCCCTTTTCCTGACAGACTCCATGGCAGCCTACGTGTGGGAAATAACTAGCCATACACACCCGGGTGGGCAGAGTGCTGGACAAAAGAAAAAAGGTTTAATTGGCACCATCAACAGACAAGATACGTAAACCACTACGCAGTAGTGTGCCATGAACGTGTTAATTGAAGACCACAAGGCCACCTTGCAAATAACTTCTGGAGGCACGTGACGTGATGCCGCCCATGATGAAGACACTTCTAGTTGAGTGAGCAGTCACCGCTTCTGGAGGCGCCAAGCCCTTGGCTTTATAGGCCCACTGAATGGCCTGAACAATCCATGCTCCGATAGATCTGGAAGAGGCACGCATTCCCTTATACTTCCTGTGAAAAGAACGAGCAGGTGGTCGGTCTGACGGAAAGAAGCTGTAGCTTAAAGATACTGACTCAGAGCTTTTCAAACATCTAAGGGATAAACACTGGAATCCTCTGTAGATCTGAACGTTGGAAGAGCAATCTCCTGATTGTCATGAAACACAGATGCCACTTTGGGGTTTGAACCCAACATAGGAATTAAAAGGTTTAGAAATGGCTCCTTGCATCCCTGAGAGCTGATTTCAGAGACCCTCTTGGCTGATGTTATAGCCACCAAGAAGACAACTATTAGAGAGAGTCATTTAACAGAAGATTGATCTTCATGTTCCAACTCTCTACCCAAGAAAAAATCCAGGACAAGGGGAAGATCCCAATTAGAAAAACCTGGCTCTGAGGTCTGAGCCTTATTGCTCCTCTGAAAAACTACTGAGTAAGAGGGTGTCTAGCCCAGGAAACACCCGTAAAGGCAGAGATTACAGCGATTTGGACTCGCAGCGAGCTTACTGACAATGAGAGATCCAATCCTGATTGTAAGAAGCCCAGGATATCATGTATCTTTGGGTTATTGCAAGAACCTGCAGTGGAAGAGGTGTAGTCTGAAAACTTTTTCCAAATCCTCTGGTAGACCCTGTTGGTGCCTGTTCTTCTGGCATTTAATATTGTGGAGATGGCCCTACTTGGACAGCCTAGGGCCTCCAACCTTCCCCTCTCAAGAACCAGATCATCAGATGTAGATGGGCCGGGCATGGATGTAGAAATGCCCCTTGTGATAGGAGATCTGGTCTGGAGGGTAGAGGAACTGGTTCCCGGAAGCTGAGTTGCATCAGCAGTGGAAACCATGGCTTGTTTGGCCAGTACGGGACTATTGCCACTATCTCTGCTTCTTCCATCCTGAGCCTCGACAAAAAACGGAGAATGACAGGAACCGGGGGAAAGGCATAGGCCCTGTGGAACCGCCAATGGTCTGTCAGAGCATCTACCCAAAAGCCTGGGGATACCAAGACCTCGTGTAGTATCTCTCTAGTCTGAAGTTGCATGGGGAGGCGAACAAGTCTACTTCCGGAATGACTCCCAGGGACAGGACCCACCTGAAGACTTCGGGGGGGAAGTCCACTCGTTGTCCAGAGAAACTCAACAGAAAATCTGCCTGAACGTTCAGGACTCCAGGGAGATAGACAGCTGTCAGGTTGGCCAGGTTTTTCTGGGCCCAGATCATGATGGGCTCTATTTCCTTTGACAGGGAGAGACTGCGAGTACCACCCTTTCTCTTAATGTATGCGACTGCCGTTGTGTTGTCCAGTCTTAGGAGGACTGAGTCTCCTGCTGTTAAGTGGTGAAAGGCCTGCAGAACGCTGCCCGGAGTTCCAGAACATTGGAGACTATCCTGTGAGAGGGAAAATTCCATATGCCTTGGGCTACTTCTGTCAGCCCCTGTTGCTGGCATCTGTAGTGATGGTGACCCAAGACACACAGGTGCGATGGAGTGACAATTGAGGAGGTTCCTCTGTTGTAGCCACCAAGTAGCGCTCTCCCGCATGGATGAGGTTATTTGGATAAAGTGATCCCGACGCCCTGGATTATACTGCTGGAGAAAACCCTTCTGGAAGGGCCGCATTTTCCACTGAGCCCACTTTACCATGGGTGTTGTTGCCACTATGGTGCCAATGAACTTTAGGCATTGAGAGGCTTGGAGATGAGGACGACATTGCAAGCCAAACTCTGTCCCGGATCACTGGGATTTTTCCAGGGGTAACAAGATGGTGCTCTTGATAGCATTGAAGTGTGCCCCGAGGAATACCAGGGACTGCGTAGGATCCAGATGGCTCTTTTCCAGATTCAGAAGCCAACCAAACTCGAGTAGAGTGGAGATGACCTGGGATCTGTGGATTAGCAACTGCTCCTTGTCCCGAGACAACAGCAGGTCTAGATAGTGATACAGACGGATACCTCTGGTCCTGATCAGAGCCACAACAGCCAACAAGTTTTGAAAACACACGAGGCGATGTTGTAAGCCCGAAGGGGAGACAGGTGAACTGCAGACGGATTTGATCGACAGCCAAGCGAAGGTATTTCTGGAATTCTGACGCTGTCGGAACATGGAAGTAGGCGTCCTTCAGGTCTATAGAGACAAGCCAATCGTCTGGTTGGATTGCTTGACTGATCATGAGTAGTGTCTCCATCTTGAACTTCTCCTTCTAGATAAAAGAATTCAAGTGGGTTAGGTCTATAACTGGCCTCCAGGAGACATTTTTCTTCAACACCATGAAGAGGGGCGAGTAGACCCCTTAAAACCTTTTGTCGTCTGGAACTGGAATTGCAGCGCCCTGAGCCACAAGAGAGACAGGAGAATTTGCTTTTTCTCTTCCGAGAGAGGCAAGGATGCCGACTCGCTCTGTTTTAGGCAGGTGCAATATCATAAAGACTTGGATTCTTGTCCACCGGAAGATGCCCCTTTTGAAAACTTCTGGCCTGAAGGCTGTTTTTTTCTTCCAGGTCTTCTTGAACTCACGGCCAGGCCTATAGTAGCGAGCATTCCTTGCTCGATCTGAACTTTGCCTGGGCTGTGTTCTCTTCTGGTTTAGCAGACGGCGATCCTGGGGAAGGAACCCCGACTTGCCCCCTGTGGCTAGGGTGATGGCACTGTCTGATATGTTCCCAAAGAGGGATGAACCCCCAAATGGAATCCTGCACCATGCCTGCTTGGAGGCAGGGTCAGCTACCCATGGGCGCAGCCACTAGGCACGCTTAGCCGTGACCGATGTCAGCATGATCCGAGCCACCAGGCGAATTATGTCTAGGGAAGCCCCACGAGAAAAGCCAACGTCAACCTTAGCCCATGAATAGGTGAGCTCCTGGCCAGTTCTTCCGAGATGCTCCTCAGAGAAGCATCTACGTCATCTGCCCAGACTTCCATCGCTTTAGAAAGGGCTGCGAGAGCTAGAGCTGGTTTGCAGGTCATACCCGCTGTAATGTAGATCCGCTTGAGGTCGGTATAAATTTTCCACTCCAGGCAATCCCTAAAGGAAACAGTATCCTACAATGGGAGTGTGACGTGCCTCACCATCCTCATTAGGGCTGAGTCAATGAGAGGAGCCGACTCCAGGTGTTTTACATCCTTGCTTTTAAATGGGTACATTTTTGATACCTTCATTAACAGGCAATTCTTCCTTTCAACACCACCCCATTCGTTGGTAATTATTGCGCTGAGTTCACCCAAAAAGGAGAAATTAGGGTGTTCTTTTTTGAGGTGTTTAAAATATTTCCTCTTTGGAGGGTGCCTCCACTGGCTCTTCCATCTCAAAGCTTCTTTGACAGCTTTTGACCAGCTGTGGTACTAGGGCAAATTCAATACCTGCACCAGGGTCATCTACCTCCACCTCACTATCTGAGGCTTCAATTGAGGAATGGCTCGGCTGTGAAGGGCCTGGAGCCTTGAGATTATCCCTATAATAGGGACTGACATAGTGTCGCCAGCAGGGTTGTGGGTATGACCAGAATCCCCTTTACTCAGGGACTCATGGACCACCTTTCTGACCAGTGCTTCCACTTGTTGGTCTCCACCCTCTCTTTCTTATGCGACTTTAGAAAAGCATCACTCGCAGAGCGATTTCCCTTCAGGAACCTGGGCCCCGCATACCCAGCAGGCTTTCCTCACAGAGCGGCTGGAGTGGCGGTGAGAGTGACGCCCAGAGGTGGTTTTAGACTCCTATCTGTGGTACCTAGATCTAAAGGAAGATTTGACGTCTGGACCTTGAAGAGGAGTGACAATGTTGAGACCTAGGACGGTCTTTGCCATGCTTTGGTGTTCAGACCTAGAAGAGCTGAGTGAAAAAGAAAGGGTTAAGAGCTCCTGAATGAGTGAACCCAAGCATCACAGGTAGAAAATAAATAAATCCTACCTGCAGCGCAAGGGTTGGCCACAAGAGGGTGGTGACAGATCCATGGCAAGGCAGTTTGAAAGTGAAATGAATCATTAAAGCCTTATGAGAAACAGGAGTGACAACAGGCATGAGAGAGCACATAACAAAACATAGCCAGCACCAAGGGAGCCTGCAGCAAACCATTTACCTTGTAAACCAGAGACCAGTGCCTGGGGTAAACACTGCATAAGCCTGCAAGTCATCCCAAGTAATAGCTGCTTTGACAGCTATTTAAATCTGCCACCGTTAACGATGTCACCACCCCACTGCGCGACTGCGCCGGAAAAAGTTGCCATCCGGTGGCGGCCAATCGCATGCGCGACAGCCGCCGCCATTTTGGCTAAACTGCGCCTGCACGAACCAAGCACAGAATCTTCGTTCGCGGCTTGCGGATGCGCAGCGACTTCCTAAAACGGCGAGCTGGAACGCAGCTGCGCTCCAGCCGCTGGAGCTTGATAGAAAATAAGGAGACACACAAAACACAGAGATACGGCTGCCATATAAAAGGAATATCTTTGTACATTACCACCACCACGGCACAATCCGGACCAGAACCTGGGACTGGGGAGCTGTTCGCTCGACCCACCGCACGATCGGGCGTTTACAAAGCCTCCCGCTAATGGCTGGGACGTTTGGCCATATTGCCACTTGCCTGCCAATGGCCAGGTTAGTAAGCTCTTCATGGTATCACATCATATTGCCCATGTCCACCTGCTAATAGCTAGGATTGCTGGACTGCAGAGAGGATCACCGCTAACCACCAACGTATCGCCGTGCACACCGCCAGGCCTGGATTACAGAAAAACTTCATGAAAAGGTAAGACTATATCTTGGTCCTAGGAGGACAAAAAAAGGAACACGGCCTCTGGCCCAGAGCAAAGATTTATGGGAGAAGGGTCCTATGAGGTATGAGGGGCGGGATTAACCCACACGTAGGCTGCCATGGAGTCTGTCAGGAAAAAGTTTTATCCCTATTGTGGGGTCACCAGTATGGTATCTGTACATTGAAATCATATCCCCTCTCAAGCGTCTCTTCTCCAGAGAGAATAAGTTCAGTGCTCGCAACCTTTCCTCATAACTAATATCCTCCGGTCCCTTTATTAGCTTTGTTGCCCTTCTTTGTACTTTCTCTCCATTTACAGTACATCCTTCCTGAGGACTGGTGCCCAGAACTGGACAGCATACTCCAGGTGCGGCCGGACCAGAGTCTTGTAGAGCGGAAGAATTATCATTTTATCTCCGGAGTTGATCCCCTTTTTAATGCAAGGCAATATTCTGTTTGCTTTATTAGCAGCAGCTTGGCATTGCATGCCATTGCTGAGCCTATCATCTACTAGGACCCCAAGTCCTTTTCCATCTTGGATTCCCCCAGAGGTTCTCCCCCCAGTGTATAGATTGCATTCGTATTTTTGCCACTCAAATGAATTATTTTTACATTTTTCTACATTGAACCTCATTTGCCATGTAGTTGCCCACCCCATTCATTTTTTCAGATCTTTTTACAAGGTTTCCACATCCTGCGGAGAAGTTATTGCCCTGTTTAGCTTAGTATTGTCTGCCAATACAGAGATTGCGCTTCTTATCCCATCCTCCCAGGTCGTTTATGAACAAATATTAAACAGGATTGGTCCCAGCACAGAACCATGGGGGACCTCACTACCCACCCCTGATCATTCCGAGTACTCCCCATTTATCGCCACCCTCTGAACTCTCCCTTGTAGCCAGTTTTCAATCCATGTACTCACCCTATGGTCCATGCCAACGGACCTTATTTGTACAATAAACGTTTATGGGGAACTGTGTCGAATGCTTTTGCAAAATCCAGATGCACCACATCTATGGCCTTCCTTTATCTCGATGGCAACTCACCTCCTCATAGAAGGTTAATAGATTGGTTTGGCAAGAATGATTCTTCATGAATCAATGCTGATTACTGCTAATGATACCGTTTTCATTACTAAAATCTTGTATGTAGTCCCTTATCATCCCCTCCAAGAGCTTACATACTATTGATGTTAGGCTAACTGGTCTGTAATTCCCAGGGATGTATTTTGGGCCCTTTTTTAAATATTGGTTCTACATTGGCTTTTCTCCAATCAGCTGGTACCATTCCAGTCAGTAGACTGTCAGTAAAAATTAGGAACAATGGTCTGGCAATTACTTGACTGAGTTCCCTTAGTACCCTCAGGTGCAAGCCATCTGGTCCCAGTGTTTTTTTTATTAATTTTTAAGTTTCCCAAGACTAATTTTAATTCTGTCCTCTGTTAACCATGGAGGTGCTTCCTGTGATGTGTCATGAGGATAGACACTGCAGTTTTGGTTACTGGAGCCCCCTGATTCCCTCGTGAAGACTGAGGAGAGGAATACATTCAATACCTTCGCCATCTCTCTATACTTTGTAACCAGATGTCCTTCCTCCTTTATGGGGCCAATATGGTCTGTCCTCCCTTTTTTACTGTTTACATACTTAAAGAATTTCTTGGGATGTTTTTTGCTCTCCTCCGCTATGTGTCTTTCATGTTCTATCTTCGCCGCCCTAATTGCACCCTTACATTTTTTTGCTGCATTCTTTATAAAGTCTGAATGCTGATGATGATCCCTCAACCTTGTATTTTTTGAAGGCCTTCTCTTTTGCTTTTATATGCATTTTTACATTGGAGTTAAGCCATCCAGGACTTTTGTTCGCTCTTTTAAATTTATTACCCAATGAGATGCATTGGCTAATGCCCTTATTTAATATGCTCTTTAAAGCAAACCCATCTCCCCTCCGTGTTCGTGTTCTTTGTTCCTAAGATTTTTATCCCAATTTATGCCTTCCAGCAAGGTTCGTAGTTTAGGGAAGTTGGCTCTTTTGAAATTCAGTGTCTTTGTATTCCCGTTTATGTTTCCCATTTGTGTGATTTTATACTGAAGCCAATTGACCTGTGATCGCTGTTACCTAAATTGCCCCGTATTTCCACATCCGTGATCAGGTCTGTATTGTTAGTAATCAGTAGATCGAGTAACACTTTATTTCTATTTGGTGCATCTACCATCTGACCCATAAACTGTCCTGCAAGACATTTAGGAACTGGCGAGCCTCAGACGAATGTTTGGTTCCCTCCACCCAGTCTGTCTGGATAATTAAAATCCACCATTATGATAACACTTCCCATCCTTGCTGCTAATCCAAATTGCGATAGGAGATCTGTCTCCCCCCTCCTCCCTCAGGTTAGGGGGCCTATCGCATACTCCCAGTATTATTTTCCCCTTGGCTTCATCGCTTTTGAGCTCTACCCATAAGGATTCCACCTTCTCCCTAGCTTCTTTTAGTGATATCATCTCTCACATTCACTTGTACATTATTCTTGATATATAGGCATACCCCTCCCCCTTTTTTACCCTCTATCCTTGCGATAAAGGGTATACAATTAAATGGTTGCCAGCCAATCATGACAGCTGTTCATCCAGGTCTCTGAAATTCCCACAAAATCCAAATCCTCCTCGTACAACAGTATCTCTAGTTCACCCATCTTGTCCGCCAGGCTCCTTAAATTGTCATACAAATATATTTTGGAAATGTATATCTTTTTATTATTTTTTTGGAAATTACATGGTGTGACACAAGCTATGTCACACCCCTCCAACCTGTGTCTTATAAAAAAAAGGAAGTAAAGCCTCCATCAATGTACATAATCGTAATATATGCTGAATTGAGGACATGGGTAGGAGGAGGAGATAGAGAACAGCAGGATCAACCAGGTTGTTTTTTATTTATTTATTTTTTATATATTTTTGCAGAATACAGCAATGAATCTTAGTGCAGAGGTAGGCATCCTTAAGGAGGTGGAGATCTACTTGAAAAACATGGGAGAAACCAAAGATCACTGGGCACAGTGTCTCCTCCTCACACCTGATTTAAACCTCTACTGTACTACCACGTCACAATCTTGCACGGCAATCATGGGTTTAAATCAGGTGGTCTGGAGGCAACATACTGTATTGCTTCCTTACCACCTGTCGAACACACTCAGATCGCTTTTCAGAGTGCCTAATGCACTTGTAAATGAGTTCTTAGCTGTATTCGGCAGCGGCACTCTTAGGGCTCATTCTCATGGCAAGTTGGGGGGGCCAGTAAAATCGTTCGGTTTTATTGCCCCCAATACCTACCCCCTTTAGCTGCTGAGACAGCAGCCAAAGGTGTACACATGCTGCAGCAAAAATTAAGCCCCCTGTTGCTTTTGGTGGGTGGTCCCACCTGCTAATCATGCTTCATTGCATGCTTCTGCGGGGTCCAAAGGGTTAAAGCAGGTGGTGAGACAGCAGCACAACGCTGCAGGGCAATCGCAGAGTGGTCTCATTCACTTGAATGGGTCATGCTTGGCAAGTGCTACACCCACCAACCATGACAGGGCGTATAACTCCTCCTGCGGCATGTGTACACTCGAGCTAAACTGCAGCTAAAGAGGGTGTGGTTGGGGCAGGGGTGGTAAAAACATGTCTTACCTATGGAGTTTTTAATATGTAAATGTGAATCCTTACTGTTCTGAGCCCACTATAAGACTGCTTTCACACTAATGTGCTGCAGTTTACCTGCGATATTCCTGGGTTAGATGTGCTTTGCCATAGACTTCCATTATATCAGCACACCAAACACAGAGGATGTAATGCAAGTCTATGGCTAAGCTCAGCAAACCCACAGGTACACTGCACTGCACCTGCAGTGTGGGGAAACCGCAGCACATCAGTGTAAAAGCAGCCCTATACTATTATGCCTGGTGTATTGCTTCACACTGACCTGAAGATCTCTTCTTTCCTGCTGCTGGAGACTGCACTCTGGAGACTGCTAGCCAGGATAAGAGGTGGAGTGCGGTTGGTATCGCTCCGCATGGGACAGGAGTCGGCACTACAGAAGAGGCATCGGCTTATGCGGCTCTTGCTCCCTACTATAGCTCCGACTTTACAAGTAGTCCCTCTGCATTGCACCCTGATGCTTTGGGATGGCGGGTCAGCAAGCCCAGACCGCAATCTTCCAGTATTTCCATGTAGAGCTACATCAGATTTTGCACTCTCCAGTTTTTTAGTTTACTTTTGTCCCATGCTGTGCACCTTGCATGTTTATGCTTTATGTCCTTTTACATGTTTTCATGTGCATCATGCTCTGTACCTTCCCTTCCAGATGAGGAGAAAGCCGCTGTGGATAACAATGTTTTACGTTCTGGAGTTGGAGTTTTCTTTGAGGGTTACCTCTACCCACCCTCCAGTCCACCCAATGTCTCTGGACCGCAAAGTCCGTCATCCACCAGCCCTAAAGAGGATCGAACAACGTCTTGTAATGGGAGCTCCCTGGAAAGAATGAAGAAACTTAAAAAGGTGTACTTTTACATTTCCCCAAAGGTGAGTCCCACTTGTCTGGTGCGGAGAGCCTTTCCCATCCTGCCAATGACCTGAATGTCTGTATGTTTCACTGCAGCAACTGTCAGTAAAAGAATTTTACCTTCGTATTATTCCATGGAGGCTCTTCACTTTCCGAGTATGTCCTGGGACCAAGGTGAGAGAGAGACTTCCTGTGTCCTTCACATTTTATATATCGCACCTTCCTCATATGGATCTTCTCTGTCCTGTGTCTCTCACTTCTATATATCACACCTTCATTCAAAACAAAAATGTGTAGCGCTAAATTAAATAAGAACTGCACTTTAGCAAGTTCAGTATATAACAGTGCAGTATGTAACAGTGATAAATAATTAATATATAATTGAACAGTCAACAAAACATCTAATGACAGATATGTGAAAACGTTCAAGTAATCCACCGTGATGAATGTTATTCCGTGATAAGAAAATGTTCAAATAATCCACGGTAATGTGAACCATATAACATAAAAGAATCACCAGAGAAATTAAATGTGTGATTAAATATAAATTAAATGCTTGATGAAGAAAAATTGGTGAATAATGGTCAAAGTGATAGTGCTCCCAACAAAACTTGACGTGAAGTGACCACCACCAGTCGGTTGTAGAAAAGGCTTACCAGAAGGAGTGGACCCCACAAACATACGTTCAGAGGGTCAACCAGGCATGGGTAAGCCGCTGTAGACAGCGAATCCTCAGCAGCAATTCAAACGAAAACCTCAAGTTTCAATCCAAGATGAAAAACAGATTGTCACTCCTATCCGGATATGCGATGAGGCTTACGGACAGTGCCCAATTAGGGCCAGGCGGTGTTACCAGATGAATTGCGAAAAAGCAAAAGGAAAGAGAAGGCACATAGTGTAATACTGTATGTAAAGGTATTTTAATGTAGGTAAGAACACTTACATTTAGAAGAGTGTAACAGCGCTTATCAAATGATCAAAAATGGCAACAGTAGGGTCTCCCGACGCCATCACCTGGGCGTCCATGTGTTTATGAATTACTTCCTGGTTCAACCAAAATGGAAACCCCATGTGTGTTCCAAGCCTCTACCTGGAACACATCCAAAAGTAATGCTACCAAGTTCAGAGGTGTACCGACATGGCTGCCCACCTTGTGTATCAAGCCTCCCTTTGGTTCTGATTCAATGATCTGGGCTATCTGCATAATATGATACTCAAATGTATAATCAAAGTAAATGATCAAAGTGAGATATGCCCAGCCTGTGTGCATATAAGGCAACAAGCCCTGTGTAACTGGGCAGTGCCATTATATGCGGCGGAAACTCCGCCAGGTTGCAAGTACAATGATTACAGGGTGGCCCATACTGTTAACACAGAGGGCATTTTTATTGCTACAGGTAGTGATACTAAGATAGGTGGTCTCTTTGTAAGATTGAAAAATGTAATGTCTTCAGAACGCCACTTACAGTGGGACCTTGCATTTTTAGAACGGTATATCACAGACCGTATGGTCCCGAGAAGCCTTGGGTGGGAGGTTCAACCTTAACAAGGCGATCTTGAGATAGATTCTTGGTTTAACTATTTCAACGATGCTGGTATCAAGTTTTTGGGCGTTTTTGATCTCCAAGAAAAAGGTTAGGCTGACGGTGTTGGATAGAGAGATCAAAGATCTCAAAGACAAGTTATTGTCTCATAAAAACTCTTTAGAGTATACATCCCTCTCAGCTAACCTACAAAACTTCCTTGAAAAGGAAGATGGGGATCAAAAGCACAAAAAACATAAGAAATATTCCAGGGATACGGGTGACTATAAGAATTGCACTGTTTTTGCTTGGCAAAAACTTTTTTCTGCTTCCTCTGGAGCAGATATGGATTCCACTCCAGCTTTGTTGCCCTCCTACCTCATCCGCCCCTACCCCTTTAAGAGGTCCAACTATGAGTCAACTCCCTGTTGCACCTCCCATGGTTCCCCCTCCACGTGACACTCGAGGTGCTGATTCTCGAGGTTCCCGGACTAGAGCACACCAGTCCGGTCCACCTACCCCAAATCAGCAACATAGAGGGAGAGGTAATAGGGGTACTAGGGGTCATTCTAGAGGGTATCCCCAATACTCTAATGTCCAGTATAACCATAACTATGATGATTACCATTATGATTCATCACCAGCCAGGTATGGGGAACGTTCCGGGCATTACCGGGACCAGTACCCATATTATGGCCCTCCACCCATTTCCACTCGCAACAGATTCTCTCCACTTGGTGAGGTACGCGATGATAGTTACCATACGCATACCAGGAACCCACTATCCATCTAATTATGGTTATGATTCTTCCACCAGTGGTCGGGATTTTCACAGGGACCCAGCCCCTCGCAAAAGGGGCCCCGACCCAGGAGAGGGACCAGAGGGGGGAGGAGAATTCAGAAAAGGAAAGAAAAGGCGCATGTAAAGGGCCAATGGGTTTTTAATTTAAGCTCTAAGGTCTTCACAAACGATGAATTGTCTGTCTTGGATAAGAGCCTCAAGTTTGCCCCACCCAAGAAATTGAACAAATTCGATACATTCATCGATATACAAAAATACATTTGTAAAGTAAACATACAACGTTACCTTATCACCAATCCCATCATGAGTGAAAGTAGAGCTGCCACATCTGGAACTGTCCACTCTGGGTTGTCTAACCCGTCCTTATTCAATCCACCAGTCCCAGTGGCACCTGCAGTTAGCATTTTTAAGGATCTGGTACTCAAAGATCTAGCAGAGCTGCCTGTGAGTCGTACACACCGCCGCCCTTTGTCCGATATTGGCCTTAAGTCTCTGTGTCATAACAGAGACTTGGTCATCCGTCCAGCGGACAAAGGGGGCGGCATAGTCATACTAGACAAATGTGACTATGAAAAAGAAATGTACAGGATTTTAAATGAGCCTGGTACATTCCAGATGTTAACTACTAACCCCACATCTCGCTTTAGAGCAGATCTTCAAAAGTTGGTTGACAGTGGCTTTGATCGAGCCATTTTAAACAAGAAGGAGAAAGCTTTTTTTAGTCCCTAGGATTCCCACTATTTATTTTTTGCCCAAGGTCCACAAGGACCCTATACACCCACCTGGTCGACCAATTGTAAGTGGTATCGACTCGGTCACTTCCAGGGTCGGTCGGTACATTGACCACTACTTACAGCCTTTGGTAAGACGGGTGCCATCCTATCTGTGTGACACAGGTGCCACCATTAGAAAACTGGAAAGTGTTAATATATGCAGCGACATCATTATGGTAACAGTGGATGTCGCTTCATTGTACACTTGCATACCTCATGATAAGGGCTTTGAGGCAGTCCAGTATTTTCTGGAGAAGGAGCCCTCCTTGGCCCCTTTTCAATGCCAGTTTATCATGGAACTGTTAGAGTTTGCCACTAAACATAGTTATTTTTGGTTTAATGACAACTTTTATTTGCAATCACGCGGCGTGGCTATGGGGGCAAAATTTGCCCCCAGCCTCGCCAATCTTTTTATGGCTAAGTGGAAGGAGGATGTCGTCTATACCCATGACACGTCTTCACTGGTGTTATGGGTAAGATATATAGACTTCCTCCTCCTCCTCTGGGATGGCGTCATTGGAGACCTTCATGTGCCATCTCAACCTCAATGATGGAGGTATCTCCCTTACACATACAGCCAGTAGAGACAAAATACAATTTTTGGACTTAGAGATCAGCATTATAGACCATAGGTTTCAGTTTCAAACCTTTTTTAAAAAAAACTGATCAAAACGGGTTCATCCCCGTTGATAGCTGTCACCATCGCTCCTGGTTGAACTCAGTCCCACGTAGCCAGTTCTTAAGGCTCTGCAGAAATTGTACCACTATAGAGTCATTTAAAGCACAGGCTGATGTTCTCAAACTTAGATTTATTGAGAAGGGTTACAATCCCAGAGACATTGAACGAGACCTTTGAAAGGACTCTTGAAATTGACAGGGGTTCTCTCTTAGAGGTCAAACCGAAAAGAGAACAAAATGACAATTTTAAATGGGCAATGCTCACATCTTTCTCTACCCAACACAAACAAGTTAGAGCCATCATAGCGAAACACTGGGGAGTGCTGAAAAATGACCGAGTCCTACACAGTGTATTACCGGAACAAGCTAAAGTGGTGTTCAGAAGTGTTCCTACACTTCAGAGTAAAATCGCACCCAATATTATTAATCCTCCGGTGCGACCCTCCTTTTTTCATCAACTAGTGGGTTACCACCCTTGTAAGAAATGTTCCGTGTGTAAATTTACCTCTTTAGGGAGGAGTAAGACTTTGGAATTCAATTCCACTGTTACGGGCAAAACTTATCCTATCAAGCGTTTTTGCACATGTGCCACCAAATATGTGGTTTATCTCATAACTTGTCCGTGCGGCAAACAATATGTCGGCCGCACTATACGATCTTTTTCCGTGCGTGTTGGAGAGCATGTAGCTCTTATTCTTAGTGGTGACACACAGCACACAGTACCGAGGCACTACAGGGCACATCATAATAGAAACCCTGCCGGTACACAATTCCTGGTAATAGATCAATTTGTCCCCCCATGGAGGGGTAGCCCTAAGACCAGGGGTGTATCGCAACTGGAAACATTCTGGATTTATGAGTTAGTCGCACACGCCTTCAGGCCTGAATGTTGAGTGGGACATTAATTCATTTATCAACAAATCTTAGATATATATGGGCCCATTTTAGTTTTCTCCTTCTCTAATATTTTAACTTGTTATATATTTTTATCCCATTTTGTCATTTTACATTTTTATAATATATGTATCCCTATAGACATGTATATAATGTTATCTTATGTATCTTGTGGGAGTACATTCTCTGGGTGTGTATAAATACCATTTAGTGGTTTATGCATTGCTTCCAGTCCACCAATACGGCCTACATAGGAACACAGGGGTAACATAGAATTCCTGTAGAGGACTGTGATTTATTTCACATACCTCCTATATACCACATCATGGACCGTGTTCATGTTTAATTTTAACATTACAATTTTGGGTACGGTAATTTTTATTATATTGAGTCACTTCCGTTTTTAAAAATAAATTTTTATAATTTTGTATGGTTTTTCACCTTACGGTGGAATGACCATACACCGAGTCATTTCTGGTTTTAAAAATACATTTTACAACTTGTATGGTTTTTTTACCCTATGGTGGCACGACTTACAATAGTGTAAACTTTATCAATTTATTTTTCTAATTGATTTTTCTTATAGACTGTTTTGTCGTCAGCCCCTGTTGGAACGCATTTATTCTTGCGTTCCAACACATAATGTATCATCATTAGGCTGATGCTCGGATTATGATAGGCTGGCGGGGCGTCCTGTGATCGCACTCACGCCGTCAGTACATCCTCCTCAATGGAACGCATTTATCTTTGCGTTCCAATACGGAATGTATCATCATTTGGCTGATGCTTGGATTATGACAGGCTGGCGGGGCGTCATGTGATTGCACTCACGCCGTCAGTACATCCCCCTCAATGGGCATCTCCGCATGGTGACGCAGTTAACGTCGTGCCGTCCGTTCTAATATCATTTGCGGACGTGCGTGGTTATCTATTCCACAGTAAGGCTTGGTGCGCGTCCGCTCGTTCGATCGAGGCGTGACACGCAAGCGTCACTGTGTCACTTCCGGATCTTCAAGGCGAGGCTGGATTCGCATTGGACATTCAGAATGAGGCTTGATACACAAGCCAGCGATTCACCGCTGTCATTGTACTTGCAACCTGGCGGAGTTTCCGCCGCATATAAATGGCACTGCCCAGTTACACAGGGCTTGTTGCTTTATATGCACACAGGCTGGGCATATCTCACTTTGATCATTTACTTTGATTATACATTTGAGTATCATATTATGCAGATAGCCCAGATCATTGAATCAGACCCAAAGGGAGGCTTGATACACAAGGTGGGCGGCCATGTTGGTACACCTCTGAACTTGGTAGCATTACTTTTGGATGTGTTTCAGGTAGAGGCTTGGAACACACATGGGGTTTCCATTTTGGTTGAACCAGGAAGTAATTCATCAACACATGGACGCCCAGGTGATGGCCTCTCACATTAGGGGTCATATTATCTATAAATATATGGAGGGCAGCAGTGGGGGGGGAAATCACCCCAGATGATGCATTTGGATGCGAAACGCGTCGGGTGACCCTACTGTTGCCATTTTTGATCATTTGATAAGCGCTGTTACACTCTTCTAAATGTAAATGTTCTTACCTACATTAAAATACCTTTTACATACAGTATTACACTATGTGCCTTCTCTTTCCTTTTGCTTTTTCGCAATTCATCTGGTAACACCGCCTGGCCCTAATCGGGCACTGTCCGTAAGCCTCATCGCATATCCGGATAGGAGTGACAATCTGTTTTTCACCTTGGATTGAAACTTGAGGTTTTCGTTTGAATTGCTGCTGAGGATTCGCTGTCTACAGCGGCTTACCCATGTCTGGTTGACCCTCTGAACGTATGTTTGTGGGGTCCACTCCTTTTGGTAAGCCTTTTCTACAACCGACTGGTGGTGGTCACTTCCAGGGCCGGATTAACATAGGGGCTGATGGAGCTGCAGCTCCAGGCCCCCATCATAATGTAGGCCCAAACTCTCTCACCAGGGCCCGGCCATCGGCTGCTATATAATACATCCACATTGTCCAGGCAGCAGGCAGCTGCAGCCTGCATCTGCATTATTCATAGGCCCAATATTGAGTCAGTCTGCCGAACATCATTTAATCGCAGGCCGCGAGTAGCGGCTGTGAGCCGCGGCTATCATCCACAGCAGAGCCTCTTGCGGCGCAGGCAGTGCCAGTGCGCCGAGACTGAGCGTGCTCCTCCCCTTTCAGTACTCAACACAAACACTGTAGGCGGAGCATGACGTCTCAGCGGCGTGACGTCATCATCCAGAGGCCGTCCCCGGCGTCCTATGAGGCTCGATTGCCTTGCGAAAGGAGTGCTGTGTGTGCGGTGCTGTGAGAGCCAGGAGAAGGACAGTAAAAATTAAAGTAAGTAAGCCATGAGCGCTGGCCCACTGCTGGGGAGGTCACTGTCAGACAGATAGGTCTAATTGTGCAGAAGAAGTGTGTACTTGTACAGTACTGGCTGAAGCCTTAAGTGGTTAACTTTTTTTTTTTGGAGGGGGGGCTATCTCAGTGCAGGCAGCCCATCAGTGCCACATTTCAGTGAGTGCCCTCTATCAGTGCCCATAAATGCAGCTAGCCAGTGCCACCTATCAGTGCAGCTCAGTGCCACCTATCATTGCCCATTAGTCCAGCTCATCAGTGCCACCTTTCAGTGCCAGTACGGGGCAGAGTCCTGGAGGGAGTGGCAGGCTGCTGGTGGCAAGTGACACACTGTATCTGGGGCAGGCTGTGGGAGGCAAATGGCACACTGTATCCGGGGGCAAGTGGCACACTATCTGGTGGCAGGCTTCTGGTGGCAAGTGGCACACTATAATGTGGCAAGTGGCACACTATATCTGGTAGCAAGGTGCTGGTGGCAAGTGGCACACTGCTGCGTGGCAAGTGGCAAACTGCATCTGGTGGCAGGCTGCTGGTGGCAAGTGGCAGTGTATTTGGTGGCAGGCTGCTGGTGGCAAGTGGCACACTGTATTTAGTGGCAGGCTGCTGGTGGCAAGTGGCACACTATCTGGTGGCAAGGTGCTGGTGGCAAGTGGCACAGTGTATCTGGTGGCAGGCTGTGGGTGGCAAGTGGCACACTGTATCTGGTGGCAGGCTGTGGGTGGCAAGTGGCACACTGTATCTGGTGGCAGGCTGTGGGTGGCAAGTGGCACACTGTATCTGGTGGCAAGTGGCACACTATCTGGTGGCAGGCTGCTGGTGGCAAGGGGCACACTGCATCTGGTGGCAGGCTGCTGGTGGCAAGTGGCACACTGTATTTAGTGGCAGGCTGTGGGTGGCAAGTGGCACACTATACCTGGTGGCAAGGTGCACAGTGTATCTGGTGGCAGGCTGTGGGTGGCAAGTGGCAAACTGCATCTGGTGACAGGCTGTTGGTGGCAAGTGGCACAATGTATCTGGTGGCAGGCTGCTGGTGGCAAGGGGCACACTGCATCTGGTGGCAGGCCGCAGGTGGCAAGTGGCAAACTGCATTTGGTGGCAGGCTGTGGGTGGAAAGTGGCACACTGTGTATCTGGTGGCAGGCTGCTGGTGGCAAGTGGCAGTGTATTTGGTGGCAGGCTGCTGGTGGCAAGTGGCACACTGTATTTAGTGGCAGGCTGATGGCAAGTGGCACACTATATCTGGTGGCAAGGTGCTGGTGGCAAGTGGCACAGTGTATCTGGTGGCAGGCTGTTGGTGGCAAGTGACACACTGTATCTGGGGCAGGCTGTGGGAGGCAAATGGCACACTGTATCCGGGGGCAAGTGGCACACTATCTGGTGGCAGGCTTCTGGTGGCAAGTGGCACACTATAATGTGGCAAGTGGCACACTATATCTGGTAGCAAGGTGCTGGTGGCAAGTGGCACACTGCTGCGTGGCAAGTGGCAAACTGCATCTGGTGGCAGGCTGCTGGTGGCAAGTGGCAGTGTATTTGGTGGCAGGCTGCTGGTGGCAAGTGGCACACTGTATTTAGTGGCAGGCTGCTGGTGGCAAGTGGCACACTATCTGGTGGCAAGGTGCTGGTGGCAAGTGGCACAGTGTATCTGGTGGCAGGCTGTGGGTGGCAAGTGGCACACTGTATCTGGTGGCAGGCTGTGGGTGGCAAGTGGCACACTGTATCTGGTGGCAGGCTGTGGGTGGCAAGTGGCACACTGTATCTGGTGGCAAGTGGCACACTATCTGGTGGCAGGCTGCTGGTGGCAAGGGGCACACTGCATCTGGTGGCAGGCTGCTGGTGGCAAGTGGCACACTGTATTTAGTGGCAGGCTGTGGGTGGCAAGTGGCACACTATACCTGGTGGCAAGGTGCACAGTGTATCTGGTGGCAGGCTGTGGGTGGCAAGTGGCAAACTGCATCTGGTGACAGGCTGTTGGTGGCAAGTGGCACAATGTATCTGGTGGCAGGCTGCTGGTGGCAAGGGGCACACTGCATCTGGTGGCAGGCCGCAGGTGGCAAGTGGCAAACTGCATTTGGTGGCAGGCTGTGGGTGGAAAGTGGCACACTGTGTATCTGGTGGCAGGCTGCTGGTGGCAAGTGGCAGTGTATTTGGTGGCAGGCTGCTGGTGGCAAGTGGCACACTGTATTTAGTGGCAGGCTGATGGCAAGTGGCACACTATATCTGGTGGCAAGGTGCTGGTGGCAAGTGGCACAGTGTATCTGGTGGCAGGCTGTTGGTGGCAAGTGGCACACTGTATCTGGTGGCAGGCTGTGGGTGGCAAGTGGCACACTGTATCTGGTGGCAGGCTGCTGGTGGCAAGTGGCACACTATACCTGGTGGCAAGGTGCACAGTGTATCTGGTGGCAGGCTGTGGGTGGCAAGTGGCACAATGTATCTGTTGGCAGGCTGTGGGTGGCAAGTGGCACAATGTATCTGTTGGCAGGCTGTGGGTGGCAAGTGGCACACTGTATCTGGTGGCAGGCTGCTGGTGGCAAGGGGCACACTGCATCTGGTGGCAGGCTGCTGGTGGCAAGGGGCACACTGCATCTGGTGGCAGGCTGCTGGTGGCAAGGGGCACACTGCATCTGGTGGCAAGGGGCACACTGCATCTGGTGGCAGGCTGCTGGTGGCAAGGGGCACACTGCATCTGGTGGCAGGCTGCTGGTGGCAAGGGGCACACTGCATCTGGTGGCAGGCTGCTGGTGGCAAGGGGCACACTGCATCTGGTGGCAGGCTGCTGGTGGCAAGGGGCACACTGCATCTGGTGGCAGGCTGCTGGTGGCAAGGGGCACACTGTATTTGGTGGCAGGCTGCTGGTGGCAAGTGGCACAGTGTATCTGGTGGCAGGCTGCTGGTGGCAAGTGGCACAGTGTATTTAGTGGCAGGCTGCTGGTGGCAAGTGGCACACTGTGTATCTGGTGGCAAAGGGCCTCATTGTATCTGGTGGCAGGCTGCTGGTGTCAAGTGGCACACTATATGGTGGCAAGTGGCACACGGTACCTGGTGACAGGCTGCTGGTGGCAAGTGGCACACTGTATCTGGTGGCAAGCTGCTGGTGGCAAGTGACATGCTGCATCTGGTGGCAGGCAGCTGTGGAAAGTGATACACTACATCTGGTGGCAGGCTATGGGTGGCAAGGTAACAAGCTGCATCTGGTGGCAAGTGACAAGCTGATTCTGCATTATGGTGAGTTGAACTATTTCACTATATATTACAATGTAGTAATAGAAATAATGGAATTTGATCATCCTGACACCATATCAAGCATGGGGTCAAGATGATTTTAAGTGCCAACACCAGCCATTTGCCTGACAAATCACCCCCACTGCCGATTTCCCCATCAGCCCCCGAGACTACACCCCCCACCTTCATCTTTTTTTGTGAAGGGGGGGGTGTCCCTGAATGGCAGTTTGGAAATGTGGGCTCCCTATGTTGCTGCTGGTGAGAGACTGCATAGCAGGTGGTGTTGCTGCTGCACGGCTGGTATTACTGGTGAGAGTATATTTAATTTGTTTTAGCGAAAAATTGTTTGCATTTTCATTTTGTTTCCATAAAAAGGCCCGCCAAAATCCTCAGCACCAGGCCCATGATGCTCTTAATCTGGCCCTGGTCACTTCACGTCAAGTTTTGTTGGGAGCACTATCACTTTGACCATTATTCACTAATTTTTCTTCATCAAGCATTTAATTTGTATTTAATCACAAACTTAATTTCTCTGGTGATTCTTTTATGTTATATGGTTCACATTACCGTGGATTATTTGAACATTTTCTTATCACGGAATAACATTCATCACGGTGGATTACTTGAACGTTTTCACATATCTGTCGTTAGATGTTTTGTTGACTGTTCAATTATATATTAATTATATATCACTGTTGCATACTGCACTTGCTAAAGTGCAGTTCTTATTTAATTTAGCGCTACACATTTTTGTTTTGTTTGTTCTTTGCCACTTTCAACTGGTTGTGTGAGCTGCTACACCACTAGGCAGCGTAGAATTTTTTGTATTTGTTTTTCTTTGATCACACCTTCATTGCATAGCCCTTCTCCGTTTTTTTATCGCCTCATTATATCGCACCTTCCTCTTATGGAACTTTACACCTGGTGCCCAGCTTAATGCCGCTTTTCTTTATGCTATTCACAACCTACTTATATTAGTCTCTCCTGGCTCCTTGCTAGGCAATAAGTCTCAGATTAATTCCTTGTGGCTGTATTTTTGTGTGTAGTTCCTGTACCTCCCCCCGGACCCTCTGCATGGTCTGCTCTCTCTACAAGTGGACGATGGCCTGCAGCCGCCAATAGAAGTCAGTTGCAAAGACCGCAATGTCATGGCTGCCACCTTCACACGTTTCCTTCACCTGAATATCGGTGAGTTTAAACCCATAGTTCCTATGCAGATCTCTGCAGGGTTATATAGGGAGTGGGATCTTTCCAAGGGGTGTGGATGTTGTGTTACAGAATGGGTTAGGTTTAGAGGGATATACCAGGTCTGGTGTGGTATAGTGGTGGCAGTATGGGGTTTTGTATATGAGAATGAACCTTTTAATGGGCTATGATAGTAGTGACCACTATCCCAGCCCATTAAAGGTTCATTCTCATATACTAAACCCTATAATACTTGGGGCACTATTCCTCCCACTGTCGCCCACTATGGGGCACTATTCCTCCCACTGACATTAACCACTTCGCTCCTACAAAAATCATAACTTTTTTGCTAGAAAATTACTCAGAACCCCCCCCCCAAACATTATATATGTTTTTTTTCTCTTTCGTCCATGGATGGACACAGCTCCTTTTTTTTTTTTTTTTATTCTTGACCTTTTAGGGGTTTATATGCCGTCTATCAGGAGAGGACTAGGCAGACATGTTAAACAGTTAAAACATGTAACAGCAAAGCTGAACAGTACTGCCAGGGGGCGGTCCCTCTGGCTATAACCCCTCACCCTGCATCTAGCAGCTGTTTTTTTTTTTTTCTTTCTGCCTAGCATAGGAGAAGGAACTGGCTCCCGGTTGGGACCATTGGTCCTGGAGATTTTTTTTGCCTTTTTTTTTTTTTTTTTCTACTTTTTTGATCCTGAGATTTACTATCAACTGCAGGCTGGGTGACAGGCTGGATAATATAGATCCTTGTAGTCTCCCCAGTCCGGCCATCGAGCGTGAGCAGACCTTTAGCTACGCGCTGGGTCGGCCACGACATACCCCGTTTGCTCCAGGGGTGGCTGGTGAGCTATATGCTCCGGGCACACATATGACTGGGCTACTGCTGTCCGAGTCACAGTGGGCCGTGGACGACAGCCACTCCGTACTGCTCAGGTGATGGGTCTGTCCGGAATGCGTCCAGCAGTCCCTGCAGGACAGGTAAATAGGGTTCCACCTGTTTCGGCAGGATGGAACAGCTGGGCATTCCTGGGGAGGTCGACTAGGGGGTCTCTCACTCTCCCTTTCTTCTCTCCCTGTCCCTTCTTTCCTTCCCATGCATCTGTGGTGGCTGGGCCTGCTGTGTACCTGAGTGGGGGGGCTCCAGGTCCTGGCTGGGGGCTGCGCTGGGTGTCCAGGATCCGCTCTCCGTTGTGGGGTGTTGCCATGTGGGGGGCCTCCGCTCGGAGGCCCAGCGTGTTCGCAGCCATTTTCCTTTTCCTCAGAAATGACCGGCGGCCATTTTGGCGGAGCCGGCGCCATTTTCTTGTAGCCATTTTCTTGTAGCTAATGCTGAAGCAGCCGGCAACCATTTTCTCATAGCTCACGCTCTTTTTCCTGAGGCAGCCGTTTTCTTGTAGCCCCAGCTTAGTTTTGGCCTCTAGCGCTGGAAATGTCTTTCTGAACGGCGCGAACAGCACAGCACAGAACATCTCAGACACAGGAGAACACCTCAGGCATGGGCAGTGCAGGAGAGAGAGCGGACCGCAGCACTGTGCAGTACCTGGGTCAGGGTGGTGAGTCCTCTGGGGGGGCCCCTCGGTCCTGTAGCAGCTAGGAGGGTGGACCTTTTTGGGTACTTTGCCTTTAGTCCCTAAGTGGCTGTCAGGCGAGTGTGGTTCAGCATGGCGTCAGAAGCTGGCGCTTCTTCCCCAGACATCCCTGTGATAGCAACCGGGGCCCCTGCACCTGCGGTGCCTATGGACGCTTTGTCGGCAGTCCTGGAGTCCTTTTGTTGCCAGGGTGGAAGCGGTGTGCGGGCGCAAGGGGGGTAAAAAACATACCCCTTCCCCCCCCCCCCCCACACCATCTTCTGGGGAAAGCTCTGATTTAGACTCGGGCCTGGCTGTGGCAGATGGCCCCTGTTCTGACGTGTCAGAGGATGCGGACCAGGACCAAAGGTGCTTGTTGGAGCACTTATCACCGCAGTACGGGAGACCCTAAAATTGGAGGATACGGCGGGGGCATCTACTGAGGTGTCGGTCCCTTTTGGGTTCCACAAGCCGACCCACACTGCTAAGGTGTTTCCCTACCTAACTTATTTTGATAAGTTTATATACAAAGAATGGGAACGACCGCAGAGGGCCTTTTCGGTCCCAAAACGCATGGCGGTCCATTACCTTTTTGTGGAGAGTCTCCTGGAAAAATGGACATCTTCCCCGACTGTGGACCCCCCGGTATCCAGGTTAAACAAGGTAACCACGATTCCGGTAGAGGGGACCCCTGCCTTTAAAGACCCTGCAGACAGGAGGGCCAAGGCGGTGGCCCGGTCCATGTTCATGGTGGTGAGGTCGGCATTGCGGCCAGTGTTGGCCACGGCCCTGGTGTCACAGACACTTACAGAATGGGCAAAAATTGTTGCACCACGAGTTAGTAGAGCAACAGGCTTCCCCGGCCTGCGTGGAACTGGCCGACCAGTTGGTGCATGGCCTTAAGTATGTCTGTGATGCGGCCTTGGATACAGCTCCCTTGCTTTCCAGAGCCTCAGTATCTGCTGTGGTGCTACGTCGCCTGATTTGGCTAAAACGCTGGTCCGCGGACCAGACTTCCAAGAAGGCTCTGGCGAATTTGCCCTTCCAGGGAGAGGGGCTATTTGGAGCCTCGCTGGATGACATTATTAAGAATGTCACTGGGGATAAGAGCATGCTGCTCTCACAATCCAGAAAAGTTAAGGAGCCATGCTGTAGGCCAAGGCCCTCCATTTCCGCTCAGAAGCGTTTTTTTTTTCGTCAGCCGAGCCAAGAGGTAAGCGTTCCCAGGCCGACAAGGGGCCAGCTGAGGGACAAAAGCGTCCCTGGTTTCGCAAGCCAAACAAGCCTGCGAACAAATCTGCGACAGCATGAAGGTTTGCCCCCACCCGACTCTCGGGTGGGGGGTCGCCTTCTCGAGTGTGCAGCTCAGTGGGCCTCCCTGCTTTCCGACCAGTGGGTTTGCGAAGTGGTTTCATCTGGGTACAAGATAGTTTCTTTCTTGACCACCAAACAGATTTTTTTTTTTTTTTTTTTTCCCTCAAACCTTCTTCTTCCGGCTCGTCCTGTTTGGGGCAGTGCAGGACCTGCTGATGGGCGGGGTAATAGTACCTGTGCCGCTACTGGAAAGGTTTCAGGGATTCTACTCCAATCTGTATGTAGTCCCAAAAAAGGACGGGGTCCATCCAATCCTGGATCTCAAGGCCCTCAACACCTTTGTAAAAGTACGAAGGTTCAGGATGGAATCAGTTCGCTCTGTGGTCGCTGCACTCCATCCGGGGGATTTTCTGGCGTCCTTGGACATCAAGGACGCATACTTGCATGTCCCCATATACGTCAGGCATCAGAGTTTTCTGCGCTTTGCAGTTGGGGACGATCACTACCAATTTGTAGCTCTCCCTTTTTTGGGCTGGCGTCGGCACCAAGGGTTTTCACCAAGGTGCTCTCCCCGATTCTGGCTCTGCTGAGACGGCGAGGAATCGCAATCGTGGGCTATCTTGACGACCTCCTTCTGAGGGCAGCTTCAGACTCAGAATTGGAGGAGGATGTGGCTATAGCCAGTCAGACCCTTCAAGAGTTTGGTTGGGCACTGAACCTCCAGAAGTCGGTGTTGGTGCCGACTCAGCGCCTGGAATACCTGGGCTTGATTCTGGACTCCTCAGAGGCGAGAGTTTTTCTCCCTTTGGAAAAGTTGCAGACTCTTCGGACTGCGGTGAAGCTGTTGGAATCCCGCAGGTGGTTGTCGCTGCGCTTTTGCATGCGAGTCCTGGGTCTCATGGTAGCCACTTTCGAGGCGGTACCGTATGCTCAATACCACACTCAAGTCTTGCAAAAGGAGGTCTTGTCCAAATTGGACAAATCTCTGTTGTCCCTGGATTGTCAAATCTGGGTGAGCCAGCTAGTCAGGACTTCCCTGGTATGGTGGCTGAGATCTCCGGCCCTTCAGTCAGGGATGTCGTTTGTTCCCTTTCACCGGACGGTGATCACGACGGACACCAGCCTGACCGGTTGGGGGGGGGGGGGGGGGAGTTTGGGGCATACAGTTCACACAGGGTCGCTGGACGCAGGAAAAATCCCGCCTGCCGATCAATGTGCTGGAACTTTGGAACTTCTTGCAGTGCCTCTCCACATGATCACAGAGGCTGCAGGGACGTCCAGTCAGGATCCAGTCGGACAACACCACGGCGGTGGCGTATGTCAACCATCAAGGAGGAATGAGAAGCTCAGCTGCAGCATTGGAGGTCGCTCACATCCTGCGGTGGGCAGAGCGGAGGGTGCCGGCTCTATTGGCCATATACATTCCGGGCGTAGAAAACTGGCAAGCGGACTACCTAAGTCGCCAGATGCTGGACCAAGGAGAATGGTCGCTACACCTGCATGTGTTTCGACTCCTTTGTCTGAGATGGAGCACGCCAGACGTGGATCTCCTGGCTTCTTGACTCAATGGGAAAGGTATTGAGGTTTGTGGCCAGGTCCAAAGATCCCTGGGTTGGACGTGACAGACGCGTTGGTGGCTCCGTGGGGACAGTATCGGCTAATTTATGCCTTCTCCCCCCCCCCCCACCGCTAAAACTTCTTCCTCTTCCCGGAGTGGAGACCGAGGGGATTCCGGTGATTCTAATTGCCCCAGATTGGCCTCGGCGTCCCTGGTACGCCGACATAGTACGCCTGGTGGCGGATGCTCCTTGGCGACTGCCGATGCGAGAGGAACTTCTGTCGCAAGGTCCTATACTACATCCTGCTTTACAGTCGCTGGCTTTAACGGCATGGCTGTTTGAAAGTCAGGTACTAAGGGACTGAGGCCTATCGGATTCAGTAATTTCCACCATGCTGAGGGCACAGAAGTCATCTTCTCGGAAGATCTATCATCGCACGTGGAAGGCCTACATCTCTATGTATGAGGAGATGGAGTGGCGTCCACGGACATTTTCAGTTTCCAGGATCCTGCTGTTTTTACAGCGTGGAGTGGATCAAAAACTTGCCTTAAGCACCATTAAGGGGCAGATATCAGCCTTGGCTGTCTTCTTTCAACGACCCTTGGCGGCTCATTCACTGGTGAGTACGTTTGTGCAAGGGGTTCGACCTGTGGCCCCTCCGGTTCGACCACCACTGCCTCCGTGGGATTTGAATCTGGTGCTCTTGGTACTTCAGAAACCTCAGTTTGAGAACATCAGAGAGATTCCCCTTTTGACACTCTCTCAGAAAGTTGCCTTTCTGGTGGCTATTACATCAGTCTGGAGGGTTTCTGAGTTGGCGGCCTTTTCTTGCAAGTCCCCCTACTTGATCCTCCACAAGGATAAAGCGGTGCTACGCCCGCAGCCTTCGTTTCTTCCGAAGGTTGTTTCGGCTTTTCATCTAAATGAGGACATTGTGCTTCCATCCTTGTGTCCTCGACCGTCGCACCCCAAAGAGGTTGCTTTGCATTCCTTGGATGTGGTCCAAGCTCTGCGGGTGTATTTGTCTGCTATGGCTCCGTTTCGGAGGTCAGACTCACTGTTTGTGTCAGTAACTGGTCCCAAGAAGGGCCTGGCAGTCTCGTCGGCCACCATTTCTCAGTGGATCAGACAGATCGTGATTCAGGCTTATGCCCTAAAAGGGCAGGCGCCTCCCTTTCCTGTGACAGTGCATTCGACCAGGTCAATAGGTGCCTCCTCGGCTTTCTGACATCAAGCGTCTGTCTCCCAGGCGTGTAAGGCGGCGACCTGGTCGTCCGTTCACACTTTCACTAAGTTTTACAAGGTTGATGTGCATGCATCTGTGGATGATTGCTTCAGTCGCAAAGTTTTGCAGGCGGATGTTTAATGTTGCAACTCCTCCGTTGAGGAGCTCTGGTTGTTTTGGGTGGAAGTTTGTTTGCTTGCTGTTCCCACCCCTCGTTTTTTGACACTGCTTTGGGGACGTCCCTAAGGTCCAGAATAAAGGAGCTGTGTCCGTCCATGGACGAAAGAGAAAATAGGATTTTTGTACTCACCGTAAAATCCTTTTCTCTGAAGTCCATGGACAGACACGGCACCCATCCCTCCTTTTTATGTTTGTACTGCTTTTTGACAAACTGAGCTGCTAGATGCAGGGTGAGGGGTTATAGCCAGAGGGACCTCCTCTGGGCGCTACTGTTCAGCTTTGCTGTTACATGTTTAAACTGTTTAACATGTCTGCCTAGTCCTCTCCTGATAGACGGCATATAAACCCCTAAGATCAAGAATAAAGTAGCTGTGTTCTTCCATGGACTTCAGAGAAAAGGATTTTACGGTGAGTGCAAAAATCCTTTTTTTTTTTTTTTTTTTTTTTTTTTAGCAGAGGCCCTAGGGAATAAAATGGCGGTAGTTGCAACTTTTTATGTCACATGATATTTGCACATCAACTTTTCAAACACTTTATTTATTTTTTGAGGAAAAAACAAAGTTTCATGAATTAAAACAAAACACCTAAAGTTAACCCAATTTTTTTTTTTGTATGTTAGGCCGAGTAAAAAGATACCTAACAACATGTAACGCTTTAAAATTGCGTACACTCGTGGAATGGTGCCACATTTCGGTACTTAAAAATTTCCATAGGCGACGCTTGCTCCAACGATCGCGGCAATACCTCACACGTGTGGATTGAACACAGTTTACATATGTGGGCGTGACGTATGTATTCGTATGCTTCTGCGTGCAAGCTCACGGGGACAGGGGCACTTTACATATATTTTTTTATTTTTATTTTTTTATCATTTTTGAATGTAAACATCCCTTGGAATAGGACATGACAGATCCTCTTTATGGAGAGATCTGGGATCGTCAATAAGACCACAGAGCTCTCCTCCAGGCTGGAAAGCCTGAGATTAAAAAAACAAAAAACAGGACGATCTCGGCTTTCCAGCCGAGTACACGGCATTATTTACAACTGCCAGGCCGGACGTGACGTCATAACGTTGCGCCCGGGCCTCCGATGGTCGTAGAGAGGATCGGGGGACTACCTTTTCTGGCTCACCGATCGCACAGGCGAGCTGGTAGAAGCACCGGAGAGGGGGGGAGGGGGAGGAGGAGAAGTACTGAACTGCCTCCTATGAATGTTCTTACGGTGCAGTGATTCGCTGGCTGAAAAGAACAATACTGGGTTGATGCCTGTGGGTGCAGGCATCAGCCCGGTACAACCACTGAAACTGGAGGATGTCCATGTATGCCCTCCATGTATGCCTCCCACTGTCGCCAACAATAGTACATTGTTACTGACCCCAGAACATTTTCTACTCCTACTGATCACAGTCTGGCTCCTCTAAAGTCTGAAGGATAATAAAGTTGCCCTTTTTGTTTAGAACGTTTGGAGATCCTTGGGCTATGAGATTGGATAAATAGATTTTAGATTTTGATTGGGTCATTTTGTGTCACCTGTTCTAGGTGGATCTGAGACATTCCAGGATAAGGTTTCCTTCTTCCAGAAAGAGCTCAAAAACATACACTGCAAGAAGAACCGCAGCAAGATAGTCCTAAGAGTGAACAGGCACTCGTTGCTGGAGAGTGTGAGTAGCTGTATTTCACTATCGCCTTCATGGGTGCAGTCCCCACACCCTCCCTCCCCTCTGTTGCTGCTGGGGTGCAGTCCCCACACCCTTCCTCCCCCCCCTTTTGCTGCCGGGGGGCAGTCCCCACACCCTCCCTCCCTCCCTCCCCTCTGTTGCTGCCGGGGTGCAGTCCCCACACCCTCCCTCCATCCCCTCTGTTGCTGCCGGGGTGCAGTCCCCACACCCTCCCTCCCTCCCTCCCTCCCCTCTGTTGCTGCCGGGGTGCAGTCCCCACACCCTCCCTCCCCTCTGTTGCTCCTGGGGTGCAGTCCCCACACCCTCCCTCCCTCCCTCCCCTCTGTTGCTGCCGTGGTGCAGTCCCCACACCCTCCCTCCCCTCTGTTGCTGCCGGGGTGCAGTCCCCACACCCTCCCTCCCTCCCCTCTGTTGCTGCCGGGGTGCAGTCCCCACACCCTCCCTCCCCTCTGTTGCTGCCGGGGTGCAGTCCCCACACCCTCCCTCCCTCCCTCCCCTCTGTTGCTGCCGGGGTGCAGTCCCCACACCCTCCCTCCCTCCCCTCTGTTGCTGCCGGGGTGCAGTCCCCACACCCTCCCTCCCTCCCCTCTGTTGCTGCCGGGGTGCAGTCCCCACACCCTCCCTCCCCCCCTCCCCTCTGTTGCTGTCGGGGTGCAGTCCCCATACCCTCCCTCCCTCCCCTCTGTTGCTGCCCTTTTTTCTCTTTTCTTTATAGTCTCTTCGAACAACAAGAAACTTTTCTGTGTCTGACTGGAGCAAAAACTTTGAAGTCATTTTCCAGGATGAAGAAGGTAGGTTGTAAATGGAGCAGGTGATTAAACTCTAATATGCAATAACATTGGCTTGTCTTGTATCTTTTTAATATTGCTTTTGTCTGCAGCTCTGGACTGGGGTGGACCGCGCCGAGAGTGGTTTGAATTGATCTGTAAAGCTTTATTTGATACAAACAATAAACTCTTCACTCGCTTCAGTGACAATACCCAGGGCCTGGTGAGTCCTCCCCGCC
Source organism: Rana muscosa (assembly GCA_029206835.1). Classification (NCBI taxonomy): domain Eukaryota; kingdom Metazoa; phylum Chordata; class Amphibia; order Anura; family Ranidae; genus Rana; species Rana muscosa. The sequence goes on from CM055126.1 coordinate 216,896,182, forward strand.
ACCTTATTCCTATGCACACCCCTCAAAGGGCCTGGACAGTCCTTCAGCTTCATGTCACCCCATGCACCCCCCTCTGCCAATGTGAGGGTGTGGCTAATGTAAATGAGTGGTTGTGGTCTATGGGGAGATGATGTTGTGTTTCCTATGTATTTTCTATGTATGGTTATGTTTTTCAGGTTCACCCCAACCCCTGCAGGCTTCCTGGGCTCCGCATAAAGCTGTATGAGTTTGCTGGCCGGGTGGTTGGGAAGTGCCTGTTTGAATCATGTCAGGGAGGAGGATATGAACAGCTGGTGAGGGCCCGATTCACCCGCTCTTTCCTGGCTCAGATCATTGGACTTCGAATGCACTATAAGGTACAACAAGAACCCAAGGGATCACCTTGTGTAGTTGCGGGTGGGGGCGGCAAGGCATTACTGTACAGGTTAGATGGCTTCATTGCATCCATTATATTTACCGCACATTTTTTAATATTTCAGTACTGTGACTGGTCATGTAGGGGGGTTCAGGGTGGCCATGACTGGGAAGGGAGATAAGTCCTAGACCAGTGATGGTGAACCTTGGCACCCCAGATGTTTTGGAACGATATTTCCCATGATGCTCAACTACACTATACTATGCTCAACTACACTATAATATACACTGTAATGTATCTTTCTTTTCATTCAGAAGAGCAACTACCTGGTTAGGTTCCACAGTGTCTGATCATTACGATAGCCAATCGGAAGCTATAACAGTGATCAGGTGACCCGGATCTGGGAGTCCTGAGTTCCGATTGTTAGTATAAGACCCGGTGCTCTCGGCGAGACCCCGATCTCTGTACTGGGAGTGAGCTGTGTGGCCTGCTCCCAGCACAAAAAGAGGTACACATATATGACTAAAACTAAATCAAAATTTTAAGTCCAAAATTATACTGTATATCACAACAGCTAAATCTGTGTCTGTAGTAGGGCCGAAACAACGAATCGATTAATCGACAACTAATCGATTATGAAATTAATCGATTACTATTTTCATAATCGATTAATTGGCCAGTAACATAATGGGGTTAAAAAAAAACTAAAATGAGCCCTTTACAGTATAAAGAGAGCAAATCGCTACTGTAAATATTACTTTCACTGTCCCACAGTAAAAAATGAACCCCTTACAGTAGCGATTATTTGCTCTTTGTACTATTTTTTTTTTTTCAACACCATTATGTTACTGAACATCTCAGGCCTGGGTCACACCTCTGTGTTTTTTTGGTGCTTTTTGCAGAAACACACTATAGTTCATTTACATGGTTTGCTATGGGACACGTTCACATCCATGATTTTTTTTTCAGCTGCTGCGTATTTGGAAAGGGCAAGGACTTTTTTTAACGCAAAACGGTGCTATTTTGTTTTTTTGGTTCAATATACTTCAATAGAGAAGCTGCAGAAAAGCATGCAATAATGTGTTTTTGCAGCAATTTGTGTTTTTTAGTCTGCCCAACAACAAATTGGGCAAAAAAGATGAAAAAATGCAAATCGCAGCAAACATACCTTTTTTTTTTTTTTTTTTTTTTTTTTTTTTTTTTTTTTTTTTTACAGTTATTAATCGAAACAATAATCGGCCAACTAATCGATTATGAAAATAATCGTTAGTTGCAGCCCTAGTCTGTAGTGCATGTTCAACCTTTTTAAAGTGTATGTAATCCCATATATACAAATCACTGCCAACCCCTCTATTAGAGCTAGGCATAGCACACTGTACATGTCTTTTATAAAAACAAGGCATGTAAATACCTATTTAGAGCTTTCTTCAGGCCGACCACGTGACTCTCGGTCGCTTTACATCTGATACCGAGGAGAGCAGAGCTGTGGATGATGGAGGGACGTACACTGACCACGATGGTCAGGGCTTGGCAGCCATGATTATCGTGGTCAGCGCAGAGAAATTTGAAATCAAGGAGATGTTCTGTGAAACAAAATCATGAATTGCTTAGTAAGGAAGGCATTTTATTTTAAACTTTAAAGTCTCCTTCCTTTTTTTTTTTTTCTTTATTATTTTTAACAAAAAAAAAAAAAAATGGTATACTTGCCTGCTCTGTGTAATGGTTTTGCACAGAACAGCTGGATCCTCCTTCTTGGGTCCCTCACCGGTGCTCCTGGCTCCTGCGAATGCCCCCACAGCTAGCAGCTTGCTATGGGGGCACTGAGTTAAGCCACCGCTCAGTGTGTCCATTCAAACACAAAGCCACCGTTCGGCCCCGCCCCCTCTCTCTCCCCCCTCATTTGCTTACTGACTTTAACGGCAACAGGAGCTAATGGCGCCTGCTGCTGTGTCTCAGCCAATGAGGAAGGAGAGTCCCGGACAACCGAGGCTTTTTTGCAACATTGCTGGATAGCGATGGGTCTCAGGTAAGTATTAGGGTGGCTGCTGCACACAGAAGATATTTATCTTCATGCATAGAATAAAAGATAAAAAAACCTTTTGCGTTTAGAACCACTTGTATTGTGAATGTGGAAGGGTGGATAAGGGCCAATGTGACAGCGCAGTATGTGGATGAGAGGCAGTATGGGTGGTACACTGACATGCTACACACTTTATGATAATGAGCGATCTTCCTCCCTTGTTTCTGTATCTTAGTATTTTGAGACCGATGACCCAGATTTCTTCCAGTCCAAGGTCCTCTATCTCCTAACTCATGATGTCACAGATACAGATCTGGTTTTCGCAGAAGAGAAATATGGGCGCGGGGGTCAGCTGGAAAAGGTCAGCGTCTGTTCATGTAGCTTGTGTCTGTTGTTCAGCCAGCTTCTAGTAGTAATCCATGTAATGGAGGCCTGGCCTGGTAGGACATTCCTATGTGGGATTAATATTCTCTTGTCTGGATTTCTTTTTTTTAGGTGGTGGAGCTTATTCCGGGTGGAGCTCGCATTCCTGTCACCAATGAAAACAAGATCTATTATCTAAATCTTTTAGCCCAGCACCGATTGTGCAACCAGGTTCGGGAGGAGGTAGAACATTTCTTAAAAGGTGAGGAAATTGGATGAATGTGGGTGGAATTGTCTTGTGCTGAGGCAGCCCCTAAAGCCTCGTACACACGGGCCAAATGTCAGGCTACCTTGGCGGTTCAATCAAAGCTATCCAACATTCGGGCCGTGTGGATGGCAGCTGGTTCCGACAGAAGTGGGCCGAGCATGCTGAAAAACCAGCAGCTGACCGGCTCCCGATCAGCGCTCTCAGCCAATGACCGGAGTTTTCTGGCGGGGGGAGAACTCAATAGAACCACAGGGGAGAGCGCTGTACTAAGATCGGTTTTTAGTACAGCGGCTCCGTCTGGATCTGTCAGTTTTTAAAACGTGTTGTGTGTGTGTGTGTGTGTGTGTGTGTGGCTGCGCGCAGTAGAACCATTATGAAGCCAGCCTGGGGGTGTCTGTTGGGTGAAGCTATCTTGTTAGAAGGCCATCTCTGTGTTTAAGTTGGAGACATTTGTGTTCTGAGCTGTTCTTTCTTCTCACAGGGCTGAATGAACTCATCCCAGACAATCTTCTTGGCATCTTTGATGAGAATGAGCTGGAGGTGAGTGTCGGGGGGTCATACAGTAATTGTGGGGGAGGGTGTCATGCACTCTTGGTGGGGGGGGGTGAGAGTGTCATGCATTCTTGGTTATGGGGTTTCAGGGGTCATGCATTCTTGGGGGTGTCAGGGGGTCATGCACTCTTGGTGGGGGAAGAGTGTCAGGGGATCATGCATTCTTGGTGGTGGGGGGGTTTCAGGGGGTCATGAACTGTTGGTGGGGGGGGGGAGTGTCAGGGGGTCATGCATTTTTGGTGGGGGCGGAGAGAATGTGTCAGGGGGGTCATGCACTATTGGTGGGGGGGGGGGGGAGTGTCAGAGGGTCATGCATCCTTCCCCTTTTTTTTTTTTTTTTTTTTTTTAGGTACTCGCCTTGGGTTAAATTTGCTGATGTAAATGTCTGTTTAAACCCCGCCGCCCCATTTATAAAGATCATTGTGTGCTACTCTTGTATAGCGTTTGTTATGTATGTACTCTCATAGAGATCACGCTGTGTGACCCCTCACAGATGAAGTACAACTGAAGGGGGCTCAGAGAAGGGGTGTTAGCTTGAGGGTTGTTGCCCTTAACCAGTCTACTGGTGTTTCTGTTCAGGTGGGTCACTTGTGTATCCACAATGGGAACAGACCACAGTTTAACATATTCCTTCTCAAAGAAGTAAAGTTCAGACACACCCTCAGGTGGAGCTCAGGACCCTTTTTAATGTACTTCCAGTCTCTTCAGAGATAGACTGCTGGAGTATGTTTTAGAGCCTTTGCATGCCAGGTGCCCAAATAGTGTAACACACACAGCCAAATAATCTGGATTACAGATGCTGGTTCGTTACGAGGATGCAGAATAATTCCCCTAGAACCACTAGGGAAGTATGGGCTCAGGTCATCCGTAGGCGCGGGATAGTCTCTGTATCGGCGTGACAACCTGTTGCGTCCATGCAGCGGTGATGCCGCTGTGCGCAAAAGCCAGGCAGCTGGTGCTCATCAGAGTTAGGTGGGCAGAGGTGACTAGGTCACTGTAGGGGGGCATTGGAAATGGAAATAGATGTGAGATCCACATGGTGCTTCTTCTAGGCTGAATGCCGGGAAGTGAAGTGCAGAGCAACTCCACTCAAGGAATGATGGCAGAGATTGGTCCCTCAGCATTATTGCTTAGTGTGGTAGAACCAATGGTAGAAAATTTGAGGGGGCCCAGTGGTGTAGAGCAGTTGGCTCTGGATGCTTTAGCCTGAACATCCTTACTCATGGAGTGAGTCTTCAGAAACATGGTCACACCTGGGCCTGTGCCACAGCTCTGGACATGGAAAGGGCTCTGTGGCTAACACATTGCAGACCATTATGGAAAGCGCCACAACGCAGAGCCCAGTACCCAAAAGTCCCATTCCAGGTGAGCCCCACACACCCCATTGAGGGTCCGCGTATGACAAACCTAATGCTGATGAAATGTCGATCTAGATAGCTGCTGTATGGAGACCAGATGAAGCCACAATGTAGTGAGGCATTAAAAGAAAGGCTAGCAGGACTGAAGACAAGATGTCCAACCACCTGGGACACTAAAAACTGAGACATGCCAGGTAGTGGAAGATATATACAGAGGCTGGCTTAGGAATTTTATATTTCTGTCCAATTCTCTTCTAGCCAGCTGTATAACCTGACGGTATCGGAATCCCTCTGTTCCTCAATGTACAAAAAACAACTGAAATTGTTGTGTGCCTCTACTCCCTTGTATAGGGAATGTGTACCCCCTGTTGCATATTGATCGTTGTGTGTTCTGAGTCATACCCTCCTCCTCTGTTTCCTCAGCTCCTCATGTGTGGCACTGGGCACATCGCTGTGCAGGACTTCCAGGCCCATGCTGTGGTCATTGGAGGATCTTGGCACTTCAGAGAAAAGGTAAGCACTTTGTGTAATATATGCTTGTGCGCTTTGTTCAGCATCTGTGCGTATTGTCAGCTGAGCTGTGCTTTTATCAGTTTAATTGATCTGCTATGTTTTCCCCGGGCAGGTGATGAGCTGGTTTTGGGCTGTGGTTTCCAGCTTCACACAGGAGGAACTAGCCCGTCTACTACAGTTTACTACAGGATCTTCCCAGCTCCCACCAGGGGGGTTCGCTGCCCTGTGCCCAAGCTTTCAGATCATTGGATCCCCCACCCATGGCACACTACCCACTGCTCACACCTGGTAAGTTCATGTGCCACTGTGACCACTTAAATGGCCCGGAGTTTGCTGTACAGCACTACAGAATATGTCAGAGCTATGCAAATGTTAAATAATAATATTGTGTAACATTAGTGGGGCATTAGAGTATAAGATCCTCTGGTGCAGAGACTGCTGTGACTTGGCCTGGTTTTCTGTATGGGACCTACACATAGAGTAAGCACATATGACAGGGGTCTCCAAACTTTCTAAACAAAGGGGCAGTTTACTGTGCTCCAGACTTTAGGGGGCCGGACTGTGGCCAGGGGGGAGTTAACAATGTCCCATCTTTGGCACTATGGGAAATATTGGTGCCCGTGGTTGGTGTCAGTGGAAAGAATAGTGTTCCATCATTTATACGAGTGGGAGAAATAGTGTCCCATCATTGGTGTCAGTGGAAGGAATAGTGCCCCATTGTTGGTGTCTGTGGAGGAATGCCTCATATCAGTGGGAGGAATAATGTCCCATTGTTGGTGTCAGTGGGAGGAAATGATATGAGGAATTATTCCTCCAACTGACACCCATGATGAGGCACTCCCCGCCCCCCCCCCCACTGATATGAGGCATTATTCCGCCTAGTGTCCCACTGTTGGTGTCGGCGGGAGGGATAGTGTCCCACTGTTGGTGTCGGCGGGAGGGATAGTGTCCCACTGTTGGTGTCGGCGGGAGGGATAGTGTCCCACTGTTGGTGTCGGCGGGAGGGATAGTGTCCCACTGTTGGTGTCGGCGGGAGGGATAGTGTCCCACCGTTGGTGTCGGCGGGAGGGATAGTGTCCCACCGTTGGTGTCGGTAGGAGGAATAGGGCTGCAGTTTGGAGACCAGTGACCTATGATAGAACACATCTGTTACTCTTGTGCACGATAGAGGTTGAAGAATCATTTGGGGGGGGGGGGGGGGGGTTCATAATTTAAGTAGAACTCTAAAGTGATGAGCTGTAAAGGTTTTTAAAAAGTTCCTTACTTATGAATGTGGCTATCATAGTTTCATTGTACATAACACAGGATACAGAGGGCTTAATTTTCATGACCTTTTGTGCGGGGATTGTTCTGCCTATGCAGCCCACTTTTTTCATCGTTGGACCTGAACTTGGTCTTGTCTGTTTTGCAAACGCCACCTTTTGAACTTCTAAGAGAGATCCTCTTGCTCCTTGCATGCAAGTTTGTCTTTTTAGTTGCCATTACTTTGGCTTGAAAGGTCCCGGAGTTGGTCGTGCTCTCCTGAAAGGGGATATTCTTGGTTCTTCACCAGAATATGGTGGTGTTGAGGCCCCTGCCCTCTTTTTACTGAAGGTGTTTTTTTCGTTTCACCTAAATTGGGACATTGTGTTGCCATCCTATTATTATCCTAAACCTAAGCATCCTAAGGAGAAAGTGTTTTATGCTTTTGGATGTCGATTGAGCTGTTTGAATTTATCTCAAGTCTGATTCCATGTTTGTTCTGCCTGAGAGTCCTCACAAGTCTCGAGCTGCTTCTCCATCTGCTGTTTCTGTGTGGATTAGTCAGCTCTTTTCTTTGGCCTGTGGTATCCAGGGCAGTCAATGCTTCCTGGGGCTATTCAGCATCAATCTTCTGTTGATCAGGTGTGTAAGGCTGATAAACTGGTCTTCTCACAAGTTTACCAAGTAAATATTCACACTTTTGCGGATACCAGTTTTGGCCAAAAGGTCTCGAGGGCGGCTTTGTAGTCGCGTTTGCCCCTATTCTGGTTTTGGGTATGTTCACTGATTTTGAGACATCCCTGGTAATCCTAAATATGAAGCCATCTCTGTCCTGCGACGGGTCCAAATCGCATGACAAGTCCCATCCAGTTGTCGGCAATGGAACTGTTCAAATCGGCCCAACTCTAACTTTGCAGTGCCGCACCGATTTGAAAAAAGGTACTATCTTTTTGCAATTTCAGGTGGGGCTTGCATAGATATCTGTGCATGAAGTCGCAGTGGCCTGCAGCTTTGGAATTGTGCAACTTAAAGTCAGATTCAGCGTTAACGGAGGCTAACGGTTCAGATATAACATGTTTGCTGTTTTTTCTTTTTACCTACCGTCTCTGTTGCAGTGGTTAAGCCCCGATCCTCCTCTTCTCTATGCATCCATAAGACTCAGAGTCGTGGCTTGGGCCCTGCGCTCTCCTCATTGGCTCACTAGCTGTGATTGACAGAAGTGGGAGTCAATGGTGCCCACTGCTGTCTCAACCAATGAGGATTGAGAGGGGGCTCAGGCAAAAAAAAAAAAAGTCGTCAGCCTTTACGACATTGGAATTATTGGTTTACCTGAAAAATCAACTTCATATTTATGATGACCTTGGGATGTCTAAAAGAATTGAACATGAGGGCAAACGCCTAAAAAACAGAATGGTGTAAAGCCGCACTACAGCCTTTTCACCGCACAGAGGTGAGAACATATACCTGGTAAACATAAGTTCGCCTTTTAAAAAGGGAAAAAAAAAAAGGTTTTTTTTTTAAATTTCTTTTTTTACTAAAGAGCCTTCAGAGCATCTGCTGATGGTAGGTGCAATCTCCGCCCCCTGCAGACTCTCACACCCTGCTGCCTGTATAAGCAGATAGCTATATCTACCGCAAGGTTTGGCTTGAGCAGCATTTTTCAGGGGGGCAGCGCCTGTACTGGGATAATGGCTGCAGGCATCACCCCAGTATCGCGGGTGGTTTTTTTTTGTTTTGTTTTTTTAAGAGCTGGCGGCTGGCTCTCTTGTAATAGCAATCGAGTGACTAATAAGCCAATACTATTACGAGCAGCAGGAGGGGACGCCCCCTCCTGCGGCTCTCCCATCCCACTGGGAGACCCGACAGCCAAGCAAAGTCGGAATTGGATTTAATCAGCTGTTCATAACTGATATGACATCACTTCCAGTTTTACCGGCGCCAGTGTTTTGAAATCTAAAGCATTCAAAAAACGCCAATCTTGGTGCTTTTAAGTGCAGAGGAGGGATTTGGGGTCTTATAAACCCCCAGATCTCTCCATAAAGAGTACCTGTCACTGCCTATTAGGCCACTTTCACACTTTACAGGCGTTTTAGCACAAAAATAGCGCCTCCCTAGTGTGAAAGTCCGAGTGTTTTCACACTGCAGCGGTGTGCACTTGCAGGATGGAAAAAACAGTCCTACAAGCAGCATCTTTGGGGCAGTGTGAGAGCCCTGTACACACCGCTCCCAAACCGCCCTGCCCATTGAAATCGGTGCTTTTAACTCTGCTACCGCCTGTACAGCGCCACTTTACTGTGAGCGCGGTCCTTAGTGTGAAAGTGCCCTTAATGTAACAAGGATGTTTTTCTCATTCCTTGTGAGAGCAATAAAAGCGTTTATTAAAAAGTGCTTCCCCTGTACTGCTATGCAAAAGCAGGTGTCGGTCTGCACGCACGCAAACAGTGATTGTCCCACACATATGAGGCATCACTGAGAATGTCAGCTCATGGGCAGTATTTGTAGCACCAGACCGCCTCTGTAAATCTAAAGTGTTGCCTATGAATAGTAAAAATTGATGTAATTTGTCGCACTGGTGTGCGCAATTTTAAAGCACCTGGGACAAATTGGGGGGGGGGGGGGTTCGCATCGCTCAATTTTTTTATATTTATTATTTTGTCTCGCCTAGGGCTGCACAAAACTAAAATTACACCACTGATGGGCAGGCAATTACCTGAGTAGGGAAGATCAATGAACTACAAGCGTGCTCACCAGCCCCTTTCCCGCAGCTCATTGGGAAATGCAGGCCTTCAGCCGTAATGGCTGACAATACATATAGGCATTCACTCACAGGAACTGATGAATGACATGGCCATGTGGGTGGAGCTCTGCATGGGCACACTGTTCCCAAATTGTGACATTGGGTGCGGAGAGGAGATCCCCAGCCTGCTGTCGCAGGAAGTGGGGGGAGAGGCTGCAGATACTGGAACATGTTAAACCCTAGAAACGGGAAAATGTAACCTGTTCCAAAAGTGAACACTCTAGACCAGGTAGTAGCCTTACAACCTTGCTTGCTCCAAAACTGATGCTTTGCTGGGCTTTTTTTTTTTTTTTGGCCATTCCACCTCAAGGTGGCAGCATAACTAACCCAAGTAGTCATGAATAAGAAGAGCTTTGTCCTGCAATGTACTTTAAGAAAAGTATTTTTTACAGTTTACCTCCAGTCTGCTGTATAGACCAATGACCTCTCTTAATCTGGAATGACGTTGTCCCAATCTCATCTGTGCCATGCGGCCATCACAGGCAACCCCGTTCTTGGTAAAGGGCCGCTGATGTGGCTCTTTACTCATGTGATCGGCTGTGTCTAAACACGGAAATGCCGTTTTTTTGTGTTGCATGACCACGCAATTGTCATTCAAAGTGTGACAGCCCTGAAAATTGGGAGTGAAAGTGCCTGGCTTTGAAGCGGGTAAAGTGTTACTAAACAGTAAAATCAGTCTGTATATGCAGTAAAGCATGCTTGTTATACTCACTGTGAAACCTAAGGGGTTAATCCTTGGCATTGTGTAAAGGCTGTTCTGATCCTCCCCTTCTACTGTCCCCAATTCATCTCCTGATGGAACAGAGCCTTTGGAGTCACTCTGCACATGCTCAGTTTGGTGTGTTTTTTTATTTATTTATTTTTTATCTATTGGTAGAGGGCAGGTGATCAGCACTGTCCAGACAGAGGTCCTGCAGCCTCATAGGACAGTCCGAGTAGAATGAACCCCCCCCCCCCCCCCCCCACAAGCTTTAACCAGACACTGATAGATATCACAGGACAGCTAATGAGAAAAGTTATTTTAGCAGTTTATATTTACTAAAATTGAATTTCCATTTTCTGTGGTATACCAGATATAGTGAATGCTGGGTCCTGTGTTTTAGTAACACCTTTTAACAATGTGGGGTTTTGTTTTTTAAACCATGCAACACCTTCTCTTTGCTGACTGAAAAAATGTTTTTTTATATATAAAATCTTTTCAGCCCTCCCTGTGGAGATTTGAGCTGTTTACGCCGTGTGTTTGTCTACCAATTTAGGGAACAGAGATTAAACCAGCAAAGTTTCACTTCCTCATTTCAAAGCATAGCACAGGGGAAGGGTTATCCACGGACATCTATGTCCTGGCAATGGGGAATTGGAATGCTGTCCTCATTTGATGTCAGACAACCCCCCCCCCCCTTTTTTTTCTTTTTTCCTGAGGCCAGGGACTAGGTAGGCTTGAGATGAAGGCAGGAAGTTGGGTTGATGTGGTCTGTGTTTATCTCATGATACTTTTACTTCTCTTCTGCAGCTTTAACCAGTTGTGTCTACCCACCTATGACTCGTACGAGGAGATGCACCGCATGCTGAAGCTTGCCATCAGCGAGGGCTGTGAAGGATTCGGGATGGTCTGAGCAATACACACTGGGACTCAGTCCCTGCACTCCAGAAAATGAGTCGCACCAAGAAGCACAATTTTCCCCATGGGAGGACAGAATGCCTGGTGGAAACCATTCCCTGTCCCCAGGCAGAGGGTTTAAAATGACCCATAAAAATGTTGTTGCTGATTACGACAGACAAGCAGCTGAGATAATACTTTATTGGCTTTAAACGTCGGTAACAACTCCTGAAACAAGTGTTAAATCAGCAGAGTATCAATTTAAAAATTTTCTTTTTCAATAAAAATTAGCAAACATTGTTCATGGATTTATGAGTGTGAATTGTTACAACTGCACAGCAGTCAGAAGAAAGCAGATCCTAGACAGACAGAGGGTTAAAAGACAGCAAATGACGCCAATATCAAAGACTTCGGTTGGGTTCAGCCATCCACAATCTGGACTGGGATTTTCCAGCAGAACAGATTCTTGCCGTCTGCATCACGCAGCTCCCATTCAACGACCAGCTTCATCTGCGGGAAACACAATGACAGCTCAATCACAGGGCACACTGCGGGTGAAAAGAAGTCATGTGACCATAAAATAGTGGTAACCCTGATTTTACTGGATGCTCAATGTGGGGGGGTGTATAATATATACATATACACACAAACTTTAATGGAATCTTAGTCTGTAGGGTTCAATATGGAGTTGGCCCACCCTTTGCAGCTATAACAGCTTCAACTCTTCTGGGAAGGCTGTCCACAAGGTTTAGGAGTGTGTCTATGGGAATGTTTGACCATAATTTAAAAAGCGCATTTGTGAGGTCAGCAACTGAGTTTGGATGAGAAGGCCTGGCTCGCATTCTCGGCTCTAACTCATCCCAAAGGTGTTCTATCGGGTTTAGGTCAGGACTCTGTGCAGGCCAGTCAAGTTCCTCCACTCCAAACTCATCCATGTCTTTTATGAACCTTGCTTTGTGCACTGATCCAGGGGATTATGGTGTGGGGTTGTTTTTCGGAGGTTGGGCTTAGCCCCTTTGTTCTTTGTATGCCGACGCCTTGACTGGAACTATGTCATGCTCCCAACTTTGTGGGAAAAGTTTAGGGATGGCCCCTTCCTGTTCCAACATTGACTGCACAAATCAAGGTCCATAAAGACACAGATGAAAACATTCTCAGACACCCTCCTAAACCTTGTGAACGGCCTTCCCAGAAGAGTTGAAGCTGTTACAGCTGGAAAGGGTGGGCCAACTCAATATTGAACCCTACGGACTAAGACTGGGATGTCAAAGTTCGTGTGCTGGTAAAGGCAGATGTCCCAATACATACGGGGGGGAGGGGAGAGAAGGAGTATTTGACCCCCTACTGATTTTCTACGTTTCCCCACTGACAAAGAAATGATCAGTCTATAATTTTAATGGTAGGTTTATTTTAACAGTGAGAGACAAAATATACAGAAAAACACATTTCAAAAAAGTTATAAATTGATTTGCATTTTAATGAGTAAAATAAGTATTTGACCCCTTTGCAGAACATGACTTGGTGGTGGTCAGATGTTTCTTGTAGTCGGCCCCCAGGTTTTCACACATCTCAGGAGGGATTTTTGTCCCACTCCTCTTTGCAGATCCTCTCCAAGTTAAGGTTTCGAGGCTTACATTTGGCAACTCGAACCTTCAGCTCCCTCCACATTTTCTATGGGATTAAGGTTTGGAGACTGGCTAGGCCACTCCAGAACCTTAATGTGCTTCTTCTTGAGCCACTCCTTTGTTGCCTTGGCCATGTGTTTTGGGTCATTGTCATGCTGGAATACCCATTCACTACCCATCTTCAAATGCCCTGGCTGCGGGAAGGAGGTTCTCACACAAGATTTATTGTTACATGGCCCCGTCCATCGTCCCCTTAGCAGAAAAACACCCCTGAAGCATAATGTTTCCACCTCCCATGTTCGGTGTTCTTGGGGTGGAGTTGATGCCAAAGAGTTTGATTTTGGTCTCATGACCACAACACTTTCCCCCAGTTCTCCTCTGAATCATTCAGATGTTCATTAGAAAACTTCAGATGGGCTGTACATGTGCTTTTATGAGCAGGGGGACTTTGCGGGCGCTGCCAGAATTTCAGTCCTTCACAGTGTACTGTGTTATCAAGTGTTTTCTTGGTGACTATGGTCCCAGCTGCCTTGAGATCATTGATAAGATTCTCCTGTGTAGTTCTGGGCTAATTCCTCACCGTTCTCATCATTGACACTCCACGGGGTGAGATCTTGCATGGAGCCCCAGACCGAGGGAGATTGACAGTTATTTTGTGTTTCTTCCATTCGCAAATCGCACCAACTGTTGTTAGCCTCTGACCAAGCTGCTTGGCGATGGTCTTGTAGCCCATTCCAGCCTTGTGTAGGTCTACAATCTTGTCCCTGACATCCTTGGACAGCTCTTTGGTCTTGGCCATGGTGGAGAGATTGGAATCTGATTGCTTCTGTGGACAGGTGTCCTTTATACAGGCAACGAGCTGAGATTAGGAGCACTCACATTAAGAGTGCTCTTAATCGCAGCTTGTTACCTGTATAAAGGACACCTGGGAGCCAGAAATCTCACTGACTGATAGGAGATCAAATACTTATTTCACTCAAAATGCAAATCCATTTAAAATTTTGGATTTTTTTTGTTCTTATTCTGTCTCTCACTGTTAAAATAAACCTTCCATTAAAATTAGACTGATCATTTCTTTGTCAGTGGGCAAACGTACAAAATCAGCAGGGGATCAAATACCTTTTTCCCCTCACTGCATATGAGTTTAATAGTTATGTGACAATGCTGCATATGCAGACAGGAAATCCACCAACGATGACCCTTCAGTGCCCTGTACTTATTGCCAGGACCACCTTCCACTTATTTATTTTTTTATGGCACAAGCAGAACCTCCTCCCTGTTACCAGAGATGTGTACCATCCCATGTACTGGCTGCTTTTCATGGGGTGCCACCACTTGAACTTGATAAAAGGGAAAATCTGTCATGTCAGAAATATGGGTACTGCTTCTAGACCTCACTTGTGACCCAGCCATCACATGCGCCAGCTTCTTAACCACTTAAGCCCCGGACCATTTTGGCTGGTTAAAGACCAGGCCTTTTTGTGATTCGGCACTGCGTCGCTTTAACTGACAATTGCTCCCAAACAAAATTGACTATTTTTCCCCCCACGAATAGAGCTTTCTTTTGGTGGTATTTAATCACCTCTGCGGTTTTTATTTTTTGCGCTATAAAAAAAAAAGAGCGACAATTTTGAAAAAATGCAATATTTTTGCTATAATAAATATCCCCCCAAAATATATAAAAACCTTTTTTCCTCAGTTTAGGCCGATACGTATTCTTCTACATATTTTTGGTAAAAAAAAAAAAAACACAATCAGCGTTTGGTTTGTGCAAAAGTTATAGCAATTACAAAATAGGGGATAGTTTTATGGCATTTTTTTTTTTTTGTTACTAGTAATGGCGACAATCAGTGATTTTTTTCGTGACCGACATTATTGACACATTTTTGGGACCAGTGTCATTTTTACAGCAACCAGTGCTATAAAAATGCACTGGTTACTGTGAAAATGGCAATGAAGGGGTTAACCACTAGGTGGCGCTAAAGGGTTAAGTGTGCCCTGATGAGTGTTTCTAACGGAGGGGAGGGTTGGGCTCTGTGTGAGATGACACCGATCTCCGCTCCGAGTACACGGAGCCGAGATCCGTGTCAGTCACTAGGCAGAGCAGGGAGATGCTTGTTCACACAAGAATCTCCCTGCTCTATGCCTCTGTGAGACGATCATGGGGATTCCCGCAGCAATAGAGTCCACAGGACCGGCGGTCCAACTCACGGGGAAGGCAGCAGGGTCGCGAGCGCGACCCCCCACATCAGGCCGTTAAAGGGGACGTACAGGTACGTTGTGCCATTCTGCCAACGTATATCTACTGGAGGCGGTCGGCAAGTGGTTAAAGAGTTAGTTCACCTTTACAAAACAAACTGCCTATGCACATAAGGAGTGGTTGTAGAGAAACAAGCTGTGCAGCATTGACTAAACATAATTAATGTCCTTGCTATAGGTGTAAGCCATTTACATACCTTTTATGAAGCGTGAGTGGAATACTCCCAGGATGTTGCTAAGCAAAGCCTAGTCATTACTGCTCACCTCCATCACAGGAGCAAGCTTTTTCTCTGATTCAGATTTCCCCACCCCATGTAGTAATTATGAGCTCAAGGCGGCCCTTAACCACCTCAATACCGGGCCTATTCTGGCACTTCTCTTTTTCATGTAAAAAGAGACACCCTAGGGAATAAAATGGAGGTCATTGCAACTTTTTATCTCGCACGGTATTTGCTCAATTTTGGGGGGAAAAAAAAACAGTTTCATGAATTTAAAAAAAAAAAAAAACGGTAAAGTTAGCCCAATTTTTTTGTATAATGTCAGACGATATTACGCTGAGTAAATAGATACCTAACTTGTCACGCTTTAAAAACTGCGCACACTCATGGAATGGCGCCAAACTTCGGTACTTAATCTCCATAGTCGACGCTTTAATTATTTTTATTTTTTTTACAGGTTACCAGTTTAAAGTTAGAGGAGGTCTAGTGCTAGAATTGTTGTACACGCTCCAACGCACACGGCAATACCTCACATGTGTGGTTTGAATGGCGTTTACATATGTGGGCGGGACTTGCGTGCGTGTTCGCTTCTGAGTGCGAGCTACCGGGGACAGGGGTGTTTTCATTTTTTTTTACTTAATTTTTTTGTATTTCTACACCCCTTTTTTTTTTAATCACTTTTATTCCTATTACAAGGAATGTAAACATCCCTTTAATAGGAATCATTGCGATAGGTCCTCTTTATGGAGAGATGCAGGGGTCAATAAGACCTCAAATCTCTCCTCGAGGCTTGAAAGCATGAGATCGGGAAAAAATAAAAAAAAATTCACCGATCTCATGCCGACAGCCGGCTTTGTTTACTTCCGGGTACCCAGGCGTGACGTCACACCGTCGCGCCTGGGCCTCCGACAGTCAGAGATGACTATCTGTTCACCGTAAATCTCTATCGTCGTGAGCCGGCCGATTCGTTCTCCGGGCCCCCGGTGGCACGGGAGAGCCCGGAGAAGCACCGGGAGGGAGGGGGGACGTTCCCTCTCTTCGCCCATAAGAAATATCAAGTGGCGGAACTGCCGCTTTGATCGTTCTTATGGTGCACAGAATCGCCAGCTGAAAAATAAGGTAATCTGAATGATGCCTGTAGCTGCAGGCATCGTTCAGGTATCCCCACCTAAATACCAGGACGCCATACGACTGCGTGCGGTATTGAGGTGGTTAAGCCCAAAATCACGTACCTGTATGTGATTCCTGTTGTCGGCTCTGGGGCTCGGGAGACAATCAGCAGGTCCGGTGGCCACGGGGACCCGCTGGTCGTTTACAGGTGAGGCAGACCGCTGTTCTGTCACAGAGGAAGAGATCTTGTGTTCCTGCTAATCCGGAACACAGATGTCTCTCTTCCTACAGTCAGTCCATTACCCACACAGTTAGCAAAGCAAGCACTCCCTAGGAACACACTTAACCCTTTAATTGCCCCTGTTAACCCCCTTCCCTGCCAGTGTCATTTATACAGTGGTCAAGCATTATTTATTTATATCACTGTATTGGTGTCACTGGTCCCCCCAAAAAAAAAGTGTCAGATTTGTCCGCCACAATCCCACAAAAGAATAAAAATAAAGTCCATAAACCTAGCCCATAGTTTGTAGATGCAATAACTTTTGCGCAAACCAATTCATACATGCTGTGAGATTTTTTTTTTAACCAAAAATATGTAGCAGAATACATATTGGCCTAAATTGATGAAGAAATTCGATTTTTTTTTTTTTTTTTTATTAAACATTTTATTGGATACGTTTTATAGCAGAAAGAGAAAGTATATAGATTTTTTTTTTTTTTAAATCACCTGTTTTTTTTGTTTATACCCCCCGAGTGCTATGGGGGCACTTACACAGGCTTGAGCCCCACACTGTGTGCCCATAAGACACACAACATGGCTCAGCCCTGTTCTCGGCTTTGACTGACAGCCACAGGGGCCAATGAGGAAGGAGAGAGCCAGGAGAGCAGCTACTCCCATGCATATCGCTGGATTGAGATCGGGCTCTGGTGGGTATTTGGAGGATGTTCCACAATGGGGCTCTAGGAATTACTGTAATCTGTATGGAGAGTCTCTCTGTGCCTATGTTGGGAAACTCGAAACCAGGGCTTCTCCAGAGGTTGCTAGATAGAGCAGTGAGCAATTTCTGCCTCTCAAATGTTACCATTGATCTTTTTGTCTATCTGTGAGGGGGTAATTCTTCCCAATGATCATCACACTAATGTATCATGAGCTGTAGATATAGTAATATTTAGCAGGGTTACCCGAGACCAGAAAGTTATTTCAAGGGTTCCACAGTGTTGAAAAGGTCGAGAAGCTGTTCTAAACCAATGCAAATAAGAACTTTCTAATGAGGACATTTCATAGCATGTTTGGAATCTACAGCAGAGTTTGCAGGAACCCTCCTCAGTGCCAACTTTACAGCATCACATTTTCCAAAGCCCAGGAGGGGTATGGACAGCATCCATCCATCCATTAATGTAGTACAAACACAATTATACTTACATTGGGGTACTCAGGCTTGATGGGCAACTTGGTGAGGTAGGTGTATGTTGTGCCTTCGTTCAGAGGGCAGGCTATTCCACTCTTACACCCGTCTGATTCTGGCAGAGGGAAGGGTATAGGAACTCCTGCCAACAGACCGTAGACTACAGCTTTGCAGTTTGGAGATGCCTCACCTGGCAGATGAGACAGAGATGGTCACTAAGTTGTTGAGGCAACACCTCCACATACATCACATCCCTACAGCAGCTTTACACAGAATGTACACCACAACGCCATACGTCGCCCACACACACACACACACAGTCTGGTCTAACTTCCCCTGGTACACCTTCCTGGTAACAAGGCTCAGCTGTAATGGGTGCTGCAGCAACTACCAGCTAGTTACTGGAAAATCACACCAAGGATCCTCAAATTTCATCCAAAGATTTTAATTGCAGAGTGACCACATTACAAGAGAAATTGCCATGTTTCGGAGTCTTACAGGACCCATGTGAACAGCCTAACGAAGGGGTCCTGTGAGGCTCTGAAATGTTGCACTCTTGTAATGTGGTCACTCTGCAATAAAAATCTTTGGACGACATTTGAGGATCCTTTGTGTGCGTTTATCTGTGATTAGAAAGTATCGGTATTAACGTTTGGTACGTATTATAAACTGCATCCTTTTTAATCAGATTGTACGTGTACATGACACAATCCCCCTTGTCTGCCGCGGGGGGAAACTTCGAGTGGCCTGCTTGCATAGATGGTTCTTTATAGTATATTACGCACTGTTATATTTACATTGACTGTATTTATCTTGTATCTTACTGTAATATTTGTTTCATAGACAACTCCTCCTGAAGAAGCGGTTCCATTCTGCGAAACTAGTTGAGGAAATACCTGTCAATTTCCACTTCAGTGTTTTTTTTTTAATTGAATATTTGTTTGCTTTTGTATGTCATCTTTTTATGTGTATTAAACTAATGTTTATATTCAAAAACTTCTGTGTTATATCAGTACCGAGATAGTCCATTACAATTATTCGGGGTGGGTGTCTGGCCAGCTTCAGCCATTGCCCTCACATTCTCATCCGGCTCTCGTTTCTCTATGACCCATAGTGTCCGCACACACATCACACTTACCACTGGTGAAGGTGACATTAATGGTGTAGCTGCTGCCTTTTACTAGAGGACATGGTTGCTTGGGACATGGAGACACGTCCACCGTCAGCAGCTTCCCCTTCTCAGCGCCTGCAATGATAAAACAGCCAGTCAAAGGCCAGCAAAGCACTGAGATTATTCTCTTCTTCCATTAGCTGACACACATTCCATGCTCCACCTGAGATGTAAAGGAGACAACTGGCTGATACCATGATATGATATTCATACTGACTCACCACAGTCCTTGTACACCAGCGGCTCCCCAAAAGTCACAGTGAAGATGGTCAGTGCCAGCAGCAGTGCGATGTGACCCAGCGACATGGTGATAGCTGAGGGGAGACAACGTACAGTGAGGACAAGTTCTCTGTTTCTCCCCTATTCACAGCCACTTCTGCTTTCCCACTCCCTGAAACCCTCCCCCATCCCTAGTTAAAGCCGCTTCTGCTTTTCCCACTGGCCCCGCAAACCACCCTCCTCCTCCCGTGCCATCCCTCTGCTTCATCCCTATTCACAGCCACTTCTGCTTCCCTCCCGCACCCCTCCACTCGCCCTGCAACCCTCCCCAACATGCAAACCCTGCAGCCCTCCCACTTCCCCCTCACCTCCCCACGATGCAACCCCCACCACCACCCTGAAGCCCCCCCAACATGCAACCCCCTGCACCTCTCCACCACCCTGCAGCCCCCCCAACATGCAACTTGTGGTCGCAGGAAAGAAAAATGTCTCTGTCTATGGCCGGCTTATCCAATACACTAAACAAAAGAATTCGTAACTCTCCTGGCAGTAAACAGGACACAAGGGGTGTGTGATATTTATATAGATAGAATATAAATAAAGTTCTATACACAGGATATAGAAATAAAAAATAGAGGGGGTGTATATAGGTGATATAGAGTATGCGTGTACAATGCAGTGGGTATATACAGGGTGTGTATACAGAGAGGGTATTAATATACATAGGATGTGTGTATGGGGGGATATATATATAAATTTTTATTCACAGGGTATATATAGAAGTGTGTGTATAAAGTTCTATACACAGGGTATATATAAATAAAGTTCCATACACAGAATATATATATATATATAAATAAAGTTCTATACACAGGGTATAAATAAAGTTCTATACACAGGGTATACATAAAGTTCTATACACAGGGTATATATAGAAGGCTCTGTTTGTAGTAGGGTGGGGGGTGACTATAAACAGATATCGGTCATTATATCGCTCCGGTTACCCCCCCGGTTCCCACACTCACCTCCTCTTCGCAAACTCAGTAGAAGTCTTGTGATTTCCGGGTGGCCTCACCCTTCCTTACGTCACACCACCAGACCTCACTTCCGCCAATCAGCGAACGGTGGGCGGAGCCGGGAGTCCAAAGATGGCGGCGGCGCGTCTGCTGAAGTGTTTGCTGAGGCCGGGGCGGAGGTGAGTGCTGTTTCCGGTCACGTGTCTACCGTCTGTGAGGTCATAACTGTTGTTTACTGGAATGCGAACCGTCCCCAACGTATACATGACACAACACCGAGCACCCCCGGGTACCGCTCTATAGAGCACAATGCGGATTCACGGGCCGCCGTCGTCTCCTCTCCGCACCGTCTCTGTGTGATGTCTCATGGCGGCCATGTGGCCCCATTACACAGAATAATGATAACGGGAGGGTGATGTGATCATCCTTTCATCCCCGGACTGTAAACAAACCATAACCACACCCACTTCTGCAACTTTTCCGCTAACTGAATGTGGTGGTTGCATTTTGACCACGTCACCACCCTTCCTGTCCCAGTGTGACAACGCTAACACATTGTACTTGTGGATACAGGATTACAGAACACCTCCCTCTTCTTCTCATCATCTTCATATTATTGGGGGGGGGGGGGGGGCTTCTGTAGTCAGTGATGTAAGCTGAGCTGCACATACACAGCTCTGTTTACATGCCACCAGTGGCGGCTAGTGTTGTGTATTTGGGGGGGGGGCAGAAAACAAGAAGACCACCCCCCCGCAGTCAGTCACTCGCTCATCCCCACCAGCACCGCACTTACCCCATCTAGGTCGTGGGCAGCTTCAGCTTCCACCTCGGTGGCTTCCACCTCGATGGCTTCCTCCTCGGCGGCCAATACGATCGCTTCTCCTCTTAAGACCCGCTTCCTGATTGGACAGGAGGAGAATCAGGAAGACGATTAGCAAATATTAATTCACTATTGTCACACAAGTGGGTGGGCGCTGGGGACAGCCCACCCTTTTCTGAAGGCAATTAGAGCTTCAGGCTCTAATCATGTGCTTCTAAAACAAAAAAAAACCCCCATTGGAATCCATGCGCCCGGCGTCCTGTATGTAGATTAGGGGGGCGGACACTGCATGCCACAGAAGACTGAACAGACAGGTAGGTGTATTTTAATAACAATACCCCGCCTGCTCGCTGTCTTTTCTAAATAAGCCTTCAGTTTCGCTTTAACTGATGATGATACATTTTAACAGACAAAAAGGGAGGAAAAAAATAAGAGAAACTCAGTGTTGGGGTTTACATACACTTCACCATAAAATGAGAGTGAAAACAATAATGTCATTATAGTAAAACTCCAAAGGCTGTGTATCGCTCACCACATGACAGCTCATATTCCATTGTCTCTTGTATGACATCATCACCATGAGATCCCTCATATCACATCATCACCAGGAGATCCCTCATATCACATCACCAGGAGATCCCTCATATCACATCATCACCAGGAGATCCCTCATATCACATCATCACCAGGAGATCCCTCATATCACATCATCACCAGGAGATCCCTCATATCACATCATAACCAAGAGATCCCTCATATCACATCATCACCAGGAGATCCCTCATATCACATCATAACCAAGAGATCCCTCATATCACATCATCACCAAGAGATCCCTCATATCACATCATCACCATGAGATCCCTCATATCACATCATCACCAAGAGATCCCTCATATCACATCATCACCAGGGGATCCCTCATATCACATCATCACCAGGAGATCCCTCATATCACATCATCACCAGGAGATCCCTCACATCACATCATCGCCAGGAGATCCCTCATATCACATCATCACCAGGAGATCCCTCATATCACATCATCACCAAGAGATCCCTCATATCACATCATCACCAGGAGATCCCTAATATCACATCATCATCATGAGATCTTTAATATCACATCATCATCATGAGATCCCTCATATCACATCATCACCAGGAGATCCCTCATATCACATCATCACCAAGAGATCCCTCATATCACATCATCATCATGAGATCTTTAATATCACATCATCATCATGAGATCCCTCATATCACATTATCACCAGGAGATCCCTCACATCACACCATCACCAGGAGATCCCTTATATCACATCATCACCAGGAGATCCTTCATATCACATCATCACCAGGAGATCCCTCATATCACATCATCATCATGAGATCTTTAATATCACATCATCATCATGAGATCCCTCATATCACATCATCATCATGAGATCCCTTATATCACATCATCACCAGGAGATCCCTCATATCACTTCATCACCAGGAGATCCCTCATATCACATCATCACCAAGAGATCCCTCATATCACATCATCACCAAGAGATCCCTCATATCACATCATTACCAAGAGATCCCTCATATCACATCATCACCATGAGATCCCTCATATCACATCATCACCATGAGATCCCTCATATCACATCATCACCATGAGATCCCTCATATCACATCATCACCAGGAGATCCCTCATATCACATCATCACCAGGAGATCCCTCATATCACATCATCACCAAGAGATCCCTCATATCACATCACCATCATGAGATCTTTAATATCACATCATCATCATGATATTCCTCATATCACATCATCACCAGGAGATCCCTCATATCACATCATCACCAGGAGATCCCTTATATCACATCATCACCAGGAGATCCCTCATATCACATCATCACCATGGGATCCCTATTATCACATCATCACCATGAGATCCCTCATATCACATCATCACCATGAGATCCCTCATATCACACCATCACCAGGAGATCCCTCATATCACATCATCACCAGGAGATCCCTCATATCACATCATCACCATGAGATCCCTCATATCACATCATCACCAGGAGATCCCTCATATCACATCATCACCATGAGATCCCTCATATCACATCATCACCATGAGATCCCTCATATCACATCATCACCATGAGATCCCTCATATCACATCATCACCATGAGATCCCTCATATCACATCATCACCAGGGGATCCCTCATATCACATCATCACCAGGAGATCCCTCATATCACATCATCACCAGGAGATCCCTCACATCACATCATCACCAGGAGATCCCTCACATCATCACCAGGAGATCCCTCATATCACATCATCACCAAGAGATCCCTCATATCACATCATCATCATGAGATCTTTAATATCACATCATCATCATGAGATCCCTCATATCACATCATCACCAGGAGATCCCTCATATCACATCATCACCAAGAGATCCCTCATATCACATCATCATCATGAGATCTTTAATATCACATCATCATCATGAGATCCCTCATATCACATCATCACCAGGAGATCCCTCATATCACATCATCACCAGGAGATCCCTTATATCACATCGTCACCAGGAGATCCCTCATATCACATCATCACCAGGAGATCCCTCATATCACATCATCATCATGAGATCTTTAATATCACATCATCATCATGAGATCCCTCATATCACATCATCACCAGGAGATCCCTCATATCACATCATCACCAGGAGATCCCTCATATCACATCATCACCAAGAGATCCCTCATATCACATAATCACCAAGAGATCCCTCATATCACATCATCACCAAGAGATCCCTCATATCACATAATCACCAAGAGATCCCTCATATCACATCATCACCAGGAGATCCCTCATATCACATCATCATCATGAGATCTTTAATATCACATCATCATCATGAGATCCCTCATATCACATCATCACCAGGAGATCCCTCATATCACATCATCATCATGAGATCCCTCATATCACATCATCACCAGGAGATCCCTCATATCACATCATCACCAGGAGATCCCTCATATCACATCATCACCAAGAGATCCCTCATATCACATAATCACCAAGAGATCCCTCATATCACATCATCACCAAGAGATCCCTCATATCACATCATCACCATGAGATCCCTCATATCACATCATCACCATGAGATCCCTCATATCACATCATCACCAGGAGATCCCTCATATCACATCATCACCAGGAGATCCCTCATATCACATCATCACCAAGAGATCCCTCATATCACATCATCATCATGAGATCTTTAATATCACATCATCATCATGAGATCCCTCATATCACATCATCACCAGGAGATTCCTCATATCACATCATCACCAGGAGATCCCTTATATCACATCATCACCAGGAGATCCCTCATATCACATCATCACCAGGAGATCCCTCATATCACATCATCATCATGAGATCTTTAATATCACATCATCATTATGAGATCCCTCATATCACATCATCACCAGGAGATCCCTCATATCACATCATCACCAGGAGATCCCTCATATCACATCATCACCAGGAGATCCCTCATATCACATCATCACCAAGAGATCCCTCATATCACATCATCACCAAGAGATCCCTTATATCACATCATCACCATGAGATCCCTCATATCACATCATCACCATGAGATCCCTCATATCACATCATCATCATGAGATCCCTCATATCACATCATCACCATGAGATCCCTCATATCACATCATCACCATGAGATCCCTCATATCACATCATCACCAAGAGATCCCTCATATCACATCATCACCATGAGATCCCTCATATCACATCATCACCATGAGATCCCTCATATCACATCATCATCATGAGATCCCTCATATCACATCATCACCATGAGATCCCTCATATCACATCATCACCATGAGATCCCTCATATCACAACATCACCATGAGATCCCTCATATCACATCATCACCAAAAGATCCCTCATATCACATCATCACCAGGAGATCCCTCATATCACATCATCATCATGAGATCTTTAATATCACATCATCATCATGAGATCCCTCATATCACATCATCACCAGGAGATCCCTCATATCACATCATCACCAAGAGATCCCTCATATCACATCATCATCATGAGATCTTTAATATCACATCATCATCATGAGATCCCTCATATCACATTATCACCAGGAGATCCCTCACATCACACCATCACCAGGAGATCCCTTATATCACATCATCACCAGGAGATCCTTCATATCACATCATCACCAGGAGATCCCTCATATCACATCATCATCATGAGATCTTTAATATCACATCATCATCATGAGATCCCTCATATCACATCATCACCAGGAGATCCCTCATATCACATCATCATCATGAGATCCCTTATATCACATCATCACCAGGAGATCCCTCATATCACATCATCACCAGGAGATCCCTCATATCACATCATCACCAAGAGATCCCTCATATCACATCATCACCAAGAGATCCCTCATATCACATCATCACCAAGAGATCCCTCATATCACATCATCACCATGAGATCCCTCATATCACATCATCACCATGAGATCCCTCATATCACATCATCACCATGAGATCCCTCATATCACATCATCACCAGGAGATCCCTCATATCACATCATCACCAGGAGATCCCTCATATCACATCATCACCAAGAGATCCCTCATATCACATCATCATCATGAGATCTTTAATATCACATCATCATCATGAGATCCCTCATATCACATCATCACCAGGAGATCCCTCATATCACATCATCACCAGGAGATCCCTTATATCACATCATCACCAGGAGATCCCTCATATCACATCATCACCATGGGATCCCTCATATCACATCATCACCATGAGATCCCTCATATCACATCATCACCAGGAGATCCCTCATATCACATCATCACCAGGAGATCCCTCATATCACATCATCACCATGAGATCCCTCATATCACATCATCACCAGGAGATCCCTCATATCACATCATCACCAGGAGATCCCTCATATCACATCATCACCATGAGATCCCTCATATCACATCATCACCATGAGATCCCTCATATCACATCATCACCATGAGATCCCTCATATCACATCATCACCATGAGATCCCTCATATCACATCATCACCATGAGATCCCTCATATCACATCATCACCAGGGGATCCCTCATATCACATCATCGCCAGGAGATCCCTCATATCACATCATCACCAGGAGATCCCTCACATCACATCATCACCAGGAGATCCCTCATATCACATCATCACCAGGAGATCCCTCATATCACATCATCACCAAGAGATCCCTCATATCACATCATCATCATGAGATCTTTAATATCACATCATCATCATGAGATCCCTCATATCACATCATCACCAGGAGATCCCTCATATCACATCATCACCAAGAGATCCCTCATATCACATCATCATCATGAGATCTTTAATATCACATCATCATCATGAGATCCCTCATATCACATCATCACCAGGAGATCCCTCATATCACATCATCACCAGGAGATCCCTTATATCACATCATCACCAGGAGATCCCTCATATCACATCATCACCAGGAGATCCCTCATATCACATCATCATCATGAGATCTTTAATATCACATCATCATCATGAGATCCCTCATATCACATCATCACCAGGAGATCCCTCATATCACATCATCATCATGAGATCCCTCATATCACATCATCACCAGGAGATCCCTCATATCACATCATCACCAGGAGATCCCTCATATCACATCATCACGAAGAGATCCTTCATATCACATAATCACCAAGAGATCCCTCATATCACATCATCACCAAGAGATCCCTCATATCACATCATCACCAAGAGATCCCTCATATCACATCATCACCATGAGATCCCTCATATCACATCATCACCATGAGATCCCTCATATCACATCATCACCAGGAGATCCCTCATATCACATCATCACCAGGAGATCCCTCATATTACATCATCACCAAGAGATCCCTCATATCACATCATCATCATGAGATCTTTAATATCACATCATCATCATGAGATCCCTCATATCACATCATCACCAGGAGATCCCTCATATCACATCATCACCAGGAGATCCCTTATATCACATCATCACCAGGAGATCCCTCATATCACATCATCACCAGGAGATCCCTCATATCACATCATCACCAAGAGATCCCTCATATCACATCATCATCATGAGATCTTTAATATCACATCATCATCATGAGATCCCTCATATCACATCATCACCAGGAGATCCCTCATATCACATCATCACCAGGAGATCCCTTATATCACATCATCACCAGGAGATCCCTCATATCACATCATCACCAGGAGATCCCTCATATCACATCATCATTATGAGATCCCTCATATCACATCATCACCAGGAGATCCCTCATATCACATCATCATCATGAGATCCCTCATATCACATCATCACCAGGAGATCCCTCATATCACATCATCACCAGGAGATCCCTCATATCACATCATCACCAGGAGATCCCTCATATCACATCATCACCAAGAGATCCCTCATATCACATCATCACCAAGAGATCCCTCATATCACATCATCACCATGAGATCCCTCATATCACATCATCACCATGAGATCCCTCATATCACATCATCACCATGAGATCCCTCATATCACATCATCATCATGAGATCCCTCATCACATCATCACCAGGAGATCCCTCATATCACATCATCACCAAGAGATCCCTCATATCACATCATCACCAGGAGATCCCTCATATCACATCATCATCATGAGATCTTTAATATCACATCATCATCATGAGATCCCTCATATCACATCATCACCAGGAGATCCCTCATATCACATCATCATCATGAGATCTTTAATATCACATCATCATCATGAGATCCCTCATATAACATCATCACCAGGAGATCCCTCATATCACATCATCACCAAGAGATCCCTCATATCACATCATCATCATGAGATCTTTAATATCACATTATCACCAGGAGATCCCTCATATCACATTATCACCAGGAGATCCCTCATATCACATCATCACCAGGAGATCCCTCATATCACATCATCATCATGAGATCTTTAATATCACATCATCATCATGAGATCCCTCATATCACATCATCACCAGGAGATCCCTCATATCACATCATCACCAGGAGATCCCTCATATCACATCATCACCACGAGATCCCTCATATCACATCATCACCAAGAGATACCTCATATAACATCATCATCATGAGATCCCTCATATCACATCATCACCAGGAGATCCCTCATATCACATCATCACCAGGAGATCCCTCATATCACATCATCACCAGGAGATCCCTCATATCACATCATCACCAAGAGATCCCTCATATCACATCATCACCAAGAGATCCCTCATATCACATCATCACCAAGAGATCCCTCATATCACATCATCACCAAGAGATCCCTCATATCACATCATCACCATGAGATCCCTCATATCACATCATCACCATGAGATCCCTCATATCACATCATCATCATGAGATCCCTCATATCACATCATCACCATGAGATCCCTCATATCACATCATCACCATGAGATCCCTCATATCACAACATCACCATGAGATCCCTCATATCACATCATCACCATGAGATCCCTCATCACATCATCACCAGGAGATCCCTCATATCACATCATCACCAAGAGATCCCTCATATCACATCATCACCAGGAGATCCCTCATATCACATCATCATCATGAGATCTTTAATATCACATCATCATCATGAGATCCCTCATATCACATCATCACCAGGAGATCCCTCATATCACATCATCATCATGAGATCTTTAATATCACATCATCATCATGAGATCCCTCATATAACATCATCACCAGGAGATCCCTCATATCACATCATCACCAAGAGATCCCTCATATCACATCATCATCATGAGATCTTTAATATCACATCATCATCATGAGATCCCTCATATCACATTATCACCAGGAGATCCCTCATATCACATCATCATCATGAGATCTTTAATATCACATCATCATCATGAGATCCCTCATATCACATCATCACCATGAGATCCCTCATATCACATCATCACCATGAGATCCCTCATATCACATCATCACCAGGAGATCCCTCATATCACATCATCACCAGGAGATCCCTCATATCACATCATCACCAAGAGATCCCTCATATCACATCATCATCATGAGATCTTTAATATCACATCATCATCATGAGATCCCTCATATCACATCATCACCAGGAGATCCCTCATATCACATCATCACCAGGAGATCCCTTATATCACATCATCACCAGGAGATCCCTCATATCACATCATCACCAGGAGATCCCTCATATCACATCATCATCATGAGATCTTTAATATCACATCATCATTATGAGATCCCTCATATCACATCATCACCAGGAGATCCCTCATATCACATCATCATCATGAGATCCCTCATATCACATCATCACCAGGAGATCCCTCATATCACATCATCACCAGGAGATCCCTCATATCACATCATCACCAAGAGATCCCTCATATCACATCATCACCAAGAGATCCCTCATATCACATCATCACCAAGAGATCCCTCATATCACATCATCACCATGAGATCCCTCATATCACATCATCACCATGAGATCCCTCATATCACATCATCATCATGAGATCCCTCATATCACATCATCACCATGAGATCCCTCATATCACATCATCACCATGAGATCCCTCATATCACAACATCACCATGAGATCCCTCATATCACATCATCACCATGAGATCCCTCATCACATCATCACCAAGAGATCCCTCATATCACATCATCATCATGAGATCCCTCATATCACATCATCACCATGAGATCCCTCATATCACATCATCACCATGAGATCCCTCATATCACATCATCACCATGAGATCCCTCATATCACATCATAACCAAGAGATCCCTCATATCACATCATCACCAGGAGATCCCTCATATCACATCATCATCATGAGATCCCTCATATCACATCATCATCATGAGATCTTTAATATCACATCACCAGGAGGTCCCTCATATCACATCATCACCAGGAGATCCCTCATATCCCATCATCACCATGAGATCCCTCGTATCACATCATCACCAGGAGATCCCTCGTATCACATCATCATGAGATCCCTCATATCACATCATCACCATGAGATCCCTCATATCACATCATCACCATGAGATCCCTCATATCACATCATCACCAGGAGATCCCTCATATCACATCATCACCAGGAGATCCCTCATATCACATCATCACCAGGAGATCCCTCATATCACATCATCACCAAGAGATCCCTCATATCACATCATCATCATGAGATCCCTCATATCACATCATCACCATGAGATCCCTCATATCACATCATCACCATGAGATCCCTCATATCACATCATCACCATGAGATCCCTCATATCACATCATCAACAGGAGATCCCTCATATCACATCATCACCAGGAGATCCCTCATATCACATCATCACCAAGAGATCCCTCATATCACATCATCACCAGGAGATCCCTCAGATCACATCACCAGGAGATCCCTCGTATCACATCATCACCAGGAGATCCCTTGTATCACATCATCACCAAGAGATCCCTCGTATCACATCATCACCAGGAGATCCCTCATATCACATCACCAGGAGATCCCTCGTATCACATCATCATCATGAGATTTTCCACATTTTGTCATGTTGCAATCAAAAACGTAAATGTATTTTATTGGGATTTTATGTGATAGACCAACACAAAGTGGCACATAATTATGAAGTGGAAGGAAAATGATAAATGGTTTTCAAAATTCTTTACAAATAAATATGTGAAAAGTGTGGGGTGCATTTGTATAGCGCCCCCCGGAGTCAATACTTTGTAGAACCGCCTTTCACTGCAATTACAGCTGCAAGTCTTTTTGGGGATGTCTCTACCAGCTTTGCACATCTAGAGAGTGAGATTTCTGCCCATTCTTCTTTGCAAAATATCTCAAGCTCTGTCAGATTGGATGGAGAGCGTCTGAACAGCAATTTTCAAGTCTTGCCACAGATTCTCAATTGGATTTAGGTCTGGACTGTGACTGGGCCATTCTAACACATGAATATGCTTTGATCTAAACCCTTCCATTGTAGCTCTGGCTGTATGTTTAGGGTCATTGTCCTGCTGGAAGGGGAACCTTCGCCCCAGTCTCAAGTCTTTTGCAGACTCTAACAGGTTTTCTTCTAAGATTGTCCTGTATTTGGCTCCATCCATCTTCCCATCAACTCTGACCAGCTTCCCTGTCCCTGCTAAGGAAAAGCATCCCCACAACATGATGCTGCCACCACCATGTTTCACAGTGGGGATGGTGTGTTCAGGGTGATGTGCAGTGTGAGTTTTCTGCCACACATAGCATTTTGCTTTTAGGTCACAAAATTACATTTTGGTCTCATCTGACCTGAGCACCTTCTTCCACATGTTTGCTGTGTCCCCCACATGGCTTCTCGCAAACTGCAAACAGGACTTCTTATGGCTTTCTTTCAACAATGGATTTCTTCTTGTCACTCTTCCATAAAAAAACAGATTTGTGGAGAAGCACGACTAATAGTTGTCCTGTGGACAGATTATCCCACCTGAGCTGTGGATCTCTGCAGCTCCTCCAGAGTTATCATGGACCTCTTGGTTGCTAATGGTCTCCTTTCCCGGCCTGTCAGTTTAGGTGGACAGCCATGTCTTGGTAGGTTTGCAGTTGTAAGTATAAACAGAAAAGTCAATGCTACTACCCATACAACACATAGATAGCAGGAGCTCCCAGGTGCTCAATCCACAGTCGCTGGCTGAGTAGAGTAATGTGAAAAAAATGATCCGCACTCCGGTTGTTGCTTTTAAAATTTCTTAATTTTATTGAATAGCCAAAGTGGACAAACGCAGATTAAGTCAGTTGATGCATTTCAGCATATAAGGCCTTAGTCATAACCAATATATTCCAAGCTTTGAACATCTCACGGAGCTCTGTTCAATCCATCATCCGAAAATGGAAAGAGGTTTGCAGTTGTGCCATACTCTTTCCATTTTCAGATGATGGATTGAACAGAGCTCTGTGAGATGTTCATAGCTTGGGATATTTTTTTATAACCTAACCCTGCTTTATACTTCTTCACAACTTTATCCCTGACCTGTCTGGTGTGTTCCTTGGCCTTCACAATTATGTGCCACTTTGTGTTGGTCTATCACATAAAATCCCAATAAAATACATTTACCTTTTTGGTTGTAACATGACAAAATGTGGAAAAATTTATGGGGTATGAATACTTTTTCAAGGTACTGTAACATTATCATCAGGAGATCCCTCATGTCACATCATCACCACATGGTCCATCATATGACATCATCAAATACATTTAAAAAAAAACTGTGCTTAGGTGGGAACAATATTGCTATTAAGGGGAAAAAGCTGCAAACATAATATGTGATATAAACATAATCATGTGGACACACTACACACAGGACCCCTCCCCTTCTCCTGGTGATATAATGACCCACTACACACAGGACCCCCTCCCATCTCCTGGTGATATACTGACACCCTACACACAGGACCCCCCATCTCCTGGTGATATACTGACACACTACACACAGGACCCCTCCCCTTCTCCTGGTGATATAATGACCCACTACACACAGGACCCCCTCCCATCTCCTGGTGATATACTGACACACTACACACAGGACCCCTCCCCTTCTCCTGGTGATATACTGACACACTACACACAGGACCCCTCCCCTTCTCCTGGTGATATAATGACACCCTACACACAGGACCCCCCTTCTCCTGGTGATATAATGACCCACTACACACAGGACCCCCTCCCATCTCCTGGTGATATACTGACACCCTACACACAGGACCCCTCCCCTTCTCCTGGTGATATAATGACCCACTACACACAGGACCCCTCCCCTTCTCCTGGTGATATAATGACCCACTACACACAGGACCCCCTCCCATCTCCTGGTGATATACTGACACCCTACACACAGGACCCCTCCCTTTCTCCTGGTGATATAATGACCCACTACACACAGGACCCCTCCCCTTCTCCTGGTGATATAATGACCCACTACACACAGGACCCCTCCCCTTCTCCTGGTGATATAATGACCCACTACACACAGGACCCCCCATCTCCTGGTGATATACTGACACCCTACACACAGGACCCCCTC
Organism: Rana muscosa; assembly: GCA_029206835.1. Lineage (NCBI taxonomy): Eukaryota > Metazoa > Chordata > Amphibia > Anura > Ranidae > Rana > Rana muscosa. Next base: position 216,929,495 of record CM055126.1, read on the forward strand.
CCATCTCCTGGTGATATACTGACACCCTACACACAGTACCCCCCATCTCCTGGTGATATACTGACACCCTACACACAGGACCCCCCATCTCCTGGTGATATACTGACACCCTACACACAGGACCCCCTCCCATCTCCTGGTGATATACTGACACCCTACACACATGACCTCCCATCTCCTGGTGATATACTGACACCCTACACACAGGACCTCCCATCTCCTGGTGATATACTGACACCCTACACACAGGACCTCCCATCTCCTGGTGATATACTGACAACCTACACACAGGACCCCCTCCCATCTCCTGGTGATATACTGACACCCTACACACATGACCTCCCATCTCCTGGTGATATACTGACACCCTACACACAGGACCTCCCATCTCCTGGTGATATACTGACACCCTACACACAGGACCCCCCATCTCCTGGCGATATACTGACCTACTACACACAGGACCCCCCATCTCCTGGTGATATACTGACATACTACACACAGGACCCCCCATCTCCTGGTGATATACTGACACCCTACACACAGGACCTCCCATCTCCTGGTGATATACTGACACCCTACACACAGGACCTCCCATCTCCTGGCGATATACTGACCTACTACACACAGGACTCCCCATCTCCTGGTGATATACTGACATACTACACACACGACCCCCCATCTCCTGGTGATATACTGACACCCTACACACAGGACCCCCCATCTCCTGGTGATATACTGACATACTACACACAGGACCTCCCATCTCCTGGTGATATACTGACACACTACACACAGGACCCCCCATCTCCTGGTGATATACTGACACACTACACACAGGACCCCCCATCTCCTGGTGATATACTGACATACTACACACAGGACCCCCTCCCATCTCCTGGTGATATACTGACATACTACACACAGGACCCCCTCCCATCTCCTGGGGATATACTGACATACTACACACAGGACCCCCTCCCATCTCCTGGTGATATACTGACATACTACACACAGGACCCCCCATCTCCTGGTGATATACTGACATACTACACACAGGACCCCACATCTCATGGTGATATACTAACATACTACATACAGGACCCCCCATCTACTGGTGATATACTGACATACTACACACAGGACCCCCCATCTCCTGGTGATATACTGACATACTACACACAGGACCCCCCATCTCCTGGTGATATACTGACATACTACACACAGGACCCCCCATCTCCTGGTGATATACTGACACACTACACACAGGACCCCCCATCTCCTGGTGATATACTGACACACTACACACAGGACCCCCCATCTCCTGGTGATATACTGACCCACTACACACAGGACCCCTCATCTCCTGGTGATATACTGACACACTACACACAGGACCCCCCATCTCCTGGTGATATACTGACATACTACACACAGGACCCCCCATCTCCTGGTGATATACTGACACACTACACACAGGACCCCCCATCTCCTGGTGATATACTGACACACTACACACAGGACCCCCCATCTCCTGGTGATATACTGACATACTACACACAGGACCCCCCATCTCCTGGTGATATACTGACACACTACACACAGGACCCCCCATCTCCTGGTGATATACTGACACACTACACACAGGACCCCCCATCTCCTGGTGATATACTGACACACTACACACAGGACCCCCCATCTCCTGGTGATATACTGACCCACTACACACAGGACCCCTCATCTCCTGGTGATATACTGACACACTACACACAGGACCCCCCATCTTCTGGTGATATACTGACATACTACACACAGGACCCCCCATCTCCTGGTGATATACTGACCCACTACACACAGGACCCCCCATCTCCTGGTGATATACTGACATACTACACACAGGACCCCCCATCTCCTGGTGATATACTGACATACTACACACAGGACCCCCCATCTCCTGGTGATATACTGACACACTACACACAGGTCCCCCCCCCTCTCCTGGTCTCACTCATCTCTCTGCTCTATCTCTTCCCATAGGATCTGTTTTCCTCATTTACTGACATGCAGTCAACCAGTCCGAAGCCAGTCCGACGCTCAGGCCGAAGGAGAGATCCTCCTCACCGAGAGCTGTGTGAAAGTAAGAGACATTTCCTATATCAGACACATTCCAGCCTGCATTTAGAGAGAACCTGTCATAACTAAGCTTCATATTAGGGCTTAAATCCCTGGTGCCCAACCTGCAGCCCTGTGATATATGATGTGCGGCCCTTGGACCACAGCGGTCTGTAGTGGGAACATTGATTAGGGTAATAGCATTGATCTCTACTAGCCTCATGTAATGTTCCCAGATATGTATTGTCTTCTGCAGCATATTGCCAGCCAAAAACGTAGCATGTCCATAATCTCTGATCCTCATTTCCTCTATTTAGGTCCCCAGTTTCTGACACTCCTCTCAAGCATGACAAATATTGAACATTATGTGCCGCCCTTTGGTAATGTCAGGGGCCGCATTTGAGGCCCACTTTAGCTCATAAGTTGACAATTACTGCCTTAGATCATTATAAGGCTACATTCACATGGGTGATGGGGCATAGATAGTTTGCTACTTTCAGAGGCAGATAAACCCCATCTCTGGATGCAGCAACACTGTGGGCAGCATACAAGCTGAACTCAGCAGAAACCCCAATTCCAGACGCTCATAGGCCAGGTCAGAGGCTCCATTCGCGTCTAACCATTGATGAACTGGGGGGGAAGTTATTCGGGGAATAATGAACATGAGTTTTGTTGGGTTGGGGAATAAGGAACGTTGAGGGTTGGGGAATAATGAATGTGGAGGGTTGGGGGAATAATGAACGTGGAGGGTTGGGGGTATAATGAACGTGAAGGGTTGTGGGAATTATGAATATGGAGGGTTGTGGGCATTATGAACAGGGAGGGTTGAGGGGATTATGAACACGGAGGGTTGTGGGGATTATGAACACGGAGGGTTGTGGGAATAATGATCATGGAGGGTTGTGGGAATTATGAATATGGAGGGTTATGGGAATTATGAGCACAGAGGGTTATGGGAATTATGAACATGGAGGGCTATGGGAATTAAGAACATGGAGGGCTATGGGAATTAAGAACATGGAGGGCTATGGGAATTAAGAACATGGAGGGCTATGGGAATTATGAACAAGGAGGGTTGTGGGGATTATGAGCACAGAGGGTTGTGGGGATTATGAGCACAGAGGGTTGTGGGGATTATGAGCACGGAGGGTTGTGGGGATTATGAGCACGGAGGGTTATGGGTATTATGAACAAGGAGGGTAGTGGGGATTATGAGCACGGAGGGTAGTGGGGATTATGAGCACGGAGGGCTGTGGGAATTATGAACATGGAGGGTTGAGGGGATTATGAACACGGAGGGTTGAGGGGATTATGAACACGGAGGGTTGAGGGGATTATGAACACGGAGGGTTGTGGAGATTATGAACACGGAGGGTTGAGGGGATTATGAACAGGGAGGGTTGATGGGATTATGAACACGGAGGGTTGATGGGATTATGAACATGTAGGATTGAGGGGATTATGAACAGGGAGGGTTGATGAGATTATGAACACATTGAGGGGATTATGAACATGGAGGGTTGTCGGAATAATAAGCATGGAGGGTTGGGGGAATAATGAACATGGGGGGGATCACTGGGGGGAGTCCACATTGTCACATTTCAGATTTGTGTTGTCACAGAGGCTACGAGAGGTGACCAGTGGCTCGGAGTTCCTCAGACTCCAGGTGGAGAGCGGAGGTTGTTCTGGTTTCCAGTATAAGTTCTTATTGGATACAGACATGACAGAGGAGGACAGGTGAGGCGGCACACACGGGGGTCCTGGGAGTGGGCAGTATTGTATGGGCACAACATGTTCCAGTAACATCCTTCTCTCTCTTGGCAGGGTGTTTGGCACAGACGGGGCTCGTGTTGTGGTGGACACGGAGAGCCTCAAGCTGGTGAAAGGCAGCACCATTGAATATTGTGAAGAGCTGATCCGAAGTTCCTTCCAGCTGACACAAAACCCTCAGGCCGACCAAGGCTGCTCGTGTGGAGCATCCTTCTCTGTCAAGCTGTGACATTCTGCGGGGCCGCACAGGCCGACCCCCGAGGACTTTACCAGCGCCTGTTTATCATTGTGTGTGTATTATTACCTCTCTGTAAATAAAAACTTCTAACATGTACAGACTCAGCTTTATGCCAGCATAGTCCGGCTCTCCAGGTGAAGGGTCAGCGATTGTGCAACGCTATGAGGGGAACCGTGGTCACACTTATCTGTTGTGCAAGAAAAGTGCTCAGCAGACAAACACTTCAGGGAGGAATGTGATGACTTGCCATCTCTTGACTCTCATGGGGGAGGGGGGGGGGGGTATTGTTGTGTGTCCCTGTTATTTACTTCTGTCTGATTAGAGGACATCCATCTGGACTCTTGAATAGAATCCTGTGACATTTTAGCCTTCTCTGCCTACCTTGAAACAATTCCAAATCAAACACAGAGTTACATTTGTGACTACTTTACATAGTTTACATAGTTAGTAAGGCTGAATAAAGACGTCAGTCCATCCAGTTTAATCTGAGAGAGCGCGTGTGTTTATGTCACTACCATTTTACATTGTGTTCGCTAAGAAACGCATCTAAAGCCTCATGCACTCTGGATATTTTAGCGCTGCTCTTAGGGTTGTCTAGCGTGTATTTTCTCTGCCTCAAAACACCCCTGCAGGTTAAGCCCCATACACGCTGTTAGGTTTTCTGCAGATTTTTGTCTTCAGATTTACCAAAACCACGTAGTGCAAGGGTCTGTCTGATAGCAATACAAATTAAAAACTCTTAAGGTCTGACCTCATATTATATGGTTTTGGTAAATCTGAAGACAAAAATCTGCAGGAAATCTAATAGTGTGTATGGGGCCTTAGCATATATGTCCATGCACACACTAGGGTTGCCACCTGTCCAGGATTCACCCGGACAGTCCAGGTTTGGAATCATGTGTCCAGGTTTTAGTCTGCCTGAAACCCGGACACATTTTTTCAGACCAAGCTGTGGCTACCCAAGTAACCGAGATAGTCACACACAAATCTGTTGCTGTCCGGGAGCTGTGGGCGGCTTTTTGGTGGCAGGTTTGGCATCACTGGGGGGTGGGGTAATGATGTCAGCAAGAGCATTTTGGCCACACCCACTGTTCACCACCGTGCGATCTACGCATTACTACTTTCCTTGGGGCACCCAAAGGGGTCCCAGGTCTTTAATAATCCTATAGTGTATACTACAGGGGAAAAAAAATTGCCCTGTGCCGCTAAAGTGTTTGAGTTTGGCTTATAGAAAAGGTGGCAACCCTAATGCACACAAAAAAGAAGCCCACTGCCAGCGCGTCCAGGAGCAGCGGCATTTTGGCAGAAGAAACGCTTGACATGACTAAATGTGCGTTAATGCTAGGCATGTTAAGCGCCTGAGCATGAATTTATTTCAATGGCCACAATAAATTATTATTCTTGCCTATTAAATAAATTAAAGCCCAGGTGCTTGATGCGTCTAAATGCGTTACAGGCTTTTACAAGGAAAGGCATCTAGGAGAGATGGCCAAAACGTCCAGTGTGCATTAGGCCTATGGCTAGGTTCACACATATGCAAATCCGATGTGTTTTGAATCGCATCCAATTCGCATGACATGTGAAAACACATTGCTTTCTATTGTGCCTGTTCACATATGTCCGGTGCAGTCGGAGTGCGGATTCAGTCCAAATTGAAAAGGAGTCCTGTCAGTTTTCTGAGCAGTGCGGTCCGGCTCAGGTGCATATTCAGGCCCATTGACTTCCATGGAAGCGCTTCTTAAAGAAAAAAAGGGGGAGAAAGGGACCACTAGGTTGGACTTTAACCAACCTCAATACTTGACACTTCCACCCCCTTCCTTTCCAGGCCAATTTCCAGCTTTCAGCGCTGTCACACATGCGCGGTCATGCAACACTGTACCCAAATGAGATTTTTATCATTTTCTTCCCACAAATAGAGCTTTCTTTTGGTGGTATTTAAACTAAACAAGACTGAATTTTTTTTTTTTTTTTTTAAGTTTTCTTTGTTTCTGTCAGAAAATTTTGTAAATAAGTAATTTTTCTCCTTCATTGATGTGTGCTAATGAGGCTGCACTGGTGGGCACTGATAGGCTGTACTGATGATCACTGATGAGGTGGCTGATCAGAAAAAAAACATTACTAATGGAAACGTCTGGAAATGTGGATTAGGCCAAGAAAAGTAAGTGACTGTAGATTTAATGGAAAGCTTTGATATTTTTGCAAAAAAAGTACATGAATGCTATATTGGTGCATAGAGGAGCTGGAATTTAGAGGAAAAAAAGTGTACAAAGGTGATGTAACGGCTGCCCAAGTATGAAAGGGGTTAACGCCGTTTAGGATATTCCCTCTCTGAACACACATCCGCTACCGATCCTCCACAGTCAGGCGACCGCTTCCCATAGGATTAATCCTTCCAAACATACGAGACAAACACTCTGTATGAAGTTTCCAACTGGACTGACAATCTTTAATGAGAGCAGGCTCTTTTTATACACCAAAATAATACTGCATTAATCTAAATGAACAATGGTCCAACTCCACCCACAACATCACACAATGGTTACATAACGAGCTCCCAATACACATATTCTGACATCTCTTAGCTAATCCCTTTACATCTTAAATGACTATGCATGACCTTTATATCCACCAGACTGTCTGTCTGCTTTACAATACACACAAGTACAGAGTTAATTATCACTATTCACAATGAAAGGATCTGTAGCATAGTTGAGATTCATTAACATTACACAAGCAGACAGGTGACACATCAGCATCTCTTAATTAACTTGTTGAGTTCAGAATCAAACAACCAGTACATTTTGTGGATTAATATTACTATCCCAATTTAAAGCAATCCAAGACATTCTTAATGTCCATTATATCCTGGCTCACCCTGTGCCCAAAGTGACCCCTGTCACAGGTGAACTTACCCTTTAAAGTGGTTGTAAACCCTCCATTTCAACTTGCACCTACAGGTAAGCCTAGATTAAGGCTTACCTGTAGGTACAATAAATATCTCCTAAACCTACACGGTTTAGGAGATATTTTCCAAAAAGTTTTACAACGTTGTCTATGGCGCATGCGCACCATAGACAACGGTGCATTCACAGGGTTAATCCCCATTCACAAATCTGGATTTGACGTCTCCCGCGCGCATGCGCAGAGTGATGTCTTCGCCGCTCTGGCCAATCACAGCGCCGCAGCGGTGCTGTGATTGGCCAGAGCGGCGATACCCGGAAGTAACCTTCCGGGTATCTGTGGAGAGGTGGCTGCGGCTGGAGGGGGAGACGAGCACGGCTTCGGGGGCCCTGATCTAAGGTAAGTGATGCATAATGAGCTAGTATGCTAGTCATACTAGCTCATTATGGCTTTGTCTTGGAGGTGTTTTTTAAAAAAAAAATGGGTTTACAACCACTTTAATCCAACACAGACATACAGGAACCATAGATGCTAAAAATACATAACTATCACACGAGCGACAGGAGTGTAACTGGTACCTATTATTGTGTCTCGCACTTATGCATACAGTGACGAGTAATGATGTCACATATTCATGTTGAGAGGTATTCTTTACCATGTAATGTCTGTCATGGCCGCTAACTGTATGTATTTTTTTCTTTGTTCAATAAAGCTTTTTTTTTTTTTTTAAATACATAACTATACCAGAACAATAATTAAGTGAACATTTTTACAATGCTTCCCCCTACTGGATGGAGAGCAGTATAACACACTAATACATAACACCATGGAACACAGTGAAGAAAGTCATCAACAGTGACTGGACAAGAACTGGATGTTCCTCCAAAATTGATGAAAAGATGAGAAGAAAACTGGTCGGGGAGGCTGTCAAGAGGCCTACAGCAACATTAAAGGAGCTGCAGGAATATCTGGCAAGTACTGGCTGTGTGGTACATGAGACAACAATCTCCCGTATTCTTCATATGTCTGGGCTATGGGGTAGAGTGGCAGGATGGAAGCCTTTTTTTATGAAGAAAAACATCCAAGCCCAGCTAAGCTTTGCAAAATCACATCTGAAGTCTCTCAAAAGCATGTGGGAAAATGTGTTATGGTCTGATGAAACCAAGGTTGAACTTTTTGGTCATAAAAATATGTTTGGCAAAAAAACAACACTGCACATCACCAAAAGAACACCAAACCCACTGTGAGCAAAAACAGCCCCAAAGCATGATGCTACCACCACCATGCTTAGGGGCTATTTTTCTTCAGCTGGAACAGGGGCCTTAGTCAAGGTAGAGGGAGTTATAAACAGTTCCAAATACAAGTCAATATTGGCACAAAACCTTCAGGCTTCTGCTAGAAAGCTGAACATGAAGCGAAACTTTGTGTTTCAGCATGACAACGACCCAAAGCAAACATCGAAATCAACAAAGGAATGGATTCACCAGAAGAAGATTAAAGTTTTGGAATGGCTCAGCCAGAGCCCAGACCTGGATCCCATTGAAAATCTGTTGGGTGATCTGAAGAGGGCTGTGCACAGGAGATGTCCTCGCAATCTGAGAGATTTGGAGTGTTTTTGCAAAGAAGAGTGGGCAAATATTGCCAAGTCAAGATGTGCCATGCTGATAGACTCATACCCAAAAAGACTGAGTGCTGTAATAAAATCAAAAGGCGGTTCCACAAAGTATTATAATGCCGCGTACACACGATCGGATTTCCGATGGATTTTTCCATCGGAAATCCGATGAAGCTGACTTTCATCAGTCTTGCTTGCCTACACACCATCAGTCAAAATTCTGACCGTCCAAAACGCTGTGTTGTAAAACACTCCGATAAGCCGAGAAAAATGAAGTTCAATGCTTCTGAGCATGTGTCGACTTGATTCTGAGCATGCGTGGGTTTTTTGTCCGATGGAGTTCCACACAGACGATCGTAATTTGCTATCGTTTTTTTTTTTCTATCAGTAAAATTTAAAACAGGTTCTATTTTTTTATACCGATGGAAAAAAGACCGATGGGGCCCACACACGATCGGTTTGTCCGATGAAAAAAGTCCATCGGTCTTTTTTCATCAGAAAAACCGATCGTGTGTACACGGCATAAGTGTACACTTATGCAACCATATTATTTTTATTTTTTATTTTTACTTCCCTCCACCTAAAAGATTTCAGTTTGTTGTTCAACTGAGTTGTACAGTTTATAGGTCACATTAAAGGTGGAAAAAAAATTGACATGGTTTATTTTTGTCTCATTTTTTACATCACAAAAATCTGACATTTTAACAGGGGTGTGTAGACTTTTTATATTCACTGTATATAGAAAATATGGCCACAGTGGGCCTGATGCTTTAGATTTGTTGTTGCTGTTGCGCAATATCAGGTAAGTGAGCCCCTGTGCGTCAACGCGTTTCACTGACCCGCTTCATTAGGACACACAAAGGGGAATAAAGGAGAAATAGGTCTCACTTGTATAGGTATGAATTTGCATGCATAGGAAACTTTCTGGAGTACACAGGAAGGCCGAGCAAATATCCTCCCACGTCTGATGTATTCAATGGTTGGTGGTGTGACAGCAGGAAGGTAAAGTCACCTGGTTGCATCCAGGGGGGTAGATATATTTCTCCCAGATTCAGGCTTTATGCCGACTTATACAACTAGGGAGTTGATGAAGCCCAGCTGAGGCTAGTGGGCTCATGAATGACTCATACCTCTAGGGAGAGTGCTGGGCGTCGTGAGGCAGGGAGTTGATGAGACCAGCTGAAGCCTGTCAGTTCGTTTAAGGCCTCTATAAAAACTCCCAGCTTCATTAGATGTTAGCTCATGCCTGGAACCAGACCTGTGTGGACTGTCTAGGGAGAGTGAACCCCTGTGCGGTGAGGCAAAGCCTGTGTGGCTATTTGTTTGGACTTTTACTAAACCAGGGACTTAGGGACTAGGACAGCACCAGGCTGATCCCAGTTGTTAGTTTAGGAAACCTGCATGTTTAGTCAGAGGTCAAACTGACCAGGATTTATTTTGTTTGTTTCTTTTTGGCTTTGCTGTGTTTTTGTCACTGTACATAGAGAAATAAACCGCACCTTTTGATTTTGAAAACCACAACCTCCGTCTGCTGGCCCTGTTTTTGTGTGGGGAGCCCAACCAGGGGGTCACACACACCCGCTACCGAGTTAACCCCCCTCACAGTTGGTGGAGAACCAGTGGCAGTTTTTTTTAAGCCAGCATGGAGGAGATACTGAAACAGCTGGCTCTAGCAAATGCCAATCAACAGCAGACAAATGCAGGTTTGCAAAGGAGCCTTGCAGCCCAGCAGCAAGCTCATCAACAAGCCCAGCAGCAATCTGAGGCCCGCTTCATAGACCTGTTACAGAAGCAAGAGCAGAGACTACAACAAATGGAAGCAGTAATGCAGCAACGTCCGCAGACCAGTGAGGAAAGCCGTCCCACTAATACCGCGTCCTTTGGGGTGAGTCGTTTATTGACAAAAATGACTGGAGAGGATGATCCAGAGGTATTTTTGACCACATTTGAAAGGACTGCTGAAAGAGAAAAGTGGCCTGAGGAGCAGTGGGCTGGACTGGTGGCTCCTCTGTTAACTGGTGAATCGCAGAAGGCTTACTATGACCTAGAGCCTGACCAAGCAAAAGACTATGTGATGCTAAAAGCTGAAATATTGGCAAGGCTGGGTGTCACCCTGGCTGTCCGGGCTCAGCGTGTGCATAACTGGACTTTCCAGCTTGGAAAACCCCCCAGGTCTCAAATGTATGATCTCATTCACCTGAGCAGGAAGTGGCTACAGCCAGAGACTTTGTCCGCACCGGAGATTGTGGAACGTGTTGTGATGGATCGTTTCTTGAGAGCTCTTCCTACCGCCATTCAAAAGTGGGTAAGCCATGGAGACCCAGAAACGGCCGGTAAACTTGTGGATCGTGTAGAGAGATACTTGGCTACAGAGAACCTGACGGCCTCTTCCAGAGACTCTCGGACTTTCCACCCTAAGACCAGACCATCCCCAGGGGCGGATAAGAGGATTCCAAGGGGTGAGGGTGGAGAGAGTGAGAGGGTGGGAGCTCTACCCCAAGTTTGGCGAGAACAGCCTGGGAAATCAGCGGCTCAAGAGGCCGCAAGAAGGATCGTTTGCTACCGCTGCCGGCAAGCGGGACATATTGCAGCAAATTGCCCGGTTGTGGAGGAACCCATGCAATGTGACTTTCTGATGGACAGACGTCAGTCGCTGTGTGCGACAGTCGCATGCACTGCCATTCGGGGAACTGAGAAACATTTATGCAAAATGTGTATTAATGGTAGAAATGTTGTGGTATTACTGGATTCAGGTAGCCTTGTGACCCTGATAAAGGCTGAATTAGTTAAAACAGAGGTCTCTGGGAATAGCAAGGTAGCTGTTATTTGTGTGCATGGGGACACCCGAGAGTATCCAGTGACTACAGTGTGTTTCGAGACCCCAAAGGTACCCTCTCTCATCCAGTGGGGTTAGTATCTCAATTACCGCATGATGCCATTGTGGGAAGGGATTTTCCGAAGTTCTGGGAACTGTGGGATGATCCTGAGCGCCCCACTGCTGCCCCTATGTACCAGGAATGTGATAGCCAGAACTCCTCTGAGAGTGGTGAGGACTCTCCAGAATTTCCCTTGTCAGTATTGGCAGGGGAGACTCAAGAAACTGGAGAGGAGCCCACCTCCTCAGACGAAAACCTACCGTCTGTGGAGTTTTCTGATCTGGAGGTTCACAGGGAAAATTTTGCCACAGAACAGTTAAAAGACCCCGCCCTAATAAAGGCACGGGAAAACGTAGTGGAAATAGATGGCGAGTTAGTGAACCCAGATAATACCTGCACTTACCCATACTTCAGCGTAGAGAAGGACCTACTGTATCGGGTGGCAAAAAGGGCAGAAGAAACCGTTGAGCAGCTGGTGGTGCCCAAACCTTACAGGAAGTTGGTGTTGGAGTTGGCCCATGGGCACATTCTTGGAGGTCATCTGGGGACAGAGAAAACCCGAGAGAGGGTATTACAGAGATTCTATTGGCCTGGGGTGATGAAGGACATAGAAAATTATTGTTCCTCCTGCCCTGTGTGTCAGAGGTCGGCCCCGATGCCACATTTCCGTAGCCCGCTGGTCCCTCTACCCATCATTGAGGTCCCGTTTGAGAGAATCGCAATGGATTTGGTAGGTCCTATAATCAAGTCCGCTAGGGGGCACCAGTACATATTGGTTATAATGGACTATGCCACCCGTTATCCAGAAGCGATCCCTCTCAGAAATACCTCGGCCAAAACCATAGCCAAAGAGCTATCTCTTGTTTTTAGCCGGGTGGGTATTTGTAAAGAACTGCTTACGGACCAAGGTACACCCTTTATGTCCCGGGTTATGAAAGAGCTGTGTAAATTGTTCAAAGTGACGCAATTGCGTACATCTGTGTATCACCCCCAAACCGATGGGCTGGTTGAAAGATTCAACAAAACCCTAAAACAAATGTTGAAGAAAGTGGTGGATAGAGATGGAAAGGATTGGGACTGTCTACTTCCTTATTTGATGTTTGCTATTAGGGAGGTGCCCCAATCCTCTACGGGATTCTCCCCCTTTGAGTTACTGTATGGGAGACACCCAAGAGGGCTGTTGGATATTGCCAAGGAAACTTGGGAAAGTGAGAGTTCTCCCCACAGGAGTGTGATTGAGCATGTCGCCCTGATGCAAGATCGAATTGCACAGGTAATGCCCATCGTGAAGGAACATTTGGCCCAAGCGCAGTTGGCACAGCAGAGAGTGTACAACCGTGGAGCAAAGACCCGTACCTTTTCCCCGGGGGATAGGATATTGGTACTTGTCCCTACGGTTGAAAGTAAATTCCTTGCCAAATGGCAAGGCCCCTACGAGATAATGGAAAAAGTGAGCGAAGTGAATTACAAGGTCAGACAACCAGGAAGGCGAAAGCCCGAACAGATATATCACGTTAATCTGTTGAAAGCCTGGAGGGATAGAGAGTCCCTAGTCGCAGAAACTTGGTCACCAGCTCAAACTGGTTGCGTGATTCCGGAGGTTGGAATAGCAGCCACCTTGTCACAACCCCAACAACAGGAGGTTAAGGAGTTTGTGCTTCGCAACAAGGAGGTGTTCTCTGAGCTGCCGGGACAAACATCTGGGGTAGAGCATGATATTATTACCCCGCCCGGTGAAAGGGTGAAGTTAAAACCCTATCGGATCCCAGAGGCCCGACGGGAGGCAATACGGGAGGAAGTACAGAAAATGCTGAACTTAGGGGTGATAGAGGAGTCCCAAAGTGATTGGTCTAGTCCCATTGTGTTGGTGCCTAAACCGGATGGGAGCTGGCGATTTTGTAACGATTTTCGTCAGTTGAACAAAGTTACAAAATTTGACACCTACCCCATGCCACGTATAGATGAGTTGATCGACCGGCTGGGAACAGCCCGATACATGACGACTCTTGACCTCACAAAAGGGTATTGGCAAATTCCCCTGGCCAAGTCGGCCAAAGAGAAAACCGCATTTGTAACCCCAGACGGGGCGTTCCAATATAAGAGAATGCCGTTCGGGTTACAGAATGCGCCGGCCACATTCCAGCGGAAAATGGACCAGATGCTGAGGCCCCATCGGAAGTATGCTGCGGCTTACCTGGATGACGTAATTGTCCATAGCACAGATTGGGCCTCACATCTGCCAAAAGTGCAAGCAGTCCTGGACTCTGTTCGGGAAGCGGGGTTTACGGCTAACCCCAAGAAGTGTACCATTGGGCAGGAGGAGGCCAAATATCTTGGGTACACCATTGGCAGGGGAGTAATAAAACCCCAACTCAACAAAGTCGAGGCCATCCAGAGTTGGCCACGTCCCAACAGCAAGAAGCAGGTACGAGCCTTTCTGGGAATCGCGGGTTATTATCGGCGCTTCATTCCCCACTTTGCTTCTAAGGCTGTGCCCCTAACCAACCTGACGAAAGGGAAAGGGTCGGTCATGATTAAATGGACCCCCGAGGCTGAGGCAGCATTCCAATTCTTGAAACAAGCCTTATGTAGCCAGCCAGTGTTGTACTCACCCGACTTCTCTAAAGACTTTGTCGTACAAAGTGATGCGTCAGATGTGGGGTTAGGAGCAGTATTGTCCCAGGTCTGGAACGGGGAAGAGCACCCAGTCATTTACCTCAGCAGGAAGTTGAAGTCCCATGAGGTAAATTACGCCACTGTTGAAAAGGAGTGTTTAGCGGTGAAGTGGGCTCTAGATTCCCTTCGGTACTACCTGCTAGGTAGGCACTTTGACATGGTTACGGATCACGCTCCGTTAAAGTGGATGGCTCAAAACAAGGAAACAAATAGAAGAGTGAATAGGTGGTTCCTGGCCCTCCAGGAATTCAACTTCACAGTAAAGCATCGCCCTGGCGTTCAAATGGGGAATGTGGATGCTTTGTCTCGAGTACATGAATGCCTGATTGCTGGTGTTCCAACCCCGAGGTTAAAACAAGAGGGGGGGGTATGTGACAGCAGGAAGGTAAAGTCACCTGGTTGCATCCAGGGGGGTAGATATATTTCTCCCAGATTCAGGCTTTATGCCGACTTATACAACTAGGGAGTTGATGAAGCCCAGCTGAGGCTAGTGGGCTCATGAATGACTCATACCTCTAGGGAGAGTGCTGGGCGTCGTGAGGCAGGGAGTTGATGAGACCAGCTGAAGCCTGTCAGTTCGTTTAAGGCCTCTATAAAAACTCCCAGCTTCATTAGATGTTAGCTCATGCCTGGAACCAGACCTGTGTGGACTGTCTAGGGAGAGTGAACCCCTGTGCGGTGAGGCAAAGCCTGTGTGGCTATTTGTTTGGACTTTTACTAAACCAGGGACTTAGGGACTAGGACAGCACCAGGCTGATCCCAGTTGTTAGTTTAGGAAACCTGCATGTTTAGTCAGAGGTCAAACTGACCAGGATTTATTTTGTTTGTTTCTTTTTGGCTTTGCTGTGTTTTTGTCACTGTACATAGAGAAATAAACTGCACCTTTTGATTTTGAAAACCACAACCTCCGTCTGCTGGCCCTGTTTTTGTGTGGGGAGCCCAACCAGGGGGTCACACACACCCGCTACCGAGTTAACCCCCCTCACAGTGGTTACAAAGAGCTTCCATAGACCATAAAGCAGGGCATAGGATCTTGGCAATATCACAAGATGGTATACAGGTTTCACTAACGCACCGCACATGTTTCAACAAACAAAAGGTCCGCGCTGCTCACAGGTGAGCCGGCTCCAACAGCATGATCTCCTCACTGCAGGGTGCTCGCCCAAACACAGCTGAAGCAATAACAAGAGGAAAGTCCGGATTGCTGCACACCAAACTGAGATCCAAATGTCTTTATTCACATAAAACCATGAAGAACACGAGGATCACTACATGTACAAGCAAGGGAGGAACGGCTTTCATGTTTGTCACACGAATTGTGCTTTATCAAACCCCCCTGTGTGAACCCAGCCTAAAAGTTTTTTGAACTTGTCTACACTCTCCAACAGAGTGTAGACAAGAGTCTTGACACCACCAACAGTGGAAGGGGGTTCCACATTCGTATCACTCTAACCCCTTACACAGTTTAAAAGAGAAGTATGGGAATGGGTTTAAAAAATAAATAAATCATACTTACCTAGGTGGATGTAGCATCAGTCCGATGCTGCATCTGTTTCCAGGCCCCCCTGCATCAGCCCCCCCCCCCAAGCTCTAACACTGAGATCCGAGTGATCAAACACCGCCGATCGCTCAGTTCTCAGACCTCCGTGAGCAGAGAGCTGGTGACTGTCAGTCATCGGCTCTCTGCTCTGCCCCCTCCACACTCACCGGAGCGCTGGGCTGTGGAGGGGGGCTCGCTGAGCCGGGTGGCGTTCCAGGCACGTGGGCGGATCCCGACCATATGGTCATGATTTTTTCCGAGCCTGGATTGGCTCTGTGACGTCAGCCGCCTGCTGAAAACGAGTCACAGGAGTGCAGATTGATCTGCACTCCTGTGATCCCCAGAAGTACAGCCAAACAAGCTTTAGCTGTGCTTCTCCTTTAAGACTGAACCGCTTCTTGTTCACCTTCATTGTCTGGCCACATGTAGAGACCTATGATTACAAAGTTTCTGTCCAATGCCAGAGTCACCAATCAAGTATATTGCTATCATATCCCCTCTTAAGTGTCTATTTTCCAGGGAGAATACGTTTAATGTTTATAGTCGTTCCTCATAACTGAAGTCCTTCAGCCCCCCTTTTTAGCTTTGTTTCCTCTGGACTCTCTCCAGTTCAGGGATGTCCTTCCTGAGGATTGGTGACCAGAACAGAAGAACATATTCAAGATGTCAACCTACAGTATATACTGTACATGTCTCAGCACAAGACAGATTGCACTGTGTTCTGTCTGTAGAAAAGTTAGGCTGCATTCTCAGTGCTGTCCCTGCGGAATGGAGAGGTTACATTCTCTATACTGTCTATGGTAAATATATGGGCTGCATGCTCAGTGCTGTCTCCCAGGAAAATGGATAGGCTAAATTAATTATAAGTGTCATCTCTGGTGAAAGGATGGACTGCATCCTCAGTGCTGCCTCTTATAAATGGATAGCTTGTATTCTCCACGTTTTCTCTAATCCAGTGTTTCTTAACGATGCGGAAATTGAAGAAAGTCTGGATAGCCGCACTATGAATAGCTATGAATAAGCACTGAACTACAGTGTGAAACGCGTCGCTTGCATCTGTTTTTTTGCTGTGGCATGTATTTTGGTGATTTGATTTTACAATAAAAGGAACTATTTTTGAAGTGCGGCTGTCCAGAATTTCCGTATCTTTATATGCATTGCCTGCACTCACGGCTTTGAATCCAGCGAGAGGCTCAACAGTCACATCGGAGCGGTAACTCTTTTTCTCCAGTGTTTCTTAACCTTTTTTCAGTTAAAGCGGAGTTCCACCCAAAAGTGGAACTTCCACTTTAAGTACTCCTCGCCCCCTGACATGCCACAATTGTGATTTTTTTTTGGGGGGGGCTGGGTACCTGGTTTGGAGTGGGACTACCTGTCCCAATTCCTCCTTCCGACTTCTGGCTGCCTAGGCGACTCCTCCTCTCCCCCTAGGCGGCCCCTCCCTCCCGGCAATGTTCTGGGACACGTCACAGGTCCCAGAACATTGCCTGGGCTTTGACGGAGCGCGGCTCGCGCATGCCCAGTGCGCGCCCAGCTGTGAAGCCGCAATCTGTCACAGCCGGGCACCCACACTTACAATGTCGGCGCCGCAAAGAAGGGGGAGGAAACGGAGGCTTCGGGCGGCCGGATCGCTGCACCTTGGGACAGGTGAGTGTCCGTTTATTAAAAGTCAGCAGCTATACTTTTTGTAGCTGCTGACTTTTAATAAACGGTCAGGATATGCAGTAACCTCTAGCAACCAATCATTGAGCAGTAAGGATATGCAGTAACCTCTATCAACCAATCAATGAGCAGTAATAATGTGCAGTAACCTCTAGCAACCAACTAGTGAGTGTTAAGGATGTCCAGTAACCTCTAGCAACCAATCAGTGAGTAGTATTGATGTACAGTAATCTCTAGCAACCAATCAACAAGCAAAAGTCATGTGCTGTAACCTCTAGAAAATAATCAGTGAGCCATAATGTGTTCTGTAACCTCTAGCAGCCAGTCAGTGAGCAGTAATGATACACTGTAACCTCTGGCAACCTATCACAATCGCTACCTGATCTGATTCAGTAAACTGATTTTAAGTCTAGTTGCTATTTATTGTATGTCTCAGAGCAGGTGGATAGTGAAATTGCATGGAGGGGGGGGGGGGGTTACAAGAAAATGTTTGCCCTGGGTCCATTCAATATTAAAGACGGCCCTAGTGGGCGTGACTTGCATATCCGTTTGCTTTTGCGTGCGAGCTCGGAGGGACAGGGCGCTTAAAAAAAAAAAAAACTTATTTATTTTACTCTTTGTTTTTACACTGTCCCAACATTTTTCTTTGAACACTTTTATTCCTATTACAAGGAATGTAAAACATCCCTTGTAATAGGAATAAGCAGGACAGGGCCTCTTTAATGTGAGATCTGGGGTCAAAAAGACCTCAGATCTCACATTTACACTTAAAAACAAAAAAAAATTAATTGACCTTTTACACATAATATGGGCCCTTTAAGGCCGGAGGGTGGAAGTGACGTTTGACGTCGCTCTGGTCCTCCAAGGGCATAGAGCCAAGTCGGGGCCATCTTGCCCTCACTTGACTTCCTGCCTATCACTCCCAGGGATTGGATCGTTTCCGATGCTGTTGATCTCTCCTGGAAGCGATGAGAGGTGGGGCATACTTCTACATACAGCCCCAATTTCCATCCCCTCCATTCCTATATAGGATGTTTATCCCGGCCAGCTATTATACTATCAACTACCTTCCCCTTAATTTATATATGCCATATTGGCTTAAATGGGAGGGGCTACCTTAACCACTTCCGGACCGCCGGCCGTCGTTTTACATCGGTACTTTGAAGAGGAATACCGTTGTTATGGCAGCAGCTAGCTACCATAACCCCGGTATCATCTTCAAGAGCGGGCGGTCCACGAGATCACTTTTATCGACGGCGGGAGAGGGCCCCCCCACCGCTCTCTGGTGCCCTCCGCCGCTTACCGGAGCCGCCGGCAGTGGCAGAGGCGATTGGGTCCTGTCTCTGGCTTGACATGAAGACGAGTGAGGGGAAGATGGCCCCCACTCGTCTCCATATCATTGGAGGGCGGAAGCGACATCAAAACATCACTTCCGCCCATAGCTCTTAAAGGGACATTTTTTTTTTTTTCAAATGACATTACATTTTTATTAATTTTTTTTATTGCATTTTAGTATAAATATGAGATGTGAGGTCTTTTTGACCCCAGATCTCATATTTAACCACTTCCGGACCGCCGCACGACTATATACGTCGGCACTTTGAAGAGGGATATCTCGGTTATGGCAGCAGATGCTGCCATCATAACCGAGGTATCCATCTCTTTAGGAGGCAGTCCGGTTTACTATAATGGTGGTCTCTGCGGCAGATTCGCCGCAAGATCACCGTTATCGGCGGCGGGAGATCTCATATTTAAGAGGACCTGTCATGCTTTTTTCTATTACAAGGGATGTTTACATTCCTTGTAATAGAAATAAAAGTGACCCATTTTTTTTTTTTAAACAGTGTAAAAATAAATAAAATCAAGTAAAATAAATAAGAAAAAATAAGTTTTTTTTTTTAAAGTGCCCCATCCCGATGAGCTCGCGCGCAGAAGCAAACGCATACGTGAGTAGCGCCCGCATATGAAAACAGTGTTCAAACCACACATGTGAGGTATCCCTGCAATCGTTGGAGCGAGAGCAATAATTCTAGCTCTAGACCTCCTCTGTAACTCAACACATGCAACCTGTGGAATTTTTTAAACGTCGCCTATGGAGATTTTTAAGGGTAAAAGTTTGTTGATATTCCACGAGCGGGCGCAACTTTGAAGCGTGACATGTTGGGTGTCAATTTACTCAGCGTAACATTATCTTTCACAATATAAAAAAAAATTGGGCTAACTTTACTGTTGTCCTATTTTTTAATTCAAAAAAATGTTTGTTTTTTTCCCAAAAAAGTGCGCTTGTAAGATCGCTGCGCAAATATGGTGTGACAAAAAGTATTGTAACGACCGCCATTTTATTCTCTAGGGTTTTAGAAAAAATATATATATATATAATGTTTGGAAGTTCTAAGTAATTTTCTAGCAAAAAAAAAACAGTTTTTAACTTGTAAACACCAAATCTCAGAAAGAGGCTCAGTCCTTAAAGTGGAGTTCCACCCAAAAATGGAACTTCTGCTTTAAGTGTAGGTGACCCCCTGACATGCCATGTCATTTTTTTTGGGGGGGGGGTGGGGGAGCGGATACCCTCTTTTAAGAGGGATCCAGCTCCCACTTCCTCCCGGGGGAACCGCGGCACCAGAAGGAAGTTCACCTCACCCCCCTCCCTCTCGGCAATCACCTGGGACATGTCATGGGTCCCAGATGATTACCCGGACAGTCACAGTGCGCAGCGAGGCTTGCGCATGCGCAGTGCATGCCCGGCTGTGAAGCCACAGAAGGGCGCCCACAGTGACAATGCCGATGTTCTGCCGAGCTGGTTCCGCCTATCGATATGGTTCCAAGCTCGACTGCGCAGGCGCAATCTGAGGGACGGAATTCTCCGAGCGTGAACAGCTGTTCGGAAGCTGTAGACGCGCCCACACCCGATGCTAAGGGAACCAGCTCGACAAGAAAGCGGTGGGGGCGGAGACTGGGACACGCCGCTCTATAGGGCAGCATTAAACAAGTTGATGGCCGGGTGACACGCCGCTCTGTACAGCAAGGGGCAGATCAGTGAGTGTGCGCTCCCTGCAATGTTATACGGCAAGCGTAGAGACTTATATGTACAACACTCGCCCTATAGAGCGGCGTGTCACAGTCTCCGCCCCCGCCCCTTGCGCCCGCTCATGAACATTTAAAAAAATTCAGAGCGGCGTGTCACCCGGCCATCAACTTGTTTAATGCCGCCCTAGAGGGCGGCGTGTCCCAGTCTCCGCCCACGCCGCTTTCTGCGCGGCGTGTATCCTAGGGAGCGAGCGCGTCTACAGCTGACGAACAGCTGTAGATGTTCGTAGATTTCCGTGTGTTCCGAGTGCGCATGCGCAGTCGAGCTCGGAACCATATCGATAGGGGAACTAGGTCGACAAGACACCGGCGCTGCAGAGAGGATGGGGAGAGGAGCGGGGCTTCGTACGCCCGCATCGCCGATTAATAAAAGTCAGCAGCTACACTTTTTTTAGCTGCTGACTTTTATACGGGTGGAACTCCGCTTTAAGTGGTTAAATCATGAAATTCCTGATAGGCAATATAATCTATACAGTAGCCTTTCCTAGAAAGGCAGCACTGGGGAACAGCGTCCTCCCACACACCAGTTTCCTCCACTAGGGGTAGCACTGTACATCAAACCCTGTTTGGTTCTCTTTCCAGGACTTGGCTATGGGCGGTGTGTCACCTGATCTACACACCTATTCCTATTCTTATCGGAACCAGAAATGTCGCCGTTATGTAGAACCGCCGCCATATTGTTGGTTCCACACAAATGTTTAACGTTTAGTTGTGTGGTCGTGGTCGATAACCAACATAATTGAGGCGCTTTGTAGCGGCGACACTTCCGGTTCCGTGCACCCACCATAATGGGGATGAGGAGTGTGAGGGCGGACAGAGGGGACAGGTGAGAGGAATAAAACAGGATGTGGACGGAGGGGTGTATATATAAAAAGAGAGGGTTCATGCTCTGTTTTGGGGTTTTATAGGGGGTGTATATATAGTGTATAAAATGCATGGGGAGGACTTCTAAACTGTATAATGGATTTATAGTGTCTATATATGGTATAGTGACTGTGTATATACTGTATAGGGGATGTATAAAGTGTATATACTCTATGGGGGGGATGTATGGAGTGTATATACTGTGTGTACTGTATGGAGGGGTGTATGTATATACAGTATGGTGAGTGTATATACTGCATGGGGGGTGTATGGAGTGTATATACTGCATGGGGGGTGTATGGAGTGTATATACTGCATGGGGGGTGTATGGAGTGTATATACTGCATGGGGGGTGTATGGAGTGTATATACTGCATGGGGGGTGTATGGAGTGTATATACAGTATGGGGGGGGGATATAGCGTGTATGGAGGGGTGTATAAAGTGTATATACGGTATGGGGGTGTATGTGGTGTATGGAGTGTATATACTGTATGGGGGGGGGGGTGTATGGAGTGTATATACAGTATGGGGGGTGTATGGAGTGTATATACTGCATGGGGGGTGTATGGAGTGTATATACTGCATGGGGGGTGTATGAAGTGTATATACAGTATGGGGGGGGATATAGCGTGTATATACTGTATGGAGGGGTGTATAAAGTGTATATACTGTATGGAGGGGTGTATAAAGTGTATATACTGTATGGAGGGGTGTATAAAGTGTATATACTGTATGGAGGGGTGTATAAAGTGTATATACTGTATGGAGGGGTGTATAAAGTGTATATACTGTATGGAGGGGTGTATAAAGTGTATATACTGTATGGAGGGGTGTATAAAGTGTATATACTGTATGGAGGGGTGTATAAAGTGTATATACTGTATGGAGGGGTGTATATACGGTATGGGGGGTGTAAAGTGTATATACTGTATGGGGGTGTATATACTGTATGGGGGGGTGTATGGAGTGTATATACTGTATGGGGGGGTGTATGGAGTGTATATACTGTATGGGGGGGGTGTATGGAGTGTATATACTGTATGGGGGGTGTATGGAGTGTATATACTGTATGGGGGGTGTATGGAGTGTATAAAGTGTGTGTATATATTGTATGAGGGAAGTATGGAGTGTATGTACTGTATGGGGGGTGTATATACTGTATTAGGCCCCTTTCACACTGGGGCGGGAGGTGCGGGTGGCGGTAAATCGCCGCTATTTTTAGCGGCGCTATACCATCGGAATTTGGCCGCTAGCGGTGCGGTTTTAACCCCGGTAGCGGCCGAAAAAGGGTTAATACCGCCGGCAATACGCCTCTGCAGAGGCGCTTTGCCGGCGGTATGGCCGCGGTGCCCCATTGCTGGGAGGGGGGGCACTGGAGACACAGCAGCCGCTGTTTCAGGTCGGTTTGCAGGCGCTATTCTTAGCGCAGTAGCACCTGCAAACCGCCCCAGTGTGAAAGGGGTCTTAGGGATGTATGGAGTGTATAAAATGTATGAAGGATTTACATTTTGTATAGAGTATATGGGTAATGTGTATATTGTATGGGTGTTGTGGAGCATCTATAGTATCTTGTTTGGGCATGTATTTTCCATATTGCATGTGTATAAGAAGTATGTACTGTATGGAGAGATCGTATATAAGGCTTATAGATGGTGTTGTAGTACATATTGCTGTCTCGGCCTCATTCAGTGTCACTTCTTCTTTTACAGGCCTCATCTGGACTGGATCTTTGTGCGCCGATTTTTGGCTCTGCAGTCTGTTCTCTTCCCACAATGGACATCCCGGAATACGCTGATGATGATGACACTGCTGATGGTGGCCCTGACAGGTCAGTGGGCCCGTACCCCCCCGTGTACTTCTCATGTACGAGATAGGATGGTGCTAACCCCATATGTAGCAATGAAATTCTGTATGTACAGGGGGCCATCATGTGTGATGGGCAGGTGGGCATCGCCCCCAGAGGGTGTTCTGAAAGAGGAAAAGCTAACTAATATTAGACACAATGTTGTTGAGATCTCTGTGTATGCAGACAGTCTCTGAGATTGTACAAAGTGAGCAGTATTCTTGTTATCCGCAGCATTCTCTTCACATCATACAACTAATAGGAGGAGGGTCCATAGTCCACTTAACTTGTGTCATCTTGCCTCCTGCCCTGCACAGCCTTGCACCATGCTTTCACTTTCTTCTGTCTCTATAGCTCCCTTCTCTTAGGCCTGACATTGCTGTTCTTTAGTACAGACTGACTCATAAATGTTTCCACAATGAGAGGAAGATGACCACCCAGTGCTATGTAATCTGTGCCCCCCCCAGTAGCTGGATGAGTGCCCCTGTCAAACAATGGGCACAGTGTCCACACAAGGTGAGGGCACACACAGGTCTTGGGTGGGTTCATCTAGTGTGGGGTTTTGTTTAGTCACCTCTGGCCCTCCAATACCCCCAACAGGTCCGTAATCTGCCACAAGGTCCGTAATCTTGCAAAGGGGGAGTCCTGATAACCAGACTGGCCTGGCAGGGACTAAAACTAGAACAGATAAAAACTGGAGCAGCTGGGCATGGCAACCAATTAGCTTACCTTTTTAATTTTCAAACCTTAAAGCGGCGTTCCACCCAAAAGTGGAACTCTCGCTTATATGCCCCCCCCTCTTCGGTTCCACATTTGGCACTTTCAGGGGGGGAACGGGGGACCTGTTTTTGGCAGGTCCCCTTCCCCACTTCCGGAGACAGACCGCGCCCCGATCTCCCGGAAGTTCGGCCCCCCTCCTCTTTTCCCCGCCACCGGGCCGAATAGAAAGTGCAGCGCGCTTCGCACATGTGCAGTAGGGAAGCAGGAGTGAAGCCGAAAGTCTTCATTGCCTGGTTCCCTTACCAGGAATGGCGGCAGCAGCACCTGGGAGTCGATCCGAAGATCGGCTGGGGTGAGGACATTGCGGGCTCCCTGGACATGTAAGTGCCCTAATATTAAAAGTCAGCAGCTAAAGTATTTTGTAGCTGCTAACTTTTAATTCTTTTCACCCAGGCAAAAGTAAAAAACAGTTATGTTTCTGGCACATTCTGGGAATGTAACTGTCACATTGCTTGTGCTCTCAATCAAACTGTCAAGCTATCCAATGGCTGATGTCATAACTGATCACATGTGCAGTATCATGGAAAGTGACGATGGCACCTTCTTTCGCTGGAAACTATAGGAGGGTTTACTTCCACATTAACTGAGGATAGAAGCTGATTGGTTGCCTTGCAAATCTGCTCCAGGTTCTGTCCGCTCCAGTTTTGATAAATCTTCCCTATGTTTTGTAGCTCTATAAGGCCCCTTTCACACTGGGGTGGGAGGTGCGCCGGCGGTAAAGCGCCGCTATTTTTAGTGGCGCTTTACCGCCAATTTCACGGCGCTGTTCGGCCGCTAGCGGGGCAGTTTTACCCTCCACTAGCGGCCGAGAAAGGGTTAAACACCCCAAATGCCTTTGCGGAGGCGCATTGCCGGCGGTAAAGCCGCGGTGTCCCATTGATTTCAATGGGCAGGTGCGGTGGAGGACCGCTCCAGTGTGAAAGCCCTCGGGGCTAGCGCACCGCTCCAGTGTGAAAGCCCTCGGGGCTAGCGCACCGCTCCAGTGTGAAAGCCCTCGGGGCTTTCACACTGGAGACACAGCAGCAGCTGTTTAGGGTCGGTTTGAAGGCGCTATTTTTAGCGTAATAGCGCCTGCAAACCGCCCCAGTGTGAAAGGGGTCTTAGATTAACAGACGCTGAGAGGCATTGACAAGGATGCCTCCGCTCATTCTGGAATATTGTAGTGAAGCAGAAATGGTCCTTCCTCTGCCTTATGTATGAAATATGTCACTGTCAGAGCCTTCACATCACTTAATCCTACTCTTTTTCTGGTTCTGCACAGGGCAGCTAGTTATCTACCAGGTTGGCATTCTGCCCAGTCAGTTCTATGGTATCCTGTCTGATCGAGACCTGACCAGCTTCAGGAGTTTGGCCATAGTGGCCGTTGCGCTGATCCTCGTCATTTCCATAGTGAGTTTTTCTATTCCATTTATCCACCAAGATGTCTTCTCTTCCGCTAACCTCATCTGACCAGTAAGATTTCATTGTTACCCCAAGTATCATTCATCAGTCTGTCAGTCAAAGTCTCCCATTTCCTGTGCACCCACCAATCAGACTTCAGAATGTTGGGAATACAGGAAAGCTTGTGATGAATGATGTCTGTTTCTTTCTATTATTTGTTTATTGGGTGGTGAAACTATCTGCTGGTGGGGGGAGCCAAATTCAGGATCTTTGATGGTGTGAAGAATCAGCCAAGTTTCCCTGCACTACAGCATGGAGCCGGGAAGCCGGCACTGCACACCGCCAATCATAGTGTGTGTGTGTGTGTCGGTGTGCAAAATGCCTTACTGCCATAAGATTGGCGGTGTGGAGTGACGGCTTCCTGGTGGGTTTAATCCAAACACACCCGAGCCCATCACTAATAAACAAGTGTGAAGTGTGTGCTTAGCATTTTACTGGTGATACCAGTATGGCACCTATAGATTATACACAGTGCATCTGGAAAGTATTTACAGCGCTTCACTTTTTTCCACATTTTGCTATGTTGCAGCCTTATTCCAAAATGGATTAAATTCATTATTTTCCTCAAAATTCTACAAACAATACCCCATAATGATAATGTGAAAGAAGTTTGTTTCAAATCTTTGCAAATTTCTTAAGTACCAGACGCAGTTCCGTTCAGTTCCGTTCAGTTCCATGCGCTTTTTTTCTGCACAAAATGCATGCACAGTGTTTTCCATGTATTCCAATGGCTCTAGTTCACACCATGCAGTCGGTTTCCGGTCAATTTCTGCACCGGAAACTGACTGCATGGTGTGAACTAGAGCCATTGAAATTAATTGGAAAATGCTGTGCATGCATTTTTAGTGCAGAAAAAATGCGCACGGAACTGCATCTGGTGTGAATTGGCCCTTAAAATGTAACCGAAAAAAAAATCTAATGTACATAAGTATCACAGCCTTTGCCATGACACTCAAAATTGAGCTCAGGTGCATCCTGTTTCCACTGATCATCCTTGAGATGTTTCTACAACTTGATTGGAGTCCACCTGTGGTTAATTCAGTTGATTGGGCATGATTTGGACAGGCACACACCTGTCTATATAAGGTCCCGCAGTTAACAGTGCATGTCAGAGCACAAACCAAGCCATGAGGTCCAAGGAATTGTCTGTAAACCTCCGAGACAGGATTGTATGAAGGCACAGATCTGGGGAAGGGTACAGAAAAACTTCTGCAGCATTGAAGGTCCTAATGAGCACAGTGGCCTCCATCATCCATAAAAGGAAGTTTGGAATCACCAGGACTCTTCCTAGAGCAGGCCGCCTGGCCACACAGAGCGATCAGGGGAGAAGGGTCTTAGTCAGGGAGGTGACCAAGAACCCGTCTCTCTCTGACAGAGCTCCAGCGTTTCTCTTTAGGGAGAGGAGAAGCTTCCAGAATAACAACTATCTCTGCAGCACTCCACAAATCAGGCCTGTATGGTAGAGTGGCCAGATGGAAGCCACTCCTCAGTCAGGCTGGGTTCACATCTAAGCCGCATGCGGCTCACAGCAGGGGTCCGGTGCGTCCCCATTCATCATTTCAGCCTGAAACTTTGGCTGAATTTGGACCTGAAACGGACCAAAAGACGCAATTTGCACCGGAACTGCAGCGGATATATGTGAACCGCTCCATAGAGAGCCGGTCACAATCTCCTGCTATTGGGAATTGGATGCGGGGAACCCGCTTCCTGAGCCGAAATTGGCCGGGAGGAGAATCGGAAAGACAATAGTGAATATTAATTTACTATTGTCGCACAACTAGGGTGGGCTCGGGGCGCAGTGCTCTGCACTCCGGGCCCACCTTTTTTTTTTAAATCAATTAAAGCCTCAGGCTCTAATTGGGTGCTTCAAAAAATAAATTAAACCCCATTGGAATCCATGCATCAGGTGCATGTAATAAGGCTGTAACGTAACAAAATGTGGAAAAAGTGAAGCGCTGTGAATACTTTCCAGGTGCACTGCACATAATCTAAATGGTGCCATACTGGTATCACCATTAAAATTCTAACCACGCCCTTCACACTTGTTTATTAGTGATGTGCTCGGGTGTGTAAGGATCGAACCCGCGAGGAAGCCGTCACTGCACGTCCCCAATCCTAGGCAGTAAGGCATTTCCTGACCGGCAGCTGCACATGCACATGCTGCCTATGATTGGTGGTGTTCAGCGCCGGCTTCCTGGCGGGTTCGATCTGAATACGCCCAAGCCCATTCTTATTGTCTATTACTCCTATCCATGTGCCATCAGGTCAGTGTATTGCTCTAACCTGTGTGTGTGCTGTATACTTTGTCTTTCAGCTTCGCAGCGCCGAGCAGTACATCAGCAAACTGGTCTATGTAAACTGTCGGAAGGTGATGACGCAATATCTGCACCAAATTTACTTCACCAAACAAGTTTACTACACCATGAGTGTGGAGCACAGCCATGTTGATAACCCGTATGTGGCACTGTGTGTGTGAATGGGGGGGGGGGGGGGCACTGTGTGTAGGGTGCAATGTGTAAAGGAGGAGCACTGTTTGTGGTGTGCTGTAGACAGATTGAACGCAGATACATTTTATTAATTTTCTTTTTGTCAGAGATCAGAGGATGACGCAGGATGTGGAACGTCTCTGCCGGGAACTCACCAGTTTCGCCAGTAAAATTCTTACCACACCCTTCACACTTGTCTATTACTCCTATCAGTGTGCCCTCAGGTCAGTGTATCAACTTTATTGGTGTGCTGTAACTTGTGTGTGTGTGTGATATTTGCTAATTTCACCCAGAAATATATCTGAATCGCCCTATAGTTTAGTATGCCTATCGAAGAGCCCAGTAATAAAAGCTGCAGTAATTTGTCTCTTCGTCCTTCCACAATGGTACAGTTTCCCCACAGTAATTTGTGTCTCTGTCCCTCTTACAATTGTGGGATCTTCCCACAGTAATTTGTGTCACTGCCCCTCCCACAATGGTGAGATTTCCCATAGTACAGTCAAACCTTGGTTTGAGAGTAACTTGCTTTGAGAGCATTTTGCAAGACAAGCCAAAAATTTTTTTTTTTAATAAATTTTGACTTGATATACAAGCGATGTCTTGATATAAGTAGCGTCATGTCGCAACTGAGTTCAAAATGTAATGTTTATGGCTAAATTAGCCTCTGTTCCAGCTTTGGCTGTGTTGAGAGCATTTCCCACTGTCGCTGGTAGGTGTCGTTGTCACCACCGGCCAGTGTTGGAAATACAACAGGCTAAGGTGTATTGGGTGTCCTTTCCCCCCTCTAAGTGTAGCAATCTGGTTACATTTAATGAAGGTACAACATTTAGCAACTCGCATGGTTGATGATTAAAACGGGCACATCTAAGTATGCAGGCATCCAGGGTAAAGCTGTCCACATAGACCGTCCTCCTCACCACCATCGACGTCATCCCCTCCACGCTGCGCTCCACGAGCGGTTCAAGCCTCGCTTTCAGATCGCTCTACTGCAGGGTAGTCTTCCTGGTCATGATTGCAGACTGACAGCGGTGAGAGCCAGCGGTGCGGAGGACGGTCTATGTGGGCAGCTTTACCCTGGATGCCTGCATACTTAGATGTGCCTATTTTAATCATCAACCATGTGAGTTGCTAAATGTTGTACCTTCATTAAATGTAACCAGATTGCTACACTTAGAGAAGCCTCTCTTCTCTTTTATACTCAGTTGCGACATGACGCTACTCTTGTATCAAGACATCGCTTGTAAATCTTGCCAATCAGTGCCACTAAATGCTGCCAATCAGTGCCAGCTATCAGGGCCCATCAGTGCTGCCTATCAGTGCCACCCAGCAGTGAACTCCGCAGACAGGCACATTGTCCATGGGGGGCCACCCTGGTGGGGCACAACTAAAAGCCATCTGTTGATTAATGCCACATGCCGATCTTTAATATAATAGGTAAGCACCACACTACTATTTTACAATAAACTGCTGGAGGTAGATTGTTACACTTAATTCTTTATGTTTTTAGTTACTATTATAATGTGAATTTTTGCACTTTAAGTACATTTTTCACCATCCTTGCTAATAAGTCCATGTCTTTATGGGTCTTGCTTTGGGCACTGGTGCTCAGTCATGTTGTAACAGGAAGGGGCCGTCCCCAAACTGTTCCCACAAAGTTAGGAGCATGAAATTGTCCAAAATGTCTTGGTATGCTGACACCTTAGGAGTTCCCTTCACTGGAACGAAGGGACCAAACCCAACCTCCTGAAAAACAACCCCACACCATAATCCCCCCTCCACCAAATGATTTGGACCAGTGCACAAAGCTAAGTCCATAAAGACATGGATGAGCGAGTTTGGGGTGGAGGAACTTGACTGGTCTTCACATGAATGGAGACTGCGAGCCAGGCCTTCTTGTCAAACATCATTGCCTGACCTCACAAATATGCTTCTGGAAGAATGGTGAAACATTCCCATAGACACTCCTAAACCTTGTGGACATCCTTCCCAGAAGAGTTGAAGCTGTTATAGCTGCAAAGGGTGGGCCAACTCAATATTGAACCCTACAGACGAAGACTGGGATGCCATTAACTACTTCCCACCCGGCCGTATATATACGGCCGGGTGGGCGCTCTCTCCTTCTGAGTGGACGTTCAGGAACGTCCCTCAGGAGGGGGATCGCGCGCGCGATCCCGATGCACGCGTGTCACCCGGACACGGCGCATCTCGATTCGGCAAGAGGGCTCTGTGATTGGCCCTCCTGATCAC
This sequence comes from Rana muscosa, assembly GCA_029206835.1. Taxonomy (NCBI): domain Eukaryota; kingdom Metazoa; phylum Chordata; class Amphibia; order Anura; family Ranidae; genus Rana; species Rana muscosa. Next base: position 216,959,633 of record CM055126.1, read on the forward strand.
ATGACGGCCGTGTCCAATCACAGCCGTCATGTGATGTAAACAGAGAGCCGGTTGCTAGGCAACCAGCTCTCCTCTCCTCACACAGAAGTCATCGGTGAGGAGAGGAGAGCGGATCGCTGCAGCTGGCTGGTGATCAGTGAGTATGAGCTGTTTTTTCAGCTTTTTACTCACTGATCACCAGCCTAGTGTCCCCACACAGTGTAAACACACACATGTCCCCACACACACATGTCCCCACACACACATGTCCCCACACACACATGTCCCCACACACACATGTCCCCACACAGTAAAAACACCTGTCCCCCACATATGTGACAGTAAAATCATATGTCCCAATGATCATTTGCACACATGTCCGTGATCATCTGCGCACATATGTACATGATCATTTGCGCACATATGTCCGTGATCACACAAACCAATTATTATACACTTAACGGAATTTTTTTTACCAAAAACATGTAGTAGAATACATTTTGGCTTAAATTTATGACAATTCGATTTTATTGGATTTTTTTAAAAATAGAAAGACGAAAATATTTTTTTTTTTCCAAATTTCCGCTCTTTTTTCGCTTATATCGCAAAAAAAAACCCCAAAAAAAAACCGTAGTCGTGAATAAATACCACCAAAAGAAAGCTCTATTTGTGTGAACAAAATGATAAAAATTTCATTTGGGTACAGTGTAGCATGACCGCGCAATTGTCATTGAAAATGCGAGAGAGCTGAAAATTGGTCTGGGAAGGAAGGGGGCTAAAGTGCCCAGTATTGATGTGGTTAAAGTTCATCTGCGTGTAAAGACATGCGTCCCAAAACTTTTGGCAATTTAGTGTGTGTATATATAAACGCATGTGTGTTTGAGCTTTTGGGTGCACACCCTAATGCAATATGCTGCGCACGCCTATGGTTGGGAGAATGAAATTGTCCAAAATGTCTTGGTATACTGACACCTTAGGAGTTCCATTCACTGGAACACAGGGGCCAAACCCAACCCCTGAAGAACAACCCCACACCATAATCCCCCCTCCACCAAATGATTTGCACCAGTGCACAAAGCAAGGTCCATAAAGACATAGATGAGCGAGTTTGGGGTGGAGGAACTTGACTGACCTGCACAGAGTCCTGACCTCAACCAGATAAAACACCTTTGGGGTGAATTAGAGCAGAGACTGCAAGCCAGGCCGCCTCATCCAACATCAGTGCCTGACCTCACAAATGCACTTCTGGAAGAATGGTCAAACATTCCCAAAGACACACTTCTAAACCTTGTGGACAGCCTTCCCAGAAGAGTTGAAGCTGTTATAGCTGCAAAGGTTGGGCCAACTCAATATTGAACCCTACGGACTAAGACTGGGATGTCATTAAGTTTCATGTGCGTGTAAAGGCAGGCGTCCCAATATACTCTTGGTAATATAGTGTGTATATATGTACCATACCTGCTGATCCCTGTAGAAGCTGGAAATCACTGTAGTAGACACCGCTGCTGCCGTGATCACTGCTAACTTCCAGGTCCCATGCTAAGTGGCTGCCCTGCAGCTTAGTAAACACAGGAGGTCATTTGCTCAGCACAGGCTCCATTCAGAGAACACTTTGCATTTTCTCAATGAATGCAAAGTGTTCTCTGACTGCATGAGGTGGAGTGGTGGGGCAGTGACATCACAATATGTATGAGTGTCTCAATAAATGTGAAGTGTTCTCTAATTTAGATGAGGTGGAGAGCTGGGGCGGTGACATCACAAGCTCCACCTTATCCAATCAGAGATAATTTTACATGCCGAATGAGCAACCTGTGTACACTAATAAGGGCAGCCTTTCAGCACAGTCCTGGGAGCTAGCTGTGGTCACTATAGTAGCCGTGTCCACAGGCATCGAACCTGCATTTCTCAAGACGTCTTCCAGGACGGCACAATGAGAGATGACTAGTCCACCTGACAGGAAACACAATCAATCAAAGAGGTTAAAAACCCCACCCCTCCCTGTGCTCCTCAGTTTTTGATTGTGTTTCCCCACAGCGAAACCGTTTGTTATTTTCTAAAGACCTAAAGGCCTGGTGCTGGAGGTCTCCCCCTGGGACCTAGGTCGAACGCTTAGGAAGCCTCTGGACCTAGCAGGACGGGCTCATCCTTCCTGGGGGGTCCCCCTTTTGTTGTAACATACTCAGGGGGGAAGGAATAGCCTTGAAGAACCCCCCTGAGTTTTCTGAAGCCCTAAGGTACAGGGTACCTGGAAGCTTCAGGGGCCAAATATTTCCTCTTTTTTCCTCCCTACCTGGTGGGTGTCCACTTCGGAGGGGGGGCTGGCAGGTCTCCCGCAGATGCGGTGGTGAACCCAGCGGTGAAGCGCTGTTCTGGCTATTGGCGCCGCTCAGGCATGTGCGGCGCCATTTTCCCATGGCCTGGAGGACTCATTGATTTCCTCCTCTAGCGCCCGGAATGATGTCACCGCGCGCCGCGCCACTTCCGGTTTCCGGTCTACGGCAAGATGGCGACGGCCGGCGTCTTTTCAGCCAGCTTCAACTATAAAGATGCCAGGAAAAGAGGCGCCCATTCCTCCTGTTTGCTCTTAGCGACACGGTTCGAGCCCGGACGGCGCATGGAGCATGAGGAAAGGCCCGGTACGGCCAAGGCTACAGAGGAGGCCACAGGAGGTGAGTCCTACCCAGCCAGCAGGGGTTATGATGGGGGAGGTACCCCGACTCTTCCCCCTTTTTGCTCTGCACAGGGGTGTTTGGTACTAAAAAATTCCCTGTGTATATTTGTTTTTTTCTGCAGAAGGGGACGTCACTGCCCAGGGGTCTACCAGCCGTCCCTCTAAAGCCCCTGCTCGCATCAAAAGATGTGGCTACTGCAACGATAGGTTGCCTCCAGACTATTCCAGACCTTTCTGTTTTAAATGCATTCAGAAATTGGCTGGAAAAGAAACATCGCAGGTCATGAAAGACTTCTTGTCTGTCCAGACCCAGATGCTGACTACGCTTAAGGAATTTCAATCCTCACTCAGGTCTAGGGAACCAGAACCTCAGACAAGTGGGGGGGGGGCTCTTCCTCTCAGGAGAGTTCTTTGACTCCCAGGGTAGTTAAAAGACGCCCGCAGCCTCTAAAATCCCTACCTTCACAGGGTTCGGAGCCGGAGGAGGATTCAGATATCTCCGATCGAGAAGTATCTGATGAGGGTCTGGTGGATAGTCAGGCAGAGGACGAGGAAGAGGGCTCCAGGCCAGGAAGGCACATCTTCTCGGCCGATGATATGGAGGGCCTCCTTGGGGCAATTTATGCTTCTGAGGAGATCCAGGAGCCTGCGGAACAGGTTTCCGCACAGGATAGAATGTATCAGGGTTTGTTGAAGTCTCAACCCAGAACCTTCCCCGTCCACCAGGCACTGAAGGACATTATCCTTCAAGAATGGAAGGATCCTGAAAGGAAGCTTTTAAGACCAAAAACGTGGAAACGTAGGTGCCCTTTCAAGGAGGAAGATGAAGACAGGTTCTTCAAAACACCCAGATTGGATGCTTCCTTAGCCCAGGTATCCAAACAGTCTGACCTCTCCTTTGAGGATACTGGTAACCTCAAAGATCAGATGGATCGGCGTGCTGAAACCACCTTGCGGAGGGCCTGGGAAGCCAATGCGGCAGCCATGAGCCCGGCGCTGGCTTCAGCATGCGTAGCCAGGAATGCAGATGCATGGATCTCAAAATTAACGGACCATGTTTCAGGCACTTCCAAATCCAAGGAAGTCTTGGAGTCGTTGCAGCTAATAGGTAACGCGGTGGCGTACCTAGCGGACGCAGCGGTAGAAACCGTAAGAACCACCGCAAAGACTGGAGCCCTCTTAAACTCTGCTAGAAGAGCTGTATGGGTTAAAACCTGGGATGGTGATAGTGCATCCAAGACCCGTTTATGTGGTCTCCCATTTGAGGGCTCCCTTCTTTTCGGTACAGGACTTGACCAAGCCTTGTCCAGGTCCACCGAAAAGGGTAAGAAATTTCCTACCAAACCTAAAAAGGAAAAAAGGAGATTTTTTCGAGGCCCCCAGGGTAAGAACCGGTCTTCAGACAAAAGACCTATCAATACTAGGAGGTGGAGTGCTGGCAAGGACAAACAGAAGGGAGGTATCCTTTTCTCCAGCCAAAAGCCTAATGACAAGAACTCTAAGTGACGTAAGGGTAGGGGGAAGGCTTTCCCAGTTTCTCCCCAGATGGGAAAGCATATCTCAGAGCCCCCATGTCCTCAAAATTTTAAAGGAGGGCTACAAGCTAGAGTTCCTTCACTCCCCTCCCCCGAAGTTTCTGGTAACGCATCTACCCAGGGACCCCTTAAAAGCTGCAGGTCTGGTACAGAATGTCTCAGATCTGGAAAGGCAGGGAGTAGTTATCCCGGTACCTACGGAACAACAAGGTTTGGGCATCTATTCCCACGTTTTCGTTGTTCCAAAGCCGTCAGGGAAGCATCGACTTATAATAAACTTGAGACCCTTGAACGCTTATCTGCGTCGCAAGAGGTTTCGGATGGAGAGCGTGTACACTCTCAGGAAGCTTCTTCTGAGGGGGGTGTTCATGGTGACCATAGACCTAAAGGACGCCTATCTACACGTCCCGATATTCCCAGCACATCAGGCCTTCCTCAGGTTTGCAATCACTTCCGCCCAGGGAGTGCAGCATTGGCAGTTTGCTGCGCTTCCCTTCGGACTGTCATCCAGTCCAAGAGTCTTTACAAAGATCATGGCGGAGGTGATTGCTTACCTGCACCTGCAGGGTATAGCAGTAGTCCCCTACCTCGACGATCTGCTTCTCTACAATCAGAGTCGAGATCTCCTTCTTGCAGACCTGGCCAGGGTCGTGAGCACCTTGGAAAGCCTGGGGTGGATCATCAACAAAGAAAAATCCTCGATGGTCCCAGAACAGAAGAAAGTTTACTTGGGATTCCTAGTGGATTCCTTAGAAAGAAAACTTGTTTTACCCCAGGACAAGGTCCAAGGTCTTATGACAACGGTCAGGTCTATGTTGGCAGAGGAATCCTCCTTCAGAAGCATCATGCGGGTGCTGGGTCTAATGACCTCTTGCATCCCAGCGGTGCCGTGGGCTCAGCTCCACTCCAGACCTCTCCAAGAATTCCTTCTATCCTCTTGGGACGGATCAAGGGAATCTCTAGACTACAGGGTCCCCATCCCAGTGGTGGCAAAGGAATCTCTGAGGTGGTGGCTCCTTCCTCAGAATTTACTGGTGGGTCGTCTGTGGAGTCAGTCCAACCCTCTCAGGATAACCACAGACGCAAGCGCCTGGGGTTGGGGGGCTCACTTAGACGAGCTCAGGGTTCCTGGAACCGAGGTCAGAGGGGCGCCTCCTCAAACCTCCGGGAATTGTTGGCGGTCCGGGAGGCTCTAAAGGCCTTCGAGGAGAGAGTCAGGGGCCGAGAGGTCCAGATTCTATCCGACAATGCCACCACAGTGGCATTCCTGAACCATCAGGGAGGCACCAGGTCGCGTACCCTTCTGGCTTTGTCTCTGGAGATCCTGAGCTGGGCAGAGCTCCGGATTCCCTCTATCACAGCGGTTCACATAAAAGGGGTTCACAACGTAGAGGCGGACTTTTTAAGTCGCCACCCGATTCTCCAGGGAGAATGGGAGTTGAACACAGAGGTGTTCGATCTGGTGTGCCAACGGTTCGGCAATCCGGAGATGGACCTCTTCGCCCGCAGGGAAAACAAAAAGCTAAAGAGGTTCTTTTCCCTGACCCGGGAATGGGGCTCAGAGGGAGTGGATGCGCTGGCCCAGGTGTGGAGTTTTCATCTGGCCTATGCCTTTCCCCCTCTGAGTCTGATTCCGAGGATCCTGCAGAAGCTGGACCTCTCAGAATGCTGTCTCATTTTGGTCACCCCCTGGTGGCCCAAGAGAGCCTGGTTTCCCACTCTGGAGAACTGGTCTGTAGCTCCCCCTCTCCATCTACCAGTTCGGTCAGACCTTCTTCTTCAGGGTCCGGTCTTCCACCCAGAGCCCAGCTTCTTCAAACTGACGGCCTGGTGCTTGAAAGGCAGAACCTGCGGGAGAAGGGCTGTTCAGAGAGAGTGATCACCACTCTCCTCTCTAGTAGAAAGGAGGTCACCAGGCGGATTTATGCTAAGGTGTGGGGGGTCTTCTCTCGCTGGTGTTCAGAGAGAGAGGTTTCCCAACAGGAAACTTCGGTCATTCTGGAATTTCTCCAGGATGGAGTTGATCTGGGGCTGGCTACCAAGACACTAAGAGTTCAGGTAGCAGCCTTATCTTACTTCCTGGACAGAAGATTGTCCCAGGACCCGTTGATTAAAAGATTCTTGTCAGCTAGGGACAGAATGTCTCCAGTACAGATCTCTAGGGTTCCACCCTGGGATCTCTCCTTGGTCCTAGAACAGTTAACTAAGGCTCCGTTCGAGCCTTTAGACAGTATTTCTATTAAACTTCTCACAGTTAAGTTTACCTTTCTGCTGGCGATAACGACAGCCAAAAGAGTAGGTGATATGCAGGCTCTGTCAATTAAAGAGCCGTTTTTTCGTTTATTTGAGGACAGGGTTGTTCTCAGGCAGGACCCCCTGTACCTTCCCAAGGTAGTATCAAAATTTCATAGAGTACAGGAAATAATACTCCCTTCTTTTTGTTCCAATCCCCAGAATGAAAGGGAGGCTTCCTTTCATTGTTTGGATGTCAGACGATGTCTGCTTTCTTATTTGGATAGAGTTAGCATTTTCAGAAAATCCAGCCACTTGTTTATTAATTTTTCTGGTCAGAAAAAGGGCCAACAGGCTTCTAGAGTAACCATAGCTAGGTGGATAAAACAAGCAATCTCCCTAGCTTATGACCAGGCTGCTAAGACAGCCCCGAAGGTTAAGGCACATTCCACTCGGTCTCTGGCGACCTCCTGGGCAGAAAGGGCCGGAGCTTCGGTCGAACAAATCTGCCAAGCTGCGACATGGTCAAGCCAGAACACTTTTTTGAAGCATTATAGAGTGGAGTTGCTGTCGCCTCAGGACCTCTCATTTGGTAGGAAGGTCCTGCAAGCGGTCGTCCCACCCTAAGGTAGGCCTGCAAATTACTTGCTTCTCTCTCATTGTGCCGTCCTGGAAGACGTCTTGAGAAAAGTACCAGTTACTTACCGGTAATGGTCTTTCTGGTAAGTCTTCCAGGACGGCAGGCCTACTTCCCACCGCTCTGGTTAAGTATATTAAAATATATATATATATATATATATATATATATATATATATATATAGAGAGTTGTTGTGGTATGTTGTTTTCACTCTCGTGCACTAGTGTGGAGTACTTTTTCACAAACTGAGGAGCACAGGGAGGGGTGGGGTTTTTAACCTCTTTGATTGATTGTGTTTCCTGTCAGGTGGACTAGTCATCTCTCATTGTGCCGTCCTGGAAGACTTACCAGAAAGACCATTACCGGTAAGTAACTGGTACTTTTTTGCTTTGTTTTAAGCTGGAGCAATGTAATTATGCAAAAATATCCATACCTGGAATTCAGCTTTAAAGCGGAACTAAAGTTCCACTGCAAGAAACTGCGAGCAGGCAGCCTTTAATTGCAGAGGAAACATGCAATGTCTCTTCTGCAGTTAAATGCGGATGCTTGCTTGCTTGCTGTGTTCGTCAGCACTATAAACTAAGTTGCACATGTGCAGCTCAGCTTACAACACTGGCCAAGACTCTGAATGCCGGGTTGAATAGATTGTGCGCAGAAGTGACGTCATCCTGCGCCAGCCAATGCAGAGGCCTGAAGACTGGCGCTCAGAAGACGATGCCGGCGAGGAAACGTTGGACAGGTGAGTATTGACCCTTTAGTTCAGCTTTAAGCTGCTGCTCTGGCTGGTTTTCCCCCATGTGGTTGTGTGCTGCCTCTCCTTTTTGGTGTGTGTTTCAGTGAATAGACAGATACATTGCATGTCTCTTTTCTTATTCTATGTTCCTTCATGTTTACAGTACAGGCTGGATGGGTCCTGTGTCCATCTTTGGATATTTTGTGGTGGGATCTCTGGTGAATAAACTTCTGATGGCTCCTGTTATCCCCAGACTGGTTGAGCAGGAGAAGCTGGAGGGTGATTTTCGGTGAGTGTGGGTTGCGTTCCTGCCTGTCAGGTGAGGGGTCCTGTGAGTGTAGGTGGTATTTCTGCCTGTCAGGTGGGGGGATCCTGTGAGCTTAGGTGGCATTTCTGCCTGTCAGGTGAGGGGTTCTGTGAGTGTAGGTGGCATTTCTGCCTGTGAGCGTAGGTGGCATTTCTGCCTGTCAGGTAAGGGGTCCTGTGAGCGTAGGTGGCATTTCTGCCTGTCAGGTGAGGGGTCCTGTGAGCATAGGTAGCATTTCTGCCTGTCAGGTGAGGGGTTCTGTGAGCATAGGTGGCATTTCTGCCTTTCAGGTGAGGGGTCCTGTGAGCATATGTGGCATTTTTGCCTGTCAGGTGAGGGGTCCTGTGAGTGTAGGTGGCATTTTTGCCTGTCAGTTGAGGGGTCCTGTGAGTGTAGGTGGCATTTTTGCCTGTCAGTTGAGGGGTCCTGTGAGTGTAGGTGGCATTTTTGCCTGTCAGGTGAGGGGTCCTGTGAGTGTAGGTGGCTTTTCTTCCTTTCAGGTGAAAGGCCCAGTGATTGTGGGTGGTATTCTTCCTGTAAGTTGAGGGGTCATGCAAGTGTAGATGACGCTCATGCCTGTTGGGTGAAGGGTCCAGTAGGTGTTTGATAGCGTTCCTACCTGTTGGGTCAGGGTGAATGGTTACGTAAGTGTGGGTAACATTCCTGCCTGTCAGGTCAGGGTGAATGGGTGAAGGGCCCAGTGTTGAGGCTACATTGAGGTCGGGAGACTATAGGGAACTTTATCGTGGATGGCATGACTTGGCAGCCAATGAGTAGCCGTAGCTGCACTGTGTGAATGTTTCTGTGAGTTTGCCTCTCATATTGTGTGACAAATTCCATCTTTCTACCAAACAGACATTTTCTGTATTTTCTGTAAAATGGTTAGTTTGATCTCCAGTAATGTTCAGTCACGCCTGTGATATTCACGTCACCTCTCCCTGACTTTGTTTTCTTCTGCAGGTTCAAGCATGTACAGATCCGCGTCAATGCCGAAGCTGCAGCTTTTGCAAGGTCAGAGTTCGGGATCAGTCTGATGATATGGGGCTATGGGGCAAATTTTTAAATTTCCATCAGACAGTCTGATTCCTTGTTTATTTTTTGCTGGGAATGATTTGTGTATTCTGATTGGTCACTGTGTGCATTTGCAACACTTCTCTTGCTGGAGTTATAGAACGTAAGGAGGAACTTGGGGTCTGTGATAATTTTATGATGCAGCTCATCCTCCAACAACACAAGACTCCATCACTCCTGCGCCCCCCATGTGTTACATTTGTCATGTGACTGCACAGGAGGGTGGGATGTCACTTCTCACCTGCTCCTTCCTCTGTGACACGTGACTTTAAAGTGATGGTGTTCTGTTCCAGAGCCGACTGTGTGGAATATGCCAGAACAGAGCGTCGCCTGAAGAGCCTTATTGCCACCCAGAAGGATCTGATGTATCAGGAACTATGGCTGTCTTGTGAGTAGGGAAATGTTGCACCAGGATTGGGGGGTCATCGTGGAACCCCGGCCAGGGTGAATAATTATTTGACCTCTCTTGCGGACAGTTGGAACAAACGCCTTTGATTATCTGGGTGGAATCCTGAGTTATATGACTATCGCTATTCCCATCTTCTCTGGAGTGTACAATGACCTGAGTTCTGGTGAACTGAGCGAGCTTATCAGTAAGGTAACAGTTCTTCCCTCAATCCCCCCCCCCCCCCCCCCCCAGCTGATTTATCCCATCAAACCTCCACCACATCTGCTAATCCCCTTTACCTCCCCATCACCACCTTCTCAACATTACTTTTTGTTTTTTATCCCCTCTTCGATCCCTCTCCTAAACCTTTCTCCTCATCTTCTTTTTCCTTTTTAACTTCCCTTTTTTTTTTTCCCTCTTCTCCCCCCTCTTTCTCTTCTCCCTTTTTTTTTTTTTTTTTTTTCTTCTCCCATGCTGTCTACCGCCTACCTTGTTTCTCCACCTGTCCTCTCTACCTTCTTTCTTGTTTCTCCACTCGTTCTTTCTACATCATTCCTTGTTTCTCCACCCGTCCTCTCTATCTTCTCCCCTCGTTTCTCCACCCATCCTCTCTATCTTCTCCCCTCGTTTCTCCACCCATCCTCTCTATCTTCTCCCCTCGTTTCTCCACCCATCCTCTCTATCTTCTCCCCTCGTTTCTCCACCCGTCCTCTCTATCTTCTCCCCTCGTTTCTCCACCCGTCCTCTCTATCTTCTCCCCTTGTTTCTCCACCCGTCTCTCCACCTGTCCACTATAGCTTCTCACTTGTTTCTCCACCTCTCCTTTTCTACCTCCTCCTGTCCCCTCTACCTCTCCCCTTCTTCCTCCTCTGGCAGTTCTCATGCTGGGTGTCTCTCCACAGAATGCATTTGTTTCTATCTATCTGGTCAACTGCTTCAGTCAGCTCATGGATTTATCCAGCAATCTGTGTGACGTGGCTGGGTACACACATCGGTGAGTGCAAAAATAAGAGGGACTGTCAGTGCATTGTGTGACTTGGGGTGGAGCGGTGTCTGTAGCGGAGATGACAGAGGGAGGGCTCTCGCTGATTATAGTGGTTGTAAGTGTGATATGTGGTAGGTGCTCTGGTCATTGAGGGTGGTAAGTTTGATTTTTGTGGAATGGGGTATGTGATATGTGGGAGGGATACTGTTTGGTAATAGTGAAAAAATGTGGGAGTGGGGAGATCTGGCTAGAAAGGTATACGTGAGAGAGGCTCTTGCCAGTGATGGCAGTGAAGAGTATGGTATGTGGAAGAGGCTCTGACCAGGGGGGTAAATGTGGGAGTGGCTCTGGCCAGCGGTGGTCTTGAATGTTATATGTACAAGGAACGGTGATGGTGGTGGCATGATGTGGTCTGGCCAGTAATGGTAGTGGTGAGTGTTCTATGTGGGTGGGGTGATGGCAGTGGTGAGTTTTATATGTGGGAGCGGAGCTGCCCAGTGATGGCAGTGGTGAGTGTTATATGTGGGAGGGGAGAGGTTCTGGTCAGTGATGGCAGTGGTGAGTGTTATATGTGGGTGGGGTGATGGCAGTGGTGAGTTTTATATGTGGGAGGGGAGGGGTTCTGGCCAGTGATGGCAGTGGTGGGGGTTTTTGTAGAAGGGATTCTGGCCAGGGGATTATGATATCTTGGAGGGCCTATGACCAGTAATGGCGGTGATGCAATTTATGGGAGTGACTCTGGACATTGATGGTGGTTGTGAGTGTCATTTGTGGGAGTGACTCTGGCCAGGGGAATATATCTGAGAAGGGTTCTGGCCAGTAATGGAGATGAAGATATATTTGGGAGGGACTCTGGCTGGCAAAAGCAGTGATTTGTAGGAGGGTCTCTGGCAGGTAATTGTGGTGTTGAGTATGATATTTGGGAAATGCTCTAGTCAGTGAAGTTGTTGGTAATTTGCATCTTCTCAGAATTGGGGAGCTGGTGGAGGTGATGATGAAGATTGTACAAGAACACAAGGATTTAAGTCCAGAGGAGGAAGAAGATGGGTATGTAGTGTCCTTTTCTGTATCTAACATTCCACTATCTGTGTTTGTGGGGGTACTAATACCTGACACTATCTGTATGTTGCGTGTTCGTACCTGACACTCCACTGTCTGTAAGTATGGGGATGTCCTTAGTGGACACTATGGGGTTGATTTACTAAAGGCAAATAGACTGTGCACTTTCCAAAGTGCAGTTGACCTCTGCAAGTGTAGTTGCTCCAGAGCTTAGTTAATGAGAGAAGACTTCACTTTGCAAAGCGCACCCAATCACCTGCAAGGAAAATAAAGAAACAGCATTTTTGCTTGCATGTGATTTGATGATGGTAGTAGGCAGAGCTTCTGCTCATTAACTAAAGGGGTTGTAAAGGTAAAAGTTTTTTCACCTTAATGCATTCTATGCATTAAGGTGAAAAAACATCTGCGGATTAGCAGCCCCCTCGTTTACTTGCCTAACCCCTCGAAAGTCCTGCGCCATGAACGCGCTTGCTTCTCGGCCAGGCTTCCCCGCTCATTCATTGGTTGATTGAAAGCAGCGCAGACATTGGCTCGTGATGCTGTCAATCACATCCAATGATGCGGCGCTGGGGGGCGGGGGCTGAGTGATACAGTGAGCGGCTATGGCCGCCGGCTGCATCACGGGAGCGCGACCGCAAGAACTTTCCTCCTTCATGCGAGCGAGCTTGCATGGTGGAAAGTTTCTTGCGAGGAGGAGCTGATACAGCCGCCAAAGGGACCCCAGAAGACGAGGTTTGGGGCCACTCTGTGCAAAACGAGCTGCACAGTGGAGGTAAGTATAACATGTTTGTTATTTAAAAAAAAAACGTGCCTTTAGTGTTTCTTAAGCTCTGGGGCAACTGCACTTTTGCAAAGTGCACAGTCCTTTTTGTCTTTTTGTAAGTCAACCCCTGTATGGGTAGATGTCCATACCTGACACTCTGTTATATGGGGTCACGTCTAGCCAACAACTGCAAGTCTATGAAGCCATTACAGGACAGTGTCATACCTCCTGATTGGCTGCAGTGCCTGACCGTCTGACTGAGTGATTACACATAGCACACCTTCTGCCTATCATAGAGGGGCACAGAGTCTACCGAGCCACTTGTATCTGGCTGAACTGCACTGATATGGTGGCTGGCTTAAAGGTAGGCTGCAAGGAAGGGTAGGAGAGTTGGAGCTGCTTCTACATTTTATCTTTTTTTTTTTTAAATATGTTCCTATGCCCATCATGGTCTCTACTGGAGGGGAGTTTAGGACCGTGGGGAGAATTCTGTACTGGGTGGGGATTTGGGGCTGTGGTGGGAATCTTTATAGGGAATATCACCTTGGAGGGGAGATTTGTACTGAGAGGAGGGGGTAAAGCTTGGTTGTCCTGAGCGTTCCCATGAAGTGTGATTTTGGAGCCCATTCGTTTCAATGGGCTGTAAATTACAGCAGAACACAGAATTATTTTTAGAATCTGAGTTCCAAGCGCTAATGACTAGAAAATCACCCAATGGTGTAGTGCAGGGGTAGGCAACCTTTAAGAGATGGAGATCTACCCAAACAACACGGGAGAAGCCAAAGATCACCAAGCATAGTGTCGCCTCCTCAAACCCGATTTTAAACGTCTAATTACCGTGTCGCAATCGCATGCACGGCAATCGTGGGTTTAAATCGGGTGGTGAGGAGGCAACATATCATCTCCTCATGCCTGTTTAATACATTCAGATTTCTTTTTAGAGGAACAGCAGTACCGGCTGCACTTGTGAATGAGCTCTTAATTGCATTTGGTAGTGGCACCCTTAGGGTTGGTTCACATATAAAGTTGTGGGTAAAACCCAGCTGTTGAGTCGCGGTTCAGTGTTAAAGCAGCCCTATACTATTATGCCCAGTGTATTGCTTCACACTGACCTGAAGATCTCTTCTTTCCTGCTGCGGCACCACTCTGGAGACTGCTAGCCGGGATAAGAGGTGGAGTGTATCACTCCGCATGGGACAGGAGGACTAGCATGCCGCAATTACGTGGTTTTGTTTGACAGGGTTATAATTTCTGCCATGGCTGCAAAGCACAACATCACAGCCAGGGCATGTGCACACTCCTAGTCACTGCCTCCACTGCTTAAAGGGGATAGTATTTTTAGTCTAAGTATCATTTGATATTTTCGAGAGGGGGGGGGGGCCCTGTCAGGGAAAGTGTACAGGGCCCCATGATTTCTAACAGCAGCCCTGTCTGTATATATGGGGTTGTACATAGCTCACAATCCATTATCTGGGGATCTACATAGCTGACACTGCAAAAAAAATATATATATATTATATTAGTGTGTGTGTGTGTGTGTGTGTGTGTGTGTGTGTGTGTGTGCGCCCATAATTAACATTGGTTAATCTCGCTTCTTATACTGGCAGGTCCCCGCTGGAGAAGCCACAAGATGGCGAAGGGGTATTTATCCTGGATAATGTAACGATTAGCACGCCGGTATCAGAGTGCACATTAGTGCGAGAGCTCAGCCTGCGTGTGAGTAAAGGGAATAATCTTCTGATCAGTGGAGGGACTGGCAGTGGGAAATCCTCCATTCTACGCGTTCTAGCCGGACTGTGGAAGACGAAACATGGTAGGTCTCACTGTATGTATGTGAGAGATGGACTCCGCTGTCTCCACTCCACTAACTCTTTATCTCCTTCCCTCTCTCCATCACATAATATACTCTGATTTGGTTCTGTGTTCTTTAGGCACTTCTTACTGACACTATATAGACACATTGGGGTTGATTTACCAAAGGGAAATCCACTCTGCACTACAAATGCACTGCAAGTGCAGTCGCTGTAGATCTGAGGGGAAGATCTGAAATTAGGGGAAGCTCTGCTGATTTTATCATCCAATTATGTGCAAGCAAAAATGCTGTTTTTTATTTTCCTTGCATGTCCCCCTCGGATCTACAGCGACTGCACTTCCAAGTGCACTTGTAGTGCAAAGTAGATTTGCCTTTTAGTAAATCAACCTCATTGACTGCAACTTTATTTGGTTGGTGCTGATTGCCTGCCATGTCACCATCTTGTCTCTGACACTCTTCTTTCTTGTGTTCTGATGTCTCCCTGTTCCTCTGTCTCACAAGGTCGTATGCCTCCTTAGGTCGAGTATCTGTCCATACTCCATTTGGTCCTCACGGTGTTCTTTTCCTGCCACAAAAATCATTCCTGAGTGATGGAAACCTCAGAGAGCAGGTGAGGCCCATGATGTGTTTTGGGGGTCATTTGGGAGAGAGAGAGAGAGAGAGAGAGAGAGCGAGCAAGAACATTTGCAGGAGTCTTGTACATATAGTGTGTTGGCACCAGTAGCGCTATATGCAGTATGATGACGATTTGTGCCCTGCCATAGCACTCATAAGACATATATATTTTGTGTTCTCAGGTGATCTACCCACTGAAGGAAATATACCCAAATTCTGGTGAGTTACCCGGGGTGGCCAGTGTGCTGTCTGACCTTCATCAGCTGGGCTTATACAAGGCAATATGTATTTAAAGTGTCTGCAACCCAGACAGTCCCTCTTTCAGAGTATAAGGATGTGCCACGTCTCTGGAAGCGGGAGGCAGTGCAGTGCCACGTCTCTGGAATGAGCAGACAGTTCATTGATGCATCTCTGGGGGTGCCATGTCTCTAGAGAGGAGGTGCAGTGACACATTTCTGGACATGGAGGAGGGGCGGTGACACATTTCTGGACATGGAGGAGGGGCGGTGACACATTTCTGGACATGGAGGAGGGGCGGTGACACATTTCTGGACATGGAGGAGGGGCGGTGACACATTTCTGGACATGGAGGAGGGGCGGTGACACATTTCTGGACATGGAGGAGGGGCGGTGACACATTTCTGGACATGGAGGAGGGGCGGTGACACATTTCTGGACATGGAGGAGGGGCGGTGACACATTTCTGGACATGGAGGAGGGGCGGTGACACATTTCTGGACATGGAGGAGGGGCGGTGACACATTTCTGGACATGGAGGAGGGGCGGTGACACATTTCTGGACATGGAGGAGGGGCGGTGACACATTTCTGGACATACGGGAGGTGCAGTGACACATTTCTGGAAGGGGTAGATCGTGCAATTACATGTGTCTGGTTGGGTAGGCAGTGCAGTGATATGTCTCAGGTGGGTGTGGTGGTTACATGACTCTTATGGCAGTTGGTACGGTGAAGTCACACCTCTCTGGAAGGAGGACAGGGGTTGCAAGTGACTTGTCTCTGGAGGGTGTGGTGGAATGGCCTTACAGTGAGATGTATGTCTTGATGCTTCTTGTTCTTGTCTCAGGTCGGATGGATGATGAAAGAATCCTCAGATCACTGGAAATGTCAGGCCTGGTAAGACAAGGGAAAGACTCACATGTACTTGCAATGAGGTGTGTGTGTGCGCGCCCCCTTCTTGGTCCTGTTCTTTGGTGGGTCCCTTTCCCCTTTTTGGTAATTTTTAATTTTTTTTGGTTCCACCAATCTGCTCTCACCGTATGTACAAAGAACTGTATGTACACTCATGTAATGCAGGTTGTCTGGGCTCCGTTATATATGGGGGGGTCGTTTCATGTTGTTTTCTCTCTGGCAGACCTCTCTGGTAAGCAGGACGGGGGGCCTGGACCAGACAGTGGACTGGAATTGGTGAGCCTTTATATATATATATATATATATATATATATATATATATATATATATATATATATATATTTATATATATATATATTTTGCATGGTGTGTATGTGTGATATGTCTGTTCTGATTCAGATAAAAAATTTTATTTTTTTTGTACAGGCCAGAGGTTCTATCCCCTGGGGAAATTCAGCGTTTGGCATTTTCTCGCTTGTTTTATCTGCAGCCTAAATACGCAGGTGAGCTATTCATAGGAATTCTGTAATGTATGTGTACTGCGGTGAAATCTGCCAAAACGGGGCATCAGAGACAGGGAGGATCTCATCTAAGGGGACCCAGCCTGGAGTAGTCAAAGGACAAGAGGGGGGGGGGGGGGTCTCATCCAGGGAAGTCGGCTTCGTCTTTCAGTCTTTAGTTATCAACGCAGCTGGCATTGTGTGTGATGGGTTGAAATGTTTTTTCACTGTAATAAAGCAAAAAAAGACTTTGAGGAAATAGAGGCAGGAACACTCCAGTTTTGATTCCCCTCCCCGTTTTTCTTTTTTTAATTAATTTTCAGTTAGTTTTCAAATTTCCTTTTCTCTTGCTACTTTTCCACTGGTCATAGTATAACCTGGAATAGACCGAACACTGCATCTGGTATGATTAAGACAGACCAACAGGGGGCACCACATTTTTTCTACTGTAAGGAAATAAAGGATTTAAAACACTTCATTCTGTGAGTACACCCCATCAGATGCTCAGATGAACCACAGAATGTTGTCATTGCAGATACCTCTGTGGGTCCCCTGGAGATGTTGGTGTCTACTGTGTGGTCACCTGGAGATGTCCATGTTTTCCTATCTTACCCTCCTGCCTGATCTCTTCAAAACACACTCAGTACTCTTTCTGTCTTCTCTCTTAGTACTGGACGAGGCAAGCAGTGCGCTCAGTGAAGATGCAGAAGTGGAGTTATACACGCACTGTACCCAGATGGGGATGACATTAATTAGCGTTGGGCACAGACGCAGCTTGCAGGAGGTGAGAGACCCCAAACTGCATGACGTGCCAGGAAATCAATGTGCAATGTCCTAAAGGGAAAGTAAAGTGGTTTATTTTCTTTCTTTATTATGGCCAGGACTAAGGCCCCTTTCACACTGATGGACAGATCGGGTCCTCCTGTCAGTTTTTCAGGTGGACCTGATCGGACTATCCATCTGCTCTACGAGCAGCGGATGTCAGCAGACATGTCCACGGACACCCGCCGATATCTGATCCAATCCTGTCTGCTAAAAACGGAGGGATGGGGATCCGTTCCCCATCCATCTGGCGGATCGGATGACAGGAGGAAACGGACTGCAGGTCTCCATAGCCCATAGAGAAGAGGCGTCTGTGTCCGCTCTGCTCTGCGAACCCGGATCTGTCATTAGCCCGCTCAGTGGGGATCAGCAGGGGGATACCCCGCTGAGCGGGCAGATCTGCTGGCGGAGTCTACCACTGAGAAAGAAGCCTAAAAAGGAAAATGAAAAGAATAAGTGTTTTGCTTTTTGTTAGGTAAATATGAAATGTTTAGGAATATCTAGTATTTTTCTGTCTAGTCATAGTTTTTAACTTCTCTTTTTAAAGCGGAGGTCCACACAAAAATGGAACCTCCTTTTTTCGGAACCCTCCCCCCCCCCCCCCCTCCGGTGTCACATTTGGCACCTTTCAGGGGGGAGGGGGGAGGGGGGTGCAGATACCTGTATAATACAGGTATTTGCACCCACTTCCGGGCATAGACTCCCGCGGGAGTCGCGCCCCTCCCCGTCTTCTGGGAAACGCACAGGTCCCAGAAGATAGCAGGGATCAGTTAGGAAGAGCAGCGCAACTCGCTGTAGAGAACTGAAGTCGCAACGCTTCTCTTCCGGATTCCCTCACCGTGGATGGCGGCCGGGGCAGCCGAGAGCCGAGCGATTGATCGGCTTCGGCTGCCAACATCGCGGGCACCCTGGACAGATAAGTGTCCATTTACTAAAAGTCAGCAGCTGCAGTATTTGTAGCTGCTGGCTTTTAATATTTTAATTTTTTATTTTTTTAGGCGGACCTCCGCTTTAACTCCCGTTGGACATAGCTTGGTGTTTATAGAGTTAAAGGGGTTGTATGGCTTTGTTTAAAAAAAAAAAAAATAACAAACATGTTATACTTACCTCCACTGTGCAGTTCGTTTTGCACAGAGTGGGCCCGATTCTGGTCTTCTGGGGTCCCTCGGCAGCTGTCTTGGCTCCTCCCCGCAAGCGCTAACCCCCTTCATGGGAAGCTCTCTATATAGCCGCCGACTGTATCACTCGGGGCCCGCTGCGTCGTTGGATGTGATTGATAGCAGCGCAGCCATTGGCTCACGCTGCTGTCAATCTCCAATGACGAGCCACCTCTAGCAGGAGGAAACCATCACAGGAACGAACCCAGGAGTTTTGTGGCTTAGGTAAGTAAAACAAGAGTGCAAGGTGTTTTTTTTTCACCTTCATGCATAGGATGCATGAAGGTGAAAAAACACGAAGCTTTACAATCCTTTTTAAGAGAACTATTCAGAATAAACTCCGTCCCTTCTCAGCCTGTTTAGCCATATAGAGTTGCAATCGGAGAGACAGCCTGAAGGCAGATAGGTTCTGCTGTGCTGTTTCGCTGAAACACATGGCTCCAATAATTCTGTGTCATGTATAAATGTTTATTTGTAAAATGTGTGTTTTGCAAACATAAGCTTAGTTACCATTATTTATTTAATTACATTTGGGCCTAAAATCATTATAGTTCCCGTTTTTTAAGCATTGGTGAACAGGTCTGTGAAGTGTAAGGGGTTGGTAAATGATCCTGCATTCATGTGGCATGGTGATGTGGCCTGTCTGTTCTTTACATAAGCCACTTTCTCTCTTCAGTTTCACCACCTGGAGCTCAGACTCGGTCCTGGCGGACAGTGGGAGCTGCGGCGATTGAAAAAATCGTGATTGCTTGCTACTAAACCAGAGGAGCTAGTCGTGGCCCACCATCCACTTTGTTAATCAGGAAGTGATGGACAATGTACAATAAATTTACTTCTTTTTTTATTAATTGCAGTCTGCAGCTTGTCCCCAATCTCCTCCCCTCTTGACCGTTGTAAGGTGGTCTCTTCATCTGGTTGTATTCTCATTGCTGCACTTCCCTCTGAGGGATGGACAGAGCTGTACAGTAGACAGTCATTTGCCTGCAGTACAGGATTGGAGGAAGGATTTGGGGAATATTTTGTCAGGCTTCTCTCATCTGATTCATCCATTTCTTGCAGTCTTGACTGGACTGGAAGTGTCCATAGCAGAGATCATCTGTTCTCTGTGCAGTCCATATCCATTTGCCCTACGGAGGTGGGAACCTACACCCAGACATACCAGGTCACAGTAATCTGACTTCTGTTCTATTATTCCAGGCCTTATATTTACCGAAGGTATGTGTTGTCTTGGACAAGAAGTCAAGCTACATCTGGAGCAGCAAAGAGATAACCAGCACAATGCCCTCTGGGATTGTGTTCATAAACAGGTCTTCTTTATTTCCTGTCAGCCAGGGAATACATGCTGGTACTAGTAGTGCTCAGTGATTTTTTTTTTTTTTTAATTGTCTGTTTTTTATGAAATTAAAGGAGAAGTACAGCCAGAGTTTATTTTGCTGTACTTCTGCTATGGATCACAGGAGTGCAGTTTGTTCTGCACTCATGGTCCCCTTTTTTTTTTTTTTTTTTTTTTTTTTTTTTTAGTGAAGCCCATTGTCAGCTGATGGCACAGAGGTGGGTCCAGGCTGGGGAAAGATCACTACCATACCATACCATACCATGCCTGAGCCAGCTGCTCCTGCCCCCACAGCCCAGTCACCAGCTCTCTGCTCTAAGAACCGAGCGGTCAGTGGTGTTTGATCGCTCGGTTCTCAGCCTTAGAGCCAGCGGGGGACAGATGCAGGATCCACCTAGGTAAGTGTGATTTCTCAAAAAAAAAAACTCAACTTCTATTTTAGCCTATAGCTGACCAATTTCTCTTTTACAATACATTGGGGTTTATTTACTAAAAGCAAATCCACTGTGCAAGGGTGAAATGCAAGGAAAATAAGAAACAGCATTTTTGCTTGTACATGATTGGATAATAGAAATCATCAGCAGATCCTCCTTCCCCCGCCCCCCCATTTCAGATCCTCTTCCCCCCCGCCCCCCCATTTCAGATCCTCTTCCCCCCCGCCCCCCCATTTCAGATCCTCTTCCCCCCCGCCCCCCCATTTCAGATCCTCTTCCCCCCATTTCAGATCCTCTTCCCCCCCCCCCATTTCAGATCCTCTCCCCCCCCCCCCCATTTCAGATCCTCTTCCCCCCCCCCCCCCATTTCAGATCCTCTCTTCCCCCCCCCATTTCAGATCCTCTCTTCCCCCCCCCATTTCAGATCCTCTCTTCCCCCCCCCATTTCAGATCCTCTCTTCCCCCCCCCATTTCAGATCCTCTCTTCCCCCCCCCCCATTTCAGATCCTTCTTCCCCCCCCCCCATTTCAGATCCTCTTTCTCTCCCCCCCCCCCATTTCAGATCCTCTTTCCCTCTCCCCCCCCCCCCCCATTTCAGATCCTCTTTCCCTCTCCCCCCCCATTTCAGATCCTCTTTCCCTCTCCCCCCCCATTTCAGATCCTCTTTCCCTCTCCCCCCCCCTTTTAGATCCTCTTTCCCCCCCCCCCTTTTAGATCCTCTCCCCCCCCCCCCCCCCCCATTTCAGATCTTCGATCCCCCCCCCTCTTTTCCGCGACTGCATATCCAAGTGCACTTGTAGTGCAAAGTGGATTTGCCTTTAGTAAATCAACCCCATAGATTTCATTGTTACACATTTGCGGGTCAGTCTATTATTGCTAGATGGTGAAACCTCCATCAGCTGAGTAGTGTTTGGTGGAGTTGGGCCAACATAGCAGGTGCAATTGGTTGTACATATGATCCAGGTAGGTCATGTAAGAAATTACTAATGTGGATGCGCCAGGAATATGTACACATGTTTATTTTACAGAGTTTTCACAACAATCACAGTTAACCTAACCAGGCGTTCAGTGTCTGTACATATTTACATGACAGGGGCTCAACTGTCCATTGTATGTAAAAGCGGAATCATTTGACTCTTCCTGACCGATAAAGCTGCGGACAGGTGTCCTGTATCCTTGTGTGTAAAGAGATGGTCAAAGCACATTTTCTGCACACGCTTGGCGCACACATGTATGTCCATCATAGACAGGCTCAACGTGTGCAGAAAATCCACCAGTACCCTATTCTGACTCCTCTGCGGCTTTGTGTTGCTAGGTAAAATTCAGATGTGCATAAGCACCCTTGTCCATGGCTGAAGTTGTTGTCGAAGAAACCAGCATTTCCTGGTAATTTGGATCCCCAGCAAAGTCATTTTCTTTTAGACACTAGAGTCTTCCTGGACCCCAGTTTCCTCTTCTTCCTGCCCATCGTGTTCCTCCTCTCTGGGTGCCTCTTTCACTGGTGTTTCGCAGTTTGTACTTTGCAGGACCTTGGCACTGTGTTCCTGTGCTCGAGCACGCAGGGCAGCAATACTGTTTTCTCTTAGTTCCTCCTCAGAGATGGCAGCTGGGCGCTCGGCCTCTCTTCTTTCTTTCACCTCTGCGTTGGCTATTGCTGGTGCCTCTCGGTCTGACTGTTCGGCTGCCTCTAGAGACTTCTTGTGCATCCCTGCAAAGAATTGTTGGTATTCTGGTTTAGAAAATCGTCTGGGCATTGACAGGCCATCTTGAACTGAAAACAGCAAAGATAAAGAAGACTTTAGAGAATTGAAAAACAGAGGCTCTAACAGGCTGACCAGAGTCCAGGGAGCACAGAATGGGCCGTGTGTCCCACAGAAGACAATGCAAATTCCAGAATAGTTATAGTACACAATACTGTAAGTATCAGGGAAGAAAAGACATGGAAGGTAGTAGCCAGGTACGGAGAAACTATAAGGTACTGAGAGAGGTCAGACATTAGTAGATTTTGTGAGGGCAAGAGGAGAGGGTAGATGCGCCTGGATGCAAGCAAGGGGAGGAGATGTGGGCTATTTGGTGAGGACAGGAGCAGAGAACAGATCATGTAAAGATGGAAAGAGTAGAAGATGAGGATGGATGGCGGAGACACCTTCGGTTTTAGCAAGGGTGGCAGAGATGGAGACAGGAGGAGGAGATGCAGAGATGTATAGTACACAAAAAGGAGACAGAGGGTACAAACCGAGGCATCAAGGGCAGGGTCACTGTTAGAAATCATGGGGCCCCATACAGCCTTCCTGACGAGGGCCCCCCCCAACTGTGCCTACACCCCCTCAGGGTGCAGTGGAACAGCGGCACTGACTTTATCCGCCCTAACCCCAAAAATGAAAAAAAAGTCCCTCTTCTGCTCCCACCTCCTGGGCCCCTCTGTTGACCTGATGGCGCCCAAAGAAATGTAATTTAAGCTTTGGTAAGCAAGTAGGAGTGCGGGTGTGGTCTAGTAAAATCCATTTATTCATATAGGCAGAAATGAACAATAAAGCTGCTCTGGGCCCCCCTGTTTAGTTGATGCGGCCTGGGCCCAGTACAACAGGACTGGTTGTACTGCCTTATCAGCGGCCCTGATCAAGAGTACCAGGTATGACATGAGGAGAAACCCGTGGAACAAATAGGAGAGGCTAGAAGATATTAGGAGTGCATGGGCAGAGTTGGAGAGACTAAGAATTCAGAGTGAGGCTAGGAGGAAGTACTAAAGGATTTTGGGTTCATGCAAGTAGAAGGTGTCTGAGACATAAGGTGAGGACAGGAGAAGACTAGTAGAAGATGTGGATTGATGGAAGAGTTGCAACAGATCCAAGCAAAGGTGACAGAGGTGGAGACAAGTAGTAAATAAAGGTTAGGCACAAACTGGGGGCGACAGGGCAGCAGACGTTAAGTGTAGAGACATAAGGGGGGGGGGGGCTTATAGGGGAAAAGAAGAGGAGAAATTGAGGAAATTCCCAGGATATAGAACCAAATACTAGGTGGGGGAGAGGAGCAGGAAACAGAGGATATAGGGAGTGAGGAAGAAGAGGAGACAGAGGGTACAGGTAGAGATATGTAGGATACTAGGTGGAAACAGTTGAAGGAGATGTAGTGGATACAGGTTTGGAACAGGAAGTGCAGGGAGTACAAGTAGCGACCCGTAGGGAACCATGTGTGGAAGGACACATGAATGAGCAATGGATAATGTTAAGATAATGTGAAGTGATTGAGGACCCAGACTGGCATTTATGGAATAAACATCGGCTTATGATTTGTAGTGCCAGAAGTTATTTAACAAAGGTCACCGATTTACTTATGAACAATTGAAAAATGTCCTGGCTACGCTTGCACTTCAATTTTGCCTGTCACGTCGATCCATCGCTTGGTCACTTGCATTAGCAGTAATGTTGGGGGAGGAACGTATTGCATCTTCTTTGATCCGATAAATGGGGCAAAATCCCGTCTATCAGACCATTGTAGACTAACCTCCATGCAGCATTTTGCAACACTGGTCAGATGATTTCAGTGTAGCAGTTGGTGGTAAAGGAGGCAAAAACATTCCTGTCACTGGTATGAATTACATAAACTAAAATTATCTAAGGCTTATGTGCTACATAACTGGTACGGAGTATCTAAGACATAAAGTGGATCCCTTTATGGCTGGGGATGAGAGTGGTGGTGGGGGGGGGGTAGTGGATTTGGTTCAGGATCTAATATAGAGTGCATTCCTTACCCAACAGCCAAGGGGCACAAGACTCCATAATGCCGTCTTTGGCAGATTTCAAGATGGACTCTGGAAGTGGGATGGAGTGTCGCACCATGGCGCCATACAGACCATATTCCGCCATCACGCTGCTTCGACCCCAGCACTTCTCCCGCTTCCGCCATTTAGCACGTCTGTTCTGGAACCAAACCTAAGGGTGAAATTAGGCCATTTTTAAAGCTTTATAATATACACACAAAAGCAAACTTTAGATAAAAACGCCTTCTTCTCTGCTTTGCTCTTATAAGTGCAGTAATAAAACACTTTAATGACAAGGCAGGGTTAAAAACACTTATACCTGACGTCAGAGTCACTTCCGGTTGCCTGGATTGCATGCTGGTCCTGACAGCACGACCCTCCATCTTGGATCAGAGAGACATAATTTACCACCGCTGGTCAGCTGGAACTTCCACCTGCAGCTGTCTTTACTCCCAAGAGGCATCCCGCTGGACGTTATGGATTCATTGATATGCCTGTTTTTCCCTTCCATTTTGTAGGTGTTTTTAACTAGGGCCGAAACAACTAATCGATTAATCGACAACTAATCGATTATGAAATTAATCGATTACTATTTTCTTAATCGGCCAGTAACATAATGGGGTTAAAAACAACTAAAATTAGCTCTTTATAGTACAAAAAGAGCAAATCGATACTGTAAATATTACTTTCACTGTCCCACAGTAAAAAAATTAACTCCTTACAATACCGATTATTTGCTCTTTTTGTACTCATTTTAGTTTTTTTAACCCCATTTTGTTACTAAACATCTCAGGCCTGGGTCACACCTGTGTTTTTTTTGGTGCTTTTTGCAAAAACACACTACCGTTCATTTACATGGTTTCCTATGGGGCACGTTCACATCCATGATTTTTTCAGCTGCTGCGTATTTGGAAAGGGCAAGGACTTTTTTTTAACGCAAAACGGTGCTATTTAGTTTTTTTGGTTCAATATACTTCAATGGAGGAGCTGCAGAAAAGCATGTAATGCGTTTTTGAGGCAATTTGTGTTTTTTTAATCTGCCCCAACAACAAATTGGCCCAAAAAAATGTAAAAATGCAAATCGCAGCAAAATTTGCTTTTTTTTAAGGTTATTAACCGATTAATCGATTAATCAAAACAATAATCGGCCAACTAATCGATTATGAAAATAATCGTTAGTTGCAGCCCTATTTTTAACCCTTCCTTGTCAATAAAGGATTTCATTACTGCACTTAGAAGCGCCTTCCTCTCTGCTTTGTTTTTCCTACAGAGTGTGCTTCCGTCTTCTGAAGTGCTGCTGTGGTGCATTAATCACATCTCAAGAGCCAGTCATGTACTGTTTGTTAAATTCTCCTTGTTATCCAGAGCGCCCTATTCTCCACACTCCTAGATATAAGATCAGACTGACTCAGTGTATGTCAGGTTAGTTAAAATGCTCACAGAAGTCTGTACATTTATCACTAGTACTGTCTATTTATACAGCTGCCCAATGGATTCAGGTTCTCCTGCAGTTTTCATGTGATTTGCAAAAATATTATTTTGGATTTCTTAAGCCCCATACACGCGGTCGGAATTTTGGCCAACAAACTTAATTTTGAGCAAGTTGGACCAACAATCTGACCGTGCGTACGCTCTATCGGACAAACTTTTTTTTTTTGTTTTCATCGGACAAAAGTTGGGTCTGCAAACGGACAAACTTTTGCCCAACAAAAGTCCGATGGAGCAAAGTCCGACCGTGTGTACAGAAAACCATAGGACTTTTGTCCGATGGACTAAACAACTAATGTTAAAATCGACCAACAATAGCAGAAGTTGACCAAAGGGTGGCGGTAAAGAGCAGAAAAACCACGTGATGTTGCAAAAAGTTTTGGGAAAGTTTGCAGAAAAGTCCTGTGGTGTGTATGCTATGGGTGTGCCCGGCCAACTCCGTTCGGACAAAAATCCAGGGAAAAGTCCGATGGAAGTCTGACCGTGTGTATGGGGCTTTAGAGTTCCTAAGAATCAGAAATGCCCCTAGTAGTACTGATGGAAGCTGTGTGGATGAGCTGTCGTGATGCTCGCAAGCCTGTAAGAGCTTTTTCTGATGTAACAGGAAAAGGGAAAGATCTTATCCAAGCAATCAGAGAAAAGTTCAACTCTGGTGAGGCACAGGAAAAGTTTAGAAATAACTTTAGGGTAAATCCTAACTAATAGATTTGGGTCAACCTTATCTCCAATTAAGAGTCTTCTTTGGAGGCGGTATCTTCAGAGGGAGCTTAAGAAATGATCAGCGACAGGGTTGAGATCCCACTGAGTTCCAACGAAGGCTGATACTGCTAAAATGTGCACCTTGATAATGTTATCCACAGTGCTTGGTAAAAAATTCTGTACGTTCTTGAGACTTCTTTGGACAGGGTTAAAATTTGACTGCTTTGTTCAGGAGAGACTATTTACCTTCCCTAGACCGTCTTAACTTCTATCCTGACCAAACAGTACAACTGGTGGAGTATTTATGAGCCACAGGAATTATATCAGCACCTTCGGGGGAGAAGTCCGGACTGAAGAGCTTCTGGTGTTAAATATGGAAGCCATTAAAGACAGTCCACCTGGTTGCGATGACAAATGCCTCTTTGCAAGAGAAAGTCCTTCATCAGCAGAAACTCTGAGGCTAATCTGCAGAACAGGTGGCACCAAGGCATGGTGGGCCAATAACAGAAAGATGGCAATGACTGTAGAATGAGAAAGAATGCTGGAAACGCATAGACCAATTTAAAATCCAATGGGATTGTAGAGACAAGTGGCAAGAAAATAATTATAACAGTTTGGTGTTCAAGCAAGTGGTCATATGATTGATGCTCAGAGTCCCATACTTTCTGAAGATCTCTCTCAAGGTGAGACTGTTGATGGACCATTCATTAATTGTGACCTATTCTATGGTGGTTCTGCAAGAGAATTGTAAAGTTTAGGAACATAAGCTGCCAAAAGATTCTGAAGATGTCTCTGGCTAGGATGAAAGAAAACTCCTGAGGAAGACACTACCAGTGTGTTCTGTCTTCCTTAATTAAGAATTGGACTGTAGTTATGTTGTCCAGTCATGTTGACCTGCACCACCTCCAGGAAACTCTTGAAATCTCAAAAGATCCAAAAAAAACAAAGCTGATCAAGAGGAAGGCAGCCATATTGGGCAAGCTATTCCCAAATATACCCTCTTCAAGGGGTACAAAAACATTTGGAGCATCTTTTTATTTCTGAAAGATTAATTTGGTTTGCTGCTCCTTCATGAAATCTTTAATCTTTGGTTAATATAGGTAGGGACCCTCTTGCAATCAAAATATTATTTCTTGGCTTTCTTAACTAAAGAAGCTTCTATTCATGTAGCCTCATGCTATTCAGTTTTAATGCAGTGTGTAATAGAACCCTTTGTGCTCCTGACTATATTGAACATGATTCTAGACGAAGTTAGATGGACAAAGTAGGATCTTTTTAAGTTTGAAATAAACCCTTAGGTAGCCTTTGAGGGGAAACCTGGAAATAGAGCTCCTGGATCGTCTAAAGCATTGCGTATAATGTTTAGAAAAGGTATGGCTAGATTCAGAGGTAAGAACAGCAGAGGTCCTGCTCCCTAAATTTCCTGGTGAGGCTTCTACTCCTTATGGCCCTGCATAATAAACAGTGCTGATATACAGGTACTTTTATAACTCATAACAAACCTTGCACTGAGCAGGTACCCAAACAATGGGCAGATTTTATTCCTGAAGCCGAACCTTTGTCTGGGAAAAGCTAGAACCCAGATGAGTGAAAGTGAGCTGTCCAGAGAGGCAGCACCGATAAGGGAACACAAAGAGCAAGACTTCCATAATCTTGCTAGTAGGCATTTCTGTGGGTCAGAAAGTGGAGGCAGACCTATGGTATGTTGACATGATGGAGGACCAAAAAAAAAAAGGTTGTGGTTGGTAAACTCGTCAGGAAGGAAACATGGAGGCCCCCTTTGCTGAACTGGCCATTTGAAAATGCATCTGCGTTTTTACGGATACCAAAACCCACCTGTTATGCTTGAGAAAATAGAACTACATATCCTATTGTTCTTTGGTGGTTATAATTATTTAAAACCAGCGAGAACTAAACTGTATGTGTGACCAGCATTAAAATGATGGCAGTGATTTCACACATACTGTGTGTGTGTGTGTGTGTGTGTGTGTGTGTGTGTGTATGTATATATATATATATATATATATATATATATATGTATGTATATTTATTAAAAACAAGGTATCCACGTCCTAAACCCAGGTGTCACTGCACCCACTTACTCTTGGAGGGTCACTTTTTTTCTGGTGGTATTATTTTGAGGCGATGCTGATAACTGATTGAAAAGTCACTTAATCTCAAGTTGAATCAATGCTGCGGAATTATCTGGGGAAATTAAATGCTCTGAGCTGCGGAGCCGCATTGACCCATCCTAATTAATATCTGCAGCCAGCAAAATACTTCCTCCCATTGAACTAATTACTGGGGGAAGGGGAGGGGCTGGGCCCTCGGAGGACGCCGCTCGTCATCAGGTCATTAGCACATTAACGAGATGTGCCGATATTTCCTTCACTGACAATAAGAGCTCCAATCGGCTCTGCAGGAAATGAAAATGATGCCAGTTATTACACTGAACTACAATCTCTCCATGTGATGAGCCATTGATAATATAAACGTTTTCTATAATGACCCGCTGTCATTCCACTTGACCAGCTCCTAAGTATATTGATTTTCCATTGTGCAGCTAATCATGCTGTAAACCATTTTCCAATCACTAGTACAAAACTTACAGTCCTTCCAATGATTCCAGCTTGACTACACTACCTTTAACCTATATCACCTCCAGCTAAATGATTATTGAACTTTATATAGAACCACTCCTATATCTTCCTAGTATTACATATTCCTTTAATTGTATATTTTGTACAGTGCTTCCTGTACCTCCCCTGTACCCCATACCACCTCCATTCTATATTGTCCTTCCTATGCCTTCCTCTACTGTATTTACCCTGCATTATATATTCTGTACAGTGTTTTCTATACCTTTTGGTCTGTGCCAGAACTCTCGAACGTCGCAAAAGTTCAGACCCAAACCACGAACTCCAATTGAAGTCTATGGGATCGAAGCTTGAAAAATCAAAAGTCCCCATTTTGAAGGCTTATATGCAAGGTATTGGGCATAAAAAAAAAGGGTATGGAGGGCCCAGGTACTGCCCTGAGGGACATATACAAATGCAAAAAAAACTTTTGAAAAGATAGTTTTTAAAGGAGCAATGATTTTAATAATGCTAAAACTGAAAACTTCCTTTAAATATAGTGCCTGGGGAGGGGGTCCCTTTGTCTGCCTGTAAAGTGGCGCATCTGTACCGTGTATAGAACCTGCTGCAGCAAAATGTACATTTATAAAGAGAAAAAAAATAAATTTTAAATAGATTTTCCCTGCAAGCTTTTTTTAAGTAAACAATGGCTTGGGGAGCCAGTCTGTATGATGAGGCCACCATTTAGTGCACTTGGAACAATATTAGAGATTTTTGGATAAATTCTGGTGTCTCTTTGGCAGGCTTTGGATGGAAATAATAAAGTTTTGCACCACAGTGAGCAAGCCTTATGTAAAGAAGCCAAATTATAGTACACTCAGGCCAAGATTACCCACTTAAGCCCCGGACCATTTGGTAGCTAAAGGACCAGAGGTGATTTCAGAATTTTGCACTGCGCTGCTTTAACTGTAAATTGTGCGGACATGCAATGTTGTACCCAAACGAAATTTGCGTCCTTTTCTTCCCACAAATAGAGCTTTCTTTTAATGGTATTTGATTGCCTCTGCGATTTTTATTTTTTGTGATATAAACGGAAAAAGACCGAAAATTTTGAAAAAAAATGATATTTTCTACTTTTTGTTATAAGAAAAATCGAATAAACTCAATTTTAGTCATACATTTAGGCCAAAATGTATTCAGCCACATGTCTTTAGTAAAAAAAATGTCAATAAGCGTATATTTATTGGTTTGCGCAAAAGTTTTATAGCGTCTACAAACTAGGGTACATTTTCTGGAATTTACACAGCTTTTAATTTATGACTGCCTATCTCATTTCTTGAGGTGCTAAAATGGCAGGACAGTACAAAACCCCCCCAAATAAACCCATTTTGGAAAGTAGACACCCCAAGGAAATTGCTGAGAGGCATGTTGAGACCATTGAAAATATATATATTTTTTTGTCTCAAGTGATTGAATAATGACAAAACATTACAAAAAGTTGTCACTAAATGATATATTGCTCACACATGCCATGGTTATATGTGGAATTGCACCCCAAAATACATTTTGCTGCTTCTCCTGAGTACGGGGATACCACATGTGTGGGACTTTTTGGGAGCCTAGCCGCGTACGGGACCCCGGAAACCAAGCACCGCCTTCAGGATTTCTAAGGGCGCAAATATTTGATTTCACTCCTCACTACCTATCACAGTTTTGAAGGCCATAAAATGCCAAAATAGCACAAAACCCCCCCAAATGACCCCATTTTAGAAAGTAGACACCCCAAGGAAATTGCTGAGAGGCCTGTTGAGCCCATTGAATATTTTTTTTTTTTGTCCCAAGTGATTGAATAATGACAAAAAATAAATAAAAAATTACAAAAAGTTGTCACTAAATGATATATTGCTCACACATGCCATGGTTATATGTGGAATTGCACCCCAAAATACATTTTGCTGCTTCTGCTGAGTACGGGGATACCACGTGTGGGACTTTTTAGGAGCCTAGCCGCGTACGGGACCCCGAAATCCAAGCACCGCCTTCAGGATTTCTAGGCACAAATTTTTGATTTGACTCCGCACTACCTATCACAGTTTCGAAGGCCATAAAATGCCAAAATAGCACAACCCCCCCCCCAAATGACCCCATTTTGGAAAGTAGACACCCCAAGCTATTTGCTGAGAGGCATGGTGAGTATTTTACAGCTCTCATTTTTTTTGAAAATGAAGAAAGAAAATATATATTTTTTTTTTCAATTTTCAAAACTTTGTGACAAAAAGCGAGCTCTGCAAAATACTCACAACACCTCTCAGCAAATAGCTTGGGGTGTCTACTTTCCAAAATGGGGTCATTTGGGGGGGGGGGGTTTGTGCCATCTGGGCATTCCATGGCCTCCGAAACTGTGATAGGCAGTGAGAAGTGAAATCAAAAATTTACACCCTTAGAAAGCCTGAAGGCGGTGCTTGGTTTTTGGGGTCCTGTACGCGGCTAGGCTCCCAAAAAGTCTCACACATGTGGTATCTCCGTACTCAGGAGAAGCAGCAGAATGTATTTTGGGGTGTAATTCCACATATGCCCATGGCATGTTTGAGCAATATATCATTTAGTGACAACTTTGTGCAAAAAAAAAAAAAAAATTGTCTTTTTCCGCAACTTGTGTCAACATATAAAATATTCCATGGACTCGACATGCCTCTCAGTATATAGCTTGGGGTGTCTACTTTCCAAAATGGGGTAATTTAGGGGGGTTTTGAACTGTTCTGGCATTTTATACACAACATTAGGAAGCTTACATCCACTCTTCTAACCACTTGAAGACAAAGCCCTTTTTGACACTTTTTGTTTACATGAAAACATATTTATTTTTTTTGCAAGAAAATTATGTTGAACCCCCAAACATTATATATATATATATATTTTTTTTTAAAGCAAAGGCCCTACAGATTAAAATGGTGGGTGTTGCATTTTTTTTTTCTACACAGTATTTGCGCAGCAATTTTTCAAACGCATTTTTTGGGGAAAAAATACACTTTTTTTTTTATTTTAATGCACTAAAACACACTATATTGCCCAAATGTTTGATGAAATAAAAAAGATGATCTTAGGCCGAGTACATAGATACCAAACACGACATGCTTTAAAATTTCGCACAAACGCGCATTGGCGACAAACTACATACATTTTTAAAAGCCTTTACAGGTTACCCCGTTAGATTTACAGAGGAGGTCTACTGCTAAAATTACTGCCCTCGATCTGACCTTTGCGGTGATACCTCACATGCATGATGCAATTGCTGTTTACATATGACGCCAGACCGACGCTTGCGTTCGCCATTGGGCAAGAGCAGGGCAGGACAGGGGTGCTTTTTTTTATTATTATTATTATTATTAATTTTGCTTTTTTTATTTTATTTTTAAATTGTTCCTTTCATATTTATTTATTTATTTTTTATCATTTTTATTGTTATCTCAGGGAATGTAAATATCCCCTATGATAGCAATAGGTAGTGACAGGT
Organism: Rana muscosa; assembly: GCA_029206835.1. NCBI lineage: Eukaryota > Metazoa > Chordata > Amphibia > Anura > Ranidae > Rana > Rana muscosa. Next base: position 216,991,853 of record CM055126.1, read on the forward strand.
ACTCTTTTTTTGAAAAAACTGGCATCTATTAGACCCTAGATCTTTCCTCTGCCCTCAAAGCATCTGACCACACCAAGATCGGTGTGATAAAATGCTTTCCCAATGGCGCTTTTTATATCCGGGGGGGGGACATTCCCTCCCACTGCTTGTAAAAGCAGTCCAGAGGCTAATAAGCCACTAGGATTGCTTTTACATGAAAGCCAGCCGCTGGCTGAAAAGAATGATACCAAGATGATACCTAAACCCGCAGGCATCATTCTGGTATAAACATTCAAAGTCCAGCAACATACCAGTATGTTGCTGGTCCTTGTTGGACATGTATTGTAATCTTTTTTTTTCATGCAGCCAGTTGGCTGAACGAAAAAAAGAGATTGATCGGTGGGTATGCCCACCATTAGAATACCGCCCCTCATCCACCCACTTCTAATGATGGGCATACATGTACCATTTATATATGCCGAAGCATGGAGGCATCCTCCCGCAAAAAAGTTATGCCGCACACACATGGTCGGACTTTTCCACGGGCAAGCCTCCGTCGGAATTTCGACCGTATGTACGCGGCATTAAGAGCAAAATCGCTCCTCCGCCCCTGCTGCCCTAATGCTTCGGCATATATGCTTTTTTTTTTTTTTTTTAACTGTGGTGGTGAAATCACCTCCTACAGCACTGGAGTCGCAGGGATCAGGCCTGTCTCTGCGAACGCTGCAGTTATGTGTGTTGTGTTTTGTAAGTGACAGTGATCGATCGATACTGCACTTGGGTGGCCTGGGCTGGACGGAGGGGCAAAACGCAGGTGCTAGCAGGTATCTGGGCTGATCCCGCTAACACTGCGTTTTTGGGAACCTTAAACTGCTGGGGACGCTAGTATAGATCTGATCAGATCAGATATTGATCTGTTCAGATACTATACCACTAAGGGAGGTGTATGCTTCACGTGTGGGTGTTAGCCTTACTGGCACTAACCTGACGCTGCCTGGGGTGTGACGCAGACCCTCCCTGATGCTAAAACCTAATTGATATCACCCGCTGGGCGATCAGGGGGTTAAACCTTTATTGGGTTATATATACGGCGTGTGCCCTGACACTATAAAAAGCAAACTAACTAACCAGCGTCACCCATAACACTTATATGGTGATCACTGGTGAAAGGGTTAACTAGGGGCAATTAGGGGGTTAAAACCTTTATTAGATAATATATGGGGGTACCTGACGCTATAAAAACCTGCGGCGAACCTAAAAAAAATTACTGGCTACCGATCGGCATCACCGACACTAAGACAGCGATCAGAAAAACGATTGCTTAGCGACAGTGGTGATAGGGGGTGAAAGGGTTACCTGGGGGGTGATCAGGGGGTTAAACCTTTATTAGGGGGGGTTAGGGGGCTACACTGGACCTAAAACTAACTTTAGTGACACTTTTATAGTCACAAATGTCACTGATTGCAGTGATCAGTAAATAAATGGTCACTGCAATCAGTGACACTGTGACTGGGGGGTGATCTGGGGGGGGTGATTTGTGTGCCTATGTGTCCTGGTGTCAGTGTAGTGTTTTGTGCACTGACCTGATGTCTTCTCTTGTACGGCGCTCGGTATATGTGAGCGCCGCATGAGAGATGACATCACTTCCTTCTGCTTCCTCTGCCTGTGTTTACATTACACGGACAGAGGAAGCATTTTCATTCGACCGGGAGCGATCGCGAGGGGGTGGCCAAAATCTAACGGCCGTCCCCTCATCTCGGATCGCTCCCCAACGAATACCGACCGCTCACTGTATAGGAGGGGGGTCCAATCGGACCCCCCAACTGTACAAAGGCAATCACGTACACTGTACGTTATTGTGCCTGTCGGTGCCATTCTGCCGACGTACATATACAGTGAGCGGTCGTTAAGTGGTTAACATTTTTTTTTTTTTTTTTTTTTTTTTAGATAAAGTCTGGTGTCTTTTTCGCAGACTTTGGATAGAACAGGTGTGGAAAAAATGATCTTTGGGTGTTGGTGGTTCCTTCACACCATAACCCTATAGAGGTACTCTTGTTGAAAGCAAGAATTGGCCTTGCTGTAAAAAAAAAAAACTGGCTGGTGTTCTTCCCCCTCATTGTGGGCTCATGTTACTCCCTTCCTCTAAGAACCAACATCTGAATTAAGTAATGTCTGTGCATCCTCAAGAAGCAAGTGGCTGGCGCTATGTTCAAATAATTCAGCTGACTTCTCCATGCATGATGCTGGGGCTATGGCAGGAGTAGCTGTGGACAAGGAGGCAGAATAAGACACTCTGGCGGCTGCAGTGGACTGCGCATTAGTGTCCGCTTAAGTGATAGAGGATGAGGATGGTTTAGTAAGCCAGTCCACCATCTCCTCTGCAAGCTGTGGCTGGATAGCATAGGCAACATCACTAAACAGAGACAAGTGTGCCCTGCCTGAGGACGTCCAGCTTTGCCTGTGGACGCAGACTCTGCAGGCCCCCCTTATAGTGGCATGAGAACGTCTGCCTCTTCTTGTTGGCCTCCAAAACAAAATGGGGGGGCTTATTAGCCAAATTTAATAGAAACTGGGAAATGTGTAATTGGATGCACTTTGAATCAGAAGTGGTGTTTGCTGCACTTTTAAATTGAGGACTGATGCTAACAGAAATGTAAAAACTATAAATATATATATATATGTGTGTGTAATATATATATATATAAAAAACATTAAAAAGGGGGACACTTTTGTCACAGTCAGAAAAACTGCATCTGAAAAAATAAATAAAGGGGGGGGGGGCAGGCAGGGCACAAAAAAAAAAGGGGTATACAGCACTAAATGTTATGTAATGCTGTGTTAAACACTGCACTACACTGACACTACACTAATGATATACTACACTATACTGACACACTATACTCAGAGTCGCAATAAGTGAACACATTAACTCGCCAGTAGCAAACTGAGCCCCGCTCTATCTATCTCCACCCCAACACACTGCAAAAGTTTCAAGTAGGAAGGAACCTTTTATAGTGTGAGTTGGGACTATGAGCACTGAGCCATGATTTGGCAAGGCTTCATCCAATTTGGGTCCCAGAATGCACTGTGCAGCGCTCGGCGGGTGAACATCCTGCCAAGCGCCCCACATATTTGGATGTTCGCTGAACATTTGCTTGGCCCAAACTGTTCACCCAACTCTATTCCTATGCCTTCCTGTACTGTATTATATTCTGTACAGTGCTTCCTATACCTCCCCTGTGCCACATATCGCCCCCATTATATATTCCGTACAGTGTTTCCTATACCCTCCTCCCCCCCGTGAAGTGTTTCACTTCCATTATATATCCTGTATGGGTATTTCTATATCTACCCTGAACTCTGAGTTGCCTCTAATATATATTATGTAAAATTCTCCCTATATCCCCCCACATATCCTCTATCATATATTCAGTAGCGTCTTTCCTATACCTCCTGTGTACCCTGTATCATCTCCATTATCTATTATGTACAGAATATATAATGGAAGTGATATGGGAAAATATAGAAAAATAGCACTCACATTGCCAACATCCATGGGGTTACAGGGGAGATATGGAAAGAAATGGACTGTGCAGAATATATAACAGAGGAGTTTTTCATAAAACAGTAGATGTATTTACAAATTGCTTTATCTGTATATCAGATTATACAGTTACCAAATGTACAGAATAACTTAAGAGATCAACTCAATCATAAGAGAGCCCAATAGAGATTTGTGTTGTGGAAACTGTATCTAGAATGAAAGAAAATGAGAATGTGTTGTACAGTAAGACACCCATGTGAAAGCCTCAGATATAAGCTGCTTTGCTCTCTGTCCTGGAACTAGTATTACAAAATGTTAGACAGTGTCAGCTTCAGAACTACAGTACTGGTGTTTTTTAAAGAGGGGCTTGGAGATGTGTGATTTCATGGAGAGAACTGGTGGTCCTCTGCTGAGGCTGTTACCTGTATCCGATCCTCTGGGAGTTCTGTCTTCATTGCTAGCATCTCCCTGGCATACACATCAGGATAATGGGCCTCGTTGAAGGCTTTCTCCAGTTCCTCCAGCTGGTATGAGGTGAAGATTGTCCTGAAAAGGTGCCAGATATTGTTAGGATGACTCTAAACTAGTATATCCACTTTCCGTACCCCCTACATACTAATAACTGATTAAACAAGTCTTCCGGGGGCTGCAGCCTGGTAGACATGCCAGACCCCAAATGTATGGCTAACCCAACTAAAGGACACTAGTTCTAGCTCTTTTTTTGAGGCTCCATGGATAAAATAGAAACCCTTTTAGTTTGAGATTTTCTTGTTCCACACCATAGATTTTCTAGTTCCTTTATGAGTTTTGTACTATGCTTTCATGAAGCAGAACCCACACTTTATAGACATATACAAAGCAAAGCCTTCCCATTCCAGCAAGGGGAGAGAAGAAACTGCATCAGCAGGCAAAAGGGTGCTCACATCTGTGCAGGTGAACTAAAATGTTGCTACCATTTTGCTTTATTGTGGCTTGGACTAGAGTGAAAATGGATGAAACCTGGGGGTGGGTGTCCCAGAGACCCTTTCCCAATTCCCAACATGCACTGTGACCCAGTCTGTGCCTAGTCTAGAACCATTAATGATGAATTTGTATGATACTGTAATGATAAACATTCACTATTATTGCTAGACAGAGACCCACAAATGTGAGGAGTAATGAAATATTCACCCTCTTCCTAGACTGAAGGTAGATGAACGAAAGGAAGGATGGATGGATGGACAGTCGGATGGATGGAACGCGGGGTACCTGTGCCTTCTCTTCTTCCGTTTCTTGTTTTGGTTGAGGGATTTGTTCAATTTTCTATCAGTGGAAGAGATCTCCTCAGAGTCTGTAGAGAGACATAAAATGTCCATTAGACATTCCATGCGAGATGCAGCATATACTGTACATAATGGGGAGATCATGATAAGAAATGAAAGTAAGCTGCGTTTTCCCTCATTGTGATGTCACAGTGAGGCCAGTCACCATGTTCTGTCATATTGTAGAAAGTAACATCACCACAGGCAGACCACAGAAAGCTTTATGTACCAAAACACCTGAAGAAGATCATTGTTGGTTAAACTGGATGGACTTGTGGTGTTTTTTTTTTTTCCATCCAGATTATGTAACTATATATTCACATCCAACCAACATTGAAAAGATGAAAGTGACAACCTTATTGGTGGCCAATGTGAATAAGAAAAGTGTCTCTCTTTTTCAGACTTTTTGATGAGATGTGTAAATCACTGTGTCAATAGCCTCAATATGGACCCATTTCTGCAAATGACATGCACTACCACAAATAGATTGAAAAACTATCAGGAAACTGCAATATAGGTGGCTGAACCCAACTTGCTTTAACACATACAAGTGGATGGATGAAGGGAAGACGTAAGGGATTGATGGATGGAATGAAAAGATAGAGTAAATTAGAGACTTAAAGATGGATGGGTGACAACATGGGTAAATGGATAGACGGGCAGAGGGATCGATATTGTCGGAGAGACAAACTGAGTGGATAGATGGGTGAGCAGAAAAAGGGAAAGTTGGAGGGATGAAATGGATAGACAGAGAAAGAGAGGGTTGGATAGAAGGCTAGGTCAAGGGATGGATGGTTGGACAGAAGGCCAGATTGGGTGGATTGCTGGACGGGCAGAAGAAGAGAGAATTGGATGGAGGAAGAGGATGGGTGGATAGATCGACAAGATGGATGATTGAATAGATGGATGGAGAGAGTTGAGTGAATAGACGAGAGTGAGTAGAGCAAGGGAAGTTTGGATAGATGGACATAAGGACTGAATAGGTCGATAGATGGATGGGTACAGAAATGAGGGGTTGGGTAAATAGATGGTTTGAGGGTAGGAATGGGTGGACAAATGGATAGGCAGAGATGGATGGACAGACGGACAAATGTATGGGACTGATGAATAGATGGAAGGGAGGAGCAAGGGGGGGTTGGTTTGAGTAAATGTGAACCATCTGTGGAGATGAGGAATGGGAAGATGATGATTTTCCAGCTGTTCTTCATACTTTTTTCTTCCTTGCTAGAATAAAGCAAAGATAATTATGGCTGCTTATTACAGTTCATCTGGTGACTTCTAACTTCACCTGGAAACTACAATGGTGGCTTCACTGTACCAGAGGAGATTGCTCTCCTGATAATAGTCACAGTGGAATGGTGGAGCTGGAATGCTGCCAAAGATATAAAAAGCTTAAGGCTGTTTAAATCTGTGGGAATCCTTATGGCAAAGAAAAAAGTATTTGGAAGTAAGGAGGAGAGTCCCTCATAAGATGATGGGACCCCTCAATATGTTTCATCTGCTCATGGATACTTTTTTTTAAAATTATATTATTGGCTGGGACTGCTGGAGGGTATATATGGAATCTGAAACAATTTCCTGGTGTATATGAGGCTGATGGGAATTATTTAAAAGGACAGTCCACCCAAAATTGATATTTTTAGCCTCTCCCCTATTTGAATTTCATTCTCTCCCTTGTGGTCTCCTTCTCATCTTCTAATCATCTTCTCATCCTCTCCTCTTCTATGTACACTCTCTTACTCATATCCACATTGTCTCCTCCTCTCCCCTTTTTATTCTCCTCATACTTTCTTGTTATCTCTTTGCAATGTCTTTATCACCATTTCTTCATAATCCCCTTGTTTCTTCACCCTCTCCTCTTCATCTCTTCACCCTCCTCCCATTCTCATTTCCTCAGCCTCTTCTCTCATCTTATTCTCTTTGGTCTCATCTCCTCCTCAGCTTTTTACCCTCTCCTCCTCATCCTGTACTCAGTCTAATGCTAATTTCATCACACTTTCCTCATCTCCTCACCCTCTGCCCTTCATTTCTGTACCCTCTTCTAATCTCTTCACCCTCTCCCTCTCATCTCACCTTCTAAACCTCATTCTGCACCCTCTTTACATCTCTTCACCCTCGAGGTCTCATCTCTTTACCCTCTCCTTGTTATCTCTTACTTGCTCCTTTTCATCTCTTCATTTTCTACTGAATGAATGACTTGTATAGCGCTACACATGTGAACTGAATCGCCTCTAGGTGCTTTTTTGCAGCCAGTGTCTGCTTGGCTGGTGCGGTCACTTTACACCGTAGGATCTTGACACGCTTGGGACACACATATAGTATATAGACAAGATCCAATTAACTTACCAGCATGTCTTTGGAGTGTGGGAGGAAACCCACACAGGCAGATGGTGTTGTGGTCGGGATTCGAACCAGTGACCCTTTTGCTGCTAGGTGAAAGTGCTAACCACTACACCACTGTGCTACCCTTTTTCTTACCCTATCCTCATAAGCTTTTGCTCATCTCATAGTCATCTACTCACCTTTTTCTCCTCCTCTCTGCATTCTCCACCTCACCTCCTCACCCTCTCCCCATAATCTTTTGCTCATATCTTCACCATATTTTTAACTGTCTCTTTACCACCTCCCTAATGACTTCAACCTTACATCATCTCCTCACACTTGTCACTATGTAAGTTCTATAGAACTGCCATAAAGCTTGTGTTTTGGGACAAAATGGCCTGACACTTTAAGCTTCCAACAAGGTAAGTATGGATTTGCCAGGGACAAATTACTGTTCAAGGTTAGGCTAAGGTTAGTGTTGAGATCAACAGTTAGGCATGAAATGTTAAGGGAGGGATTAGGATTTAGGATTCTGGTAATTTTTGTGTCCATATTCCTCTTGGTGTCTACAAATTTTTGGTTCGTATCTGGATTTTGTGCCTGTATTCCATCTGGATTCTAGCAATTTTTTTTGTGTCCATATTCCCCTTTTGTGACTAGCAATTTTGGTACTATATTTAAAGTAGAAATACATTATAATAATAGCACTGTACAGTAGGTGACATCAGTACCACATGTTGAGAACATTTCACTTATGGTCCATCAACAACAGGATGTTATGGCAATGAACAAGCAAACCCTACATTGTAATACATGTATGCCATACATATACTGTTAATTGCGTATTGTATGAACATTTTGGAAAACTTGTTTTGAGCTCCTGTTACTAAAAACACTTACATGGTCGGTGGTGAGTGAAGAATGGTCTTCACTGACCATTAGGAGACCTGTGTCTGTAGCACTGTAGGACTTTTCGGGGATTGTTGATATGAGTAGTTTGTGCTGATGAAGAAGTAACCATCACCTGGCTCTCTTTGTAGAATCGGGAGGTGGCATTTTTTTTTGTGGATCACCTACGTGCACAGTGATCTGGAAAATGCCAAACCCAATGCACTGTGACAGGAACAACGTTACCTTGAACACAAGATGCAGAAATTGTGGAGACAAGTGGCTGCCATTTGCAATATGGGTGGCATCTTCTTAGCTCCACCCAAAAGGCCTCATACAAAGTAGGAATTTTTACACAGTCAGCAGTGGCCAACTAAAAAACTTCTTCTGTTATATTAAATAATGTTTAACCACTTCCCTACCCGCCCATAGTAATATGACGTCCACAGATGGGATGTCCCATCCTGGATGGACATCATATGACGTCCTGGGCTTTGTGGGGGGATATCTGAATGATGCCTGCAGCTAGAGGCATCATTCAGATATCCTTCTATTCTGCCGGCGATTCTGCACACCATACGAATAATCATAGTGGCGGTTCCGCCGCTTGGTCGTTCTTATAGGTGGCAGGAGGGGACATCACCCCCCCCCCTCCTGCCGCCATCCGGTGCATCTCCGGGGGGCTCTCCCGTGCCATCGGGGGCCCGGAGAATGAATCGTCCGGCGCCAAAGGTGAACCATAGAGATGACAGGTGACCAGATGGTCACCTGTCATCTCTATGACCGTCGGAGGCCCGGGCACGATGTGATGACGTCACGCCCGGGTCCTCGGAAGTAAACAAAGCCGCCATTGTGGCTAGTAAGCATGAGATCGGTGAATTTTTTTTCACGATCTCATGCTTTCCAGCCTGGAGGAAAGATGTGGGGTCTTATTGACCCCGCATCTCTCCATAAAGAGGACCTGTCACTAACAATTCCTATTACAAGGGATGTTTACATTCCTTGTAATAGGAATAAAAGTGATCAAAAAATAAAAAAATGTAAAAAAGTGTAAAAATAAAAAAAATTAAGTAAAATAAAAAAAAAAATTAAAACGCCCCTGTCCCCGGTAGCTCGCGATCAGAAGCGAACGCACACGAAAGACCCGCCCACATATGTAAACACTGTTCAAACCACATATGTGAGGTATCGCCGTGTGCGTTAGAGCGCATGCAACAATTCTAGCACTAGACCTCCTCTGTAACTCTAACCTGGTAACCTGTAAAAAATTTCAAAGCGTCGCCTATGGAGATTTTTAAGTACCGAAGTTTGACGCCATTCCATGATTGTGCGCAATTTTAAAGCGTGACATGTTGGGTATTTATTTACTCGGCGTAACATCATCTTTCATATTTTACTAAAAAATTGGGCTAACTTTACTGTTTTGTTATTTTTTAATTCATGAAACCATTTTTTTTTTTTTTTAAAAGGCGTTTGAAAAACTATTGCCAAATACCGTGCAAGAAAAAAAGTTGCAATGACCGTCATTTTATTCCCTAGGGTGTCTTCTAAAAAAAACATATATAATGTTTGGGGGTTCTGAGTAATTTTCTAGCAAAAGAATGATGATCTGTACATGTAGGAGAGAAGTGCCAAAATAGGCCCGGTATTGAGGTGGTAAAAAAGGCCCGGGGTTGAAGTGGTTAAGAAATGAGGAACCACTGCACAAGTGCACTAAACCCCAAAGTTAGCCTCTGTAATACAGCACATTACGAGGCATGAGGTCACAGCAGAGGTACAGAGTTCTTCTTTTCCCTCAGTAACACCGGTCGGGTCCCAAGATCTTCTCAGTACTCAATTGTAAGCTCATCATCCCTGTCCGATACACAGTTCTTCTCTTCCCACAATAATACCAGTCAGGTACCAAGAGCTTCTTAAAGTGGATGTAAACCCTCTCCTATACCCAGTGAAGTGAACAGCCTCAGATGATACACAAAGATGAAACAAATCACCCTACATAAGTTTTACATGTATATCTGCTGTCTTCACCTTTATATACTGTTAAGAATAGGGGTAAGCAACCAGTAGCCCTCCAGCTGTTGTGGAACTACATTTCCCATGAGGCATTGCAAGGCTGGCAGTTACAATTACTCCCATAGGCATGATGGGACTTGTAGTTCTGCAACAGCTGGAGGGCCCCAGGTTGCCTCCCCCTGGTTTAGAAAGTGCACGTCCTGTTAGAATTTTCTCTTCCTGATTCATCTGGAGGAGTGGATTATTGCTATACACTGTAAAACAGTTGATTGGAGGAAAGGCACACACCCCCTCCCCACAAAAGCAGAGGTTGCCTGTGAATAGTTTAGCTGTGTGCTAATCTATTTATAGCAACCTCCTCCGACACACACTTCAGGCTCCCATCTCGGAGAACTTGTCATAAGTTATCAGGCTGATAACAGAAGAAGAACAGAGCAGGACAAAGCTACGGGACCTAGTGCTTTGAAGAGTGATAACAATTAAAAAAACACTGCAGATATATATGCCCAGCTCATGAATTAGGAATTAGGTTTACATCCACTTTATAGCCTCGTACACACGACCGAGTTTCTCTGCAAGAAACTTGCTGGAAGAGATTTCTTGCCGAGAAATTCGTTTGTGTGTATCGTTTCTCGTCAAGAAAACCGACTAGAATCTCGACGAGAAAATAGAGAACCTGCTCTCTATTTTCTCGTCGAGATTCTCGTCAGCCTGTTTCTCAACGAGAAAATTGTGTGTGTGTACACTTACCTGTCCTCCAGGAAGCCCGCGCATGCTCGAAATGACTTCGACGCATGCGCGGTAGCTTCCTAGGCATAGGATAGGGTGTACAAAGATGGCGGCGACGGCATCGAATGTGACAAGCGCATGCTCGTCGTATTCAATTACGTTACTGCGTTCGCTCCATTCAAAGAACCGCGGGTTCTTTGAAATGAGCGTGTGTACACTCGGCCGGGACAAGTTTCTTGTCCAAGGATCTCGTAGAAAAAAACGACGTGTTTTTTACGAAGAGATTCTCGGCCGTGTGTACGAGGCTTAACATTTAGAAATTGATCACACTGGGACCACCAGTCAGTGGCAAAAAGAACCCTGCACCCTGTATATAGCTTATCTCAGAACCCCGCACCCGCATAAATCTTATATGTGATTGGCTGCAACTGTGCATTTTCATTAGTGAATCTCTCCCATAGATTCTGCATTTCTGCCATCCTGGGGTATTCCCGTCTAGTTCAGATTGAACCAGTAAAATATCTAAGAGATAAAAGCTAAAATGCAGGAGAAGACTGCCTGAAAAACAGGAATCTGCCTGTAGGGTAACTGCTAAAATACAGAGGGGATATAATATAAGCTATTATAGCTGATAGATTCATCGGTCGTAATCTCCATCATGGTCTGACGCCACCAAAATAGAAATCGCCCCAAACTCAATTTGATGTCACATGACAATAGAATGACAGCTCAATCTGATGTCACATGACTATGGAGTGGACCCCCCAAATTCAATCTGATGTCACATGACTATGGAGTGGACCCCCCAAATTCAATCTGATGTCACATGACTATGGAGTGGACCCCCCAATTCAATCTGATGTCACATGACTATGGAGTGGACCCCCCAAATTCAATTTGATGTCACATGACTATGGAGTGACCCCCCCAATTCAATCTGATGTCACATGACTATGGAGTGGATCCCCAAATTCTATTTGATGTCACATGACTATGGAGTGGACCCCCCAAATTCAATTTGATGTCACATGACTATGGAGTGACCCCCCCAATTCAATCTGATGTCACATGACTATGGAGTGGACCCCCAAATTCTATTTGATGTCACATGACTATGGAGTGACCCCCCAATTCAATCTGATGTCACATGACTATGGAGTGGACCCCCAAATTCAATCTGATGTCACATGACTATGGAGTGACCCCCCAATTCAATCTGATGTCACATGACTATGGAGTGGACCCCCCAAATTCAATTTGATGTCACATGACTATGGAGTGACCCCCCCAATTCAATCTGATGTCACATGACTATGGAGTGGACCCCCAAATTCTATTTGATGTCACATGACTATGGAGTGACCCCCCAATTCAATCTGATGTCACATGACTATGGAGTGGACCCCCAAATTCAATCTGATGTCACATGACTATGGAGTGACCCCCCAATTCAATCTGATGTCACATGACTATGGAGTGGACCCCCCAAATTCAATCTGATGTCATATGACTATGGAGTGGACCCCCCCAATTCAATCTGATGTCACATGACTATGGAGTGGACCCCCTCCCCAAATTTAATCTGATGTCACACGCCTATGGAATGCAACCAAAATACTCCCACCTCCAAATCATTCTGATGTCTCAGTGAGGAACCACCACCTCTACCATTCCAAGAAAGTGACAATCACCCCCATCATTCCTGGAAACTGCATACGAGGGAGAGATGGACCACCCACTACATAATTTCTGAAAACTAAGAGAGAGAGATAATGAAAGCGACCAATACCCTCATCATCTCTGGCAAATGAGAAAGAGAGACCACAATCTTCATCATTCCTAAAGAGTAGATAAGAGAGAGATGATCATCCTCATTTTCCCTGGTGACCAGGGCTTTTTTTCTCTCAGAGAATAGGTGCAGGAACTCCCCCTTTCCAAGTCACCCCTTTTCTCCACCCCCTACCCACCTCTGAGTACCATTCTTTGGTTCCATCACCTACCCACCTCCCAGTACTGGTCCTTTTAGACAATAAAGAACCAAGTATCATTTTGTGGCGCCAAGTAATTTGTTTGGAATTTGGTAATGATAACAAGAAAAGCAGTAAAATAGATCCCCTGCAGCCAGTAACAAAAGAGCCCCCGCCAGCAACAATAGATTCCCCCTTACAACAATTGACCACCGGCAACAAAATTTCCCCCCCCTAGCAACAATAGACTCCCGGCAGCAACAACAGACCCCACAGTCAGCACCAATAGAATGTCCGTCAGCCAGCAACAATAGATCCCCCCTCAATAGTAGATCTCTCCCAGCAACAACTGACCCCCCCCCTCAGCAACAGTAGGTCCCCACCAGCAACAATGGACCTCCTCAGCAACAATAACCCCCCTGCAAAAATAGATCCCCTGCAGCTAGAATATTACAAAAGATAATACCACCCAAGTAAACCAGAGTTGTTGCCAACATCCCAGAAATTCGGAACCAGACAAAAAACGTACCCCCCAGTACATAGGGACTTTAAGGGCAACTCAGATATAAAGTAACATATAAAGTTTTATTCATATACGTAGATAAAAATTTGGTGCATACATCACCATGGAACAAAATTTCCAATACATCTTAAAATATGACTATTGGCAGAGCTAGATGTGGTATAGATGTTCTCTTTGAATAAAATCGTGCTAGAAATTAGTATGGTGTATACAGAATTTTTAGCACAGTTGTATTCATGACAAGCTTGGTACGGGCTATCTGTTTGAGTATTGCAAATTTATGATCTTCTCTATAGAATGCCCCTGAAGAAAGAATTCTTCATTGTTCCTGAAATGCGTCGGCATAGTGCAAAGAGAACATCTATACCACATCTAGCTCTGCCAATAGTCATATTTTAAGTTGTATTGGAAATGTTGTTCCATGGTGATGTATGCACCAAATTTTTATCTATGTATATGTATAAAACGTTATATTTTACTTTACTGTCATCCCAGGAAACTGTATCAAAAAGACCACCACCCCATCATCTCTTGAAGCTGGATGACAATAAGATCACCCTTATCATCACTGAAGAAACAGAGAGAGGGGCCACTGCCCAATTATCCACCACCACACCCATCATCCCGGGAAAGTTAATTAGTGAGAAACCCATACTCCCATAAACCAATCACATGAAATAAAGACAATCGCCTCCATTATTCCTAGGCAACTGGAATATATATATGTGTATAAATTATATATATATATATATATATATATATATATATATATATATATATATATATATAAAACATACTAGGTAATTTAATGGTACTATCATCTTCAGCATTCCTGAAAACTAAATTAGACTATCACCCCCATCATCTCACGAAACTGGATTAGAGACAATCCCTCCCATCATCCCTGAAAACAGAAAAAGAGAAGAAAAAAAGAGATACAGTAAAACCTTGGATTGCGAGTAACGTGGTTTACGAGCGTTTCGCAATACAAGCTGATTTTTCTTTTTTCAATCCTGACTCGATTTGCGAGCATTGTCTCACAAGACATGCAGGATTCAAGCTTCTAGGGCAGCCTTTCTCAACCTTTTCAACATAGAGGAACCCTTGAAATAGTTCTCCGGTCTCGGGGAACCCCTGCTAAAAATTAGAAATCTACAATTCATGATACCTTTGTGTGATGGTCAGTGGGAAGGATGGTCCTTACACTTGTGGTCATTGGGAAGAATTACCTCCTTACAGATCGCTAAAAAGATCAATGGTGTCAGTAGGAAATTATCTGAGAGGCAGAAATTGCCAAATGCTGAAGGAACCCCTAGAAACCTCTGGAGGAACCCTAGGGTTCCACGGAACCCTGGTTGAGAATCACTGTTCTAGGGCATGCAGTACCCCATTTGGCCAGAGGTGGGCGCCGGAGACCATTTGATAACGCTCAAAGACACTCAGTTCCCTCCGTTCCCGAATGTCTCTGAGTGTTTCCGCCCCCCCACCTCTGGCCACATGCGGTGCTGCATACGCTAGCAGTGACACTGGAACTAATTATCTGAGTTTCCATTGATTCTTATGGGGAAACTCGCTTTGATATACGAGTGCTTTGGATTACAAGCATTCTTCTGGAATAAATTATGCTCGTAATCCAAGGTACTACTGTACTTTAATCCTTACCTTTCTAGGAAACTGAATCAGACTATCACACTGCTCGAGTTATATAATATATTATGGATTAATTTTAGGGCATTTATTACAAGTTAGTAATTTGTGTATATGTTTTTGATTGTAGGTCTTGGCGGCAAGATGGCACACCCCTCGGCCCATGTGGGATGGGGTTCCGGTCTCTTAGGCTTCACGGCAGGAAATGGGGGGGGAATGTGGAAGTCTGCTTTCCCCTAAACTTTGCTCTATGCGGTGGTCATGACAGGTCTTGGCCTCCTGGGGGGGGGCATATTCCTGCCGGCGGCGTCCCGAGATCACTCCGGACGTCAGTGACGCTCTGCGCATTCGCGCCAGAGCGGCGTGCGCGGTGCGTCGCGACGTCACTAATTGATGACTGTGCTCTATTTTTGAGGCAGCAATGCTAGGTCACTTCTACTAATACTTAATTCAAACTTAATTCATTCTACTCTCTTAACTTTTAGGTTCTCCTGCTTGCCTTGTTTTCCATAAGAACTCATGTTTCCATGTTTCCCTTAACGCTGATATTACCCTTCAGTACTCTTGAAGGTTTATTCTAATTACACCAAAAAACTAGGTAAACTACGTTCCTTTTTATTTATTATATTATTCCACTATTCCTATCCCGTATTCAATTATTTACACATTTGTTTACACCACCACCTAAGTAATATTTTTGTATTTTTTGTTTTCATTCCGACACTCGATTTTTACAGGATTTTATTGCTTGGTAATCAAGCAAAATAATAATAACAATTTTTATTCACCATATAAATGACCTTGATAAAAAAGTTTTTGTATTTATGATTTTTTTATTGTTATTTTTCCACTTTTATGTCCAGTACCTTTTATCACGTCCGGTTTATTCAAGCCACTTTTATATATAATAAACTCCCTAATACCATCGGTCACTAACAGCATACACCATGCATCCACTTAATATTCATTATTTAGACATTATCACTCTTTGGACACTTTAACACCCATTAGTAGTTATGATTTTTTAAAGGATTTCCTTATTTCACAGAATATGAACACTTACAGAACACTTTCAACATTGAGTAGCATTACACAAATGTGATTCCTTTTTAATATTTGCCAACAGTTTGGAAGCAGCATATTGGTCTTGTCCTCTCCTTTTCCTCCCCACCCCTTGTGGGGCACATAACGTGGCTTCTTGTAAGCCTTCCAGGCCGTTTTCTTTCCCCTGTTCCTCCTAGGGCGGAGGTGTCTGCCAAAAAGTCAGTCGTATATTCTCAATCATCTTTTAGACTTCATCAGGAGGCTTTTCACCTTCAGCATACAGTGGTAAATATAACACGTTTGTGCATAAAGAAAAAAAATATTTTTTGCGTGTTTTCAAAGAAATGTTATAAAAAAAATCGAAACTTGAATGCATCTATTCTAGAACAATTTGTCCCCCAGAAGAAGACCATAACCGAACAGGTCGAAACGCGTCAGCCTTTTAGTTTGTGCATTACTGTAATGTAATATTTTTTGTTCATATCGCTGTATTTTGCTGTATGTATTCCAGCCTCATGACCAGAGCTCATGTTTTAATGTCTATTAGTGTTTATAACTTTTTCTTAATAAAGACCTTTCATACATTTAACAGATTGTAAAATTATTGCTGCTTTAAAACCCTGCGGGGGAACTCCTCTATTTCACTGAATCAGACTATCATGCCCATAATCCCAGGAGACTGAATTAGACTATAAACTCCATTGTCCAAGGAGACTGTAATCTCTCTTCTATACCCAGTGAAGTGAATAGCCTCAGATGATACACAGAGATTAAACAAATCTCACTATATAAGTGTAGCACACGGACCCTTTTCTCACCTGGCTCACTTGTAAGACAAGGCCCACCGTGTTATATGCCTGTACCCTCCTGTTTTTTTTTTTTTTTTTCTAAATTCTTTTTATTTGGTTTTTATACAATACAGTACACAACAACAATAAAACAAAAACCCACAAACTTACATACAAAAAATAAAAATAAAAATCCGGGTGGGCAACGTACCCATCCGGCAGTGGCCATGCTTGGCTCAACCTACTTAGACTAACATAGTCTTCCTAAATCAACCGTACCCTCCTGTTTGAAGAGGTTAAGCGGTGTTCACAATTGTTGGGTTCCGCAGCCGGAGTGATGCACAAACTTTACTTTTCTGTCCTAGGGATACGATCGGAACCCATTTGCCTAGTTCCAAACTTCCCAGCACTTGTAGTTTAAGGACCTAGGTGCCAGTTGAAGCACGCTACAATGCCTGTGGCGGACTTGTGGAATCCCTCTGTAGGTGACCAGGCCTCATCCGAGGCGGTGACTTCCTTCACCGGTAACCCTGGCTCCCTCTCCAGAACGGGTCACCCTTGAGTGCCCTGGAATTCCTCTTTAGATGGAAGGCTAGCTAAAGGTGCTGGGCCTACATGAAAAGTTGCAGCCCCAGGCCAAAGGTGCCTGAGACTAATCCTCCCCTGTGCACTCCCATGGCCTGGAGGGCCACGAGACGCAGGTGATACTGCTCCTCAGTACTCCTCCTTCTTCTAAGATGGCGTCTGCCCCTTTTGTATCCTCTCCCAGCATGCACAGCGGACCGACCACGCCCCCCATACAGCTTCCTGGAGAGGACACCCAAAGGTACAGCAATGTCACCAGCGGTTCAACCCTGACCTGCCATGGCAGTGCCACCCACAGGCCACAGGGAACTGTACACCAGAGACACCACTTGGCAAAAGCAGAAGAAAAAACCCTAACAATTGAAGCGATCCGGGTCTGGCTACTAACCCAGATCAACCCCTAAATTTAGGTACCTAGCTCCCCTGAAAGTAAAGGGGCGCTACATAAGTTTTACCTGTATATCTGCTGTCTTTCCCTTGCTATAGTGCACATCCTGTTAGAAAATTTTCTTCCTGTTTTAGAAGTGGGAGGGGGGTCTGGGCATACACTGTGTGTGAGCTGATTGGGGGGGAAAAAAAAAAGGCACACACACCCCTCCACATAGGCAAAGGAATGAAGAAACTTGCAGAGCTGTACTGTGAATAGACAAGCTCTCTCTCGCTTATCTGTCTCTAAATTCCCTCCGACACAAATTTTCAGCAGCTTTTATCTCCTGTGTCAGAGAACTTGTCAGAAGTTATCAGGCTGATAACAGAGGAACGGAGCAGCAGAAAGACACAGGACTTAGAGCTTTGAAGAGAGATAAGTAAACACTACAGATATATGTGCCCAGGTCAGATTTCATGAATGGGGATATGTTAATTATCCCAGTAGACTGAATCAAATTATCACCCTTATAATCTCAGAATACTGAATCACTATCATCCCAGAAGACTAAATTAAACTCTTATGTCCAACATCCCAAAAGACGTGGGGCTCATTCATATTTTCGCATTGGGGCAACGTGTCCTGCATGTTAGCATGTGTTGCCACAAGGCACACTTACACCCCTGCTTTATGTGCAATATCTTGCAATTTCATTCACTGTGAATGGCACCCTAAAGCACTGTACAGTAGAGCATTATGCATGAATGATACAAAACAATGTGTCTATCATGAATGCTGATGCCAGACTTATCCACCTTACCAACCGCTCAGTGTCTGCCAACCCTCTCCTCCAATCCCTAAACTGGCTCCCGATCACTCAGCGAATTAAATTCAAAACACTAACCACAACTTACAAAGCCATTCACAACTCTGCCCCGAGCTACATCACCAATCTTGTCTCCAAACATATCCCAAACCGTCCTCTCCGCTCTTCTCAAGACCTCCTACTGTCAAGCTCTCTCGTCTCCTCCTCCCATGCTCGTCTCCAGGATTTCTCCAGAGCCTCTCCCATCCTCTGGAACTCGCTACCTCAACCTGTCCGGCTATCCCCTACTCTTGCTATCTTCAGGCGATCCCTGAAAACTCATCTCTTCAGGGATGCCTATCACGTTTTCTAACTAATCTTTTACCACTTCCATCAGCTCATTCCCCACAGTTACAACCTTTTGTACCACCTGCCCCACCCTATTAGATTGTAAGCTCTTGTGAGCAGGACCCTCTTTATCCTCTTGTATTCTATTGTATTATAACTGTATTGTCTCCCTTTTATATTGTAAAGTGCTGCGTAAACTGTTGGCGCTATATAAATCCTGTATAATAATAATAATAATAATAATAATGTGCATACCATGCATTGTGGTTCACTGCATTGAAAGAGTCCAATGCTTTTCAGCGTTTCCAACCCCCCCACCCCCGCCGGGGCTTGATTCATTGCAATGTGAATTGACTAGAAATGAACTGGCACTTTAAAGCGGAGGTCCACACAAAAAGTGAACCTCCACTTTTCGGAACCCTCCCCCCCTCCGGTGTCACATTTGCCACCTTTCACGGGGGAGGGGGGGCAGATACCTGTCTAATACAGGTATTTGCACCCACTTCCGGGAATAGACTCCCGCGGAAGTCACGCCCCTTTGCGTCACCCCCCGCTGTCTTCTGGGAAACACACTGATCCCAGGAGACAGCGGGGACCAGTGACGACGTGCCGCGCTACTCGCGCATGTGCAGTAGGGGACCGCACAGTGAAGCCGCAACGCTTCACTTCCTGATTCCCTCACCGAGGATGGCGGGGGGGGCAGCCGAGAGACGAGCGATTGCTCGGCTTCGGCTGCCGTCATCGCGGGCACCCTGGACAGGTAAGTGTCCATTTTATTGAAAGTCAGCAGCTGCAATATTTGTAGCTGCTGGCTTTTAATATTTGTTTTTTCGCGGGACCTCCGCTTTAATGTTTTTTTTCCTCCCCCCAAAGTGCGCTGGATACTCTTTGGATTGTCCCCCTGACTTTTATAAGAATAAAGTTTTATCTGCTCTTAGTGGTGTTACACTTCAATTTCCATTTTCATTACATTACACTACAAGCCAAGGCAGGGCCGTTTGAAGGAATTTGGGGGCCCCAAGCAGAATTGACAACGAAATTAAGTTGAGAAGCGGGGTTTTTTTTTCACCTGTCAAAGTTGTTGAGTGGGGGGGGGGGGGTGCTACCGCGGCGGGACATACGTTGAGGCCCTGAGCCAAGGAGACCATGGAGATCCTTTGGGTGTAGAAGCCGCCTACCCAAAAAACGAAACTATTTACATCAACATCAATACTTTAAGATTGCAATACCAATAAGATAACCTTAAGCGTCCAGCGCTATATTGGCATTTTCTGCAATACCGAATTGGACTACCACCCCCATTATCCCATGATACCCGATCAGACAATAACCCCCATCATCCCAACAATTTAAATTAGGATATGACCATTAGCATCTCATGAGACCATCACTCCCATCATCCCAGGAGGCTGAAAAAGACTATCACTGTCATCATCCCAAGAGACTAAATCATACTAGCACTAGCACCCCTATCATCCCTGGACGCTTAATAAGACTATCACCCCTGTCATCCCATGACACTGAATACAGCTATCACCCCCATCATCCTTTGAGGCTTAATCAGACTATCACCCAAATAATCCCTGTACACTTAATCAGACTATCATCCCATCATTCCATGAGACTGAAACAGACTATCACCACTATCATCCCTGGATACTGAATCAAACTATCATCCCAATCATTCCTGCAGACTGCATAGGATTATCACCCAATCATCCCTGGAGACTGAATAAGACTATCACCCCGCATCATCTCTTGGGACTGAATCAGACTATCACCCCCCTCATCCCTGGGGGATGAATCAGACTTTAATGGCCATCCTTCCAAGAAACTGAATGAGACTATTATCCCCATCTGACAATGAGATAGAATCAGACAATCACCACCATTATCCCTCAATACCAAATTAGACTATCGCCTCCATCATCCCAGGAAACAGAATCAGACCATCATACCAAGGGACCAAACCAGAGTATCACCCTTATTATCCTGGGAGACTGAATTAGACTATCCTTGGAGACAAAATCAGACTATTACCCCCATCATCCCTGGAGATTCGATTACACTATCACCCCCATATTTACAGGAGCCTGAATTGGACAATGACCCCCTTTGTCTTTGGAGTTCAATCAAACTATAAGTCCCATCAAAACAGGAGGCTGAATCAGACTATCACCCCCATCATCTCTAGAGACTGCATATGACTATCACCCCATCATCCCGGGAGACTGAATATCACCAATCATCCAATAAATCTGAATTTCACCCAAATCATCCCTTTACACCTAATGAGAACTACAGTAAATCACACTATCGCCCCTATCATCCTGGGAGGCTGAATCAGACTATCACCCCCATCATCCCTGGAAAATAAATCAGACTATTACCACTATCATACCTAAAGACTAGATCAGATTTTCACACCCCTACATTCATGGACAAGGTATAATACAGTAAAACCTTGGATTGCAAACATAATTCGTTCCAGAAACATGCTTGTAATCCAAAGCACTTGTATATCAAAGCAAATTTCCCCATAAGAAATAATGGAAACTCAGATGATTCGTTCCACAACCATTTATTCATAGGTCCTTCCGTTTATAGTGCATATAAAAAGATTATAGCAATGTGATAGGTTGTGTAACCATAAAATGTCCATCCACAAATGGAAGCCTCCACAAGGGGATTAGAAGCAAAATCCAGCAGGAGCCACAGAGTATAGAAGAGAAGAGAGGCTCCTCTAAGTGTAGCAATATGTTGCTAAATGTTGTACCTTTATTTAATGTAACTACAGTATATTGCTACACTTAGAGTCTCTTTTATACTCAGTTGTGACATGACGCTACTTGTGTATCAAGACATCGCTTGTATATCAAGTCAAAATTTATGAATACACGTTGCTTGTCTTGCAAAACGCTCTCAAACCAAGTTACTCTCAAACCAAGGTTTTACTGTACTATAACCACATTATTCCGCGAGACTGAATTAGATTATCACCGCCATCAGACTGATTCAGACTATCACCTCCATCCTCCTAGGATACTGAATAAGAATATCACTGCCATCAACCCATGAGATTGAATCAGATTTCCACCCTCGTCATATCTGGAGACTGAATCACACTATCACCCCATCATCTTCGGAGGCTTAATCAGCTTATTACCATAATCATCTCTGGAAACTGAATCTGACCATCACCCCAAACATATACCCCCAATCATTTTGTGAGGAAAAAAATCAGACTACCCCCCTTATCCCTAGAGACTGAATCAGACTCTCACTCCCATTCTACCTGGAGACCGAAACCCTTATCGTCTCAGGGAAACAAATCAAACTATCATCTCCATTATCTTAGGAGAATCAGACCCTGATCTCCATCATCTCTGGAAAAACTGAACCAGACTACCATCCCAATATTCCAAGAGACTGTCTATCTCATCAGCCCATCATCCTATTAGACTAAATAATCACCTCCATCATAGAATTAGGCAATCTCCCCTGTCATCCCAGGACAGCGAATAAGACTATCACCCTCACTATCCCTGGAAAATTAATCAGACTATCACCCCCATCATCCACGGAGACTGAATTAGTCCCAGATAGTAGACAGTAAACTGACTATGACTATCATCCAAATCATCTCATGAAACTGAATCAGATTATCACCACCATCATCCTTATAGACAGACAAGCTATCACTCCCATCATCCCAGGAGACTAATTCAGACTTTCACCTACCTACATCATCCTCGGGAGTGGGGACTAAATCAGACTATTAACCCACCATCCCTGGAGGCTGAATTAGACTCTCACCCCCATCACCCCATGAGACTAAATCAGACTATCACCTTCATCATCCCTGAGGATCGAATTAGACTACAGGTGTCAAACACAAGGCCCGCAGGCCGAATCCGGCCCTCCAGGCCATTTTATGTGGCCCTCGCACCTCTCCTGCAGCTGCAGCCCACCTCTGGTCCTCCTCCAGACCCTGTACTTCATGCTTTAAAGCGATGCATCCATCTTCTTCCCAGCAGCAGCATAAGTAAAGGGGGGTGCACTGTGATGTAAGGGAGGGTGGGGGACTCAACTTCTTACCGTGGGGGGGCTCTTGACATCTAATGTAAGGGGAGGGGATGCGCTGGACATCTAATCTTACAGATACAACCGGCCCTTTTGAGGGCAATCATAATGCTGATGCGGCCCCCCGATGAAATTGAGTTTGACACCCCTGAATTAGACTATCACTCCTGCTACTCCAGGAGACTGAATCAGACTACCACTGCCATCATGCCACTCCAGGAGACTGAATCAGACTATCACTTCCATCATCCCACGAGACAGAATCAAACTTTTACCCCCCAAGATCCTGGGAGACTGAATCAGATTACCACTGCCATCATGCCAGGAGAATGAATCAGGCTACCACTCCTATCATCCCATGACACGTAATCTGGTTAGCACCCCCATCATTTTCGGGGGACTAAATCTGGGCATACATTATACTATTTTCTTGTACAATTTCCTTTAGATCTACCTTCAACTTTGGATACTTGTCTGATTGGATACAAATTGAAAGTGTTGTTTAGAGTTCACCTCATATTGGATGGTTTTTGTGGTAAATCCAAAGGAAAATTGGCATAGGTGTGCGCAGCCTGTTGCATTAGGGTGTGCACCTGAAAGCTCAAAAACACGGTACCGATCTCTCACTGTGTTTATTCAGAAAGGAAAGGGGCCGGTAAATTACATTACCCCTTCCCCCACTCATCCTGAAATATCATCTAGGTGTTCCCACTGCAGTAGCCAATGGGAGAGGAGGGAAGCCAGCCATGCTGTGGGAAGGGGCACCGGGCAGCAGGGGAAATCTGCACTGCAGGGAGTGATTAGGGTGTGCCTGGGCACACCTGGCACACCCTGTGCGCACGCCTATGAAAATTTTATAATGTATGACATCCTTAATAAGAATGTCACCACATGATCCCTGTGACTGACTTAAAGGAGAAGTACAGCTAAAGCTCTTAAGCTCTCAAATCACCCCCATCATCTCATTAGACAGAATCAAACTTTCACTCCCATGAAGCCTGGAGACTAAATCATTCTACCACCTACATCATTCCGGGAGAATGAATCAGACAATCATCTGCATCATCCCATGGAGCGGAATTAAACTTTCACTCCCATGATTCCTGGGTACTAGATCAGATTACCTCCACCATCATTCCAGGAAATCAGACTATAAACCCCATCATCCTTGAAGAATTAATCAATCTCTCTCCCTTATCAATCCAGAACACTAAATCAGACTGTCACCCCATCATATCAGGAAACTGACTCAAACTATCACTCCCATCATCCCAGGAGACTTAATCAGACTATAACCCCCATCATCCTTGGAGATGAATCAGACTATCACCCCCATAATTTCTGGGGTCTGAATCAATCTATAACCCCCCATAATCCCAAAAAATGAAAGAGCGAATCAGACTATTACCACCACCATCCCATGAGGTGCAATCAGACTATCATCCAAACCATTCTAGATTTATCATCTCATTTATCAAACTTTTATCATCCCAGGAGACTAAATCAGACTATCATCCAAATCCTCCCTGGGGACGGAATCAGAAGATTACCACCGTCATCCTATAAGATGCAGTCAAACTATTACTCCCATTATCCTCCGAGACACATTCAGACTTTCACCCCCCTCATCCCTGGGGACTAAATAATCTATCTCCCCTATTATTCCAGAAGACTAAATCAGAATATCACCCCCATCATCCCAGAAGACTGAATCAGATTACCATTCCCATCATCCCAAAAGAGTGAGTCAGACTATCACTCCCATCATCCCAGGAGGCTTAGTAAGCCTATCACCCCATCATCCCTGGGGAATCAATCGATCATCCCAGAAGACTAAACTATCAATTATCTCTGGAGACTAAATCAGACTATTACCCCCATCATCCCATGGGATGGAGTAAAACTTTCACTTCCATGATCCCTGGAGAATGATTTAGACTACCACCCCCATCAATCTAGGAACATGAATCAGTCTATCACCCTCATCATCCCATGAGACACAGACAGACTATCACCCCCATCTTCTCTTAGGACTGCATCAGACAAACACTCCCATTATCCCATAAGACAGAACCAAACTTTCACTCACATGATCCCTGGAGACTGAATCAGACTACCACCCCCATCATTTCAGGAACATGAATAAGACTATCACCCTCATCATCCCATGAAACCTAATCAGAACCCCATCATCTCTCGGGCAGCACAGTGGTGTAGTGGTTAGCACTTTCACCTAGCAGCAAAAAGGGTCGCTGGTTTGAATCCCAACCACGACAGTGACGACACCATCTGCCTGGAGTTTGCATGTTCTCCCTGTGCCTGGCTGGGTTTCCTCTGGGAACTCCGGTTTCCTCCCACACTCTAAAGAAATGCTGGTAAGTTAATTGGCTCCTGTCCAAATTGGTCCTAGTATATGTATGACTGTGAGTTAGGGCCCTTAGGTTGTAAGCTTCTTGAGGGCAGGGACCGATGTGAATGTACAATGTATATGTAAAGCGCTGCGTAAATTGGTGGCGCTATATAGGCACCTGAAATAAATAAATAAAATAAATCTCTGAAGACTGCATCAGACTCCCCTCATCCCAGGAGACAGTATTAAACTTTTACTCATATGCTCCCTGGAGACTGAATCCACCCACCACCCATGGAGATTCAATCAGACTATCAACCCCATCATCTCATGATATGGAATAAAACTTTTACTCACATGATCTCTGGAGACTGAATTGGACTATCGCCTAGGGTTGCCACCTGTTCGGGATTAACCCGGACAGTTCGGATTTGGAATCATGCATCCGGGTTTCAGACTGTCTGAGACCCGGACACATTATTCAGACCGGACTATGGCCTCCCAGCAGGGTTGTTGGCTGCAGTTGTCTAAGCTGAGAGTGTCTGTTACACTCTCTTTTACACTTCTCAATCCCCCCAAACACACACACAGATGGGAAAGAGGGCTCGATCTGCACCTCATTCTTGGGCCCCCACCCCTCTGTGTCTGCCCACACTCCAACCGTCAGCGCTGTACCCCAGAAAAAGAAAGTGGGGACGGAAAATTTGAAGCCCAGCAGCCTCAGATACATCTGGATGAGAGGTGATGACTGCCAAAGGGTGAGTGAGCTCACCATCCATTCCTGTCTGTGACTGAAGTCTCCCCCCTTCTCTCTCCTGCCTCTAAATGAGTACACCAAGGTAAATCAGGGTTCTCAGAGCTCCCCTTACATCAGAGTTCCCCTTTACACCAGAGGCCACAGTGTTCCCCCTTACATCAGAGTCCTCTCCGTACACCAGAGCATCCCTTATATTAGAGTCCGCAGAGTTCTCCCTTACATCAGAGTCTGCAGAGTTCCACCTTACAGTGAAAGGGAATTCTGTAAGGTTCTGTAAAAAAGGGAAACTCTGTGGACTCTGGTGTAAAGGGGGACACTTGTGATTAACTTCATATGATTAGAAATTTTATTTAATAGCAACATCTATGCAAAGTTTATCTATGCATACTATGAAAAAAAATTGCTGTGCGACGCTGAAGTGTTCGGGTTTGACTTGAAGAAATGGTGGCAACCCTACTATCGCCCCACCATCCCAAGAAACGTAATCAGGCTATCACCCCCATCATCCCATGAGACACACTCAAACTATTACTCCCATTAACCTTGCAGACAGATTCGTCCCCCTCATCCCTAGGGATTTAATTAGACTATCACTCCCATCATCTCATGACAAGCAATCCCATGAGTAAAACTTTTACTCCCATGATCCTTGGAGACTGAACCAGACTACTACTCCATCATTACAGAAGAGTGGATCAGACTATCACCCTTATCATCCCATGAGACAACATCAGGCTATCACCCCCATCATTGGGGACTGAATTAACCTATCTCCCCTATCATCCCAGAAGTCTAAATCACCCCCATTGTCCTAAGAGACTAAATCAGACTATTACTTCCATCATCTCATGAGATTAAATCAGACTGTCATCCCCACAGTCTCTGACAATGCAACAGACTATCACCCCCATTACTTCAGGAGACTGAAGCAGACGATCACACCTATCAGCCCATGAAACTGAATTAGGCTATCACCCTCATCATCACATGAGACGCAATAAGACCACAACCACCATCATCCCAGGGGACTGATTCAAACTATAACCTCCATCATCCCAGGAGACTGAATAAGGCTTTCAACCCCATCATCCCAGGAGAATGAATCAGGCTATGACTTTCATCATCCCAGGAAACTGCCACAGACTACCACCCTCATCATCCCAAGAGACTCTATCAGAGTATCGCCTCCATCATCCCTGGGGACTTAATCAAACTATCACCTCTAACATCCCTGGACACTGAATCAGACTATCACCCCCATTATCTTTAGAAATTAATCAGACTATCACCCCCATTATCCCTGAGGACTGAATCAATCTATCACCCTCATTATCCCAGAGGACTAAATCAGATTACCACCCTCATTTTTTTATGAGTCAGACTATAATCCCCATCATCCGCAGGAACTGTTTTGGACAATCACCCTCCCCTATCATCCCTGGGGACTAAATCAATCTATCACCTCCATCATCCCATGAGGTTAAATCAGACTTTCACCCCCTTCATCCCTGGGGACCGAATCAGACTATCACCCCAAACTCTCGAGAAGAGTGAATCAGACTATCACACCCATCATCTCATGAGACAAAATAATACTATCACCCCGATGATTCCTGAAGACAGAATCAGACTATCACCTCTGTCATGCCTTGGGACTAAATCAAACTATCACCCCCATCATCCCAGCAGACTGAATCAGACTATCACCTCCATCATGAGACAGAATCTGATCAACACATTCTTCATTCCCGGAGAATGAATCAAACTATCTCCCCCATCTTTTCTGAAGACTAAATCAGACTATCACCCCCAATTTTTCTGGAGACTCAATCCGACTATCACCCCCATCATCCCATCAGACAAAAACAGATTATCATTCATATCATCCCTGAGGACCGATTTAGACTATCACCTCCAGCACTCCAGAAGACTGACTCAGACTATTTCCCCAATCATCCTCGGAGACGGAATCAGCCTATCACCCCCACAATCCATGTGAACTGAATTAAAGTGATTTTAAGTGCACCATCAATGTTCCTGGCTCCTCCTCTTTTTGGTCTGCTAGCATCGAGAGCCATTTCCTATTGTGGCACACCTGCGGGCCCGATCCGGAGCTGCACTGCCTCTGTCCACAGACACAGATAGCGAGCTTGGCCCCGCCCCCACTCCCTTGTCACAGGATTTGAATGACAGCAGCAGAAGCCAATGACGTCCTCTGCCTCAGCAAAGCCTGTGAGACCAGGAAGTGAGGGAAGAGCCATTGCAGACGGGTACAGCACTGTCGAGTTAGGGTAAGTATTGGGGTGGTGAGGGGGCACTACTTTTATCTAAGCATTTTTTACGTTAATGCCAATGTCAAACTTTAACCTTCATCAAGCTTAAAGACTGAACTAGACTATTACTCCCATAATTCCACGAGACCACCCCCATCAAATCATTCTCTGCGGCTATTACCTTTTGTACCACCCCCCCCCCCCCCTTTAGAATGTAAGCTCTATGAGCAGGGCACTCCTGTACCTTCTGTATTGAACTGTACTGTAATTGTAAATTGTAAAGCGCTGCGTAAACTGTTGGCACTATGTAAATTGTGTATAATAATAATATAATAATAATAACTATCACCCCTATCAATCTTTGGAGAGCGATTTAAACTGTTTGAATCAGGCTATCGCCCTCATCCTTCTAGAACACTAAATCAGAATAGCACTCCCATCATCCAAAATGAGACTACCACCCCTATTACTACAGAAGACTCATGAGACAGAATTAGACTACCATCCCCATCATCCTTGAAGACTGAATTAAACTATAACCCCCATCATCCCATGAGACTGGATAGGACTATCACCCTCATCATTCCAGTAGACTGAATCAGACTAACACCTCCATCATCCCATAAGACAGAATCAGGTTATGACCCCCATCATCCTCAGAGACTGAATCAGAATATCATCCCCATCATCCCTGGGGACCAAATAAGACTACCCCCCTATGACTCCAGAAGACTGAATAAGACTCTCATGCCTATCATCCCAGGAAGCCAAATCAGACTTTCACCCCTCACATACTATGAGACTAAATCATACTATCACCCCCATCATCCTGGAGGACCGAATAAGATTACCATCCCCACCATTCCAAGAGACTGGATCAGACGATCACCCTCATCATCCCATGGGACATTATCACACTTCCAACCCCATAAACCTGGAGACTGAATCGGACTATCACCTCCATTATAGTTACATAGTAAGTCTGGTTGAAAAAAGACACAAGTCCATCCAGTTGAACCAACAGAAGGGGAAAAAAATACAATCCTATATATACAATCCTATCCCCACAATTGATCAAGAGGAAGGCAAAAAAAAAAACCCCCCAATAAAGCATGATCCAAATTGCTCCAGCAATCAGATATTCCCTGGATCAACTTTACCTATAGATATGTGGCGCCATGCTCCCAATGAGTGGGCGCTATATGTTGAAATTATAGATGTCTGGGCATTAGTTTGGCCCAGAGAGATTTATTTAAATTGTGGCACCGTTTTTTCAGTTCAGCTGGTTGCATGATTTTCCCCCCACCAGTGGGTGTCGCTGTCACCGCTGGTCAGGGTTGGAAAGGCAACAGGCTGGACGTATTGGGTACCTCTTTCCCAGAAGCAGCCCAGGGGGCGTGGTGAACCCGCTGTGCATGCTGGGAGAGGGTACTTAAGGGGCGGACGCCATTTTGTGGGGTTCGTTCGTCGATCCTCACCTGAGGGCCCTCCTGGCCTCAGGGATGTGTTGGCAGTTCCCGCCTCGGGGTCACGTTGGCCCAAGGTCTCGCAACTGAGATGTAGGCCCAGGAGTTACTGGGGCCTACCGATCCGGGGATGATCCTGTGTCGCCTTGCCTGATGGAAGGGACCGAGCAATTGAGGACTCAATTGGAGGATGTACCCGGATCCCAAAATTCTACCTCACAGTGCTGCCGGAGCGGCTGAAAGATACTGGCACTGAGAGCTGTGTTCTTTCTCAGGGAGCTAACCCAGTGAGGGGTTATACGAGTCTGTGGCAGAGACTATCTTTGATCGAGTTTCGCACCGGTTGGTAGGCCGGTGAGAGTGGGCCTATCCGGTGGTTGCTGAGTCCAGCGTGGAGACAGTCGCTCCTCTGGACCTAGGAGATTTCTGTGATCGACAAGTAAGATACCTGAGTCCTCCCCATCCCTTCAATCCCCTCTGTTGGAAAGTTTATTCAATAAAACCCTTGAAAGAGACTTTGTGTTGATGCAGACATTTCTTCCGGAAAACTCTTCAAGGAGAACCCCTGAGCCGAACATTTGGAACAGTAAGGTAACGTACAGACCCAAAACTAAACCAGCAGCTCCTACAGTGGTACCGCTACAGATATTAATCAGGGCTTTTTTTCTCAGAGAATAGGTGCAGGACCTCCCCAGCAACAATAGATCGCCATGCAAAAATAGATCTCCTCCAGGAACAATAGATCCCCCAGCAGCCAGCATCAATAGACCCCCTAGCACACCCCAGTACCCCTTTCCATTACATGCATTCAGTGCTGGAGGTGCCGGAACCACGTTCCCGCTGAAAAAATGCCCTGAATATTAGTATCCAGTTATATTATGTGTATCTTGAAAAGAATCCAGGTCTTTCTTTAAACGATCAAGAACAACCTCTTAAAGGAAGTCTATTCCACATTTTCACAGCTCTTACTGTGAAGACGCCTTTCCGTATTTGGAGATTAAAGCCTCGTACACACGGCCGAGATTCTCGTCAGGAAAAAAACGTTGTTTCTCCTGACGAGAATCTTGACAAGAAACTTGTCCCGGCCAAGCGCACACACGTACGATTCAAAAGAACCGCCGTTCTTTTGAATGGCACGAACGCGGTGACATCATCGACTACGACGAGCGTGCGCTCGTCACATTCGATGCCATTGCCGCCATCTTGCTACACCCTATGCCTAGGAAGCTACCGCGCATGCGTCAAAGTCATTTCGAGCATGCGTGGGTTTCCATGGCGACAGGTAAGTGTACACACGCTCGGGTTTCTCGTCGAGAAACAGGCCGACGAGATTCTCTACGAGAAAAAAGTCCGCAGGTCTTCTTTTTTCTCGTCGAGAATCTGGTCAGTTTTCTTGACGAGAAAACTGAAAGCCGCGTACACACAGACGGTTTTCTTGGCAAGAAATCTCTCCCGGCAGTTTTCTTGTCGTTTTTTGCAGAGAAAACCGGTCGTGTGTACGCGGCCTCAATCTCTTTTCCACCAGAAGTAAAGAGTGCCCCATTGTCCTCTGTGATGACCTTAAAGTGAATAACTCAATACCAAGTTCACTATATGGATCATGTATGTATTTGTACATGTTGATCATATCCCCCCCTTAATCTCCTCTTCTCAAGAGAGAATAAATTCAGTTCCTCTAATCTTTCCTCATAGCTGAGCTCCTCCATGCCTCCTATCAGTTTGGTTGCCCTTCTCTGCACTTTCTCCAGTTCCCCGATATCCTTTTTGAGAACTGGGGCCCAAAACTGAACTGCATATTCCAGATGAGGTCTTACTAATGATTTGTACAGGGGGGCAAAATGATATCTCTCTCTAGAGTCCATTCCTCTCTTAATTAGGGTTGTCCCGATACCGATACTAGTATCGGTATCGGGACCGATACCAAGCATTTGCGCGAGTACTTGTACTCGCGCAAATGCTCCCGATGCCCAGTCCGATACTTTTTTTTTTTTTTTTTTCTCAGAGCGGGGGGTGGAGAGCAGGGCGGAGACCGGGGCGGAGAGTGTGCGGCGGGGGGCGGAGAGTGTGCGGCGTGGGACGGAGAGCAGGGCGGAGAGCGTGGCGGGGGCGGAGACCAGGGCGGAGAGCGGGGCGGGGGGCGGAGACCAAGACGGAGAGCGTGGCAGAGACCAGAGCGGAGAGCAGAGCGGGTCTTCAGGCGGGTAAGTAAAATTAATCTGATCCAATTGCCTTGCCTGTCTGCTGCTCAAATGCTACCTGTTCCCCCTTCACCTCCATGCCGCCGTCCCCCTCCGTGCTGCCGCCCCCTCCGTGCTCCTCCTCCACCCCCTTGGTATCTCAGGATGGAGAGCGGAGGTAGGAGCCGGTAAATCCGGCTCCTTACTTGTCGGAATGTACAGAGTCATCACTGACTCTGTCCATTCACATAACTGAAACATCGTAAACTGTGTTTACAATGTTTCAGTTTATGAATGGAGAGGAGCCGCTGTCTTCTCTCCATTCATTTTCAGCGCAGCTGAGGCTGCTGAGAGAGGGACTGGGGAATATGTGTCCCTAGTCCCTTTCTCTGTCTCAAAGGGGAGATGTCAGAGGTCTGTTAAGACCCCTAATATCTCACCAAAGCCCCCCACAACAGGGCTGCTAAAAAAAAAAAGAATAAAATAAAAATGAATTGTAAAAAAAATAAAAGAAAATAAAACACACACACTGACACTGTCCACCCCCCCCCCCCCCCTTAAAAAAATAAAGCATTGTAAAAAATAAAAAAATAAAATAAATAGTAAAAAAAAAAAAAAAAATACTGACACATGAGATTAAAAAAAAGTATCGGTATTCGGTATCGGCGAGTACTTGAAAAAAAGTATCGGTACTTGTACTCGGTCTTAAAAAAGTGGTATCGGGACAACCCTACTCTTAATACAAGAAAAGGTTTTGCTCACTTTGGAAACTGCAGCTTGGCATTGCAGGCTATTATTAACCACTTCAATACTGGGCATTTTCACCCCCTTCCTGCCCAGGCCACTTTTCAGTTTTCAGCGCTGTCGCACTTTGAATGACAATTGTGCAGTCATGCAACACTGCACCCATATGAACATTTTTTTTATAATTTTTTTCCCCACAAATAAAGCTTTCTTTTGGTGGTATTTGATCACCTCTGCGGGTTTTATTTTTTGCGCTATAAACAAAAGAAGAGCGACAAGTTTGAAAATAACACAATATTTTTCGCTATAATAAATATCCCAATTTAAATTTTTTTTTTAAAATTTTCCTCAGTTTAGGCCGATTTATATTCTTCTACATATTTTTGGTAACAAATATCGCAATAAGCATATATTGATTGGTTTGCGCAAAAGTTATAGAGTCTACAAAATAGGGGATAGATTTATGGCATTTTTATTTTTTTTATTTTTTTTTACTAGTGATGGCGGCGATCTGCGATTTTTATTGTAACTGTGACATTGCGGCGGACATATCGGACACTTTTGACACTATTTTGGGACCATTCACATTTATACAGTGATCAGTGCTATAAAAATACACTGATTACTGTGTAAATGTGACTGGCAGGGAAGGGGTTAACACTAGGGAGCGATCAAGGGGTTATATGTGTTACCTAGGGAGTGATTCCAACTGAAGGGGGAGGGGACTCACAAGGTGAGGAGACCGATCGGTGTTCCTCTGTGCTGGGAACACACGGATCGGTCTCCTCTCCCCTAACAGGATGTGGATCTGGATTTATGTCCCTGCTCGGAGCGCACTCTCTGCGACCCAAGCCCACCCTATATTGAAGCCTATTAGAGCCTCTGGCTCTAATCGCTGCTTCAAAAAAACAGCCCTTCTGCATTGTAATCCATGCGTCGGTGTCCTGAAAGGGGCCGGACGCTTAAATAGGGGAGGCAACGAACAGGGGGGGTCGCCCGTGCGACCTTAATGAACGGGCCGCCCCCATTTGTGATCTACCAAAACCCCCAGATCCTTCACCATTGATCCTCCCAGTTGTACGTCCCCTAGTATGTATGATGCATGCATATTCTTAGCCCCCAAGTGCATAGCTTTACATTTATCAACATTAAACCTCATCTGCCACATACAGTGCCTTGAAAAAGTATTCACACCCCTTAAAATTCTCCACGTTTTGTCATGTTACAACCAAAATCATAAATAAGAAAGCCAGTATGGTGGCCCAAATTTATGGGAGGAGCCCGGAGGGTATATATTCAGCCCACTGCCCTGTCGGTTCCAGTGCGAAATACGTTGACGTCACTAGGCCAACTCTTCCCCGCTCAGTTCGTTGTCCATGAGACTAAGTGTTTGATTCTTCAAGTGTTGCGACTCTTCTGTTCAGGGTCATCATAGGCGGTTCTTGATTTTCTGTTGCAGGTAGGATTCGTACCTTTTGTACCATACGCTCGGTGTTTTACCTCTCTCGCAAACGACAAGTCAACCGCAGGTTTAGATATATATTAAGAGTAGTGTTTGGCGACCTGAACATGCCCATCGCGGAGCATAAAGTAGAAGGTCCGGCTCAGTCTATCAAGTTTTTAGGCATCAGTCTAGACATCCGCTCCATGCAGGCCAGCCTCCCACCCGACAAGTTGTTCTGGATCAGGTTGGTCATTCATGCCTGCTTGGCTCTGATGAAGCAGCTGTGCGCTTCGAAACGTGTCAGCCGGTAGTGCGCCCCATCACGTCCATCATGATCGGTTGGAGTGTGGTTTGGGTTCCACATGCTACAGCCCTCCAAGGCACCATTTGTACATTGCGAACAATTGTACTATCTTTGTGAGTACCTTTCTGTTGCTTTTAATTGAAATAAAATATCTTAACGATATTACACTAGGCTGGTGCGCCCTTGTTCTTTCTTTTTTCGTTTGGTCATTCATGCCTTCGCCCGTTCACATGTTTGTACCAAGAAGCAGCTACAGTCCTTGCTAGGCATGCTCAATTTCACAAAGAGGATTATTCCTCAGGGGCGTTCCTTCATCTCATGACTTTTCCTGTCGCAGGCACAGGACCCTGATCAAATCCTCAGATTGGACCAAGCAGCGATCGCTGATCTGCCTATGTGGGACGAGTTCCTGGAAAACTAGAATGGGGTGTTCATGTTCATCCCGGTAGCATCTGCCTCATCACCTCATGTAGTGACGGTTGCAGCGGCCTCCACAGGCTTTGCAGCAATTTTTGGCCCTCACTGGTTTGCAGGACCGTGGCCACAGGAGATTATGCTGATCCCTGGGTTTAGTCCGTTGTCCTCTTTGTTCAAACTCTATCCCATAGTAGCAGCAGCTCAGGTTTGGGGCCTGGATAGGGCAAACTTCTTCACGGACAACCTGGCCACGATCAAAATCATCAATAAAGACAGGTCCAAGTCCTTGGCCATTATGTCCTTTCTACGCAGGCTAGTGCAGGCATCCCTACAGTACAAGTTCAATGTACACGTTACCTTTATTTCCGGCCAGTGCAACCTCGCAGCAGATGCGCTGTCCCGCTTTACCTTTTCATTATTCTTTCAACAGAATCCCGGAGCCGACCCGACCACATCTCCCGTCCCACCTTGGTCGCAGCTGATGATGGGCTGAATGGCCACTTACGCAACGCTACCCAACTGATAAACCAATCTCTGTCCCACAACACATTAAAGGCCTACCTCAGCACCTGGAACACTTACTGCAGGTTTCGAGTCTCGTGTCCCAGTTTGGGGACAGGCAACATCAAGCATATCCTGGCTTTCATGTCATATTGTCATATTGAACTGACATTATCCCACAATACTTGGCTGTACTTGGCCGGCATTCAACATTTTATTGTCCTTACAGGACCCCGAGAAGCCTTCCCTGTTCACAGCCCACACAGTCAAAGATATCTTATGAGGTATCCAGAAGCACCAACCAATGGCCGCAGGCAAATGCTTACCCATTTCAAGTGCCACATTCCGGGACATGTCAGTTATCCTTTCACAGTCCCCCTTCAGGTTACTGCCTAGCCTGGTCCTCAAAGTTGCCAAAGCAGATTCCCCCCATCACAGACTGACCTATCACAGAACCCCCCTCACAGTCCTCTATCGATAGTAGACTCCTGTCCTTTTCATAACAGTGCAGCACTCCCCCCTCCCCACAGAGCCTTACCTTATTCACACAAGTTTGAAAGCACGCCAGCCCTGGACAACAGGCAGAACTTATCACGTTAAAGGTGGGTGATTGATTGCTGGGACTGCCCTGCTGTGTAGCAACAAATCACCCACTTCCTAACTTAAAAAGTCCTGCCCTTTGTCCAGAGCAGCCACGTTTCAGGTCACGTGTGAATAAGACAGGCAGTGTGGGGAGGGGGCAGTGCAGCGATCTTATCAAAAGGACAGACCCGTGTGCACCTGCCATGCTATCAACATAGAAATGGCAGGCAGGCAGGCAGGCGAGCTGGCGGCGGGGAGAGGACACACAGGCAACTATTTACTGAGGGCGGAACTGGACTCCGGCCTGCCATTTAGTGATGCATGTTATAGCATGTGAACAACAGTCAAAAAAGCCAACACGTTTCGGCCATCAGGCCTTAATCATGGCCATCATTAAGAGCCATGATTAAGGCCTGATGTCCGAAATGCGTTGGATGTTTGACTGTTGTTTGCATGTTATAATAAAACGATGTGTTAGCCAACTTCCATGGCACCAGTCTTTTTCTCTTTTTTGCATGTATCACCCCATTAAGCTAGATGACTAAATTAGACTACCTTCGCTATCATCCCATGAGTCTGAATCAGACTATGACCTGCTGCATCACTGGGGACCAAATCAGAATATCACCCCCATCATTCCAGGAGACTGAATAGGACTTTTACCCCCATTAACCCTGGAGAATGAATCAGACTAGCACCGCCATCATCCCAATAGACTGATTATCACTATCACCCCCCATCATCCCATGATATGGAATCCAACTTTCACCCCTATAATCTCTGGATCTCTGGAGACTGATTCAGACAACCATCCATTACTATCATCCCTAGGGACTGAATTAGACTATCATTACCATCATCCAATGACATGGAATCAGACTTTCACCCCTATGATTCCTGGAGACTGAATCAGAATTTCACTCCCATCAACCCTGAGGACAGAATTAAACTATCACCCCCCTCACCCCAGGAGTAGGGATGAGCTTCGTGTTCGAGTCGAACATACGTTCGACTCGAACATCGGCTGTTCGATCGTTCGACGAAGATCGAACGATTTGGGCCGTTCGCGCCAAATTCGAGTGACGCGAACGGCCCACAATGCACTACGCCATCGCAGTGTCATCCAGGCGCTGTGATTGGCCAAGCATGCACTGTGACCCCGCATGCTTGGCCAATCACAGCGCCGGCAGCGAGGAGAGCAATGATTGGCCACAGGCAGGATGCCTGTGGCCAATTATTGCTGAGGGGGTTTAGTACACGCCCCACACTATAAAAGGCCGCCAGCGCGGCGGCCTTGTGTAGTGTGTTCCGGAGCAGGGAAAGAGAAGCATAGGCAGGGACAGTGTCATTATTTTTCCTTTACTAATCCTGGATTCCTTGTGTTTAGGGACAAATAAGGATAGGTAGGGAGAGTGTCAGTGACAGTGTGCTATTCTGTGCTAATCCTTGTTTGTAGGGACAGAGAGGTACAGTGAGGGAAAGTGTCAGTGTGCTATTCTGTTCTAAACCAATCTTGCTGAACCATATTTTCAATCCTTGAGTTTAGGGACAGAGAGGTACAGTGAGGGAAAGTGTCAGTGTGCTATTTGTGCTAAATCTTGTTTGTAGGGAGGGACAGAGTAGGACAGTGAGGGAAAGTGTCAGTGTGCTATTCTGTTCTAAACCAATTTTGCTGTTCCATATTTTCAATCCTTGAGTTTAGGGACAGAGAAGGACACTCGTGGCAATTTTCAGTGTGCTATTCTGTGCTAAATCTTGTTTGTAGGGAGGGACAGAGTAGGACAGTGAGGGAAAGTGTCAGTGTGCTATTCTGTTCTAAACCAATTTTGCTGTTCCATATTTTCAATCCTTGAGTTTAGGGACAGAGAAGGACACTCGTGGCAATTATCAGTGTGCTATTCTGTGCTAAATCTTGTTTGTAGGGAGGGACAGAGTAGGACAGTGAGGGAAAGTGTCAGTGTGCTATTCTGTTCTAAACCAATTTTGCTGTTCCATATTTTCAATCCTTGAGTTTAGGGACAAAGAAGGACAGTCGTGGCAATTTTCAGTGTGCTATTCTGTGCTAAATCTTGTTTGTAGGGAGGGACAGAGTAGGACAGTGAGGGAAAGTGTCAGTGTGCTATTCTGTTCTAAACCAATTTTGCTGTTCCATATTTTCAATCCTTGAGTTTAGGGACAGAGAAGGACACTCGTGGCAATTTTCAGTGTGCTATTCTGTGCTAAATCTTGTTTGTAGGGAGGGACAGAGTAGGACAGTGAGGGAAAGTGTCAGTGTGCTATTCTGTTCTAAACCAATTTTGCTGTTCCATATTTTCAATCCTTGAGTTTAGGGACAGAGAAGGACACTCGTGGCAATTTTCAGTGTGCTATTCTGTGCTAAATCTTGTTTGTAGGGAAGGACAGAGTAGGACAGTGAGGGAAAGTGTCAGTGTGCTATTCTGTTCTAAACCAATTTTGCTGTTCCATATTTCAAATCCTTGAGTTTAGGGACAGAGAAGGATAGGCAGGGGACAGTGTCAGTGTAATTGTTGCTAAGCCTCCTGCACAGTATACACCTGAAGGTAGCCCTTATTGCTCTTTTTCCCATCTCCCTGCAGGCCATCCATTAAAATGTCTGGAAGGCAAACAAGGAGAGGCAGACAGTCAGGAGGCAAAAAAAGAGGGCAAGCAGGCTCTGTGTCTGGGGGCAACAGTGCTGGTCGTGGACGCAGTGCATTGTCATCAGCACATGGCCATGGGACACGCTTGTCCTTCTTTTCGGCAGCTGGACATGTTGAGCCACATGATGCCGAAGACTTGGTAGAGTGGATGACCAAGCCCACCTCATCCTCCTCATCCTCTCTCACCCAGGCTCAGGGTACTGGCAAAGCAGCTGCCAAAGCGTCCTCTTCTCTGGTATCATTATCTTCATTAGTCAATCCTTCCCTAGACCCACCATGTCCTCCTCCTGAGGAGTCCCCCGAACTGTTTGAGCACAGTGTTGGGTACATGCTCCAGGAGGATGCCCAGCGTTTCGAAGGATCTGATGATGATACCCAGCTACAGGAAGGCAGCAGCGTGAGAGCAGAGAGAGGGGATGCTCAAGAAGGACACCAATCTGGCAGTCATGCTCCAGCAGCTGCAGCATACTGCCAGATTGGCTCCAGTGATGAGGAGGGAGGGGATGATGAGGTCACTGACTCCACGTGGGTGCCTAATAGGAGAGAGGAGGAGGAGGAGGAGGATGAGGAGGAGGCACATCTCCAACGAGGCAGGATGCCCTTGAGTGGCCAGCGTATGGGCAGCACACCGACGGAATCACACCGCAGAGCTCCGCCTGTGCAGGGCGCTGCCTCTGCCCGTCATTCAAAAAGTTCTTTGGTGTGGGCCTTTTTTGAGGCGAGTGCATCAGATCGCACAGCTGCTGTTTGCAACATATGTCTCAAGCGTATATCGCGTGGCCAAAACATCAGCCGCTTGGGCACCACATGCTTGATCAGACATATGTTGACCTGCCATGCAGCTCGTTGGCAAGCCTACCTTAAAGACCCACACCAAAGAACAAAGCTGACCTCTTCTTGCACCGCATCAGCTGGGATCTCCAACCCCACTATAACTTCAGTCCTCTCTGAAACATGCACTGAGAGGAATGAAGGTGTAGAATTAGGTGTGTCACAGGCAAGTACTTGCGGGCACTCTGCTAGCAGTACACCAACGTCCGATTCTAGCAGGCAAATTTCCCTGCCCCAGCTGCTGGACCGTCAAAAGAAGTTCACTCCCAGCCATCCACATGCCCAGCGGTTGAATGCTAGCTTGGCTAAATTGCTAGTGCTTCAACTGCTGCCTTTTCAGTTGGTAGACTCGGCCCCCTTCCGTGAGTTTGTGCAATGTGCGGTTCCTCAGTGGCAGGTTCCCAAACGCCACTTTTTCTCACGGAAGGCTATTCCGGCTCTCTACCGGCATGTGGAAGGCAATGTCTTGGCCTCCCTGGACAGGGCGGTCAGCGGTAAGGTGCATATTACCGCTGACTCATGGTCCAGCAGGCATGGACAGGGACGTTACCTTTCTTTCACGGCCCATTGGGTCACTCTTTTGGCAGCTGGGAAGGATGCAGGACAAGGTGCAGTAGTGTTGGAGGTTGTTCCACCGCCACGCCTCCAAAAAGCTACTACTGGTTGTGACACACCTCTCTCCTCCACCCCCTCCTCTTCTTCTTCCTCCATGGCCTCTTCCTGTGGTTTGTCCTCGGAACCAGCGGTGCTCCGTAGGCGTTCAAGGGGCTACGCAAGTACGCAGGCAAAAAGATGCCATGCCGTGCTTGCGCTGGTGTGTTTGGGGGACAGGAGCCACACTGGGGCAGAGGTCCTGTCTGCTCTGCAGGGGCAGGCCGAGAGGTGGTTGACGCCACGCCAGCTTAAGCCAGGAATGGTGGTTTGCGACAATGGCACCAACCTCCTCTCCGCCCTCCGACAGGAACAACTGACCCATGTGCCCTGTATGGCTCACGTCCTTAACCTGGTGGTGCAGCGGTTCTTGGGCAGGTACCCGGGCTTACAGGATGTCCTGAGGCAGGCCAGGAAAGTCTGTGTGCATTTCCGCAGATCTTATAATGCCAGTGCTCGCCTGGCTGAGCTGCAAAAGGAGTTGAACCTGCCCAAGAACCGCCTTATATGTGACATGCCCACCAGGTGGAACTCAACGTTGGCCATGCTGCAGCGGCTGCACACGCAGCAGAGGGCCATCAATGAGTACCTGTGCGACTACGGCACCAGGACAGGGTCAGGGGAGCTCGGGTTTTTTTCACCACGCCAGTGGGGCATGATCAGGGATGCATGCACTGTCCTGGCACCATTTGAGGAGGCCACGAGGATGGTGAGCAGTGACAGTGCATGCATCAGTGACACTGTACCTCTTGTCCACCTGTTGGAGCACACGCTGCGTGGAATAATGGACAGGGCACTTGAGGCAGAACAGAGGCAGGAAGAGGAGGACTTCCTTGCCTCTCAAGGCCCCCTTTACCCAGACAGTGTTCCTTCTGTCCCACCCATCGCACAGGAAGAGGAGGAGGAGGAGGAGGAGGAGGATTGTGTCAGCATGGAGGTGGAGGCTGGCACTCAGCATCATCAGCAGCAGTCTTTTAGGGATGATTTACAGTCCCAAGAAACCAGTGGACTTGTACGTGGCTGGGAGGAGGTGGCTGCGGATCATGTCGTCCTTAGTGACCCAGAGGACTCCGGACTGAATGCCTCAGCTAACCTACGCTGCATGGCCTCCCTGATCCTGCAAAGTCTGCGGAAGGATCCTCGTATTCTTCGGATCAAGGAGAGGGACCATTACTGGCTGGCCACTCTCCTTGATCCACGGTACAAGGGTAAGGTTGCGGACCTTATCGTACCGTCGCAGAGGGAGCAGAGGATGAGACAACTCCGGGAGCCCTTGCAGAAAGGTCTGTGCAACGCGTTCCCAGAGACTGGGAGGTTACAAACTCCTGGTCCTGGACAACGAGTTGCTGAGGCTTCGGGCAGTCAAAGAAGGAGCGGTGGGGAAGGTGGCCGTCTGACCGATGCGTTCAGACAATTCTTTAGTCCGCAGCCCCAAAGTATGATCGGTTCCAGCAACCATCGCCAGCGTCTGATATACATGGTCCAGGAATACCTAGGGGCAAGGTCAGACTTGGACACCTTCCCCACCGAAAATCCTCTGGCTTACTGGGTCTTGAGGATGGATCACTGGCCAGAGCTTGCACAGTATGCAATTGAGCTACTGGCCTGTCCTGCATCCAGCGTTCTTTCAGAACGCACATTCAGTGCTGCTGGAGGATTTGTCACGGATCACAGGGTGCGCCTGTCCACCGACTCAGTTGATCGACTGACTTTCATCAAGATGAACCAGTCTTGGATCACCACCAGCTACCACACACCAGATGCTGATATAACAGACTAATTGATTTTAAAATGTCACATCCCTTCAAGACTGATGCTGATGCTGAGTGCCTGTGCTGTTATGTTGACTGGCTATCCTCCTCCTCCTCCTCAATGATACGATTAATGATGATAGCTTGGAAGATCATTTTGGTTTATGGGTGACGCCACCAGTGGCTAAGGCCCAATTTTTCAGCCCCTGTTTAACAGGGGCGTGTAATTAAAATTTTTGATGCAATACTTTGCAACAGGCCTCATTGCTGTGCTCCAAGTACAGTATCTGTGAGAGGTTGCAGTGTTGTGCCACCAGTGCCTAAGGCCCAATTTTTCAGCCCCTGTTCAACAGGGGCATGCAATTATAATTATTGATCTAATAATTCACAGCAGGGCCCATTGCTGCGCCCACCAAGAGTAACTGTCAGGCCTTACAGTGTTGTGGCACCAGCACCACCATCAAAGGCCCAATTTTTACTACCACTGATCAACAATTATATGTAATTACAATTCCTGATATAATAGTTGACAGCAGGGCGTTCCAGCACCCACCAAGAATAACTGAGAGTGTTTTCAGTGTTGTGCCAACACCAACACCTAAGGGGCCAATTTCTGCAGAGTATATACGGCAGGTCCCTACTTTCAAACATCCAACTTACAAACGACTCCTACTTGCAAACGGAAGAAGACAACAGGAAGTGAGAGGAAATCTACCCCTTGGAAGGAAAATTCTCTCCTGTAAGAATTAATATGGGAGAAAGGTGTCTCCTCTCTACTGATGCTTTATCAACAATCCTTGTTTCAATAAAAACACCACATTTCAAAAACAGTTGTCATTGGGACGCAAAGTGAGGTGAAATGTTCTGAACAGGGGCACAGACAGCAAAAAAAATGTGACAGGGGTGATAACCGTTCCCTATGTTTTCCAAAAAGCTAAAAAAAAGGAATTTGGCCTGGAGCTACACTTAAACAATGCAGCTGTTCAAAATTACAAACAGATTCTACATAAGAACAAACCTACAGTCCCTGTCTTGTATGCACCACCTGTATACGGCTGTTCAGAGTATATAGGGCCTTTTTTATTTTGTGTGCGGGGTTCCCCTTAATATCCATACAAGACCCAAAGGGGCTGGTAATGGGCTGGGGTAGGGGGGGGGGTTGATGGGGTAGCTATGCCATTTTTCATAAAGATTTTCATCCATATTACCGGGACCAGACATTACATTAAAGCCGCAAGCAGTTTTAAATGGCTTT
Organism: Rana muscosa; assembly: GCA_029206835.1. Lineage (NCBI taxonomy): Eukaryota > Metazoa > Chordata > Amphibia > Anura > Ranidae > Rana > Rana muscosa. Next base: position 217,034,949 of record CM055126.1, read on the forward strand.
TTTTCCTTTAGAAGTGTCATTTTGTGCAGGGACAGTTCTAAACACGGGAAACACGTGGCACTTCACAGGCATACTTTAGACACCCCCCAGGTACAATATTTAAAGGAATATTTGACTTTTTTTTTTTCACTTTATGCATCATTAAAATGACTGCTCCCGGAAAACGTCCGTTTTTAAAACTTCTTTTTGCATTGATACATGTCCCCTGGTGCAGAACCCGGGTTCCCAAACTCTGTTTCGGACAATAACATGGATAATAGTCGTTATAATTAGCACTTTAGAATCCGAACATTCGCATCCATTGTATTTAATAGGGTTCTAATGTTCGTGCAAACTTTCGGTCCGTTCGCGGGTTCTGGTGCGAACCGAACCCGGGGGTGTTCGGCTCATCACTACCCAGGAGACTGACTTGAACTATTACTGCAATCATCCCTGGAGACTGAATCAGACCATCACTCCCATCATCCCATGAGTCGGAATCAGACTTTCCCCCATGATCCCTTAAGACTGAATCAGACTATCATCCCCATAATTCCAGAAAAGTGAAATCAGACTATGACCCCCATCATCCCTGGAGACTGAATCCCACAATCACCCCAATCATCCTATGACAAGTATTAAAGTATTAAGACCTTCACCCCTATGATTTCTGGAGACTATCATTCCTGGAGACTGAATCAAACTATCACCTCCATTATGCCAGAGGAATAAATCAGTGTAAACCATCATACCATGAGCCTAAATCAGACTATCACCTCCATCATCCCTTGAAAATTGAATCAGACTATCACCCCCACCAGTCCAGGACCAAAAAACGGAATCAAACTATCACCCTCAACATCCCATGAGAAGGAATCAGACTTTCACCTCTTTAATCCCTGGAGAGTGAATCAGACTATCACCCCCATCTTTCCAGGATTCTGAATCACACCATTACACCCATCATCCCTGGAGATTGAATCGGGCTATCACCCCCCAACATCCATAACAATTGAATCAGTCTATCCCCCCCCCCCCCACCACTCCAAGACCAGGAGACTGAATCAGACTATCACCCCCATCATCCCAGGAGACCAAATTAGACTAGCACCCCTTTCATCCTTTTTCAAAGATTTTATTCAGATTTAAAAATATATATATATATACAAACAATTAAATTCATTGAATAGTACAGGAAGGGTACAATATCCAATAGTTTATACAAATATATTGTAAATATTTAATTGACAGTCAAATAAATGTTTTCAATATTTGCAAGTAAAATAATAAACAGCAAAATTGAAATCAAATAAATATGTTTCCATTTGATTATTAGATATTTAGATATAAGCTTTCAAACTCTATTAAAGAAAACCCCCTTAATCCTAAGAGACTGAATAACACCCCCCCCCCCCCAATCCCTGGAGACAGAATTAGACTATCATCCCTATCATCCCGAATCGGACTATCACCTTTATCATCCCAGGATGCCAAATCCGACTAGAACTCTAACCCCCCCCCCCCCCCCCCTATTTGCCATTTCATTCAGAATTATTGCCACTGACCTGTCCTATATTAGGGCTGAGAAGAAATGACATCGAATTTTTGGGATTACAGGATAACATCAATTATTAGGAATAATAATAATCTATTAGGGAGATTTTTAGTGACTGACATATGATAACATGCCATATAATATATACTATTGTTTTTGGTTGTGGTCGGGCAGTGATAGGTCCGATATCGGATGGAGATCTCATCTACACGATATAACACAGAAGACTCATGGGATGATATCGCACAAGAAATAATCGTTGCCTTTCTAATCTGCTGATTTATCCTCCCAATCCCCAACTAAGTAGACGTCTATGGGGGAATGGTGGGAGGATTTTAAATTCGAATCGGATTTTCGGTGTTTGTCCTCAGCAGCCGATTCAAAACACAGCATGAACTGAACTCGCTCACTTCCTTTTCCAGGACGTATAAAGTCGTCCGTCGGTCGGTTCGTTAATAGCGGTCAGATATTTTTTTTTTTGTACGATAAAGAGAGCTTCTCCTCCCTGCTTTATATCACACCCAAGCTTACTGAGACCAGATCGGGCTGAATGATTGACAGGTGTATCTGCCAATGTGCCAATAAGATTGCATGAGCCGATATAGGAATCACACACAATGGGATCGGAAAGATTCTCCATTTTGTTCTGGTGATCGGACAGAAGACACTGCAGACAATATTCTGTTTTCTAAAGGATCGCCTGATACCCATATCGTATCTTATCGTATCATATCAGGACAGATCGTACAGTCTTGGTCATCTGTGGAATGAGTTCATGATACCCATGTATATGTGTATGTATATATATATATACTGAATTATAAACTATATACTGGACTATATTCTAAATACTGCATTATATTCTATATACTGGAATACATTACTATGTGGTCATACACTATGTACTGGATCATACATCATATACTGGATTATATACTGTATATTCGACTATACATCATATACTGGATTATATTCTGGACTATACATCATATACTGGATTATATTCTGGACTATACATCATATACTGGATTATATTCTGGACTATACATCATATACTGGATTATATTCTGGACTATACATCATATACTGGATATGGACTATACATCATACTGAATGATATATCCTTTACAGGACTATACATCACACACTGGTCTATATACAATATACTAGACTACATATCATATACTGAATTATAAACCATATAATTGACTATATTACACTGGTCTATATGCATTTACTCGGCTAAATTACGGTATAGACTATACTGGTATACTGAACTGCATCCCATATGGTGGACGATATACCAAATACTGGACTATGCATGCATCATATACTGTATTATATATCATATAATGGGCTATACATCAAGCATTGGATTATATATATCATAAACTGGACGATATACCATATATTAGACTATATAACATATTGACTATACACCATATACTGGATTAAATACCATATACTGGTCTATACACAATATAATGGATTAAATATCATTTGAATTACATAATATACTGTAGAAAGTACAGTATTACATATAAGACTATGGAATATATTATGTACTGTAATATAAGGGTTACATTACTTCTGGGGACAGGAGACGAATAAAACCAACCTATTCTTTCTTTCTTCATTCTAATAGATTATTATTATTATTTGTATTATTATTATTATTATTAGTAGTAGTAGTAGTAGTAGTAGTAGTAGTAGAAGTAGTGGTAGTAGAAGTAGTGGTAGTAGAAGTAGAGGTAGTAGTCGTTTTGGAAGTAGTATTCTTTTACATTTAATTTTAGTAGTAGAAGGAGTAGAAGTAGTAGTTCTTTTGGAAGTAGTATTCTTTTTTATTATTATTATTTGTAGTATTAGTAGTAGAAGGAGAAGGAGTAGAAGTAGTAGTAATTTTAGAAGTAGTATTATTTTGTATTATTATTATTAGTCGTAGTAGTAGAAGGAGTAGAAGTAGTATTTGTTTTGGAAGTAGTATTCTTTTTTATTATTATTATTATTATTAGTAGTAGTAGTAGTAGTAGTAGTAGTAGTAGTAGTAGTAGTAATAGTAGTAGTAGTAGTAGTAGTAGTAATAGTAGTAGTAGAAGTAGTAGTAGTAGTCGTAGAAGGAGAAGGAGTAGAAGTAGTATTCTTTTGTATTATTATTATTGTTGTTATTATTATTATGATATTTTTCATATTATCGAATTAGGGGATCTATCCGAATAGTATTGTCTTCATTTGTATTAATCATGTCACAAGACCAGAGATTGCTGTATGATTATATTGTAGACTTGGTTATGTTGAATATTCATTTTATGAGATGGAAATGTTCTGAAGGTTGGAAGAGATTTTGGAGATATTTTTTGTTACAATTTTTTCCACCTGGAAGTAATTGTCGCTAGAAATGTTTGTTTCCTATATCCTAATATCAAAGAAAATATCTCCTTATAGACGATCCCAGGAATCCATCAGACAAAAACGTAGAAGAAATCTGACCCTCTTACTATTTCCTCCACATAGAAAAAAGTAATTATAATTATTGTTTTACCATCAGAGATCAGAGATCCCAAAAAGTACCCTAAACGGATCCTTCCTTATCAGAAATGACTCAACCATACTGAATATTCCTCTTATCGTTGTATCACAATGGGATATCCCTCCTATCATTTTATCTCAATGGAATATAACTACTATCATTTGTATCACACTGGACGATAACTCCTATTATTGTATCACACTGGACGATAACTCCTATTATTGTATCACACTGGAATATATCTCCTATTATTGTATAACTGGAATATACTTATTATCACTGTATCACACTGGAAGATAACTCCTATCATTGTATCACACTGGAAGATAACCCCTATCATTCTATCACAATGCAATACACCGCCTATCGCTGTATCACAAGCTACTATTGTAACACTGGAATACATTATTATTATTGTATCCCACTGGAATATGTTTCCTATCATTGTATGACACTGGAATATAACTACTATCATTATATTACACTGGAATATAACTCCTATTATTGTATCACACTGAAACATTACTCCTATCATTGTATCACGATGGAAAATTCCTCCTATCATTATATCACACTGGATTATAACTCCTATCATTGTATCACACTGGAATACCCCCCCCCCCCCCTCTCCCAATCATTGTATCACTCTGGAAATAATCCTCTTATCATTGTATCACATTGGAATGTTTCTCCAGTAACATAACACATCATGGATTGTTAGAAATTGTAGATCTCTTGTTAAAAACATCCTATAGGGAGATCTAGGAGTCACACAGGAAAAGCTTATGATCCACTGGATCATGTTTACTGCTGCTTGTTGTAAAAAAACAAACAAACAATATCATCACCTGTAGTATTAGTAGTAGTAGTATTATTATTATTAGTAGTAGTAGTAGTTGTAGTAGTAGTGGTGGTAGTAGAATTTGTACTAATACAACTTGTGTTATAGGATTGGGGACAGATAAGGAATTGTATTGGACTGTTCTGAAATAATTTCGGTATCTATGATGATATTGGGTGGAAGAGATTATGATAAAAAATATTTGCACTAATTTCAAGTGTATAAAATAGTAATAATGATGTTATACATTTTATAATTTTATAATATAGGTAATATAAATTGTAGGATATCGATAATAATTGAATGAAACAGATATAAATTACATGACACTCATAAAAATTTAAAAATATTGTTTTAAATTGTAATATATTGATGTAAATATATCAATATTATGAAAAAAGGAATACAACGTATAACAGTATCTTACAACTGATAAAATAATATACATTTTATAATTTACTATAACAGTTTATTGCAATATATATTAATTACTACTATAAACAATAATACAGTATATTGTTATTTTATTATAAGAAACTATTCTACATTGTATGATGCTGATAATAATTGTAATTTTTTTTTTTTGTAAAAATTGTATCAGTAATTTTATACAGTTAATCAAAAATATCTTACAATATATAACAGCATTCTACAAAGTTTACTACTATCATATATAAATAAATCGTAATATGGATGTTAACTGCAAGCTGTTCTTATAAATTATAAGAAAAAGACATATATTGAATGATGTTGATAAAAATCAAATAATTTGTATTATGTGGATATGAACTGTATAATTCTTGTATAAATTGCATAACATTAATACAAATTGTCGAATTTTCATATGAATTGTATAATGCTGATATATCATTTGTATATAAACTGTATAATGCTTGTATAAAATTAATATAAATAGTATTATTTTTAAATAAACTGTATAATACTGATATTATTTGTATATTGTAGATATAAACTGTTTGTATAAATGGTATAATGTTGATATTAATTGTATAATTTTTAAATAAACTGTATAACACTGATATAATTTGTATATTGTAGATATAACTCTAATAAAAATAGTATCCTATTGTTTTGAATTGCAAAATATTGTTAGAAAGTAGAAGAAATTGTTATAAATTTCATAATATTGACATAGATTGCATATTGTAGATATAAACTGTATAATGTTTATTATATTAGTATAATATAAATACACATTGTATAATGTTGATATAAATAGAATAAATCTGATATAAATGTAACAATGTTATTATGAATTGTGTATTGCTCATATAAATTGCACAATACCGATTTAAAATGTATACATTTTGTTATAAATTGTAAAATACTGATATAAATGACATAATAGTAATATAAGATGTAAAATATTGATAAAAATGGTAAGCTCCTGGTAATAGTAGAGAGTTGCTCTTCTTCTCTCGGTGTGATATCATTCGCTATAATCAGAGAGGATTGTCACTGACATATCGGAATGAGCTTCGGAGGAGCTCCTGACTCACCTGAGCTGCAGGTCCGGCTCTCCTCCTCGGGCCCCGGACTTCTGTGTGGCCCCTGTGGCTCCCCCAGCAATAGGGCCGGTTGGCCATAGAATGTGGGAATGGCTGTGGCCCCCAAGAGCCCCAAACCAGAGCGGGCTGCCAGTAGATGGGCCCCTGGGGGGATGGGGGCAAGGTGGCCCCTGGGAGGGGTCGGTGGGTCCTTATTGAGTCCCAAAATCTCCTGGATGCCAAATCCTGTACTTCGGGGGGCTCCTGGGGGCCCCTCTCTGCCCGTCATCATGTCCAGTCCGGAGCCACAACTGACTGGTAGCCTTACCCGCGGCTTATATAACACCCCACCCGGGTGAGGGATCAGGCCCCGCCCCCTTGCAGGCGGCGACCAGCGGGTGTAGAATGGAGAGATCTTATCACACACATTTCTCATTATTATTATTTTGGGGCAGAAGATGAGAATATACAGAGAGAACCTAATGTGCAAAAATATATGACACCTGTCTGCAAGAAAGACTCTATCTATCTATCTATCTATCTATCTATCCTTCGGGTTACCTTTCAATCCTAGATAGTAGAAAAATAGGTATAAAATAGATAAAATAGTACATATATAAACAAATATGTATAGAATAGATAGACAGGCACAGACAAATAGATAACAGATTAGATAACTTAGTTGATAGATAGAAAAATAGATGCATAGATAGACAAAAAGTCTCTCTATAAAATCTATCTATCTATCTATCTTTCCTTCTATCTATATAATCTATTGATCTGTACATCTACTTATCAATAATCTATCCTTCTACCTATTTATCTATAATCTGTCTTTCCTTCTATCTATCCATCTATCCAACTATCCATCTATCTATCCATCTATCTTTCTTTCTGTCTATCTATCCTTCTATCTATATAATCTATTGATCTGTACATCTGATCTACTTATCAATAATCTATCCTTCTATCTATTTATCTATTTATCTATAATCTGTCTATCCTTCTATCTATCTGTCTATCTATCTACATATCTACATATCTTTTATCTACCAATTTGCCCATCTAGCTCTAGCTATCCTATTATCTATTTGTACATCTATCTTATCTATTCTATAATCTATGTATCTACCTGTCTATCTATATTTTAATAACTAACATACCCATTATCTACATATCTATCATCTAACATACCGATTATCTATCTATCTATCTATCTATCTATCTATCTATCTATCTAATCTATTGATCTGTACATCTACTTATCAATAATCTATCCTTCTATCTATAATCTATCTATCTATCTATCTATCTATCTGTACATCTACTTATCAATAATCTATCCTTCTATCTATTTATCTATAATCTGTCTATCCTTCTATCTATCTATCTATCTATCTATCTATCTATCTATCTATCTATCTATCTATCTATCTATCTATCTATCTATCTTTCCATCTATCTATCTTTCCATCTATCTATCTTTCCATCTATCTATCTTTCCTTCTGTCTATCTTTCCTTCTGTCTATCTTTCCTAATCTGTCTATCTATCTATCTATCTATCTATCTATCTATCTATCTATCTATCTATCTACATATTTTTTATCTACCAATTTGCCCATCTAGCTCTAGCTATCCTATTATCTATTTGTACATCTATCCTATCTATTCTATAATCTATGTATCTACCTATATTTTAATAACTAACGTACCCATTATCTACATATCTACATATCTATCATCTAACATACCGATTATCTATCTATCTATCTAAACATCTATTAACTTAGCTGATAGAAAGATAAATAGTAGAAAAATAGGTAGATAATGGATAAAAAAATTGAAGATAGACAAATATGTAGAGAATAGATACATCATTTGATAAATTATTAAAGATAGATGGACAAGTAAATAGATAATAGAATAGATAAGTTAGTAGAGAGATAGACAGACAGGCAAATAGGTAGATAACTTAGTCGATAGATAGGAAAAAAAGATGCATAGATAGAAACATGAATATTATAGAGACTTTTTGTCTGTCTGTCTGTCTATCAATCTATCTATCTATCTATCTACTTAGTAACATAGCTGATTGATTGATAGATAGATATAATATAATACATACAGTACATACATACATGGGCAAATAGGTAGATAAGCAATTTGATAGAAGGATAGCTAGATGACTCTCATGATACCCCTGAGGCTGGCCATACATTAGTGTTTTTTTTTTTTAGTTCAGTGGACTGAATGAAAGAAAATGACTTCATAACTTCCTCCACACATTGAATATGGATGGGAGAATCCCTCCCTCTGAGTCAGGCCCGGACTGGGACAAAAAATAGGCCCGGGCATGGGATGTGGGGTTCCAGCACCTTATACCTCTGGACCCCTTTACATTACACAGCACCCTGCACTCTGGACCCTTTTACATTACACAGCACCTCTGGGCCCCTTTACATTACACAGCACCCTGGACCCCTTTACATTACACAGCACCCTGGACCCCTTTACATTACATAGCACCGCACCTCTGGACCCTTTTACATTACACAGCACCCTGCACCTCTGGACCCTTTTACATTACACAGCACCCTGGACCCCTTTACATTACACAGCACCCTGGACCCCTTTACATTACATAGCACCGCACCTCTGGACCCTTTTACATTACACAGCACCCTGCACCTCTGGGCCCCTTTACATTACACAGCACCCTGGACCCCTTTACATTACACAGCACCCTGGACCCCTTTACATTACATAGCACCGCACCTCTGGACCCTTTTACATTACACAGCACCCTGCACCTCTGGGCCCCTTTACATTACACAGCACTCTGCACCTCTGAACCCCTTTACATTACACAGCACTCTGCACCTCTGGACCCCTTTACATTACACAGTACCCTGCACCTCTGAGCCCCTTTACATTACACAGCACTCTGCACCTCTGAACCCCTTTACATTACACAGCACTCTGCACCTCTGGACCCCTTTACATTACATAGCACCGCACCTCTGGACCCTTTTACATTACACAGCACCCTGCACCTCTGGACCCCTTTACATTACACACTACCCTGCACCTCTGAGCCCCTTTACATTACACAGCACTCTGCACCTCTGGTCCCCTTTACATTACACAGCACTCTGCACCTCTGGACCCCTTTACATTACATAGCACTGCACCTCTGGACCCCTTTACATTACACAGCCCCCACAGTTTGTTACACATACACCCCCTAACAGTTCTGGACCCCCTGCATGTTACACAGACCTCCCTACAGTACAGACCCCCTCCCTACAGTACAGACCCCCTCCCTACAGTGCAGACCCCCTCCCTACAGTGCAGACCCCCTCCCTACAGTACAGACCCCCTCTCTACAGTACAGACCCCCTATATTACAGACCCCTCTACATTACAGACCCCCTCCCTACAGTACAGCCCCCCTACATTACAGACCCCCCTACAATACAGACCCCCCTCTACAATACAGAACCCCCCCACAATACAGACACCCTACATTACAGACCCCCCTACAATACAGACCCCCCTACATTTCAGACTCCCTAAAATACAGAACCCCCATACATTTCAGACCCCCCTACAATACAGAACCCCCTACATTACAGACCCCCCTACATTTCAGACCCCCCTACAATACAGAACCCCCTACATTTCAGACCCCCCTACAATACAGAACCCCCCTACATTACAGACCCCCCCTACATTACAGACCCCCCTACATTACAGACCCCCCTACATTTCAGACCCCCCTTCAATACAGAACCCCCCCTACAATACAGACCCCCCCATACATTACAGACCCCCCTACAATACAGAACCCCCCTACATTTCAGACCCCCCTGCATTTCAGACCCCCCCTACAATACAGAACCCCCTACATTACAGACCCCCCTACAATACAGAACCCCCCTACATTTCATACCCCCCTACAATACAGAACCCCCCTATATTTCAGACCCCCCTACAATACAGAACCACCCTACAATACAGAACCCCCCTACAATACAGAACCCCCCTACATTTCAGACCCCCCTACAATACAGAACCCCCCTACATTACAGACCCCCCTACAATACAGAACCCCCCTACATTTCAGACCACCCCCCTACAATACAGACCCCCCCTTCAGACCCATAATGTACCTTAGATCAGCGCGGGACTGCATGTTGGGTCACCTCCCCCTGTGTGGACATAAAGGAGGAGGGGGAGGCGGCTTCACTCTGCTCAGCTGTGTGAGACAGCCGAGCCGAGACTGATCAGATCATCAGTGGGGGTCCGTTGCGGGTCCCGGCCCCCTGATGTGCCGACGGGTGTCACTGTCACTCGAGTGCGGCTCTGACTCGCAGCTGAGAGTGCACTGGGGCAGTGGCATCACTAGGGTTGGTGTCACCTGGTGCGGCAAAACATGGTGTCACCCCCCTCCTGTCTATCCTGCCCAGCGCCCTGCAGGCAGCGCACGGTCACGAAGCGCACCCCCAAATTACCCCTGTAAATTAAAGTATAGGGTGGTATTGGGCCGGCTGGGGCGATATAGGGCAAGTTGGGGTAATATAGGGCAGGTTGCGGTGGTATAGTGCAGGTTGGGGTGATATAGGGCAGGCTGGGGTGGCATAGGGCAGGTTGGGGTTGTATAGGGCAGGCTGGGGTGGTATAGAGCAGGTTTGGGTGGTATAGAGCAGTTTGCGGTGGTATATGGCAGGCTGGGTGGCATAGGGCAGGTTGGGGTGATATAGGGCAGGGTGTGGTGGCATAGAGCAAGTTGCGGTGGCATAGGGCAGAGTGGGGTGGTATAGAGCAGTTTGCGGTGGCATAGGGCAGGTTGCGGTGGCATAGGGCAGTTTGCGTTGGTATAGGGCAGGTTGCGGTGGCATAGGGCAGGTTGGGGTGGTATAGAGCAGTTTGCGGTGGCATAGGGCAGGTTGGGGTGGTATAGAGCAGGTTGGGGTGGTATAGAGCAGTTTGCGGTGGCATAGGGCAGGTTGCGTGGCATAGGGCAGGTTGCGGTGACATAGGGCAGGCTGCGGTGGCATAGAGAAGGTTGCGGTGGCATAGGGCAGGTTGCGGTGGCATAGGGTAGGTTGCGGTGGCATAAGGCAGGGTGCGGTGGCCATAGGTGTGCGCAGCCTATTGCATTAGGGTGTGCACCCCAAAGCCAAAATACACAATACCGATCACTCACTATGTTCATTCAGAAAGGGAAGGGGCCGGTAAATGACATATTTACTGGCCCCTTCCCTACTCCTAAAACATCCCAGCAGCAACAGCTGATAGGAGAGGAGGGAAGCTGGCAGCGCTGCGGGGGGGGGGGGAGCCAGGGCAGGAGGGGGAATCTGTGCTGCACAGGGTGATTAGGGTGTACCTGGGCACACCTGGCACACCCTGTGTGCACGCCTATGGTGGTGGCATAGGGCAGGGTGCGGTGGAATTAGGCAGGTTGGGGTGGCACGCATAGGGCAGGGTGCGGTGGCATAGGGCAGGCTGGGGTGGTATGGTGTCAGGTTAGGACTCTACTCTATGTAGTGACATGTGCAGCAGTGCAGTAACTTACAGCATGCCTGGACAGGGCCGCCATCAGAAATTTTGGGGCCCCTTACACAGCTTCAGGCCAGGAGCAGAGAACCGGTGGGGGGGGGGGGGGGGGGATGCTGCCGCTGCAAATTGAGAAGCAGGGGGGGTGCCACAAATTGAGAAGCAGGGGGTGCTGCCGCCGCAAATTATTGAGGTCGAGGGGCCTTTGGGTGCTGACGAACAAAAAAAAAAAAAGGGGGTTCCAGGCCCCTTACAAAAAAAGAAAAAGATAATAATAAAAAATACAAAAAAATTTTTTTTTTATAAAAAATAAAAAAAGAAGGGTTGCCATCCGGGGCCCTGGGGACCTCCGAGCCCCTTACAAAAAAAAAGAAGAAATTATTGAAAAAGCAAAAAAAAAAAAAAGGAGGGTTGCCATCCGGGCCCCTGGGGACCTCTGCTCCTCTGGGGACCTCTGGGCCCCTTACAAAAAAAAAAAGGGGGGTTGCTATCCGGGCCCCTGGGGACCTCCGGGCCCCTTACAAAAAAAAAAAATATTAAAAAAGCAAAAAAAAAAAACAGAAAGGAGGGTTGCCATCCGGGCCCCTGGGGACCTTCGCTCCTCTGGGGACCTCTGGGCCCCTTACAAAAAAAGGGGGGTTGCCATCCGGGCCCCTGGGGACCTCTGGGCCCCTTACAAAAATAAATAAATTAATTAAATAAAAAAATAAAAGTTATTTTTTTTATATAAAAAAAAATTAAAAAAAGGGGGGTTGCCATCCGGGGCCCCTTTCAAAAAAAAAAAAAAGGGGGGTTGCCATCTGGGCCCCTGGGGACCTCTGGGCCCCTTACAAAAAAATAAAATAAATATAAAATAAATAAAAAAAAAGAATAAAAAAAATAAAGAAATAAAATAATAAAAAAAAAATGTAAAAATGTAATATTTTTTTAAAATAAAAATTAAATAAATAAAAAGGGGGGGTTGCCATCCGGGCCCCTGGGGACCTCCGGGCCCCTTACAGGTGTACTGCCTGTACCCCCCTGATGGCGGCCCTGTGCCTGGAGATGAAGACACTCTGGCTGCTGTGTCCTTGTTTCTTTCTCCTTCAGCTGTGGGATCAGCCAGAGTGAACGAGTCTGTGGGAGGAGTGGAGGGGGCAGCCACACCCCCAGCTCCGCCCACCAACTCCGGCTGCCTCCGGAGACATTGGAGATGATGGGGAAGACGTGACATGCTGCCCGGCCGCCCGCGGGCCGCCGCGGCCCACCGTGCATTTGCCCGGTGTGCCCTATGGCCAGTCCGGGCCTGCTCTGAGTTATTATATTCTGACAGCGGGGAGACTTCCCTGCCCTCAGATTACACTGATCAGCCCTGCCAGCAATAGCCAGCGGTGCTGATCAACAGAAAAGTTTCCAACAGGCTGGTTGTACACAAGTCAATTGATAGAACAACTTGTGTTTAACCAGCCTGCACACACATGGATCTATCTGTCTGTCCATAGGTGTGCACAGCCTATTGGATTAGGGTGTGCACCCTCAAAACTCAAAACACGCATGCGTTTCTGTGCAGCCTCAGTTGCACTGGACAGCGAATCCATGGGAAGTGCCCTGTGCTGAGCAGGATCCTGTTAATTCACAAACTGAAGCATAGTACTATAGTACAGTTTACTATGCTTCAGTCACGAATGGACACAGTGAGCGAGTGTGTTCACAATATTTATTTGGAAAAGGAAGGGGCCGGTAAATGACATATTTACTAGCCCCTTCCTCCACTCTCCATCCTGAAACATGCCCTGCAGCAGCCAATGGGAGAGGAGAGGAGGGATGCAAGCAGCACTGCAGGGAGGGGGGGAGGTGGGGGGGCGGGCAGTAGGGAATCAGCACCGCACATAGTGATTAGGGTGTGCCCAGGCACACCTGGCACATCCCCAACGCATGCCTATGTGTCTGTCTATCAACTAACCAATTTATTTTCTAGATATTTGTCTATCTATCTACTAACGTATCTGTTCTATTATCTATTTGTCTACCTGTCCATCTAACTTTCTATCAACTTTTACATATTTGTTTATCTATCTATCATCTATTTTATTATCTATTTATCAGTCTACCTGTCAATTTATGTATCTTTCAGTCTATCTACTATCCTACCTATTATCTACCTATTTTTCTGTCTGTCTATCTACCAAGTTATCTATTATTTATGTATGTATGTATGTATGTATGTATCTAGTAATTGACCTAGTATGTATTTGTGTATCCATCTATCATGGTGGGATTAGAGTGTAAGCTCTTCTGGTGCAGAAACTGTCTAAGTGTTGTCTGTACAGCACAACCCGGTGGGTGGTACCAGGGCCGCCATCAGGGGGGTACAGGCAGTACACCTGTAAGGGGCCCGGAGGTCCCCAGGGGCCCGGGTGGCCACCCTTTTTTTGTTTTTGTTTTTTTTGTTGTTTTTTTTTTTGTTTTTGTGTTTTTGTAAGGGGCCCAGAGGTCCCCAGGGCCCCGAATGTCAACCCCCCTTTTAAAAAAAAAAAAATTATAATTTTTTTTTATAATACATTTTTTTATAAAAATTTTTTTTTTTTTTTATTTTATCTAATTTTTTTTATTTTTTTTTTTTTTTTGTAAGGGGCCCAGAGGTCCCCAGAGGCCTGGAGATCCCCAGGGCCCCAGATGGAAACCTCCCTTTTTTTTTATTATAAATTTTTTTATTTAATTTTTTTTATTTATTTAATTTAATTTATTTATTTATTTATTTTGTAAGGGGCCCAGAGGCCCGGAGGTCCCCAGGGCCCCGGATGAAAACCTCCCTTTTTTAAAATTTATTTTTAATTATTAATTTTTTTATTTAATTTATTTAATTTAATTTTTTTTTTTTTTGTAAGGGGCCCAGAGGTCCCCAGAGGCCCAGAGGTCCCCAGGGCCCCGGATGGAAACCTCCCTTTTTTTTTTATATATATAAAAATTATATATTTATTTATTTTTTTATAATTTTTTTTTTTTTTTGTAAGGGGCCCAGAATGGCAACCCCCCTTTTTTTTTTGTTTTTTTGTTCTTCTGCTCCTTTTTGTGTTCGTCAGCATCCAAACCCCCTGCTTCTCAATTCGTGGTACGGCCACTGCTTCTCAATTTGCGGCAGCCCCCCCCCCCCCCGCTTCTCAATTCGCGGGGGCAGAACCCCCCCCGGTTCTCCTCGGCTCCAGGGGGCCCATGCCTGAAGCTGTGTAAGGGGCCCCAAAATTCCTGATGGCGGCCCTGGGTGGTACTCAGGCGGTTGGGGGGCAATGCAGAGCAGAGAGATTGCTCTGATGCTCTGATGATGGTGGCCATCTTCCCTTCTGGATCTCTCCGTACAACCCCCCGGCCCCGGTACTGGTCAATACGATCGCTTCTCCTCTCGGCTAATCGCACTCCTTGCGCTTCCTGATTGACTGGGGGAAAAATTTAAGACGACAGTAGCAAATATTAACTCACTAAAGTCACACAACTGGATGGGCTCGGGGCGCAGTGCCCATACTTTTTTGAAGCCAATTAGAGACTCAGGCTCTAATCACGTGCTTAAAAAAAACAAAAACATTGGAATCCATGCATCTGGCGCCCTGCATGCAGATTAGGGGCCGGGCGCATGGATTGGGGGGGCGGCGCCCCGTATGCAGCGACCGCCACTGATTACATTACTTCTGAAGATGTATTCTGTCGTACAAAAAAATTTATATGTTGAGAAATCTCTTCATTTTCGATTTGAGACTAGCGTGCAACAAAATACGGACAAACATTCGTCCGATAATCTGATCGTGTGTACAAGGCTTTACTCTGGTTGAAAGTCCTTCCAGTCCAACAAACAGCAAAAAAACAACAGAATAAATAAATAGAAAACCTCTTTTACAACATTATGCTACAGGTATGCCTATAATAAGGCTTACCTGTAGCTACTGTGAGGGGGTTAGCTCGGTAGCGGGTGTGTGTGACCCCCGGGATGGGCTCCCCACACAAAAACAGACCCAGCAAACGGAGGTTGTGGTTTTCAAAATCAAAAAGGTGCGGTTTATTTTCTATTTACAGTGACAAAACACAGCAAAGCAAAAGAAACATAAATAAAATAAATCCTGGTCAACTTGACCTCTGAGTAAACATACAGGTTTCCTAACTAACAACTGGGATCAGCCTAGTGCTGTCCTAGTCCCTAAGTCCCTGGTTTTAAATGTCCAAGCAAATAGCCACACAGGCTTTGTCTCACCGCACAGGGGTTCACTCTCCCTAGACAGTCCACACAGGTCTGGTTCCAGGCATGAGCAAACACCTAATGAATCTGGGAGTTCTTATAGAGGCCTAAATGAGCTGACAAGCTTCAGCTGGTCTCATCAAATCCCTGTCTGCACGACGCCCCACACTCTCCCTAGAGGTATGAGTCATCCATGAGCCCACTAGCCTCAGCTGGGCTTATACAACTCTCCACCTAGTTGTATAAGTCGGCGTAAAGCCTGAATCTGGGCGAAATATATCTACCCCCCTGGATGCAACCAGGTGACTTTACCTTCCTGCTGTCACATACCCCCCCCTCTTGTTTTAACCTCGGGGTTGGAACACCAGCAATCAGGCATTCATGTACTCGAGACAAAGCATCCACATTCCCCATTTGAACGCCAGGGCGATGCTTTACTGTGAAGTTGAATTCCTGGAGGGCCAGGAACCACCTATTCACTCTTCTATTTGTTTCCTTGTTTTGAGCCATCCACTTTAACGGAGCGTGATCCGTAACCATGTCAAAGTGCCTACCTAGCAGATAGTACCGAAGGGAATCTAGAGCCCACTTCACCGCTAAACACTCCTTTTCAACCGTGGCGTAATTTACCTCATGGGACTTCAACTTCCTGCTGAGGTAAATGACTGGGTGCTCTTCCCCGTTCCAGACCTGGGACAATACTGCTCCTAACCCCACATCTGACGCATCACTTTGTACGACAAAGTCTTTAGAGAAGTCGGGTGAGTACAACACTGGCTGGCTACATAAGGCTTGTTTCAAGAATTGGAATGCTGCCTCAGCCTCGGGGGTCCATTTAATCATGACCGACCCTTTCCCCTTCGTCAGGTTGGTTAGGGGCACAGCCTTAGAAGCAAAGTGGGGAATGAATCGCCGATAATACCCAGCGATTCCCAGAAAGGCTCGTACCTGCTTCTTGCTGTTGGGACGTGGCCAACTCTGGATGGCCTCGACTTTGTTGAGTTGGGGTTTTATTACTCCCCTCCCAATGGTGTACCCAAGATATTTGGCCTCCTCCTGCCCAATGGTACACTTCTTGGGGTTAGCCGTAAACCCCGCTTCCCGAACAGAGTCCAGGACTGCTTGCACTTTTGGCAGATGTGAGGCCCAATCTGTGCTATGGACAATTACGTCATCCAGGTAAGCCGCAGCATACTTCCGATGGGGCCTCAGCATCTGGTCCATTTTCCGCTGGAATGTGGCCGGCGCATTCTGTAACCCGAACGGCATTCTTTTATATTGGAACGCCCCGTCTGGGGTTACAAATGCGGTTTTCTCTTTGGCCGACTTGGCCAGGGGGATTTGCCAATACCCTTTTGTGAGGTCAAGAGTCGTCATGTATCGGGCTGTTCCCAGCCGGTCGATCAACTCATCTATACGTGGCATGGGGTAGGTGTCAAATTTTGTAACTTTGTTCAACTGACGAAAATCGTTACAAAATCGCCAGCTCCCATCCGGTTTAGGCACCAACACAATGGGACTAGACCAATCACTTTGGGACTCCTCTATCACCCCTAAGTTCAGCATTTTCTGTACTTCCTCCCGTATTGCCTCCCGTCGGGCCTCTGGGATCCGATAGGGGTTTAACTTCACCCTTTCACCGGGCGGGGTAATGATGTCATGCTCTACCCCAGATGTTTGTCCCGGCAGCTCAGAGAATACCTCCTTGTTGCGAAGCACAAACTCCTTAACCTCCTGTTGTTGGGGTTGTGACAAGGTGGCTGCTATTCCAACCTCAGGAATCACGCAACCAGTTTGAGCTGGTGACCAAGTGTCTGCGACTAGGGACTCTCTATCCCTCCAGGCTTTCAACAGATTAACGTGATAGATCTGTTCGGGCTTTAGCCTTCCTGGTTGTCTGACCTTGTAATTCACTTCGCTCACTTTTTCCATTATCTCATAGGGGCCTTGCCATTTGGCAAGGAATTTACTTTCAACCGTAGGGACAAGTACCAGTATCCTATCCCCCGGGGAAAAGGTACGGGTCTTGGCTCCACGGTTGTACACTCTCTGCTGTGCTAACTGCGCTTGGGCCAAATGTTCCTTCACAATGGGCATTACCTGTGCAATTCGGTCTTGCATCAGGGCGACATGCTCAATCACACTCCTGTGGGGAGAACTCTCACTTTCCCAAGTTTCCTTGGCAATATCCAACAGCCCTCTTGGGTGTCTCCCATACAGTAACTCAAAGGGGGAGAATCCCGTAGAGGATTGGGGCACCTCCCTAATAGCAAACATCAAATAAGGAAGTAGACAGTCCCAATCCTTTCCATCTCTATCCACCACTTTCTTCAACATTTGTTTTAGGGTTTTGTTGAATCTTTCAACCAGCCCATCGGTTTGGGGGTGATACACAGATGTACGCAATTGCGTCACTTTGAACAATTTACACAGCTCTTTCATAACCCGGGACATAAAGGGTGTACCTTGGTCCGTAAGCAGTTCTTTACAAATACCCACCCGGCTAAAAACAAGAGATAGCTCTTTGGCTATGGTTTTGGCCGAGGTATTTCTGAGAGGGATCGCTTCTGGATAACGGGTGGCATAGTCCATTATAACCAATATGTACTGGTGCCCCCTAGCGGACTTGATTATAGGACCTACCAAATCCATTGCGATTCTCTCAAACGGGACCTCAATGATGGGTAGAGGGACCAGCGGGCTACGGAAATGTGGCATCGGGGCCGACCTCTGACACACAGGGCAGGAGGAACAATAATTTTCTATGTCCTTCATCACCCCAGGCCAATAGAATCTCTGTAATACCCTCTCTCTGGTTTTCTCTGTCCCCAGATGACCTCCAAGAATGTGCCCATGGGCCAACTCCAACACCAACTTCCTGTAAGGTTTGGGCACCACAAGCTGCTCAACGGTTTCTTCTGCCCTTTTTGCCACCCGATACAGTAGGTCCTTCTCTACGCTGAAGTATGGGTAAGTGCAGGTATTATCTGGGTTCACTAACTCGCCATCTATTTCCACTACGTTTTCCCGTGCCTTTATTAGGGCGGGGTCTTTTAACTGTTCTGTGGCAAAATTTTCCCTGTGAACCTCCAGATCAGAAAACTCCACAGACGGTAGGTTTTCGTCTGAGGAGGTGGGCTCCTCTCCAGTTTCTTGAGTCTCCCCTGCCAATACTGACAAGGGAAATTCTGGAGAGTCCTCACCACTCTCAGAGGAGTTCTGGCTATCACATTCCTGGTACATAGGGGCACCAGTGGGGGGCTCAGGATCATCCCACAGTTCCCAAAACTTCGGTGACACCCAGCCTTGCCAAAATTTCAGCTTTTAGCATCACATAGTCTTTTGCTTGGTTAGGCTCTAGGTCATAGTAAGCTTTCTGCGATTCACCAGTTAACAGAGGAGCCACCAGTCCAGCCCACTGCTCCTCAGGCCACTTTTCTCTTTCAGCGGTCCTTTCAAATGTGGTCAAAAATACCTCTGGATCATCCTCTCCAGTCATTTTTGTCAATAAACGACTCACCCCAAAGGACGCGGTATTAGTGGGACGGCTTTCCTCACTGGTCTGCGGACGTTGCTGCATTACTGCTTCCATTTGTTGTAGTCTCTGCTCTTGCTTCTGTAACAGGTCTATGAAGCGGGCCTCAGATTGCTGCTGGGCTTGTTGCTGAGCTTCCAGACTCTGTTGGTGAGCTTGCTGCTGGGCTGCAAGGCTCTGTTGATGAGCTTGCTGCTGGGCTGCAAGGCTCCTTTGCAAACCTGCATTTGTCTGCTGTTGATTGGCATTTGCTAGAGCCAGCTGTTTCAGTATCTCCTCCATGCTGGCTTAAAAAAAACTGCCACTGGTTCTCCACCAACTGTGAGGGGGTTAGCTCGGCAGCGGGTGTGTGTGACCCCCGGGATGGGCTCCCCACACAAAAACAGGCCCAGCAAACGGAGGTTGTGGTTTTCAAAATCAAAAAGGTGCGGTTTATTTTCTATTTACAGTGACAAAACACAGCAAAGCAAAAGAAACATAAATAAAATAAATCCTGGTCAACTTGACCTCTGAGTAAACATACAGGTTTCCTAACTAACAACTGGGATCAGCCTAGTGCTGTCCTAGTCCCTAAGTCCCTGGTTTTAAATGTCCAAGCAAATAGCCACACAGGCTTTGTCTCACCGCACAGGGGTTCACTCTCCCTAGACAGTCCACACAGGTCTGGTTCCAGGCATGAGCAAACACCTAATGAATCTGGGAGTTCTTATAGAGGCCTAAATGAGCTGACAAGCTTCAGCTGGTCTCATCAACTCCCTGTCTGCACGACGCCCCACACTCTCCCTAGAGGTATGAGTCATCCATGAGCCCACTAGCCTCAGCTGGGCTTATACAACTCTCCACCTAGTTGTATAAGTCGGCGTAAAGCCTGAATCTGGGCGAAATATATCTACCCCCCTGGATGCAACCAGGTGACTTTACCTTCCTGCTGTCACACTACCTAGGATATCTCCTAAACCTGCACAGTTTAGGAGATATCCCCTGTCCCCTGCATGTGCCGATGTCATCGGCACATGCGCACTGGGGCAAACTGAAGCAATGCCACCTATGTGCCGTTGCTTCAGTCTGCGTGCTGTTACCGGCGGCTCCCGCACGCATGCGCGGGAGTGACGTCATCGCGGCTCCGGCCAATCACAGCGCCGGAGCCGCGATACCCGGAAGTAACTACAGGATGACATGTCAGCGGCCAGAGGGGGAGACGTGGACCGCTGCTGGGGGCTTTGATCTGAGGTAAGTAATACATAATGAGCTAGTATGCTATGCATACTAGCTCATTATGCCTTTGTCTTGCAGGGTTTTTTGTTTTTGTTTTTACAAGGGTTTACTTCCTCTTTAATGGCCTCATCTCAAGAGAGAATAAATTCAGTTCCTCTAATCTTTCCTCATAGCTGAGCTCCTCCATGCCTCTTATCAGTTTGGTTGCCCTTCTCTGCACTTTCTCCAGTTCCCCGATATCCTTTTTGAGAACTGGTGCCCAAAACTGAACTGCATATTCCAGATGAGGTCTTACAAATGATTTGTACAGGGGCAGATTTTGTTTATCTTTTTCTCTGGGGTCTATACCTTTTTTAAATGAAAGAGAGTAATTTGCTAGCTTTAGAATCTGCAACTTGGCATTGCATCCTATTAAAATGGAAGTAAACCCTCTGGGGGAAGTTACACCTACAGGTGAACCTAGATTAAGGCTTACCTGTAGGTGTTTGCAATATCTCCTAAACCTACACGGTTTAGGAGATATTTGCCAAAAAGAATGCCGTAGACAACGGCGCAGGCGCACTGAGAATGCCGGTTTTATGGATGGCTAATGCCGGCTTTGACGGCTCCCGCGCGCATGCGCGGAGTGACGTCTTTGCCGCTCCGGCCAATCACAGCGCCGGAGCGGCGATACCCGGAAGTAACCTTCCGGAGAGATGTTTGCGGCCGGAGGGGGAGACGAGGACGGCTTTGGGGGCTTCGATCTAAGGTAAGTAATTCATAATGTGCTAGTATGCTAGTCATACTAGCTCATTATGCCTTTGTCTTGCAGGTTTTTATTTATTTTTTCTTTTGGGTTTACAACCACTTTAAGTTCATGATCTACCAGAACATCCAGACCCTTTTCCATCATGGACTCCTCAAGCTGTATTCCTCCTAGTACGTATGTTTTTTGCCCCCAAGTGCATAACTTTTCATTTATCAACATTAAACTTCACGTTCAATATACAGGTGATACTCGAAAAATTTGAATATCGTGCAAAAGTTCATTTATTTCACTTATTCACTTATTTCATTTATTTCACTAACGCAACTTAAAAGGTGAAACTAATATATGAGATAGAAAAACGAAAAGCCCTAAGCTAACTAATATATGAGATAGACTCATTACATGCAAAGCAAGATAGTTCAAGCCGTGATTTGTCATAATTGTGATGATTATGACTTACAGCTCATGAAAACCCCAAATCCACAATCTCAGAAAATTAGAATATTACATGCAATCAATAAAACAAGGATTGTAATAGAACAATATCAGACCTCTGAAAAGTAGAAGCATGCATATGTACTCAGTACTTGGTTTGGGCCCCTCAATGCGGCGTAGCATGGAAGCTATCAGCCTGTGGCACTGCTGAGGTGTTATGGAAGACCAGGATGCTTCAATGTCAATGTCTCTCATCTTTCTCTTGGCAATGCCCCATAGATTCTCTATCATAGATTCTCTATGGGGTTCAGGTCAGGCGAGCTTGCTGGCCAATCAAGCACAGTAATCCCACGGTCATTGAACCAGGTTTTGGTGTTTTTGGCAGTGTGGACAGGTGCCAAGTCTTGCTGGAAAATGAAGTCAGCATCCCCATAGAGCTCGTCTGCGGAAGGAAGCATGAAGAGCTCCAAAATCTCCTGGTAGACGGCTTCGGTGACCCCGGACTTACTGAAGCACAGTGGACCAACACCAGCAGATGACATGGCTCCCCAAATCAGCACAGACTGTGGAAACTTCACACTGGACTTCAAGCATCTTGCAGTGTGTGCCTCTCCATTCTTCCTCCATACTCCGGCTCCTTGGTTTCCAAATGAGATGCAAAATTTGCTCTCATCAGAAAAGAGGACTTTGGACCACTGAGCAACAGATCGGGTGTGTTTTTTTTTAGCCCAGGTAAGACGATTCTGACGTTGTTTGTTGCTCAGGAGTGGCTTGACAAGAGGAATACGACATTTGAAGCCCATGTCCAGGATGTGTCTGTGTGTGGTGGCTCTTGATGCACCGACTCCAGCCTCAGTCCCCTCCTTGTGAAAGTCCCCAACACTTTTGAATGGCCTTTTCCTGACAATCCTCAGCAGGCTGCGGTCATCCCTGCTGCTTGTGCACCTTTTTCTTCCACACTTTTCCCTTCCACATAACTTTCTATTAATGTGCTTTGATACAGCACTTTGGGAACATCCAACTACCTTTTAAAGCTTTCCCTCCTTATGGAGGGTGTCAATGATGGTTTTCTGCACAACTGTCAGGTCAGCAGTCTTTCCCATGATTGTGATTCCTATTGAACCAGACTGAGAGACAATTTAAAGGCTCAGGAACCCTTTGCAGGTGTTTTTGGCTTAATTAGCTGATTAGATTGGGACGCTTTGAGCCTAGAATATTACACCTTTTCACAATATTCTAATTTTCTGAGATTGTGGATTTGGGGTTTTCATAAGCTATAAGCCATAATCAACACAATTATGACAAATCACGGCTTGAACTATCTTGTGTAGCAAGGTGTCACTTTTGCACGTAGCTTATGGACTACAGTTTGTGCCTATCAGGAATCTAGCTCCCTCCGGTGTACGTCTTATGTTAGACTACTACGTGGTTGGTTCAGTTATTGGATGAAGCATTGTGGGTATTGTGGCGTCAGGGACAAAGTCTCTATTGGCGTGGATAGAACTGAGATTACCCAAAAGTAAGGTGACCAGATTTTTAAAATGAAATGCAGGGACATATTTATTTTTTTACTAGTAATGGCGGCAATCAGCAACTCTCTGCCCCCGCCTCACAGCCTGTAAAGTCTTACTCTCCGGGCCCTGGCTACTACTGGGTGGGGAATGGAGGAAGATCACTCCACCAGGGAAGGCAAGGAGATAAGCAGGCAGGCGGCTGGCCGGGACTTGAGCCAAGGCAGAAGAACATGTGAGCGGAGCTGAATGGGCATGAGCACCCGAAACTGAAGAAATATTCCCTCCGCTCCGACCAGCACATGATCATCGGAAAGGGGCACAGATCATGGAAAAAATACACCCCCCTAAGCTAGAAGGAGCGGGGGGTGTGTAATTCAGATTTTTTTAATTTATTTTTTCTGTTTTTTAAATTGCCCCAGCCAAAATCCAATCCAGGGACAAAATCTGGGACAGACTTGGTCCGGGGACAGTGTCCTCAGTCCGGGGATGTCTGGTCACCCTACCCAAAAGGCCACTGTTCTACCAAAAGTGTATGGCGCCAAGCAAGGCCTGCTGGGAGGACCTATTTAAAGGAAGGTGGGGCTTTGGTTTCCTCTCTCGGGACGCCATCTTCAAGCCGGGAGGAGGCCTGTTTTGAGGCCTGGAGGAGCGTGCTTAGGCCTGAGAAGCCTGGGCCTAAAGTACGGAGACCGGATCGCCTGACGGAGGGATTTCTGTCACCGCCCTGCTGATTGGACCAGGAAGAGGGACCGCTCTACACTCCACAGCATCTAGAGTCACCCATCCATCGGCACCTCGTGAGTGACTGTGCAGAGGACCAGGGACCACGACCTGCAGGGAGGCTTTGAACCACAAAGGGTCCCAACGGAGCATATCGGCGAGGCAAGGCCTCATTTGGTGAGAGGGCACCTGCACCACCAACATAACTAACTGGGTTGCAGGAAGGTGACTTCCATAGTTTCATTTATACTCGTGGGCCACTGCACTGCAGCACGTGGAGACACTTTATGCCCGAGAGTGTTATAGCGGTGTGGGAAAACTGACGTTTCTGTTACCGTTCCACTTTATACACCAAGTGATAGATTTTCTTCACCCTATTGTTGGATTACAAATAACTAAGTGCACCAACAGAGCTAGCAGAAGATTACTGGAAACTTGGAGGAACAGTCATCAGTTCTGTTCCTTTCTTAAATTGATACAACGGGACACGTACCAGTTGAGCTGCCCACTAGAGGGAGCCAAATAGCTTGCGAACTCACATATGTGATCCAACTGTTTGTATTACTTTCATTACTGCTCTGCTGTTTCAGTAAGCTGGGTGGGACATGGTGGAGAAGTATCCCATTGCTGGCGTTATTGCATTAGGGGATTCCTCCACTGCGCACTTACCCAGGTCTGACTCTAGGTTGGGTTAATTGGGTTCCTCACTATAGGGACACCCTAAAATTGTTATGCATGTGTATTTCATTTGATTTCCACAGGGATCTATTTGAGTCTATTGTTGCTTATTCTATTTTTCTCTACCAAGTAAACTTATTACCTTTTGGTTTAACTGCATCTTGTGTGGGACTCTGTCTTTTTGCAACTGTGTGGCAGGTAAACTACACTAAGGTAACAATACTTAACTACATTTATTGTTGTGTGGTATCATTGTGGCCCTCTATAGCCTTTTAGGGGCCCACAATCACATTGTTGTCCAGTTGTGCCAAGGGGAAACTGAGCCAAATTATAAGGGTTGATAGGCAGAGCACAGGCCCAAAATGAAACCAGCAGCTCCTTCAGGGGTAGTGCTACACATGTAATGAGTCTATCTCATATATTAGTTTCACCTTTTAAGTTGTATTAGTTAAATAAATTAACTTTTGCACGATATTCAAATTTTTCGAGTATCACCTGTAGTTGCCCAACCAAACATGGTCTGCTTGTATGCTGGAGAAATCGTGTAAGGACATGATTCCACTGCATAGCTTGGTGTCATCTGCAAGCACTGATATAGTACTTTTAATTCCAAACTCTAGATCATTTATAAATGTATTAAAGCGGAGCTCCACCCTAAAGTGGAACTTCCGCTCATCGGAACCCTCCCCCCTCCGGTGTCACAATTGACACCTTTCAGGGGGGAGGGGGGTGAAGATACCTGTCTAAGACAGGTATTTTCACCTACTTCCGGGAGTCCTCTCTGCGGGAAATCTGCAGGAAGCACGTCACTTCCCGCAGAATACCCCTTGTGTTCTGGGAGACACTCGGCTCCCAGAACACAGGAGGACCAGTCAGAACGGCGCAGCGCGACTCGCGCATGCGCCGTAGGGAACCGGGCAGTGAAGCCGCAAGGCTTCACTTCCTGGTTCCCTCACCGAGGATGGCGGTGGGGGCAGCAGAGTGACGAGCGATTGCTCGTCCTCTGCTGCGGACGTTGCTGGACTCCAGGACAGGTAAGTGTCCTAATATTAAAAGTCAGCAGCTAGGCGTGGCCTGACATAGCATGGAGTAGGACGTGCATGATTTGAGCTCCGTCCAATACTCCTGTACAGCCCATCCTGCTCTTCAGTGTCATCCTGCACCAGCCCAGCGGGACCCCCTGGGGACCCTGAACATCCGTGGCCGCAAATCCACCATCCTCCGCTCGTATGGCGGCCTCCGCAGGGCCGCGATCCCGATCGCGGGTGCCGCATTTAGGAAAGCCCGCGGCTTCGGCCTAGACCTGGAAGTCGGCGGCCATCTTGCTCCACCCGGCCTGCCGCCTGTGCTGCTTCCTGGCCCTCCTGCTCTCAGGTAACAGCCTGCAGAGGCCCACCGAGTCCCCCTGAGGACCCCACACACCCACAGAGGCGGATCTATCAGCCTCTGACTGCGCGGCCGCCGCGTTCAGGAAAGGCCCCGGCTTCGGCCTAGTGCTGGTCGGCGGCCATCTTGCTTCACCCGGCCTGCTGACTAGTGACTCTTCCTGGCCCACCAGCCCTACAGCTCCCTACCATTCGGTATAGCCTGAGCTGCCTGCTTTGGGGGGGGGGAGGGATCACAGCGGATACCTGCCATGACTCCGCCAAAAACGCCAAAGGCCACCCTGGCGAAATTGGACCAGTACCGCCGCCAGGAGGAGGAAAGAGATGGCGGCGTCGCAGGCGGTGAGCAGGACGCTACGGGAGGCGACACAGCTAAACTGCTCGAGGCGATCACATACTGCCGGACGTCCCTGACGACGCAAATAGAGGGGGTCAAGGTGGACCTTTCACTCATGCGACAAGACTTCCAAAAACTTTGTGAGCGTGTCACGACAGCCGAAACCCGCATTGGAGAGGTGGAGGACACCGTTACGCCGCTCCAAGTCAGCTCGGATCGAATGCAGCTCCAAATCAATCAGATTCTAAGCAAGCAAGATGATATGGAAAATAGGCTCCGGAGGTGCAACCTCCATTTCATCGGGCTCCCCGAGGGAGCTGAGGGCAAAGATCCTACCACCTTCTTGGAGAAACTCCTTGTTGACACCTATGGCCGCGAGGCCTTCTCCCCCACCCTGGCGGTGGAGAGGGCTCATCGTATGCCTGCCAGATCTCCTCCTCAGGGGGCTCCCCCCCCGCACGTTTATAGCAAAATTCTTGAACTACAAAGATAGAGATGCGGCGCTGCGCATGGCCAGGGAAAAAGGTAACATCCACCTTGGAAACTCCAAGATCGCTATCTTCCCCGACTTTTCTGCCGAGGTGCAGCGCCGCCGCCAAGGCTTCATGGAGGCGAAGAGGAGGCTCCGGATACAACATCTTAAATACTCTATGCTATTTCCAGCTCGTCTTAGAGTCGAAAGGGACGGCCGTGTGTTCTTCTTTGAGGATCCTCAGGAAGTCATTGCCTGGTTGGAGCGTCCGGGGCCCGCCAGAGGGGTGGCGGAGTGACATGACCGAGCATGTTCATCAGCACTATTGATTGCCTGTCATCATCACCAGCACATTATACGCCGCAGCGGGAGTCTGCAAATCCTGGTATGTTACCCCCTTTTGTTGTCTCCCCTTTACTGCCTGCGGCGCATACCCTATTGCTCCTTACCCCTGGGACCCCCTTTTGCCTTCCCCTACTATAATCCTCTTTCAATTGTAACCTGCAGAGGAGGTCTCCCATACTCAGGGCCCCCACTGACTGGTTGATCCATGTAACTACCCTGGAGACTGTAATTGCGGAGCACAATCAGTCCTACACTCCACATGCCTAACACAGCGAATTTTCGCCCCCCAGCAACCGGAACACGCATCTCTTTATTATGTGACTGCGGAACTTTATATACCATCGACCCCGCACTGTACTTCTGGTTCACAGTACAAGAAGAGCCTGTTGCTCTTTATTTGCGGGCATTGGATCTTCCACACCTCCCATGTGAGGCGATCGCTGCAGATCTTTTACGTAACAGCAAGATATTTTGGTTTTATCTGCTACCGGTTGTTACTTTCTTTTGGTTTTGGGAACATACCCGCATCAGTTGGGGAAGATGCTGGGTGGGGAGGGGGGAGGGGGAGGTTCGTTTTTTCTTGATGGAATGCAATACAACGAAGTGCATGCTAACATTAATACTGCATAGATGGCAAACCTTGTATTCATGTAATGCTACTGTCCCACGATATGTTTTAATGTTTGAATTATGGCATAGATAAAACTGCTCACTTGGAATGTGCGTGGGCTTGAGGACAAGGTAAAGAGATCTGCAGTTTTCTCATTTCTCAAAAAACAACGAGCCGACATTGTGGTGTTAGTGGAGACACACGTTGAGGGTCGGCTCCAGATGGCACTCCGCCGGCCATGGATTGGGTGGGCATATCATTCATCCCACTCGTCCCACGCCCGCGGAGTCTCAGTTTTGATTGCCAAGACGGTACATTTTGAGCTGTGTGATGTTCAGTCTGACCCACAGGGGCGCTATGTCTTTCTTTCGGTTAAATTGTATGGTGAACCTTTCCTACTGATGGCATTCTATGTACCTCCACCATTTAATTCTACTATACTCACAGAGGGCTTGCTATATATGACTCGTCATCCTTCGATTCAGGCGGTGAGGCTGGGGGATTTTAACGCTACGTTGAACCCTACATTAGACAAACTGTCGCCCTCGCCATTATCTACTACAGCTCCAACCCACACTAGATTCTCCCGACTTATCTCTTCCTTTAATCTCACTGACACCTGGCGTTTTAAATTCCCACTCACTCGAGCTTACTCCTGTTTCTCAATTAGTACTACCCATAACACCATGTCCCGTATAGATTTTATATTAATTTCTAGTACCCTTGCCCCAAGATTACTGGGAGCTGAATTTGCCCCCTGATTACTTTCAGACCATAGCCCATATTTCATTAGCCTCTCCATCCCATTAGACAAACCGCCCGTACGTGGCGCCTGAATCCGTTTTGGCTCACCCTGTTGTCGGAGGATGACGAGCTTGGTAACAGTTGGAGAACTTACTTTTTAGAGAATGACGGATCTGCATCCCCAGACGTAGTATGGGAAGCCTTCAAACTGCATGCACGTCTGACTCTGACCTCCTTTATCAACAGGCTGAAGGCTAATTCATCAGCCATACTGGACGGGGCAATGCGGGATCTGTCCTCTGAACAGGGATACATGTCGAACCCCTCTCCTGATGGAGCTGCCCGACTCAGGTTACAAACCAGGGTGGTTAATCAGCTACAACACGAGACGGCCAGGAAAAAACTTTTCTTTGCCAGACAAAAATTGTATGAACATGGGGAGAGAGCGGGTAAACTGTTGGCCTACTTAGCACATAGTGAGGATAGACCCCCTACTGTCATTTCCCTCACTGGTCCTAATGGGGAAAAGATTACGAAACCCCAGGCTGTCACTTCCAGATTTAGGGACTTCTTTTCTCAACTCTATACGTCCCAGGTTTCTACCACTGACTCTCAATTGGAAGATCTACTGGCGGAAATCATCTTTCCACAGCTAGACGATGCCCAAATGGCTATGCTAGACGCACCTCTTACACTCGACGAAATAACCACAGCGATTGGGAGCTTCGCCAGATCCAAGGCCCCGGGTTCAGATGGGTTGCCCATAGAATTTTACGCCCAATACATCGAGATACTTGCTCCCAAGTTATTGTCCCTCTTCAACCATCTATTTGACAATTTCACCTTACCCCCATTGATGGGCGAGGCGGTAATTATCCTCATACCTAAGCCAGGCAAGGACCCAGGCCTCCCGGAATCTTATAGACCAATATCGCTCCTCCAGGTAGACATAAAGATTCTGGCTAAAGTACTTGCCCTACGCCTTAACCAAGTGATTCTAACCCTGATCCATGCTGACCAAGCTGGATTTATGCCGGGGCGTAACACCTCCTTCAACCTCAGAAAATTGTATATTAACTTACAAGCGACACATACTAATGTTGGGTCCCGGGTGGTGGTGGCTTTGGATACTGCCAAGGCCTTTGACTCAGTGGAGTGGCGGTACCTTTGGGGATGCCTCCGTGGCTTTGGTTTTGGACCTAAATTTATTAAGTGGGTTCAATTATTATATCTGGCACCCAGGGGTAAAGTAGTGGCCAACGGGAGGGCCTCCCAGACATTTGACTTATCCAGGGGCACTAGACAGGGCTGCCCACTGTCTCCGCTCCTCTACGCCTTGGCGGCGGAGCCCCTTGCAATCTCCATTAGAGAGGACCCCGAGATTCAGCGTCTCTGCCTTGGTTCCCTGACTGAAAAAATTAGCTTATACGCAGACGACACTCTACTATACCTGGCCGACTCTGCCACATCTCTTCGGAAGGCGTTACATACAATTGAACACTTTGGTCAGTTCTCTGGCCTTAAAATTAATTGGGAGAAATCTCAAATATTGCCTATGGATAGTTTCCCCTCTCCCAAGCTACAGGCACAGTTACCACTCCAGCGAGTGAACACTATCAAATATCTTGGAGTATTGGTGAATAGAACACCGGCTGACTATATATCCCTGAACATAGAACCCCTTTTCGATCTCATCAAGTCTAGAACCCAGGTATGGGCGAGACTACCGCTCGGCGTGTGGGGCCGCATTAACATTGTTAAAATGATATTATTTCCTAAAATATTGTATATACTCTGGCACACACCCGTATACTTACCCTTGAAATTTTTCAAGTCAATGGAGGCCATACTCAAGACATTTATTTGGGGTACCAACAGACACAAGCTGGCCTGGAGAGTCCTTAAGAACCCTACTGACCTAGGTGGAACAGCCCTCCCTGACTTAAATCTTTATTACCTTGCGTCCCAACTGTCTCAACTATACCACATAGATAAAACCGACAGACTCAGATTCCTCACCCTCCTCTGTCCACGGTGGGCACAACTGACCACTGACCCACTCACTGCAATTGCAGTGGGACATAGTGGGAATAACTCCAATAGAGACCGTGGGTCCCTATTGTACCAATATAGGCGCGTATGGGACATCACCACTAAAACATTAACGACCCCTAAACACAACAATTATACCCCCTTATGGCACAATAGACTACTCTCAGAGTTTCTCTTGATCCCTGACACAGAGATATGGTGCGAATATGGAATATATTATTTGCACCACATAATTTCCGATGGCACACTTAAAAACTTTGAGGACCTCCAAAATGAGTTCCTGCTGCCCAATTCTATGCTTTTTAGATTCTTCCAGGTGCGTCACGCAGCCCAAGCTCAGTTTCCCCAGCCTTTGCCACAATCTACGCCCAATGTTATTATGACAGTGGTTAAGGGTGTGGACCCGCGAAAGCTGATCTCTGATTTTTATGTCATGCTTCTCACCCCATCATCTACCACGCTAGCTTACAGCCTTAAACCAAGATGGGAAAGAGAGGTGGGCCCACTGGAGGATGAGGAGTGGAGTGAAGCACTAGACTCGTGCAAGACTGTATCCCCCAAGCTCTCTGACAGGCTGACCCAGTTATACGTGGTGCACCGAGCGTATCTCACCACCCTAAGAATCGCCCGCTTTAGACGACAGTTTTCTACCTTGTGCACAATGTGTAACCAAGCGACGGGCACATTCTTCCATCTACTCTGGGCGTGCCCGGTCCTTCAGGGTCTGTGGAAGCAGATTGTTGACTTCCTCCATGATGACATGGGATCCCCATTGACCCTGGACCCCAAACAATGCTTACTGGGGATATTCCCCAACTCTGAGATGGACAAATTCACTAAAACATTCTTGCATGAAACATTGTTTAATGCTAGAAAAATTATAGCCAGACAGTGGATGAGACCCACTCCCCCCAGCTTCAACGATTGGAAACTAGATATAAATAACACTCTTCCCTACAAAAAGTTCATATACATCAACAGAGGTTGTCCAGATAAGTACTACAAAATCTGGGATCGATGGCTTGAGTCCGCAGACACATGCACTGATGGTCCGTAATACTATACATCCTTCTAGCGTGCAATTCCATGAATAGCGTGGACATAGGGTTTTCCACTTATTGATAGTCACTGAATCCAGTGTTCAATCTGAACAAGTTTTTTGATCTACTGTGCCTATATATGTATAAGCCACATTTCTTTGTTTTATGCATTTCTCCAGTATTGCCTTGTAACTTGCAGAATTATGTTCCAAATGTAAATTGTTAAAAAAAAAAAAAAAAATTCTCAAAAAAAAAAAAAAAAAAAGTCAGCAGCTGCAGTATTTGTAGCTGCTGGCTTTTAATATATTTTTTTTCGGCGGAGCTCCGCTTTAAGTAAGGGTCCCTGACATATCCACAACTGGTAGGCTTTTGGCCCCTGATTAATCAGCCTACTGCATACTCTGTTCCACCTGAGCTTCCAAAAAGATGCTAAATTTTAGGGTTGTCCACTTTTTTAAGACCAAGTACAAGTACCAATACTTTTTTCAAGTATTTGTCTATACCGATTACCGATACTTTTCTTTTAGGGCTCTTTCACACGGAGGTCCGTTCAGGTCCGCCTGTCAGTTTTTTAGGCGGACCTGAAACGGATCCTCCATGCACCCCTATGGAGGCACGGATGTCAGCGGAGACATGTCCGCTGACATCCGCTCCGCTCCGCCAAAGTGTGACGGAGGAAAACCCTATTTTTCCTTCCGTCTGCGGAGCGGATCGGATGACAGCGGACTCTACGGTCCGTCGTCATCCGATTCCCCATAGGGGAGAGCGGCGCTCTGACAGGGCGGTCCCTGCACAGTGTGCGGGGACCGCCCAGTCATCCGTCGGCTCAGCGGGGATCAACGGAGCGATCCCCGCTGAGCAAGCGGAGCTTCACGGGGCGGATCTGCACGGATCCGCCCCGTGTGAAAGGACCCTTAATGTCATGTGACAGTGGCACTAATATGCAGCACTGATGAGGCGTGGACTGTGTCAGTCGTTTTTTATTTATTTGTTTACAATTTTATTTTCAATAATAATTTTTTTTATTATTTTTAACAATTTATATATATTTTTTGTTATTTATTATTTTTACAATTTAACCTTTAATTATTTATTATTCTCTCTCTTTTTTTATTTTTATTTATCAGCCCTGTGTGTGGGGGGGGGGGCTTTGGTGAGATATCAGAGGTCTAAAAAGACCCCTGACATCTCCCCTTTGAGACAGAGAACGGGACTGAGGAAAGAGATTCCCCAGTTCCTTTCTCTGCAGTCTCAGCTGCATTGAAATTAATGGACAGGAGACAGAGGCTCCTCTCCATTCATAAACTGAAGCATTGTAAACAGTTTACAATGCTCAGTTATGACAGTCAGTGATCACTGACTCTGTGCATTCAGAAAAGGAAGGAGCCGGTAAATGACATATTTACCGGCTCCTTCCTCCGCTCTCCATCCTGATAGATCTGGGAGGGGGCCGAGCACAGAGGGGGAACAGAGGAGGACGGGGACTGGAGGAGGAAACGAAGAGAGGGAAGACGACACCTAGAGAGAAGAGGACACCTGAAGCCAGAGGAGGACCCGGAGAGCCGGAGGACACAGGGGGACAGTCGGGGGTAATCAGTGCGGGGGTGGGGGGAGTTACAAGCACCGATCCTCCATATAGCCTTTCAATAAAGCAGCTTAAAGTCGCGGTAGGAAGAGGGGGGAAAGCGTCTGTCAGCTGCTTTATTGAAAGGCTATATGGGGGGGGGGGAATCAGTGCTTCTAACTGCCCCCGCTGCCGCACCGATCACCTGTGAGACTGCCTGCCCTCCCTGCTACACCGAGGATGCCTGGTCCAATAAAACAGGTATTGGATCAAGCATCGACGCATTTGCACGAGTACCGATACTCGTGCAAATGCTTGGTATCGGCACCGATACTATTATCGGTATCTGTGCAACCCTACTAAATTTGCTTTATTGCATTACCCTATGCCGGGCTTATTTGCTCGCCAACAAATATTGACATGCTACCTGTTTATATCAGCTAAGAGGACAATTGCCCAGGCCTGAAAGAAACCCAGTCTGTCATGACGGCTATGCTGCTCAAAGAACAAATGTCCATCCTTAAAGACTCCCATGCCAAGTTCCTATAGATTTGGGAACCATGGTTGGTGTATGCCTTCGTTACTCTTCCCCTGACTAGTGTGGACCAGCTTTGACTGGCGCCCCTCGATGATCCCGAGCCCCTGCTCTCTTTCTCTGTCTTGGCCTTGCCTTCTCTCCTCTTTCTTGTTTCCTTTGCTCTCCCTTTCTTGACAGCACTCTGTCCCCTCTTTCAGTTTTTATATGAGTCTTTACCATAATGCACCGTTGTCTGGAATTTAATATGCCCAGGTTTGCGCCATCAGCTAAGGGGATCTTCCCTGGGCCTTCCCAGTTTTGTACTCATGTCTATTACGGTTGATTGTGGATGTTGTTTCTCTTTTTGCATTAGCACCATGTAAGAGCCTGCCTATACTCAGGTTGCCAGCTCTGGCCCCTGCGTGGGCAGATTAGGTGCTCTATCTTGTTACTTTGTTTTAAATTAAAAAAAATTATTGATTGAACCAGATAAAAAGTAAGGGTTCCAACACTAACCTCTGGGGTACACCAGCAATAACCTTAGACCAGGGGGATCCAAACTTTTTAAACAAAGAGCAAGCTTACTATCCTTCAGACTTTAGGGGGAGCAGAGTGTCCAGTGGGGTTAGAAAAGGTCTTGGGCCCAGCATCCATGAGAATAAACATGACTCTAGGGTTGGTGGTCACTAGGATGAGAAGTAATGCCCCATCATTGGTATCAATGGGAGGAATAGTGCCCCATCATTGGCATCAGTGGCATGAACAGCACCCCATCATTGGTATCAGTGGAGTGAATAGCGCCCCATAATTGGTATCAGTGGAGTGAATAGCGCCCCAATCATTGGTATCAGTGGGAGGAATAGTGCCCCATCATTGGTATCAGTGGCATGAATAGCACCCCATCATTGGTATCAGTGGAGTGAATAGCTCCCCATCATTGGTATCAGTGGAGTGAATAGCTCCCCATCATTGGTATCAGTGGAGTGAAAAGCACCCCATCATTGGTATCAGTGGAGTGAAAAGCACCCCATCATTGGTATCAGTGGAGTGAATAGCCCCCATCATTGGTATCAGTGGCATGAATAGCGCCCCATCATTGGTATCAGTGGATTGAATAGCGCCCCATCATTGGTATCAATAGGAGGAATAGCACCCCATGATCATTGGTATCAATAGGAGGAATAGCGCCCCATCATTGGTATCAATGGGAGGAATAGCGCCCCATCATTGGTATCAATGGGAGGAATAGCGCCCCATCATTGGTATCAATGGGAGGAATAGCGCCCCATCATTGGTATCAGTGGCATGAATAGCGCCCTATCATTGGTATCAGTGGCATGAATAGCGCCCCATCATTGGTATCAGTGGCATGAATAGCGCCCCATCATTGGCATCAGTGGCGTAAATAGCGCCCCATCAATGTTATTAGTGGGAAGAATAGCGCCCCATCATTAGTGTCAGTAGAAAGAATTAGGCCACGCTGTTGCCCTCAGTGGGAGGAATAGTGCCCCAAGGGCTGGATAAAGGCTAGCAAAGGCTCAGGCCACAGTTTGGAGACCACTGCCTGAGATCATTCAGAGTATGAATCATAAACCACTATTACTACACTGAATATGGTCTTTTAGCCATTTTTCTGTCCATTCACAAAGTGAATTTAATAAGCCTGTATACATTAACCTACACATTAACCATGTGTGAGGAGCTGCGCCAAACACTTTTGAAAAAAAAAAAAAGTATATCCACAGCCACTCGTTTGTAAGTTTCTGCATACTTCCTCATAAGAAGAAATCAGATTTGTAAATATAAAGTGTAGAGCTGAAGAATGTGTTAGGTGGATGACCCAACCCAGACCTTGAAAAAACAAATGAGTAAAACCGTGAGGTAAGTAAATAGATGTCTCCTAGTAGGAAGACATATCCTAAATAATACACTCAATATAGGGTGACCAGACATCCCCGGTTTCAGGGGACAGTCCCGGATTGAGGACACTGTCCCCGGACCAAGTCTGTCCCCGGTTTTGATTGGATTTGAACAGGGGCTGGGGCAATTTAAAAAACAGTCAGTGCAGAATAAAAAAAAAAAATCTGAATTACACACCCCCACTCTGCCGCTCCTACTAGCTTAGGGGGTGTATTTTTTCCATTATCTGTGCCCCTTTCTGATGATCATGTGCTGGTCGGAGCCGAGGGAATATTTCTTCAGTTTCGGGTGCATGCCCATTCAGCTCCGCTCGCATGTTCTTCTGCCTTGGCTCAAGTCCCGGCCAGCCCCCTGCCTGCTTATCTCCTTGCCTTCCCTGGTGGAGTGATCTTCCTCCGCTCCCCACCCAGTAGTAGCCGGGGCCCGGAGAGTAAGACTTGACAGGCTGTGAGGCGGGGGGCAGAGAGTCGCTGATTGCCGCCATTACTAGTAAAAAAAAAAAAAAATGTCCCTGGATTTCATTAAAAAAATCTGGTCACCTTAATTTAACATATTATCGCAAGAAAATCGCTGACAGTGAATATCAAAAATAAGTATTAAGCAAAGTGATCATTAACACCACTGTGTGAACAAATAAAATCCACAACTATGTAACCACTAATTTGTGCATCAAATCTCTGAAATGCCAACAATGATATACCGTATATGAAATGCAGTCCAGGTATCACTATAGTGAACCGCCAAATGCAATGGAAGATCCAGTGTTAGTAACAAAAAATAAACAAAAGAGAACAAGGAAGCGGGACTTTAAAGTGGTTATAAACCCACTTACACAATATGCACCTACAGGTAAGCCTAGATGAAGGTTTACCTGTAGGTGCATGAAATATCTCCTTAACCTACACGGTTAAGGAGATATTTGCATTTAAAACCGGCGCTGCTGACGTCATGCGAATGCGCACTAGCGGGCCGGCTTAGTAGCCGGATTTCTGAATGGAGTTAACCGGCCCGAGAGCGCATGCGTGTGACGTCATCGCCGCTCCTGGGCCAATAACAGCGCCGGAGCGGCGATACACGGAAGGCAGAGGGGAGCAAGATGGCATCGGCGACGGAGGTGTCCGAGCACCGCTGCAGGGGCTTCGATCTCAGGTAAGTGATTCATAATGAGCTAGTATGCTATGTATACTAGCTCATTATGTCTTTGTTTTGCAGGTTGTTTAAAAAAAGAAAAAAAAAAAAAAACGGGGTTTACAACCACTTTAATTGAAGTACGCGGAGAGTCAAGTGTTGTGTGGAATTATAATTAACATATCTATAATAAATGTAAAAGAGTAGGACAGACCCCCATTTTTTAGTAACAAAAAATAACCTAAGAGTCCATAAACAGAAATCAGCAGTGACGTAAGAAGATGACACACTGTTGTTACAGATGTCTAGCTGTCTTTCCAATGGATGTGATGCACAGTAATTATTAACACCCAGGAGTGCCTTCACCTTTAAGGAATGGGGAAGAGAAATGGATACTCTTACCTGAGGTTGTGGACCCAACTCACCATACGGCGGTGGATCGATCAGGCTTATATCCACAGACCATGGAATCAAGCTCGGAGTGCGAATCTTTCAATCACCTCCTCTCTGGACAGACAATGGATCTAAAAGGCCAACAATTCCAAGAAATGGATGATGTTCTGGGTAATGGACCATTCTAAACCCAAGCTGTAACTCCTCCGGATGGTGTAATATTCAAAGCATAAAAAGGAAAAAAAGAGGGCCTCCACATAGCGCAAGTCCAAAATATTGGGGTTTTATTGAAAAAATAAAAATATCCAAACAAATTAATATTTCCTAAAAACGGTTCAATTGAACATTTAAAAAGCACAGTATAGGGCAGCTTAGGCCAGCGTGTAGACCCTACGTGTTTCGTCCACAAAGACTTTGACTGGGGTACGAAGAAATCTGATTTGTTTGACAAATGTGGTGTTTTGTGAACCCATGCTGCAATTTGCTTAAAATGTTGTTCATAAGCAAAAACTCTTCTATGTTGTCTTTTAGCAAGCTCCCAAGTATCTTCCCGACCTTAGAAGTCAAAGTGTTACTAAACCCACAACAGTAAAATCAGTCTGTATATGTAAAGCATGCTTGTTATACTCACTGTGGAACCTAAGGGGTTAATCCTCTGCATTGTTTAAAAAGGCTGTTTGATCCTGTCTTCTCTGATCCTTCCCTTCTTCCACTGTCCCCAAGCCATCTCCTGATAAAACAGAGCCTTGGAGGCACTCTGCACATGCTCAGTTTGGTGTGCATTGCTAGGGTGTTTTTTTTCCTTGGGAGGGCGCACGTGAACAGCATGGGGCCAATCGGCACTGTCCAGACAGAGGGTCAGGGGTCACGCAGCCTCATAGGACAATCAGGGGAGAAGGAAAACTCCTCCTACAAGCTTTAACCAGACACTAATAAAAGTCACAAGACTGCTCAAACTGGTGATGAGAAAAGGTATTTAGCAGGTTTATATATACTGAGAATGAAGTTTCGGCCATCTTTGTCACTGGAAACAGACAGTTTTGCGGCAATGAAATGATACCCATGCAAATCATTGCTGTTTACTTGTAAGTGCCATGTTTTATTTAAATAAATTTAATTAGTTTTGAATATCACTCTGGAGACTTTGTTTCATATCTATGTGACCTAGAACGTCAATGAAACGGTGGATGGTCAGTCTGAAATCATATGAGGACTTCATCTGTGAATGGGCTTCCTGGAGTTACTGGAGTTGTGCTTCTACTTCCCAACAGTGTGGTGTTTAGGCTTAAGCGCTCAGTGATCTCCCTGAAAAAGTGGGGGTCTCTGGCTATCTGGTAAGCCTCATGTGTGAAATCTTTTGGGTGTCACTACTGCAGTCTCTGCACTCCTCCTTTTCTTTACATTGGGCTGAAAGATTTTTTTATGTTTATGATTGGTGTTTTTGCAACACTTTTCCGAGTTATTTTTAGCACGGACGGAGAAGAACCTCTATGAGCAGTAAAGTACTACTCCCGGGGCTGGTGCAAGGATTTTTGACACCCTAGGCGAAACCTCATTTTGCCACCCCTTGGCTCCACCCCCGACTCCACCCTCTTTGCCCTGCCGATGTATACCCCACCTTTTTAATGAAGCGCCCATCAAATGCAGCCCACCAGTGCCCATCAAATGCAGCCCACCAGTGCCCATCAAATGCAGCCCACCAGTGCCCATCAAATGCAGCCCACCAACGCCCATCAAATGCAGCCCACCAGCGCCCATCAAATGCAGCCCACCAGCGCCCATCAAATGCAGCCTACCAGCGCCCATCAAATGCAGCCTACCAGCGCCCATCAATGGAGCCTCACCAGCGCCCATCAATGGAGCCTCACCAGCGCCCATCAATGGAGCCTCACCAGCGCCCATCAATGGAGCCTCACCAGCGCCCATCAATGCAGCCTCACCAGCGCCCATCAATGAATGTTGGCTTGCTTTCATTCATTCGGGAGTTGGGGCACAGACACTGTGCCTCTGACGCTATGTGCGATCGGAGTGGCGGCTGCCTGCTGATGCTGAGACTTAGTTGCTTGCTGCAGAGAGAAGAAAGTAGGAACACCAGTGTCCGGGCGCCGTAGGCAGCAGTGCGCCCTAGGCGGCTGCTTAGTTTGCCTAGTGGTAGCACCGCCCCTGACTACTCCACAGTATAGGACAAATCACAGGACAATACAATGCACTTCTAGAGATGGAACCTTGTGATAGGACAAATTATAGGACATTACAATGCACTCAAGAGATGGAACCTTGTTTCATAGGTCAATTTATATAGTGGAAGCACAGAGTTAATCGTTGCTACCCAGGATCTGAGAGTCGGAGGTGCTGTTTGCTTCCATCTAAGGAGAATCTCCCTTCTAGCGTAGTATAGGGCATACAATAGAAATAGCTTTACATGTCTGGAGGCCACAACATCTTCCATTGGGCCAAGTATCGCTAAGGTCGGGTCTTGACCAAGGGACCAGCCCCCCAATTCATTCAGGGCCCCTATTATCCGCTCCCAGAATGGGCGGATAAGGGGGCATTCCCACACCACGTGGAGGAATGTACCCGGGGAGGAGCGACACCTGGCACAGAGGGGGCTCGTCCCCGGGTAGATTTTTGCCAATCTCACCGGGATATAGTAGGCCTATGGAGGAATTTAAGTTGGATAAAATGATCTTTGGCTGAGATGATTTTAGTAATATAGCCACTCAGCAGGTCCTCCCAGACCTCCTCAGTCAGCCCCGGGATGTCAGACTTCCACTTATCGTCAGTGTGGTCGCATGTGCAGAGGCAAGATAGAAGTATAGGGAGGATAGCGGCTTGTCTAGGATTTTGGAAATCAGGAGTCGTTCTGTAGGGTTTGTCTGAAGAGTTATGGGGTTCGGAAATTGCAACCAAACAGGCCACTTTGCTGGTGAGATCCTCTAATTGGATTTCCCATATTGATTCAAGGGGAGGTCTTTGAGACTGGGTTCACACTGGAGAACGCAGCGGCTCACAGCAGGAGTCCGGTTCGACTCCATTCACCTTTTCAGGTCCGATTTCAGCCCAAATTTTTGTCCGAATTCGGACCTGAAACAGACCAAAAGATGCACAGGACTCCGGTGCAATTCGCACTGGAGTCGCTGAAGTGATGGGTGAACCGGCTCCATATAGAGTCGGTCATAATCTCCTGCTATGCAAATTGAATGCGGGGAAACCCACATCCAATATGCAATAGTGTGAACCCAGCCTGAAGAATTTAAAGTACCAGATTAAGATCTCATAGAGATCCAGAAGATTAAAGTGAGGGCCTAACGTTAGCCACACCCGGTATAAAGGTCTTTAAAAAAGAGCCTGAAGCCAAAGGTCTTTGGAACAGAATAGATAAGGGACAAGCCTCCCGAGAGAAAAAGTTCAGGGCTCGCAATCTTTCCTCATAACTAATATCCTCCAGACCCTTTATTAGCTTTGTTGCCCTTCTTTGCACTCTCTCCATTTCCAGTACATCCTTTCTGAGGACTGGTGCCCAGAACTGTACAGCATACTCCAGGTGCGGCCGGACCAGAGTCTTGTAGAGTGGAAGAATTATTGTTTTATCTCTGGAGTTAATCCCCTTTTTAATGCAAGGCAATATTCTGTTTGCTTTGTTAGCAGAAGCTTGGCATTGCATGAGGTCTTGTCTGTTTGGAAGAGGCCAAGTTGTGTTCACCAGGCCTCTACATATCCCTGTGTACCAAGCTCTCCTGGGTCAAATTGAGTTGATAAGCACTACCGAAACCAATTTTCATCCATACACTAGATTGAACTGACTCTGTGGATTCACCAGGGCATCCATCGTAAAGTTTAGGGGCTCTCTGGATGTGGTCACAAACCTGTCCAGTTTTTGGTTGAATCTGGAGATATGAAGTCCACATCTGATGTTCCCCATTTCTGAAAAAGCACCAGGAAGATCTCATGGGTGAAGAGACCACTACCCTGCGTCCAGTCTGCTTGCCAACTTTCCACTCCAGGTATGAAGATGCCCGAGAGCATTGGAATGTGGTTTTCCACCCAATAAACAATCAGACTTGCCTCCTTTAGAGCTGCCCGATTTCTGGTTCTCCCTTGGTGGTTTATGTAGGCCACAGCTGTGGCATTGTTTTACTGTACCCTCACTGGGTGACCATGAAGGAGATGGGTTAAGGGTAGAAGAGTCAGTCTTATAGCTTTCAATACCAGATTACTGATGGGGAGCATCAATACCCGTGGGGACTGGTGCCTTGGACAGTTAGGGAATTGTAGATCCTGCCTCTGCCTGACAGGAGGCTGTCCATGGTAATCATCTCCTAGGGAGAGGGGAGGAATGATTTCACAGATTCTAGGGCTGAATTAGAAATCAACCATGCCAGAGAGATTTTTGCCTGGCTGGATGGAAGTA
Source organism: Rana muscosa (assembly GCA_029206835.1). NCBI lineage: Eukaryota > Metazoa > Chordata > Amphibia > Anura > Ranidae > Rana > Rana muscosa. The sequence goes on from CM055126.1 coordinate 217,076,889, forward strand.
GTTGGCGATCTAGAGAAGGGATCTGTTTGTCCCACATTGTGAGAATGTTGAGCTGAAAAGGTCTGTTATGGAATAGAACAAATTGAACCACCTTCGAAGGTGGCCACCATAAGGCCCAGAACCCTTGTGCAGAAGAGAATCAAGGAAGACCTATTTAAAAAGAGAGTAACAGCTGGACCTCAAAGAAGCAATCTGTTCCTGGGGAACAAAAATCTTGGCCTGGGCTGTGTCTAAAATCAGTCCCGATGCTCTAGATCAGGGGTAGGCAACATCGGCCCTCCAGCTATGGGGAAACTACAAGTCTCTTAAGTTATCGCAAGACCCTGACAATCACAGGCATGACTCCTAGAGGCAGAGGCATGATGGGAATTGTAGTTTCACCACAGCTGGAGGGCAGAGGTTGCCTACCCCTGCTCTAAAACCTAGAGTCTAGGTAATGGGAAGGCTGGAGAGTAGACTTCTTGCAGTTGGTTACCCATCTAAAAGTTTGGAGTTTGATTATCCTTTGAATTTTGGAAGACAAAACTGTTGAAGTTGAAGCTGAGGAGTCTTCAAGTAGCAGGTTGTCTAGGTATCCTGTGACATGGATATTAGGAGATCTTAGCAGGGCAAGGAGGGGAGCATGTGCCTTCGTGAAGACTCTTGGTATGGAAGAGACCCCAAAAGGAACAGTGACAAATTGGAAGTGTTGATCTCCCACAGCAAAGCATAGAAAGTGTTGTGTGGTAAAGATGGGAATGTGAACATAGACATCTTGGGTGTCCTCTGATGCTAGACATTCCTCTGATTTGAGAGAAGTGATGACAGATCTTGCAGACTCCATGCAAAATTTAGTGACATGCAGAAATGTGTTTAGGAATTTTCAATCCAAAAATGGTACAATCACCTCCATTCAATTTTGGGACTATGAATAGGTTTGGGTAAAACAGTTTGAACTTTCCTTCTACAGGAACTGGGATTGACACTCCTTGTGCCTGAAGTTGATTCAGGGCAGCCTACAAGTCTGCCTGTCTGAGGTGAAGCTGGCAGAATGGAAAGTAGAAATTGAAGAGGGATAAGGATAGAAATTATATTTTGTAGCCCATGGAAACCACTGAAAGATATGGGCGTCTCCAATCCAAACTGGTGCAAAGGTCGATAGATGCGCCCCCATCCCCCCACTCTGTACACACACTGGAATGAGGGTGCACCATCATTATGAAGAGGGCCTCTGGGTAGCTTTTGGGGTCCAATGCTTGTACCTTTGACTTACGTGAGAGGCTTGGGGAAGCAAATAGACCCCTTTTGGTGAGAAGAGGTACTAGCTGTAGTAATGGTAGGCTTAGGTTGTTTTTTGTGGGTGAAAGTACTTTCTTTCAATACCTTCCTTGATACATTTATCAAAAGATTCACCAAACAGGTGTTCACCATTGAACAGTATGCGTAAAAGATGCCTTTTAAAAGCAGGTTTAGCAGACCAAGCATTTAACCACTAAATTCTGTGCAAGCGCTCAAAGAGCAGTGTCATCCGAGAGACCTGGCATATAACATTCTTCAGGGCATCAACTCAAAATAGCAGTACCAAAGGCAAGAGCTGCAATTGTTCCAGGTGAACAGCCAACAGAATCATGGTCCTTATTCAGTTGTCCAGTCCCAGTTAGCTACAGTCTGACAAATTAACATAGCTGCAAGAGCAAATTATGCCTTCAATATGGTTTCAAAGTGCCTGTTGACTAAATCCCTAAAGGAAGAAACATCTTTAGCAGGAACATTGAGATACTTGTTGAGAGCCGAGATGGCAATATCCACGACTACAGGAACAAAACCATTTATTGATAAACACCTTTTTCTACAGGATATACTATACATTGTAATTCAGGAAAGAGCTTTGTAGGAATAAATACCTTGTCAGGATTTGACAAAGGCTTGTGCAAAGTACAGTTAACTTGTGGGAGCAGAGGAAAGTTTTTTTTGCCATTGGTTTTGTGTCCATAGCATCTTGTTTAGGCCGAGGATATTCCAGCGCTGTTAGGCAAAGGTTAGTATGCACCACATCAATAAGTGAGCTCATTGTAGAAAGCATATAGTGTGAAGCTTTAGCTTGTCCCTAATAAAATGCAGAAGGTAAAAATTCTTCTGCAGAATCCTTCTAAAGAGGTTAGGAAGATTGGGGAAATACTCCTGAATGGATTCCGGTTGGTGGAGAAGCATTAGAGAGCTTTTAAGCTCTGGAGACCAAAAAATCCAGAAGAGCAGAGAGTTTCCTAAATAAATCAGACATAGTTGCAATAAAATCTGCTTTAGTCAGACAGGCCGCTTGTTGCACACTTAAAGAGGAGCTAGAATCTGAATTGTGTTTTATGAGACCTTGCTCCGATGCAGGGGACAAATATCACCCTGAGGGCTTTGCTGGTGGTTCCCTGGTGCCATCTATAGACTAAGTGCTATTAGGCTTTTTTTTTTTTTTCCTCCAGCTCCTCTTTGCCAGGTCTCTGCCATGGGGATCTCTGTGGGGTACTCCCCAAATGAATGTGGGTTGAGAGGATATGTTTGTGCCTGGGAAAGGAGCTGCTGTAACCCAGGCACTGACCAGTGTCCTGTGCTTGGGTCTTTGGAGAAGCAGGTAGTGAGGAGCAGACATGTTTCTTGCACTATTAGCAGAAATGGTGGGCGAACATTTGTCAGCCGGAAGGCTTTTGCTGTTACCACTCAAACAACAATGTTGCATGTGAAAAACTTGCCAAATTCAAAAATGGCAATGTAGTGAAGACATTCACAAGGGGAGGTTAACACACTAAGTAAAAAACACCCCACATGTAAAATAGGACATGGTCACAATTACAGGGAAATCCTGTCTTACCTTACCCACGCTGCAGGTTCCTGGAGAGGGCAAAACATCACTTGTGATGGTGGACATACCACCAAAGGGATCTTCAGGGTCTGGGTGCGTAAAGAATTGACTACAGTCCTAGACCTGTATAGCACCTTGCAGCCAAGTACAATTGTTGTACCACATGCCAAGGTGAGTGTTGAATGTGGGACTAAGTGCCTGCAGAAAACATCCACCGGCCCGCTAATGCAGGATTCAAGTAAAGTTCCCTGGATTTACATTGAGGACAACCAATCTGGAAACTGCAAGTGAGCCATGAGGCTTTAAGCAGTTGAAGGTGAAGGAGGTGTTGTCAGGAAATAGGGTATTATCAGGTGGAGGGGTGAGAGGGTGTTCAAAGGTGAGATGGTGCATCTGGCCTGTTTGTGGGGGGTGTAAAGTGATGGTGGGGGTGATGCAAGATGAAGGGCGTTATGAGGTGGAGGTGTGATGGGAGGGTTACCAGGTGATGGGGCATTGTCAGTTAGTGAGGTCTATTTGGCCTGTTGGTGGAGGGATGAAATGTCAGGTGATGGGTTTTTAGGTAATGGGTGTTATCAGGTGGAGGGCTGAAGGGGGTGTTGTCAAATGATGGGGTGAAGGAGGTGTTGTCACGTGAGAGGGATGTTTTATTATTATATATCCAGGGTTTATATAGCACCAACAGCTTGTACAGCACTATACAAAATGTGGCGTGTTTGATCTGTCAAGAGTAAGGGGTGTATTGTTGGGCGATGGGGTGTTGTCGGGTGATGGGTAAGTGGAGTGTTATCAAGTGGAAGGTTTAGAGCAGTGGTTCTCAACCTTCTAGCGCCGTGACCCCTTGATAAAAATTCCCAAGTTGTGGGGACCCCTAACAGTAAAATTATTTTCGTAGCGTGGGTTGTCAGCACCCAAGGCAAGACAAGTAATTTGCACCCCTGACCCACAGACATTTAGCGCTACCTGAGTCTTTTTAATGCCAACTATAATCACAGGTAGTGTTACTCACTGTGTCTCCGGCTTCACTGTGTCTCCGACTTTGGGGTGTCTCGTAGCAGTGACACCTATGCTGAAATCAGGAGATAGGGTCTCCTCCAGCCCCTCCCACTTCACATTCCTCACCAGTCAGTTGACCTCTACTCTTTGCCCCCCAGCCATGCCGTGAACTGAATGGGCGCCTGATAAGAGGCTGAGTGGGCGGCTGCAGGCTCCAGGAACAGCCCAGCTGGGCGGCCAAAGGCTCCAGGGACAGCCCTGCTGGGCGGCCACAAAAAGTCTGGGAGAGTGGTGCGGGCTTCAGGACCAGCCCAGGATTCGGTGATCCCTGGCAAATCATAATTCAACCCCCGAGGGGGTCCCGACCCCAGGTTGAGAACCACTGATTTAGAGAGTGTTCTCAGGTGATAGGAGTATTATCAGGTGAAGGGTTGAGGGGTGTAGTCAGTGTGATAGTGTCACCCGGGACAGAGGCTTTTGGAGGGGACTGAATGCTAGCCTCTTGCCTACCGGCTATGGGCCCTGGCATTTGAGAGAGCTTCAAGCATTTAGGAAGATGTTCTGTTATGTAATGCAAAATGACATTATTAAAAAGACCATGACGGTTTCTGCCAGTGTGGGACTCATAGCAGATGCTGATGTCATCAGCAAGCCACCTGTCTGGGGCCCCCTGCCATAATGTGTTTATTGCAAGTAGGTCTGCTATTGTCTGAAGGAGTTCTGTTTATACTTATGATAATGTGTATTGTGTCTTCTGAGCTAGAAGACGGCAAGTCTGACCTGAAAGGTCAGACCTCTGAGTCACCTAGGCTGGTTAAATGACTAGTTAATTATCTCATGGTAATTTATGTTTCTGGTTACAGTTTGTATTGTTAGGGTAATATGATCAGGAGGGGGAACCTCCTTCTCAAGTGTATAAAAGCCTGTATTCTTGTTCAAATAAACCGTTTCCAGCTTTGCAGCCAAACAAGTCCTGCCTAGTTCTTGGTTGTAATATGCGGCTATAATATCTATTATCTATATTCAGACTGGAGGAAGCGGTATATGACGGAAGCACTCAAGCGGAGTGGGAGAAGGTTCCGTTACAGTCAGGTGATGGGTATGTGGAGTGTTATCAAGAGGAAGGTTTAGGGAGTGTTGTCAGGTGATAGGGGTATTATCAGATGGAGCTGAGAGGTGGCTGTTGTCACGTGATGGGGTAAGAAGGGCAATGTCAACTAATGTGGTGAGGGTAGTGTTAGGGGGAGATGTGATTGGGGTGCTGTCAGGTGATGGAGTGCATTTGGATTGTTGGTGGAGGGGCAAGATGTTAAGGGATGGGGCGTCATCAGGTGGAGAGATGTTGAAAGGTGGTGCAATATATCTGGTCTGTTTCTAGAAGTTTGGGGGAGAAGTTGTCAGATGAGTGTTATGTTTTTAGGTGACATATTGAGAGTTATGAGGGGGTGTTAGGCGATGGGGTGTTATCAGATAAGGGGGGTTGTTATCGGGTTGAATGGTGTTATGTCAAGTGATGCGGTGAGGGAGTGTTAGGTGACAGTATTTTTATAAGGTGTTTTTAGGTTATCAGGTTAAGGGAGGTATAGTCAGGTAATTGGGGGTGTTAAGTGATGGGGTGAGGAGGAGGTTAGGTGTTGGGCTGGTAATACATGATGGGGTGAAGGGGTGTTATCAGATGGAAGGATGTATCCAGCCTGTTGCTGGGAGGGTTTGAGGCAATGGGGCATAATTTTCTGCAATAGAGCCTTGGTCTCTTTAATTTGCGGATTAGGAATGAGCTTCAGCAGAATTAAGGCGGATTGGCAGCAGCAGAAAGTCTCTCATTTACATAACCCGTAATTCCTCCTAATCAGCCATTATTAGAAATTATTTTCACTTTTAATTTATTTGCAGAACATCAGGGGCAAATTTGGACATCTGGTCATTTAATTGAACTGTTGTAATTTATGTAAATGAGGTGGTAGGGGAGGGGTTTGTGTCCGGTGATTATGGGATGAATTAGGTCAAAGTAGACACCATTCATAATCAGATATCAGCATTGGCTCCATGCAGTCCAGCATCATTATGGAGGGTTTGGTGCACCTAATGCCAAGCTGTTATTCCCTCTGTGCCCCCCAATAGTGTTGAATGTGCTAATTATAACAATCTGAATACCAACTCCCTGAATCGTTCACATTGGCGGCTGTCCTGATAAGCAGCACCAATTCCTCATTTGTTCCAACACAGTACAACATGAAAAACTGTCAATTGTTATTAAAAAAAAAAGTACAAAAACAAAATCGGCTGCATTAAGGCTGCTGGAGGGGAAAAATACTAATCATGTCTGCTATTACATCAGCAAAGCGATGACATATTTTTGTACAACAGCGAATACAAACAATGCTGCATGTGTTCTAAGGACCTTTTTTTCCCCCAAAGTCTGTAACATAATTGGAAATCTGGAGCAGGAAAATCTATACATGCAGAACAATCCTCAATGTATGAAAAGTAGACCCATAGGGGTGCCAGGTGTGCCTGGGCACGTCCCAATCCCCCCGTGTAGTGCAGGTTCGCCCTTTAGACACCTAATATTTCACCAAAGCCCCCTAATGGTGCTCCTAAAAATAAAAGTGTAAAAAAAAAAAAAAAATTTGTAAAAAAAAAAAATATATATATTAAAAAACTACCGACACCAATCTCTGCCCTACTGACACCATCAGTATATATAAACATACACACACACGCACATGTGTTTGAGCTTTGAGGTGTACACCTATGAGTAGACCTGACACAGAACTGGGGCATATGATAAAAACCAAATCAACAGGGTAAGAGATATGGGCAGCTTAAGTCGTATGCAAATCCCTACTTTTCCTACAAGAGTTGAGCTTGGCCACATCCTACCTGCTGCGCCTCCTAATTTTTTTTTGTTTGTGATGGATGGCCTTATTGGGCCAAAAGGGACTTGAATTTTACATGTTGGTGCTGTGCCTTTGGGTGCCAGTGACAAATGGTATCCAGTTACTCCTTTCATCCCAATCCTACAGCTTTTTGTTGAAATCTGAGCTACCCTGCAATGGCGGCACTGTGCACAGTCCCTTGAATGTCAGAATGCACACATTGCACTTGCTCCTTTAGCCACAGTTACCAATAAGAATTAGCAGCAAGTGCAAAGTGTGCATTCTGGGTCTCAAGAGACAGTGTGCACAGTACTGCCATGGGAAAATGGGAGCTTGGATTTGGTTACGGATTCCATGCAAATAGCTGTGTGATTGGAGTGGACAGGTAGTACCAGACAGCAGCAATGAAAATGGAGCATATGTATCATCCACCACTGGCCTCCAGAGGTGTGTGCTTGTCTGTCACAGGGTGTCCATTTTTCTGTCTGCGTCATACTCCAGTCCAGACCTTAATGATGAGTTCACCCATCACCTGAAACTAAGCTAAGCCAAGCATTGTAACAGCTCTCACCCTGGCTTGGCCTAAAGTGTTACTAAACCCACAACAGTAAAATCAGTCTGTATATGCAGTAAAGCGTGCTTGTTATACTCACTGCAGAACCTAAGGATTTAATCCTCTGTATTGTTCAAAAAGGCTGTTTGATCCTGTCTTCTCTGATCCTGCTGTACTTTTACTGTCCCCAAATCATCTGCTGATAGTACAGAGCACTAGGATGCACTCTACACATGCTCAGTTTGGTGTGTATTGCTAGAGAGTTTTTTTTTTTTTGGGGGGGGGGGGTGCATTTGATCAGCAAAGGGCCAATCAGGACTGTCCAGAGGGTCAGGAGTCATGCAGCCTCATAAGACAGTCAGAGGAAAATTAAAGTTTTGTAGGTGGAGTTTTTAACCAGTGCTCGGCCGGAAACTGGTAGAAGTCACAAGACTGCTATATACTGCTGATGAGAAAAGGTATTTAGCAGTTTATATTTACTAAAACAATTGCATTTCCATATATAATAAGAGGGGAGGAAGTTCGGGACTTTAAATGAGGCACATAGGTGGAACAAAAAATCTAAAAATCACTTGAAAAAACAAGTTTTAAAAAATAAACACAAGTTATACCAATATCTCAGCCAGCAGGCTCCAAATAGAGATATAAGTTAACAACAATGATTAAAATAGCTACATCACATCATATATGATAACATTAAGCATCTAGGGTAGCCTATAGGTTGACAAGGCCATTGGCTCGACGCGTTTTGGCGACTATAGCACCTCATCAGGAGCAGATGCATAAAATCTGAAAAAACAATATACATAAAAATAAGGACCAATAGAGGTATTCAAAACTAAAAAAAAAAAAAAAAAAAGAGGAAAAAAAAAAGGAAAAAAACATATAAATGGGTATGAAGAGATCAAAAATAAGGGGGTATGGAGGAAGGAATTGACCAGCCTCCTACTTACACAGTGCGCACTAAATGAACCAGCGGTGCACGTCACATATCTCTGCCAGGAGCTGAGGGGACGAAGAACCCAAAAGGGAGAGGGACACCAACATGGGCCTCCAGCGGGAGGACAATGCCCACATTAGCACTGGCGGTCGATGCCGGAAGGAAACCTAGGGAAATGTGTGAGGAATTATTTAGTGAAAAAGTGCTGGGAATGGGAAAATGTATGTTGATGTAGTGTACTAAAGAAAAGAATGCTGAGGTGGTGGTGTGAGGGGGAAGGAGTGTATGAAAGGGGGTGGAAAAAAAAGAAAGAGAGAAAAAGTGAAAAAGAAAAGAGAGAAGAATAAAAGGGAAGGCTGAAAAGTGAAAATATATGAGGAATGAGAGGCACATGAAGGAGCTGGAACGAAAATGTATGTGAGGTGAATGATAAAAAAGGGGATCAATAAGGGGTCACTAATTACAAAGAGGGAACCAAATAATAATTACCTGGTATGTGCCGGCGGACTACTGGGATAGTGAGGTGTGATAGTGGATCCGGCAGCTAACAAACAGCGAGGAATGAGGACGCCCAAACCACACGGGGAGCCACACACATTTCCCAAGGTTTCCTTCCGGCATCGACCGCCAGTGCTAATGTGGGCGTTGTTCTCCCGCTGGAGGCCCATGTTGGTGTCCCTCTCCCTTTGGGTTGTTCGTCCCCTCAGCTCTCGACAGAGATATGTGGCGTGCACCGCTGGTTCATTCAGTGCGCACTGTGTAAGTAGGAGGCTGGTCAATTCCTTCCTCCATACCCCCTTATTTTTGATCTCTTCATACCCATATATATGTTTTTTTCCTTCCTTTTTTTTTTTTTGAGAGTTTTGAATACCTCTATTGGTCCTTATTTTTACGTATATTGTTTTTTTCCGATTTTATGCATCTTCTCCTGATGAGGCGCTACAGTCGCCGAAACGCGTTGAGCCAATGGCCTCGTCAACCTATAGGCTACCCTAGATGTTATCATATATGATGTGATGTAGCTATTTTAATCATTGCTGTTAACTTATATCTCTATATGGAGCCTGCTGGCTGAGATATTTGTATAAGTTGTGTTTATTTATTAAAACTTGTTTTTTCAAGTGATTTTTTGTTCCACCTATGTGCCTCATTTAAAGTCCCGAACTTCCTCCCCTCTTATTATAAATTGATTAGGGATGGAGACATTTATCTAGGGTGTCTCATTTAAAGTCCCACTTTTCCCCTCCCCCAATTCCCCCCTTTATGAATTGCATTTCCATGTTCTGTGTACTGCGGGAGACCAGATATAGTGAATGCAGGCTCCTGGGTTTAGTAACACTTTAAAGTGGTTGTAAAGGCTGAAGGTTTTTTACCTTCATGCATTCTATGCACGAAGATAAAAAACCTGTGTACAGCAGTGCCTCTAGCCCCCCCTAAAACTTACCTGAGCCCTCTTGTGATCCAGCGAGAGCCACGGCTCTCCCCCTCCTCATTGGCTGAGACAGCAGCGGTAGCCATTGGCTCCCGATACTGTCAATCACAGCCAGTGAGCCAATAAGGAGAGAGAGTGGGGCCGAGCCATGCTCCTTATGTGAATGGACACATGGAGCAGCGTCTCATCTGGAGCGAGCCTGTTTGGGTGCCCCCTCTGCAAACGCCTTGCAATGAGGGCACTAGGCAGGAGGGAGGGGCCAGGATCGCTGGCGGGGGACCCGAGAAGAGAAGAATTGGGGCTGCTCTGTGCAAATCCATTACACAGAGCAGGCAAGTATAACATGTTTATTTTAAAAAAAAAACTGAACCTTTGTCACTTCAAAGCTAAAAAGTTTGTTCTGCTTATACTTTGCCTTCCCTGCTTCCTCCCTCCCCATCAACATGCTAATGACCTATACATGAATACAATCATTATATATCTTGTTTGAGACTCGGTAACATCACTAGGTCTCCCTGCTTATCTATGCCAGTGTTTCTCAACTCCAGTCCTCAAGGCGCCCCAACAGGTCATGTTTTTAGGATTTCCCTCAGATGAAACAGCTGTGGGAATTACTAAAGCAGTTAAACTGATCAAATAACCTGTGCAAAAAAAATGGAGAGCCTGAAAACATGACCTGTTGGGGCGCCTTGAGGACTGGAGTTGAGAAACACTGATCTATGCAATGAAGGTAGTAGGAGAGGCTGGCAGGGTACTGTGTAATGCCCACGAGTGATATTGAGCATCCATGGCCGAAAGAACTGAAATCCGTAAATGAAAGAGGCGGGCCAGGGACAGTAAGGCTGGGGAGGAAAGGGCTAGGTAATGCTGGATGTCCACTGAGGCGTGCTCTATCTTCTAATGCACATTGTGAGAAGATCACAGCGTGTAGTGAAATCAGAGTAAGCACTTTCAGTATAGGCGAGGAGCCTGTACAACTGTGCAAGACTGATGGGAAGGCCAGAGTACAGCTTAGCCCAGGTTTACATTGAGGGCGGGTTTGAAATCGTGCAAGTTCAGCTGAACTCACACGATTTCAAACTGGCAATGCAGTCCCGACTTTGGTGGCGATTTGACAGACATCTGTGTGGGTTCATGCACAGATGTCTGTTTAAATTGCCCCCAAAAGTTGACAAAAGTAGTGCAGGAACTACTTTTGGGTATCGATGCGGCGTCGCACCGATTCGGACGGTGTCATTGCCGGCAATAGCCACCGACTTGGCATGCAATTTGACATGTCAAATCGCATGCCAAATCTGCCCAATGTGAACGTGGGCTTATGGTGGTTTGAATCAGCCAGCCTGTCCAACTGACCTTCGAGGTAAATCCAGCTCTGTTTGGAAAGGCGTTCAACACAACTCAATTTTTACAGGAAAAGTGGAGATTTGCATATAACAAAACCCACCTACCAGTATAAAACTGTGAATCTATCAACTGCGACTGTTGCAATCTCAGCTCACCGATTCCGCATATCCCGAACCTGAATTGCCCAGTTTTGTGACAGGTTCACTTTAAACCATCTACAAATCATTTGGGGAATGGCTTCCTTCAGGCTGGAACTCTCTGCAATGGGCATAATTGATATACATCAGGAAACGGGCTTGTGCGATTTCCCCTTGTAAGGCGGATTTAATGAGGAGATTTGTGTAGATTGTGCTCGATCACAGTGCAGATTAAAAGGGAACAGCTGGTGGCGAGTGTGGGCCCCTGGCAGAGCTGCGGGGGGCGAAACATCTTTATGTGCATCATCGGAGTCACATCTGAGCCGATTAACAGGAGCTGCAATTAACAAAGATGTAATACTGCATTGTGGGTAACGTGGAGATATGGATGTACAATCCCCATCCAAAGATCAGTAATGCCTCCTATTAGATGACATGTCTGAGATCACAATATAAGTCCACAGGAGAGGTTTGCCATCATCATTATACAATGTATAAAACTCAATTAGTAATAGGAGGGGTCCACTGTGATTACCATACAATTCATATTATATTATTAATAGTAGGGTCTGCTATCACTATTATACAATGAATATGCTGTTAAAGGGGTTGTAAAGGTTTGAATATTATTTTATTTTTTTAAAACAAACATGTCATACTTACCTCCACTGTGCAGTTAATTTTGCACAGAGTGGCCCTGATCCTCCTCTTCTGGTGTCCCATGGCGGCCCTCGCAGCTCCTCCCTGCAATAGCCAACCCCCTCTGGGAAGCGCTCTCCAGAGGGGGTTAGCTCGCGGGCGCGCTCCCGTGCAATACAATCGGCGTCCATAGCCGCCAATTGTATGACTCGGCCCTGCGCTCCGGTGGCCGCATCATTGTATTTGATTGACAGCAGCGGAAGCCAATAGCTGCGCTGCTATCAATTTAGCCAATGAAGAGCCGACAAGAGCTGGGGAAAGTAACGCAGGATCGCGCCCACGGAGATTCGGGACTCGGGGGGCTGATGACTGCAAGGTGTTTTTTCACCTTAATGCATAGGATGCATTAAGGTGAAAAAACACGAAGCTTTACAGCCACTTTAAATATAAGAAGGTTGAGGCCACCTGCCTTGGGTTCTTTCTCAGATCTACAGAACGTAGCTTATAGGGGTGGAGGGGCGTACGCAAACGTACCGAGCCTGACTAGGACGACACTGCGGGTTGGGTCAGGTGGTGGACATCAATTTTTTTTCGAGATGCACACTGGGGAGACTGTTCAGCCTCTCTGGGGGAATCCCAGCCTAGCTCACTTTAAGTCGGTTCCTGACCTCCCAAGTGTGGGCACGCTATGACATCAAAACCTTAGGGGACATTGTGCCTGAGGGCATGCTGCTGACCTATCCTCAACTCACTCTGGCATTTTGTTTGGCAGGCTGGATGTACTTTAGGTACGCTCAATTACGTCACACTGCCAGAGCTCAATTTCCCACTCAGCCTCTTCTCCAGCTGGACCCTGTGGAGGAACTGCTTTTGCAAAGGTCTGCAGAAACCGCTCTCTGCATTGTATAGGATCTTGCTCATTACTGACTCCCCAAAAAATTGAGATTGTGGGATCTATGGAAGATGGATATTCCCTCCGTGGACAGAGATGATTAGGGGGACTGTCTTGAGCAATGTCTTAAATTAATAATTTCCTCAAGGGATAAACTAATACAAACCAAATTCTTATGCCGCGTACACACGGCCGTTTTTCTCGTTGAGAAAAACTGCATTTTTCCCATTCGACGAGAAAAACGATCGTCTGTGGGCTTTCTGTCGTTTTTTTCGACGAGAAAAACGGCATTAAAAACGACGAGAAAAATTAGAACATGTTCTAATTTTTCTCGTCGTTTTTTTCGACATGTTTTCCGCGGCAGTGTTTCCCATAGGGAAACACTGCCGCGGAGCCCACACACGGTCGTTTTTTTCGACCTAAAAAATGACATTTAAAACGGCCGTGTGTGGGGGGAACAAGCTGTTCCTCGTTTTTAACGTCGATTTTCTCGACGGTGTTTTCACCGTCGAAAAAATCGATCGTGTGTACGCGGCATTACATTTCCCCGGTGAGACTGCACAAAATTTACCCAGAGAAATCCTTACTGTCCTCGTTGCTGGACTTTTTGTCTGATGTCTTTGAACTTGTTAACCTTAGGCTTGACTTGTCAGTTCCCATGTCTCCAGAATTGGCTCGGCTTGGGATCCCTGATGACGCTCAGAGGTCCCATCATAGTAAATTATTGATCTCATATCTATTCTTCTATGCTAATGAAAGTGATTATCTGCAAATGGTCCTCCTCCCCTGCTCCGTCATCCTGGGAGGCCATGATTGATGCTGCACTGCCTCTTTACAAATTGACGTTCATTAGTCATGGTTGCCCTTTGAAATCTGAAAAGGTGTGGCAACCGTGGACCTCCCAGTAGTGTGGAGCTACTACATATCCCTCCTTCTCCATGATATGCAATATGTAGTATCTTGATGCCTCCAGGATCTGGTTGGTGCCTCTCTCCACCCCCCTCCTCCTTGTGCATCTCCCCGACTTCCTCTGAGAGAATGTAGTTCCTCCTGTTGGTGTCAATATACCATTTTTACCATGGGATTGTACTAAAGTGGGTTACTCTATAAAATTGCTGGATTTTTCTATTTGTTCCCTTGTCACCTACTTGTACTTATGTAATGCCATGTCAAATTGATTTTGTTCAGTTTTTTTCTATGTACAGTTGCAAAAAAAAAAAGTATGTGAACCCTTTTGGAATGATATGGATTTCTGCACAAATTGGTCATAAAATGTGATCTGATCTTCATCTAAGTCACAACAATAGACAATCACAGTCTTCTGCTTAAACTAATAACACACAAAGAATTAAATGTTACCATGTTTTTATTGAACACACCAGGTAAACATTCACAGTGCAGGTGGAAAAAGTATGTGAACCCTTGGATTTAATAACTGGTTGAACCTCCTTTGGCAGCAATAACTTCAACCAAACGTTTCCTGTAGTTGCAGATTAGACGTGCACAGCGGTCAGGAGTAATTCTTGACCATTCCTCTTTACAGAACTGTTTCAGTTCAGCAATATTCTTGGGACGCTTGGTGTGAATCGCTTTCTTGAGGTCATGCCACAGCATCTCAATCGGGTCAAGGTCAGGACTCTGACTGGGCCACTCCAGAAAGCGTATTTTCTTCTGTTTAAGCCATTCTGTTGTTGATTTACTTCTATGCTTTGGGTCGTTGTCCTGTTGCAACACCCATCTTCTGTTGAGCTTCAGCTGGTGGACAGATGAAAAAATATAGAAACAAATGCGCTACATTTGTTGCTATATTTTTTTTGTCTTTTTTATGTTATCACATAATCACAGGTGCTGCTGTCATTTTATTGGTTTAGATCGCGCAACTTTTGCTTTCTTTTTTTCCTGGTGGACAGATGGCCTCAAGTTCTCCTGCAAAATGTCTTGTTAAACTTGGGAATTCATTTTTCCTTCGATGATAGCAATCTGTCCAGGCCCTGACGCAGCCCCAAACCATGATGCCCCCACCACCATACTTCACAGTTGGGATGAGGTTTTGATGTTGGTGTGCTGTGCCTCTTTTCCTCCACACAGTGTTGTGTGTTTCTTCCAAACAACTCAACTTTGATTTCATCTGTCCACAGAATATTTTGCCAGTACTGCTGTGGAACATCCAGGTGCTCTTGTGCAAACTGTAAACGTGCAGCAATGTTTTTTTTGGACAGCAGTGGCTTCCACTGTGGTATCCTCCCATGAAATCCATTCTTGTTTAGTGTTTTACGTATCGTAGATTAGCTAACAGGGATGTTAGCATATGCCAGAGACTTTTGCAAGTCTTTAGCTGACACTCTAGGATTCTTCTTCACCTCATTGAGCAGTCTGCGCTGTGCTCTTGCAGTCATCTTTACAGGACGCCCACTCCTAAGGAGAGTAGCAGCAGTGCTGAACTTTCTCCATTTATAGACACTTTGTCTTACTGCGGACTGTTGAACAGCAAGGCTTTTGGAGATACTTTTATACCCCGTTCCAGCTTTATGCAGATCAACAATTCTTAACCATAGGTCTTCTGAGAGCTCTTTTGTGCAAGGCATCATTCACATCAGGCAATGCTTCTTGTGAAAAGCAAACCCAGAACATGTGTTTTTTATAGGGCAGGGCAGCTGTAACCAACACCTCCAATCTAATCTCATTGATTGGACTCCAGTTGGCTGACACCTCACTCCAATTAGCTCTTGGGAGATCGCACTAGTCTAGGGGTTTACATACTTTTTCTACCTGCACTGTGAATGTTTACATGGCGTTTTCAATAAAAACATGGTAACATTTAATTCTGTGTGTGTTATTAGTTTAAGCAGACCGATTGTCTATTGTTGTGACTTAGATGAAGATCAGATCACATTTTATGACCAATTTGTGCAGAAATCCATATCATTCCAAAAGGGTTCACATACTTTTCTTTGCAACTGTATGTTCTATTATTTTATTCTTTAATAAAGCAATCCTGATTGTTAAAAAAAAAAAAAAAAAAAAAGAAGAAAAGGGGTTCCCTATCACTAAAATACGCTCTATTATTGAAAAGGAGAGCCCTCTATTCCTATAATGCAATATATTCTATAGTATTAATAAGTAGGGTTCCCCTATCAAGATTATACAATGTATGCTTCATTAATAGGAGGGGTATATTATCACCATTATACAATGTGCAGAGCTTTGTTTTCATAAATATATATTATCCATAAATATCCATTATTAATAGTAAGGGTTCCCCATTACTATTATACAACATATACTCTATTACTAATCTTAGGAAAGGTCTGCTATCACCATTATACAATATATACGTTGTTAATAGGAAGGGTCCCCCATCATTATTGAACAGATTATTGTTCATAGTTGGGGTCCCCCATCACTGTTATTTTATATACACTAGATCAGCGGTCAACTCTGTTCTCAGGGCCCACCAACAGGCCAGGTTTTTTGTATTACCTTCGTAAGATTCAGACTAGAATACTGCAATCACTGAAAAGCAAATGCTATCACCTGGAGTGTATTTCAGTTATCTAGCAAACCTGGCCTGTTGGTGGGCCCTGATGACAGGGTTGATGACCACTGCACTAGATTGTCAAAAGTATTGCGACGCCTGCCTTTATCCCAGTCTTAGTGCGTAGGGTTCAATATTGAGTTGGCCCACCCTTCGCAGCTATAACAGCTTCAACTCTCCTGGGAAGGCTGTCCACAAGGTTTAGGAGTGTCTCTATGGGAATATTTGACCATTCTTCCTGAAGCACATTTGTGAGGTCAGGCACTGATGTTGGTCGAGAAGGCCTGGCTCAGTCTCTGCTCTAATTTATCCCAAAGGTGTTCTATCAGTTTAAGGTCAGGACTCTGTGCAGGTCAGCCAAGTTCCTCCACCCCAAACTTGCTGATACATGTCTTTATGGTCCTTGCTTTGTGCATTGGTGTGCAGTCATGTTGGAACGGGAAGGGGCCATCCCCAAACTGTTCCCACGAAGTTGGGAACATTAAATTGTCCAAAATGTCTTGGTATGCTGAAGCCCTAAGTGTTCTCTTCACTGGAACTAAGGGGCCAAGTCCAACCCCTGAAAAACAACCCCACACCATTATCCCCCGTCCACCAAATCATTTGGACCAGTGTACAAAGCCAAGTCCATAAAGACATGGATGAGCGAGTTTGGGGTGGAGGAACTTGACTGGCCTGCACCTTGACCAGATAGAACACCTTTGGGATGAATTAGAGTGGCGACTGCGAGCCAGGCCTTCTCATCCAACATCAGTGCCTGACCTCACAAATGCGCTTCTGAAAGAATGGTCAAACATTCACATAGACACACTCCTAAACCTTGTGGACAGCTTTCCCGGAAGAGTTGAAGCTGTTATAGCTGCAAAGGATGGGCCAACTCAATATTGAACCCTACGGACCAAGACTGGGATGCCATTCAAGTTCATGTGCATGTATAGGCAGGTGTCCCAATACTTTTGACAATATAAATGTACAATTATTAGGAGGGATCCCCATCACTTGGTGAATATCTACTCTATTATGAATAGGATGGGTCTGCCATCACCATTATTCAAAGTACTTCTACTAATAATGGGAGGGGGTCACTTATCAGCACTAATAATAGGACAGGTCAACTGCAAACCAAAATCATAGCTTGGGGGTACTGCTTTAGGCTCTTTATCTGTCCAGGTTCAGCGACCCCCGCTAAAACGTGCTGGCTGGAGAAGCGCTCATCTCGGCTCAATTTGTAAACATGTAGAAAAGAAAAGATCCCAAGTGCTGCACCACCAGCAAAGCCTATAGTAAAAGCAGCCTCAGGCTAAGCTCAGACCAGGTCATACTCCGACGCATTTCGCCCTGCCCACAGGACTTCGTCATGGAGGTCATGGCAAAGCCTCATGGGTGGGGTGAAACGAGCTTGACATGGCTTGAGGCTGCTTTTACTATAGACACTGTTGGGCTTTGGTGGACGTGTGGCACTTGGGATCTTTTCTGCCTACAGAAGGGGTCAACTGTCACCATTATACAAGGCATATGTAATAGGAAGAGGAGCCATTACTGTTAAACATACGTGAACTCTATTTCCATTATATCATCACTTAATATAGTCAGCACATCACTCACACTTCTAACAAACCATTGGCTTTTATTTGTTTCAAACAAGTTTTGCAGCAGAATGACTGTGCAGGCGCCGACTCCTAAATGAAGGACAGGTGATCACATACAGGAGCCCATACTGTAACTTCAGTACCGCCCATTGCTGAAGACACAAGTCTCAAAATTAAGAATGACTGCCAAACAGCCACAATGTATTGTGGGCAGCTCAAACCCGCCATCTGTCCCAGAAATCTACTTCTTGGCCTTCTCCAGAATATTCAGAAACTTTCCTCGGGTCATTTCACGGGCTGGAAGAGACAAAAGAAAATGTTAGTTATGGAAGTCATCCGCTGGGAGGGTATTGGAAAGAAGAGAGAAGAGAGGGAGAAGGAGAAGAGATGGAGAAGGAGAAGAGAGGAAGAAGGAGAAGAGAAGGAGAAGGAGAAGAGAGGGAGAAGGAGAAGAGAGGGAGAAGGAGAAGGAGAAGGAGAAGGAGAGGGAGAAGGAGAGGGAGAAGGAGAGGGAGAAGGAGAGGGAGAAGAGAAGAGAAAAGGAGGGAGAAGAGAAGAGAAAAGGAGGGAGAAGAGAAGAGAAAAGGAGGGAGAAGAGAAGAGAAAAGGAGGGAGAAGAGAAGAGAAAAGGAGGGAGAAGAGAAGAGAAAAGGAGGGAGAAGAGAAGAGAAGAGAGAAGGAGGGAGAAGAGAAGAGAAGAGAGAAGGAGGGAGAAGAGAAGAGAAGAGAGAAGGAGGGAGAAGAGAAGAGAAGAGAGGAGGGAGAAGAGAAGAGAAGAGAGGAGGGAGAAGAGAAGAGAAGAGAGGGAGAAGAGAAGAGAAGAGAGGGAGAAGAGAAGAGAAGAGAGGGAGAAGAGAAGAGAAGAGAGGGAGAAGGAGAAAGAGAGGGAGAAGGAGAAAGAGAGGGAGAAGGAGAAAGAGAGGGAGAAGGAGAAAGAGAGGGAGAAGGAGAAAGAGAGGGAGAAGGAGAAAGAGAAGAAGGAGAGGAGAAAGAGAAGAAGGAGAGGAGAAAGAGAAGAAGGAGAGGAGAAAGAGAAGAAGGAGAGGAGAAAGAGAAGAAGGAGAGGAGAAAGAGAAGAAGAAGGAGAGGAGAAAGAGAAGGAGAGGAGAAAGAGAAGGAGAGGAGAAAGAGAATGAGGAGGAGAAAAGAGAAGGAAGAGTAGGGTGCAGATAAGCAAAGCGGAAGAGTAGGGGGCAATGTAAGGTGGAGTAAGAGAGTAAAGCAGAGAGGAGCAGCCACAAAGTGCATGTGTGAAAGCATTCACTGATGCCCCCCCCCCCCCCCAGTTTGTATATTTGAGGTTGAGTTGATGTACTTCTCACCGTATACAACCCTTGACTCTCTGCACTGTTCTTCCCGGAGATTGTTTAGTAATGCCGAGCGTGCTTTTAATTTGCAAGACGTCAGACACAGTGGTAATTTATACCAACATCTGTTCATTTCTGAGTGGTAAAACAAATTCACACATGCTGCTCCCCAAATCCCATCAGACTAGGGAGGAGCGTTGTGTATGGCGAGAGATGAAATATGGCTATGCGCCCTCCACCCTCCACCCTCATTCCCACCTGATCACAAGTTATATTCAACAACCTAAACCAGCAACATCCACAAGTATGACATAAAATACACTCGGGACAGGATCACATGTTCTACAGCAACACACACACACACAGGTTACTCTTGGCTTAGTGTAACACAAAACAATACACTAGGCATAGTATCTCATATATACATACAGGTTACACATGGGTTTGTGTAACACACACACTACACTTGGCATGGTATGGTATCTCACACACACACACACTACACTCGGCATGGTAACACACACACACACACACACGATACACTCTACACAGTGACACACACTACACTTAGGATAGTGTCTTGCATATGCACATGTTTACACTCAGGTTAGTGTAACACACAAACCATACACTCAGCATAGCGTCTCTCACGCACAATACACTCGGCATAGTCTCTCACATATACAAGTTACTCTCGGTTTAGTGTAACACAAACAATACACTAGGCATAGGAACACACACACACACACACACACTCTACAATTGGCATAGTGTCTCATATATACATACAGGTTACACATGGGTTTGTGCAACACACAGACACACTACACTTGGCATGGTATCACACACACACAAACACATGATACACTCTGCACAGTGTCACACACAGTACACTTAGGATAGTGTCTTGCACATGCACATACAGGTTTACACTCAGATTAGTGTAACACACAAACCATACACTCAGCATAGTGTCTCTCACAAACACTACACTCGGGATAGCGATGCACACCACTTGGAATAGTGTTAAGAAAGATGTAAGCTCCAGCACAGTATGTGACGGATATATATATATATATATATATATATATATATATATATATTATATAAAAAAAATCTGGTTTGAATGTAATTCAGGATGGGGCGAGTGACGTGAATGCTAATAAGAAGGCGGCTCTGGTGGCCTCACCTTGAGATGTCCATCACTGGGTTAACATGATGCTAATTGCATTTAGATTGATTAATTCTACTTAGTCCTGTCTCTTCCAATAACAAAATAATCAGAGCAGCCAGCACGCTGGAGGATAATTACTGAATTAACAGCCAGGGGGGCTACAGCCAGGATGATTTGGGGGGGGGGGAGAAAGCCACTCCATTCTACACATGTGCGCCAAGACAGCCGTGTTCAATACATGGGAGACAAAGCATCTGTGTACTACTCGTGTGAACCGAGATACCTGCGCGCTACACAACATACACAAGTCACAGCTATGCACAGTAAGAGGCAGGTAAGTGACTGCCAGAAGCAGTACAGTAGAGCAGAGGAGTAGCCTGCATTGGTATCGAACAGTAGAATTTCTCATCACTCCAATACCAAGAAAGCAAAAAGGTAGGTCCCTCTGAGGTGTCGATGGTGTAGGGACCGTCGTTCCTTGCTGTATACACACCTATGGATTAGAAACTAGCCTGAAAGAGCCATGTACCCCTAACAGAAACCTCCATTCAATCCCCAAAATTAACCAGATTGCCATGGGCAACACAGACAGTACTTACTTCAGGGATTCTCAGAAATAAATCTTAGAGAAAATGCTAATGGGGCAAAATGAGCAGCACAGAAATTTTATGCCTAAAGAAAAAAGAAAAAAGGGGTGACCCGTCTCTTTCTAAACCAGAATTCCCCCATACATGACCCAGAACCTTACATCACATGCTGGGCTGTCTGCAGGCCAGCCTGTACAGAGGAGCGAGGGGACAGAGGGGAGGCATGTGGAGGATCCCTCTTCTCAGCCTAATCTCTATTTCATGGATTAAGCATCTATCTTCCATGAAGAGCCCGGGTGAGGGGGGGAGAAGGAGGGGGGGGGTAAATGGTCCCGCAGAGACCCCTCCCCTCCTCTCTGTCATCCATCGGGCATCATGTTTGTGCTCAAAATTCAATTACCTCCTTATTGATAGTTGAGCGAGATATTTAAGCTGCAGACATGAGGAAGTGATTTCCCAGGGGGACGAGACCCTCTCTATTTCACTGCTCCGCGTCCCCCGGGTGAATTCCTGAGGCGTCCATATTAATAGGTAATCAGTCACAATTCATTTATTAAACAGCCACAAGACGCCAATGAATTCTTCATTTACTTATGGAAATGTTTGTTTTACTAAAGCTGCTGAAGATCCACTTTTATCAGCAAGTGGCCCTATTAATAGATTCCTAATAACAGGACCCGTGCCACTGACCAAACGGCGAGAAACACAGCGTGAAAAATACGCTTTACACGAGAGTGGGAATAACGCGCAAACTCGCCATACTGTGTGTACCCACCAACCACAATATTACCATACTGTGTGTACCCACCAACCACAATATCACCATACTGTGTGTACCCCCATCAACCACGATATCACCATACTGTGTGTACCCACCACCCACAATATCACCATACTGTGTGTACCCACCACCCACAATATCACCATACTGTGTGTACCCACCAACCACATATCACCATACTGTGTGTACCATGAACCACAATATCACCATACTAGGGTGTGTATTACCAGCTTTCATTCTGACCTAAACCACCATACTGCACGTCTACCCCACCAGCTGCCATACAGACCTATACCCCCATCATACTATGTGTGCACCCATCAGATGCCATACTGATCTTTACCATTACCATACTGCAGGTCTACTCATCTACCATGCTGAATTATACAATCTCCATACTGCGTGTTTACCCATCGTCTACCATGCTAACTTATACCATATCCATACCGTGTGTACCCATCATCTACCATCATAAGGAGTGTACACCCAACATCTACCATGCTGACCTATACCATCATCATACTGCATGTGTACCCATCATCTACCATGCTGACCTATACCATCTCCATACTGTGTGTGTGTACCCATCATCCACCATGCCGACCTATACCATCATATTGTGTGTACCCATCTACCATGCTGACCTATACATCATCTACCATGCTGACCTGTACCCAGCATCTATCATGCTGACCTATACCATCATATTGTGTGTGTACCCATCTACCATGCGGACCTATACATCTCCATACTGTGTGTACACCCATCATCTACTATGCTGACCTATACCATTATACTGCATGTGTACCCATCATCTACCAAGCTGATCTATACCATCATCATACTGCGTGTGGACCCATCTACCATGCTGACCAATACCATTATCATATTGTGTGTACCCATCTACCATGCTGACCTATAACATCTCCATACTGTGTGTTCACCCACCACGCTGACCTATACCCATTATCATACTGCATGTGTATCCATCATCTACCATGCTGACCTATACCATCTCCATATTGCGTGTGTACCCATCATATACCTTGCTGACCTATACAATATCCATACTGCATGTGTACCCACCTACCATGCAGACCTATACCATCATCATATTTTGGGTGTACCCATCAGCTAAACGCTTAGGATCCCGTGATACATGCTTTTTTTTCATGAGCGCGATCTTATCTTCTCTCTTGTTAGTGCAATTCTGTAGTTTAAACCTTACATTATTTTAACGATACTACACCACGCGGAGCTTTATTATTTTTTTCTTCCCAATACATACATACATACATACATACATACATACATACATACATACATACCACTCGTCTAGTGGTCGTGCTATTCCTGAGCTGCTGCTATTTGGAGAGCATCTGTTTGCTGGTATTGACTACCTGTAATGGGTGCCAATCCCGTCTGGTGAGTAGGATACTTTCCTTAAAGTCGGTGGAAGGATTTGCACATTTGAAGATATCACAATCAAATTTGTTTGAGGTTCAGCAGACTGCACCAGCACTTTGTGGGAACGATTTGTTTTTTGGTGGCGGTTATTGGACTTTTAATATTGCATAATAATTTTCATATTTATGTATTAGCGCGGTATGTAATCACTATTGTTTTCTTTACACGTAACCATCAGCTACCCTGCTGACCTATACCATAAGTACACCGTATGTGTATCCATCAGCTGCTGTACTTACCTATACCATCATACTGCATGTGTACCCATAAGCCACGTTGCCATACTGATCCATCTCCATACTGGTTGGGCACAGTCTTACCGCATCTATATCATGACCAGGTATGTTGTACACACTATTCAGACAAAACACAACCATATTGTTCCTATATCATCACAAACACTGTGATTTTGCTATATTATATACTTCAGGAAACAATCCCAATAGTTATCAGCAGCGAATAGACAGAGGTGACACCTGTTGTAGAGGATGAGAAGCGGCTGGTGGTCACATACTGACACAGAGATCTTTGCTGGTAAGAGACCTGCTGGTTGGTCATTATCAGCCATCGTTAAACAGCCAGATAACGAGGCAGCTGCAGACAATGTGCGGCACGCGTCATGACACATCAGTCTTCGCCGCTGACATTGGCCATCCCCAAGGGGATATAGCACTTGTTCAATTCATTAGGTCAAGAGGAGCAGCTGAGCCAGCCACGTGCCAGAGGGTCCCATCCCCTCCCACCGCAGACCCCTTTGCCCTCATTTCCTCCACCCCACATATGACAGCTGGAGCCCCCCCCCCCCCCAGGAGAGCTTCAGCAAAGCATGCAGCAGGTGAAAACATGACAGGACCCCAAACATCCACTTGATGCAGAGAAGCAGCCTCATCAGCATATAAATGGCCTCCAAATTTCTCATCAGACATTAGAAGAGAGAGACACTCAGCCTCACAATGAAGGTCTGCCACTGCAGATTCTCCAAGCATCCCTCCAACTAAATAGAAGACCATAGCGCCTTACTCTGGCCTATAGTATACTGTACATAGATCTACATCCCCAGGACCTTCCCGTATTATATGATATATGACAGTGGGGTGATCTTCCTTAAGGTTATCCCAAACCCTAAAATGTGTAACTATTAGGCAGCTTGATTACCTCACATAAAAAAAGGGACAGAAATAAGATTTAAACAACATTGGAAAGTCAAAAACGGCAAAATGCCATTTAGACGGATGCAACATTCTGAAAATTGCTAAACTATTGAAGCTTGACCATCAGACAATAGAACGGGTTGTTGTGAATATTCAGCAGGGTTGCAAAAAATATAACACTTGTTAAAACAGATTTTCTTTTTTTTTATTATATTGGTATCTTTTTTGTATATGGATTTCCTAGGAAATATTTTTTTTTTTATTGTATAACAATTATGCCAAAAGAAAGCCTAATCCCACCTTCTTTTTGGGTCCCACACCAGTGGTTCTGCCCCCCCCCCCTGCTGAGTGCCCCCAATAGCAAGCCTAATGCTATAGGGGGAGGGAACTATAGCAGGTTTGCTCCTGAGCTGTGCTCTGTGTGTCCATTCACACACAGAGTGCGGCTCGGCCCCACCCCTGCTCTCTTCTCACTGGCTGTGACAGAGCAGCAGGAGCCAATGGCTCCCATTGGTGTGTGAGCCAAAGAGAGGAGAGAGCGAGCGAGCGAGAGCACGAGCGAGAGAGAGCGCACGAGCGAGAGAGAGCGAGCGACCCGGGAGAGCCGCTGCTCTCATACACATCGCTGGATCAAGATTGGACTCAGATAATTAGAAGGGGGATCTGCAGATGGATAGGGAAGCTGCAACCAGGAGGTTTTTTACCGTTGTGCAGAAAAAGGTAACAAAAAAACAAAACAAACCTCAACATTTCATTATCCTGACATGCGTCTGCTGTACCATGTACTTGTATGATAAAGTCTCCTGTTCTCTTTGTATTGCTTCCTTTATGTGAAATCCCTGGTGTTCCTGCTAGTCCCCTTGCTTACTTATGAAAAAACCGACCACACTAAGCTCCTGGTCAGTTTTCCACCGTGGTCAGTTTTCTAGTTATGCTGGGAATTCATGTCCTCTCCTTCAAAGATAAGACTTTGTCCTGACATGCCTCTACTGCCCAGCCATTCACTGGGAAGCTCAGTGTGCTGCAGCTTCTCCTCCCCCAGCTCTTATGCAGCTGAGAACAGAGGGAACATAATCACTTATAAGAAAAAGGGGGGGGGGAAAGAAGGTATTTCTAGGTTGTTTTACAATCATTTTAAGCCTTTAGAACCACTTTATAGTGATATTAAGCACTTCAATACCAGGCACTGTCGCATTTTGAATAACAATTGCGTGGTCAATCAACACTGTACCCAAACAAAATTCTCTTTTTTCCCCACAAATAGAACTTTCTTTGGGTGGTATTTGATCACCACTGGGTTGTTTTTTTTTTTTTTTGCGCTACAAATAAAAAAAAAAAAAAAGAAGTCAGAAAATTTTGAAGAAAAAAAAAAAAAAATAGGATTTTTATAACAGCTTACCTGTAAAATCCTTTTCTTGGAGTACACCACGGGACACAGAGCTAGTCATTACATAATGGGTTAAGGGTCACCAGCGGTGATTGGACACTGGCACAACCAATGGAAGACAGTTCCCCTCCATATAACCCCTCCCATCAGGGAAGTACCTCAGTTTTGTAGCAAAGCAGTAAGGTTCCCATAAGAAGGGTGGGACCTCTGTGTCCCGTGGTGTACTCCAAGAAAAGGATTTTACAGGTAAGCTGTTATAAAAATCCTATTTTCTTTATCGTACACCACGGGACACAGAGCTAGTCATTACATAATGGGACGTCCCAGAGCAATGCTCATATGAAGGGGGGGAGACACAGATCAAACCGACCGCTTGCGGACCAGAAGCCCTATACTGCTGCCTGCAGCACACTTCGCCCGAAGGCGGAATCCTCATGTCCTTTCACATCTATTTGATAGAATTTGGAAAATGTATGGACTGAGGACCAAGTTGCAGCCTTACAGATCTGAGCCATCGAAGCCTGGTGGTGCACTGCCCATGAAGCACTTATCGCCCTGGTAGAGTGCGCCTTAACAGGAAAAGGAGGAGTCCTGTTCTTTAAACCATAAGCTTGAACAATTACTTGTCTAATCCACCTGGAAATGGTGGATTTTGATACCGCTTGGCCCTTCTTGGGACCATCTGGTAAAATAAACAAAACATCTGTTTTACGTATCTGAGCGGTTGCTTGCAGATACACCCTTACCGCTCTTACTAGATCTAGAGAGTGTAATAATTTTTCCCCCGCCGTCCGCGGGTTTGGAAAAAAGGAAGGCAGAACAATGTCTTGATTCAAGTGAAAAGCCGACACCACCTTAGGTAGAAAAGCCGGATGGGGTCGTAGTACGATCTTGTCCTTGTGACAAATTAGATAAGGCTCTTTACAAGAAAGAGCTGCTAGCTCTGATACTCTCCTAGCAGAAGCTATAGCAATCAGAAAGGCCAATTTCCTACTTAATATAATTAAAGGAATATGGCGAATAGGTTCAAAAGGTTGCTTTTGCAACACTGACAATACCAAATTCAAATCCCATGGACACAAGGGAGACCTGACTGGAGGATTTATCCTCAGTACCCCCTGAATGAATGTCCGAACTAGGGAGTGAGATGCCAATGGTCTCTGAAAGAAGACTGATAGAGCCGATATTTGCCCTTTGATGGTGCTAAGGGCTAAATTCATATCCACTCCTAACTGGCAAAAAGCAAGAATCCTGCTTATTTCATATTTCTGAGGATTCCAACTTCTGGATTCACACCAGGAAACGTATGCTTTCCAGACTCTATGATAGATGAGTCTGGAGGCTGGCTTTCTAGCATTAATGAGCGTAGAAAGAACCAGGCCAGAGACCCCTCTCTTTTTCAAAATGTGGGTCTCAGCAGCCAGGCCGTCAAATTTAGCCTTTGTAAGGAAGGGTGGAATACTGGACCCTGTGACAACAGGTCGTGTCGAAGTGGAAGCTTCCAGGGCCTTCCTATCGCCATTTTTACGATCTCGGCATACCAAGGCCTCCTGGGCCAGTTTGGGGCCACTAGGATTACTGGTATTCCCTCCTCCTTGATCCTGCGAAGCAGTCTTTGTAGAAGAGGGATCGGAGGGAATGCATAGATCAGTGAGAACTGATTCCATGGAGTTATTAGAGCGTCTGTCCCGTAGGCTAGAGGATCTCTCGTTCTGGACACAAAGTTGTCCAATTTCTTGTTGAACCTGGAAGCTAGCAGGTCTACATCTGGGTTTCCCCATCTCAGACATATGGCCTGAAAGATCTCTGGGTGAAGAGACCACTCTCCTGGTAGCAGCTGCTGACGACTCAGGTAGTCTGCTTGCCAGTTTTCTATCCCTGGAATGAAGATTGCAGAGATGCACGGTACATGCTCTTCTGCCCATGCCAAGATCCGGTTCACCTCTCTTTGGGCTGCCCGACTGCGGGTGCCTCCTTGGTGATTGATGTAAGCTACTGCCGTAGCATTGTCGGATTGAACCCGAACTGGGTAGCCCTGTAACCTGTATGTCCAGGTTTTGAGGGCTAGATATACCGCCCGGATCTCTAGCACATTGATGGGCAGGATCCCCTGAGTCTTGGCCCAGGTTCCCTGGGTAGAAGCCTCCTCGAATACTGCACCCCAGCCCGATAGGCTGGCATCCGTAGATACCACCTTCCAGGCCACTGGGAGGAAGGACTTTCCCTTCCGTAAATTCCTGGCTTCTAGCCACCAATTGAAGCTGTGGCGTACTTGTGAGGACCGGCGCATGGGTATATCCAGAGCTTGGCTCTTCCTGTTCCAGGAGGCTAAAATATTGCCTTGAAGTAGTCTCGAATGAAACTGGGCGTAAGGGACCGCCTCGAAGGAGGCTACCATCTTTCCCAATAGTCTCATGCAAAGGCGAATAGACGGCCTCTTGTTTGCTTTGACCTTGTGGATCAGGTCTTTCAGAGACTGTATCTTTGGCTCTGGCAGGTATACCCTGTTTTGGGCTGTATCTATGATCATGCCCAGGTACACTATCCTTCTTTGGGCCTGGAGAGAGGATTTTTGTAAGTTTATAATCCATCCTAAATGCTCCAGGTATCCTACTGTAGTGTCTACAGCGTGATCCAATCCCTCCTTTGACTGATCTATTAATAGTAGATCGTCTAGATAGGCTGTTACCGCAATGCCCCGTGTTCTTAGGTTTGCTAACAGAGGAGCTAGCACCTTTGTGAATACTCTGGGCGCGGTGGCTACACCAAATGGCAGGGCCACAAATTGAAAGTGGCGATCTTCTACCGCAAACCTTAGGAATCTTTGGTGAGCGGGGAGGATTGGTATGTGTAGATATGCGTCTTTGATATCTATGGACGCAATGAATTCTCCGCCTTTTAAAGTAGCGACCACGGATCGAATCGTTTCCATTCGAAAATGGCGAACGTTCAGAAACTGGTTTAGATTTTTTAGATCCAGGATGGGTCTGACTTCTCCGTTCGGTTTTGGAATCACAAAGAGGTTTGAGTAAAAACCTGAACCTTGCTCCTTTTGGGGTACCTCTGTAACCACACCTTGAGCTATTAAGTGATTCAAACCTTTGAAGAAGGATCCTCTTTTTTGTGGATCCTTGGAGAGTCTTGAACTTCGGAATTGAGAAGATGGGATCTCTCGAAATTCCAGTCTGTACCCTGAGGATATTGTGGATACCACCCATTTGTCCTGGGTTTCTGTCCGCCAAGTCGCTGAGAACTGACGAAGCCTTCCCCCCACTCGGCCGAGCGGGGGCGCCCCTTCAATGAGAGGTTTTGGGGGCTTGCTTATTAGCTCTTGCACCCCACGGCCTCTTGCTCTTCTGAGCCTGTTCTTTGGCTTTTTTGGGCGGCTGAAAAGGCCGTCGCCAC
The DNA here is from genome assembly GCA_029206835.1 of Rana muscosa. Taxonomy (NCBI): domain Eukaryota; kingdom Metazoa; phylum Chordata; class Amphibia; order Anura; family Ranidae; genus Rana; species Rana muscosa. Next base: position 217,105,914 of record CM055126.1, read on the forward strand.
TGGCTGGAGTCAGATTTCCCGGGAGCTGGGGAGAGAGTGTGTTTAAAACAAGGTCTCTTGTTTTTCTTTCTCTCAGGTAAAAGTGTCGTTTTACCACTTGATATCTTTTGGATATATCTTTCTAAATCTTCCCCAAAAAGGCGTTCGCCATGGAACGGGAAACTTGCCAACAACTTTTTGCATGGGGCTTCCGCTGACCAATGCTTAAGCCAAAGTACTCTGCGCATCTGTACCAGCTGGAGTGTAAGGCGTGATGCCTGTATGATAGAATCTCTCATGGCATCCACTGTGAAGCATAAGGCTTTAGGCAAATTCTCCCAATTTTTAGCCTGCTCTGAAGGCAGCTCCTTCAGCCCCTGCTTTACCTGTTGGCCGACGACCTGACACATACCGACTGCTGCTACTGCAGGTTGGGTAATTGAGCCGGCCAAAAGGAAGGAGGATTTCAGTAAGGATTCCAACTTCTTCTCAGAAGGATCTTTAAACACTTGTACATTATCCACTGGACATGTCAGGTTTTTATTTACACAAGAAATAGCCGCATCTACCGTAGGCAGGCTCCATTTCTTTAAAAATTTTTCCTCCATAGGATAAAGAATGTTAAACTTTTTTGGAGGTGAAAAACGCTTATCTGGATGTTGCCAGTCTGCGTACAATAGATCCTCTAGTAACGGATGAACCGGGAAGGAGCATGCACCTTGCAGGGATCTTAATGATCCTAGGGAGGAGACAGGTGATTCTGTTACCTCCAAAGAGGGTAACCTAAATGCAGCTCGCACGGCTCCTGCATAGCATTGCACCTGTGACTTTAAAATCTGGGATACCGAAAAAGGCTCATCCGATATCCCTGATCCGTCTGACTCCTCATCCTCTGCTGATGTAGCCTCCTCCTCATCCTCCTCCTCCTCAGGTACTTCTGAAGGGAGGTCCAATACTGGAGGAGATCTGCTTCGCTTATTGTCCTTTTTAGAGGATTTAGCGATTAAAGTAGAAATTTTCTCCTCCAGATTATTTAGGGCAGCTGATAAAGTGTCCTCAGTGACATATGCAGGCCCAGGCTTCACTGGGGAAGCCGCCATACCTGACAGAGGTAATGGCTCATCCTGTACAGGTGCTTTTGGCAACACAGGAGAGGAAGGTACCGAGTCAGCACAGCTAGAGCCCCCTGTCTCAGGCGGCGGTGCTCTTTTATCTCTTTTTGTCCGCATTACTTCCCCTGGAAGGCTTACTGTTTAGACAAAATACAAGGTACCTAAATGCATATACTACCGTGTTCAGTTTAGCAAATACATTAAGTATGCAACTTTTTAACACATAACTATGCATAACATGGATGTCTTCTAGGAAGTACCCAATCCAACCACATGGAGTCTTACGTCCCTGTATAGCTGCTGTGTTTCTCTGCCAGGAACAAGAGAACTAACGAGCTTGCTTGCTGCTGCAGTGCTTTTTACACTGACAGTCTTTTAAATTTGGCGCCGTTTCTGTGCCTGCGCGCGCCACGTGCCCGCCTCGGCCCCCCCCCCTCCGATAAAGCGCGCTCCCGCGCGCGCGCGGCCTTTAGCGCTATGGTGGTGGCCATAGTGAGAGAGGACTCTCATCAGCCCCTGTCCCCACTTACCTGCATCTGCAGGTGTCTGTATCGGCCACCGGAAGGAGGAGCGGGGTGCTCAAGCAAGCTCAGCAGCGGAGGTGACGAGCAGTGTACTTCGCCGAAGCCGACACTGAACAGAGTGAGGTGAGTATATTCAGCTCTTTACTCCCCCCAGTGGTGAAAAAAAAGAAGACATCCACTTTTTGAAAAAGGTCCCAACCTAGTTATGGACCTTCTAATCTCACCTTATCCACGCCGCAGGTTTTTCTGCTGAAAGTTTTCAGACAGATACCAAACTTCACCCTTCACGGTGGGCTATGTGTGCCAACCTTCAGGGATATGGGTTCCTATTTAAAGGATACCTCTCCCCTGGGCCTTGTACAAGACTCTTACCAGGACTTTATAGCGAAATAGCGAAAGTGCTGGATCTTAGAGCCCAGTCCTCCGAAGAGAGACATTACAGGCGACGCCTCATGGATGAGGCCCGGATCCCATCCAGATTCAGCTCATTTGTAGGCGTCTTGGATGGATCCGAAAGCATAGCTCTTTTACCCCCAGAGGGTCTCTTTGGTAGAGCTTTCCTTTAGCACCTCCTAACGCGTCCAACACCTTTCGACACTGGCGAAAAAACTGAGGTACTTCCCTGATGGGAGGGGTTATATGGAGGGGAACTGTCTTCCATTGGTTGTGCCAGTGTCCAATCACCGCTGGTGACCCTTAACCCATTATGTAATGACTAGCTCTGTGTCCCGTGGTGTACGATAAAGAAAAAGTAGTTTCTGTTACAAAACTTTGTAAAGAAGTACGTTTTCTCCCTCACTGATGGGCACTGACTGGCACTCGTATGCAGCACTGATGGGCACTAATAGGCGGCACTGGCAGGCATCACTGATGGGCACAGAGTGCGATCCCTAATAGGCATCCCTGGTGGGCGCTAGTGGGCATGCTCGATGGTTCTGCACTGATAATCAATGTGCCGATTATCAGCGCAGACCCCCGCCGTCAGGAGAGCAGCCAATCTGCTCTTCTCTACCTGCACCTGTCAGTGCGAATAGAGGAAAAGCTGATAAAACAGCACTTCCTGATTACCATGTTATCAGCTGTGATTGGACACAGCTGATCACATGGTAAAGAGCCTACGTCATAGACTCATTACCTAGATCGGAGATGCTGACACACCACAGAATGTCGCGCTGCGTGCACCCCCCCCCCTCCTTCCCGGCTTATCCTGCTGGACGTCATATGACGTCCAGTCAGGATAATACAACCACTTTCCGGCTGTCATATTACGTTTAAAAACAACATGTTACACTTACCTGTTCGCTGCAGTGGTTTTGCAAAGAGCAGCATGAACCCTCCTCTTCTCGGGTCCCCCTTCGGTGCTCCTGGCCCCCTCCCTCTTGCCGAGTGCCCCCATAGCAAGCAGTTTGCTATGGGAGCACCCAAGCCGAGCCACTGCTCTGTGTGTCCATTTAGACACGGAGCCGTGGCTCGGCCCTGCCTCCTCTTTCTCCTTATTTGTTCACCGACTTTGATTGATAGCAGGCAGGAGCCAATGGCGCCCCACTGCTGTCTCAGTCAATGAGGAGGGAGAGTCCCGGACAGCCGAGACGTTTGAGCAACATCGCTGGATCTAGAGGGAGCTCAGCTAAGCATTAGGGGGTTGTTGCACACAGAAGGTTTTTTATCTTACTGCATAGAATGCATTAAGATAAAAGAACCTTCTGATTTAAGAATCACTTTTAGGCTTTGCGCTGCCTTGCAATAAAAATATTTCCCTATAAATCCTATGGGTTGCTTCACACCACTGCACTGCGGGGGAGGCGCGTTAAAAAAAAATAAAAAAAATAAATAAAAAAGTCCTGCAGGCTGCATCTTTGGTGTGCTTTTCTAAACCACACAAAAAAAGCAGCCGGCCATTGAAAATAGAAAATGCGTCAAAAATGCACGGTGGTTGTGTTTTTGGTGCATTTTTGTCACATGTCCAGGTTTCACAGGTGTGTGCTGGGAGTCATGCACTCAGTAAACACAGCAGAAATGCATATGCGTTTTTAATGCATTTTTTTCAATGGAGCAGTGTGAAAGCACCCCAAGTAATCAAAAGCGTATGGTAAATCACCAAATAACCAGTCCCCGGGTACTCCACTGCTTGGTTAGCAAGCAAAGACCTAAAGGATAATTGAATGACCTTCCATTAAATCCTATTGAGAACTTGTGGGCCTATCCCAAATGCAATATTCATAGCGAGGGAAGACAATACACCGCTTTCTGCAGTAATAGAGAGGCTTTGGTTGCTGCTGCAGCAAAAGTTCATTGTGAACAGATCTAAAAACTGAAAAAAGCCATTCATGGCAGTTCTTAAAAAGAACGGTGTGGTATATTGGTATCCGAATATTTTTTAAAAGCCTAAAAAAATGTTGAGTCATTTTAGGCTACCTATTTGTTACTCTAACTGTAAAACGTGAGTATAAGGGTCATTAAGGCGACTATGGATGGCGTCTTTATGCTTCGTTTTATGGTGTCTTTCCTTGCGAGATGCCATATTATAACCATTTGCGAATTTGTGTTCTTGTATGGACTTTATTTGTATATGTGGTTTTTCTAAAAATATTTTCATGGAAAAGAAAAACCCCTAAAAACTGGGGGTTGAAAATTTGTGAAAGGTGGAAAATTAGGATATGTAAAATAAGTTAATTGTCTAATATTGTGTACACCAATAGTTGCCTTGTATAATTTTGCAAACATTTTCCCCTGTTAAGGGAGAAGTCCAGCCTGAGCTCGTTTGGCTGGTCTTCTCCTATGGGTCACAGAAGTGCAATTTGTTTTGCACTCCTGTGACCCGTTTTCAGCAGAGAGCGGTCTGAAGTCCGCTCTCTGCTGACGTCACTGGAATCAGTTCAGGCTCCGTGTCATCCCGACAAAGTCTGGATCCGCCAGGTGCCTGGACTTATACCCGTCTCAGCCTATCAGAGAGCCGCTGAGAGCCTGAGACGGTTGCTCCCCACCCCTCCACAGCTAAGCGCTCCAATGAGCGTGGAGGAGCAGAGAGGAGAGCTGTGACTAACAGGCAGAAGCTCTCCGCTCAGGGATCTGCGAGAACCGAGCCATCGACGGTGTTCGATCGCTCGGTTTCCAGTGCAGGAGGCACCAGGGGACCAATGCCGCATCCACCAAAGTATGAAATGTGCAAAAAAACAAACCCATACTTCTCTTTTAAGAACAAAACTCACTTTTCCTTTTTTAAACATTCAGGTTGGATAAACAACATTTTGATACTATAGAGCAGTGGTCCCCAAACTGTGGCCGGGGGGCCAGATGCGGCACTTACCTTGCTTTTATACCCCCCCTCCCCCTGGGGAACCATTTTATCCACTGAAACGAACAATGGGGCATAATCCCCCCCCTCCACTAACACCAGTGAAAGGGAACAATTCCCTACAAACGGGGCCCGATTCCTCCCACCGGCCCCAACAACGGGGCCCGATTCCTCCCACCGGCCCCAACAACTGGGCTCGTTTACTCCCACCGACACAAACAACTGGGCCCATTTACTCCCACTGACACAAACAACTGGGCCCGTTTACTCCCACTAACACCAAAGATGGGGCACAATTCCTTCCAACTCGTTGCCTGCTCTTTTGATCGGTTCATAAAGGCCAATCATAGACGTGATTCAGGCATTTTATAATGCAACGTCTGCAAACCCCTCTGCAAGTCATACAACTGACTGGCTTGTTTCGCACACCAAGGTTCTAAGTGTAATCCTGGACTCTGAACTACCCTTTCGGCCCCATATCCAATCACTCTCGAAAGCTTGCTGCCTCAACCTCTCCAAATATACGCCCCTAACCAACAACACCATAAAGCTTCTAATTCACTCCCTGGTCATCTCTTGCCTCGACTACTGCAACTCCCATCTCATTGACTTACCTTTACATAGACTATACCCTTCAGTCTGCCACGAATGCTGCTGCCAGGCTCATACACCTTACCAACCGTTTAGTATCTGCTACCCCTCTCTGCCAATCCCTCCACTGGGTTCCTCTCACCCAAACAAATTAAAGAGAGCTCCAGCCCCCCCTCCCCTCCAAAATTTTTAAGTCAGCAGCTACAAATTCTATATGACACTGGACACTTACCTGTCCAGGGGTCGTGCATTGTTGGCACCCCAGACAATTTTTCAATCGGTTCTCGGGTGCTGCAGCCGCCATTCCTTGAAAGGGAATCCGGCAGTGAAGCCTTACGGCTTCACAGCCGGTTCCCTACTGCGCATGCGCCAAGCACACTGCGCTTTCTGAATGGCCCGGCGGCAGGGGAAGGAGAAGGGGGGCCGAACTTCCTGCATCGAGGTCTGCTGGAAGTGGGGACGGGTACCTAACAAACAGGTACCCACTCCCCGCAAAAGGTGCCAAATGTGGCACCGGAAGGGGCGGGGGTAGGAGGCAGATAAGCAGAGCTTCCACTTTTGAGTGGAACTCAGATTTCATTTCAAACTACTAAAAACTTACAAAGACATCCACAACTCTGCCCCCAGCTACATCACTAACCTAGTCTCAAAATAACAGTTAAATAGTTCTCTTCATTACTCCCAAGACCTCCTGCTCTCTAGCTCCCTTGACACCTCCTCCCATGCTCGCCTCCAGGACTTCTCCAGAGCCTTTCCCATCCTCTGGAACGCTCTATTCCAATCTGTCCGACTAGCTCCTACTCTGTCCACTTTTAGACGATCCCTGAAAACTCATCTCTTCAGAGAGGCCTGAAGATTTGCTTCTTAATTGCCTAGATTAATTTCGAATAACCACATTTTTGAGAGTATTTACAAAAGTTCTCCTAGAGGTAGTGGGTTTTTTGGTGAGGGAATAGCATTCACATTTATTTTAGCTAGATGGCATTCTGCCGTTAAGCCAATATTTTACTCACTCATTGGAATATAATTCATCAAATGTAGAAGAGTTTGGCTGGTTAGCCAATGTGGGAAAGAATCATCCACTCAGGACCTTATATACACTGCTCAAAAAAATGAAAGGAACACTTTTGAATTACAACTCCTGGGATATTGATCTGGTCAGTTAAGTAGCAGAGGGGGTTGTTAATCAGTTTCAGCTGCTTTGCTGTTAATTGAAATTAACAACAGGCGCACTAGATGGGCAACAATGAGACGACCTCCAGAACAGGAATGTTTTTTCAGGTGGAGGTGTCTGACATTTTTTTCACTAGTTTTGCATTTGGCTAGGGTCAGTGTCACTACTGGTAGCACAAGGCGATACTTGGACCTTATAAAAGGTTGCACAGGCAGTCCAACTTCTCCAGGATGGCACATAAATACGTGTCATTGCCAGAAGGTTTGCGCGTCTCCCAGCAGTCTCAAGAGCATGGAGGAGATGCCAGGAGACAGGCAGTTACTCTAGGAGAGCTGGACAGAGCTGTAGCAGGTCCTTAACCCATCAGCAGGACCGGTATCTGCTCCTTTGTGCAAGGAGGAACAGGATGAGCACTGCCAGAGCCCTACAAAATGACCTCCAGCAGGCCACTGGTGTGAATTTCTCTGACCAAACAATCAGAAACAGACTTCATGGGGGTGGCCTGAGGGCCCGACGTCCTCTAGTGTGCTCTGTGCTCACTGCTAGACACTGTGGAGCTCGATTGGCATTTTCCATTGAACACCAGAATTGGCAGGTCCACCACTGGTGCCCCATGCTTTTCACAGATGAGAGCAGGTTCATCCTGAGCATATGTGACAGACGTGAAAGGGTCTGGAGAAGCCGGAGAACTTTATGCTGCCTGTAACATCGTTCAGCATGACCGGTTTGGTGGTGGGTCAGTGATGGTCTGGGGAGGCATATCCATGGAGGGACGCACAGACCTCTACATGCTACACCAGTGTTTCTCAACTCCAGTCCTCAAGGCGCCCCAACAGGTCATGTTTTCAGGGTTTCTATTATTTTGCACAGGTGATTTAATCAGTTTCACTGCCTTAGTAATTACCACAGCTGTTTCATCTGAGGGAAATCCTGAAAACATGATCTGTTGGTGCGCCTTGAGGACTGGAGTTGAGAAACACTGCACTACACAATGGCACCCTGACTGCCATTAGGTATCGAGATGAAATCCTTGGACCCATTGTCAGACCCTAGGCTGGTGCAGTGGGTCCTGGGTTCCTCCTGGTGCACGACAATGCCCGGCCTCATGTGGCGAGAGCATGCAGCCAGTTCCTGGAGGATGAAGAAATGGATTCCATTGAATGGCCCCCACGCTCACCTGACCTAAATCCAAAAGAACACCTCTGGGACATTATGTTTCGGTCCATCCAGTGCCGCCAGGTTGCACCTCAGTCTGTTCAGGAGCTCAGTGATGCTCTGGTCCAGATCTGGGAGGAAATACCCCAGGACACCATCCGTCTCTCATCTCATTAGGAGCATGCCCTGATGTTGTCAGGCATGCATACAAGCACTTGGGGGCCATACAAACTACTGAGGACCATTTTGAGTTGTTGCAATGAAATTTCAGCAAAATGGACTAGCTTGCTGCATAATTTTTTCACTTTGATTTTTGGAGTGTCTTTGAATTCAGCACTCTGTAGGTGGATAATTTTCATTTCCATCAAGGATGTGCCATCCTTTCATTCCTAACACATTACCCAGTCCATATCAGTATATAGCATGAGATTTTGCCCCATTGAGATCTGATGTGTTTTCAAAGTGTTCCTTTCATTTTTTGAGCAGTGTACTTGGGAGTTTGGAAAAATTCCTTTCAGAATTTCATTTCACTTTGCATAGAGAAAGTACTGGTAATTTCAGAAAAGGGGAGAAGAGAGAAAAAAAAAAAAAATCGCATATAGCTTAACTGCCATTTCCCTTACCGAGTCTCAGTGTCTGCAGAGTGGGAGCGGGGCAATGATTTCCACGACACCAGAGATTAATTGGGCTCAGTGTATGTCTCGCCCCTTTCAAAAGGGCTTCCACAAATGTTGGTCAGAAGACCTGGGATACCGAATATTTTTTTTTTTATTATTGAAAACATAAGAAGTCTTTGGTGGTAGACGAGAGGGGAATATGCCAAGCTGCCATTCCCTCCTACCCATATAATGGATTGTAATTACATTGGATGGCTGGAGAGTCTAACTTCTGGAGGAGTCAACCCGTAATGTATGGTCCTTCCCCTCAAAGAAAGTGGTGTCCTGGAGCCAAGGGAAGTCCTACAGGTCCACCAAGTATTTCGGCATCACTAATGGGGCAAATCGGTACTTTTGAAAATGGACAGCACTACGGTGGTGGCATATCAAGAGGTGCCTACAGCCAGATGCTTCTAAAGGAGGGTGCCCAATAAGGTTGTAGACTCAGGCCAATCTCCTCCTCCAGTAATGTACATTCCAGGCCCGAAACCAAGAGGATTATCTCTTTAGAGCCCATAGACAATGAGTCGTCCTTGTCACTGAAAAATTACAATAAGAAAAAAAAAATAAAAAAAAAATAAAAAAAAAATAAAAAGGACGATGGGCCTTCTTTCCAGAGGTGCATATTTTTACATCCCCAGTAAATGCCTAGCTAGCAAAATATTTCTTCAGAGTTTCCATGCTTACAAGCACTGGAAACAGATGCCCTGATGATGGACTGGTCATTTCAGTCGGTGTACGCATTTCCTTCCATTTCTCCGTTATTCAAATTCCTGAAACCTTCTTTGGTTACAGTTCTGTTGGTGCCAATGTTAGGTGTAACGTCTAAAAGTAACCACTTCCATCTGAAACGAGAAATTATACTTCTTATTTTTTTTGTCTGCAGACAGTCAGGAAAGATGGTTGGATGTTGGCTGAGCTCTTCAGCCTTATATTAGAGGCAAAAAACATCAGACCTTCAGATCACCTGTTCATTGATCCATCAAGTGTAAGCAAAAGTACGATGGTGTCCTGCCAGGTTATCACAGAATGGATGGTAAAGACCATATTGTTGGTTTACAAGACAAAGGAGATATATGCTGTCAGAGGGGGTTACAGCACACTCCACTCGAGGCAATTCAGCCTCCCAGGCAGTAGCAGAACCTCCTTCACCGATTACTGTAAATGTTCTGTTTCAAAGGCCGCTTTATGCATTGACGTACCTCCTTAGACTCAGTCTGTCCAGACCATATGGTCACCTGCTGACCTGGCATCATCCACAGGCAGCTTAAAGAATAGCTAAAGGCAAAACTTTAATTTTAGTTTTGTATGGAGTGGCGGGATTAGAGCACCTACCAGGTTTTATTGCGGTCTGTGCCCCCGTTAAAGTGGGAGAAAACTCCCTTGCATGATGTTTACCTATAGGTATGCCTATAATAAGGTTTACCTATAGGTACAGTAAATATCTGAAAACATGCACGTTTAGGAGATATGTACTTTAGATGAAGCCAGTGATGTCACCGGCAAATGAGCTCTGAAGGAACGGCATATCCGTGCCGTTACTTCAGAGCCGTACCGCAAACAGTGACGGAATTGCTGGCTTGGCCATTCATATAGCTGGAGCCTGCAAACCCGAAAGGAAGACCGGGTGTAGATGGAAGTGCCTGTCAGGGGATACGCACCTGATCAGCGAGTCCGTTGGAGCAGAGAGAGGTCACCCGTACGGATCCGACTCACGGGCCCCTGGTAGTGCAGACAGGAGGCACGGGAGTGCGGAAGGGTAAGAGAGCCTGAGAGTGGTTCAAGAGAGCGGCTCCGGATCCTGGGTTCAGAAGGGTAGCGAGCCAGGCGGGCTGCAGGCAGGTAGGTAGGCAGGCTGGTATACCGAGCAGCGTAGCGGGGCAGAAGCAGAAGGGGCGGTCAGACAGGCAGGGTTCGGCAACGTTCGGGCAATGTGGCACAGCGGGGTAGGCAGGTTCAGGGTCAAAGACAGGCCGAGGTCGGGTGCAGGCAGATAGCAAGGAAAGTCCAGTAACAAGCCGGGTGGTCAGAAGGTCGGATTCCAGGCGAACAACAGGAGCAGGATACACAGGGGACTGCAGATCAGACAGCACTGGTCTGAAGTGTTCCAGTAGTTTAAATAAGCAAACCGGCGTGCGCGGGCGCGCGCACGGCGCGCGCGTGCACGCGCCCGCAATGCGCGCACATGCACCCGCACGCACCGGCGTGCACAGGCACGCGCACCCGCGATCCAGGAAGTGTACCAGCGCAGATGGAAACATGCAAAACCACAGTGCGCATCGGCGCACGCGAACGCACACCGAAGCGACCACCGACGCGCCCGGCAAGGTACGTACACTGACAGTGCCCCCCCCTTTAGGGCAGCCTCCGGATGCCCAATTGAGCGATCTTCGTGGCGTTAGACCTCCTGAAAGCTTGCATGAGTTCCTCCGCATGTATGCCGTTTTCGGGTTCCCAAGAATTATCCTCTGGGCCGTAACCCCTCCACTTAATCAGATATTGTACCTGGTTGTGTCTCTTCCTACAGTCCAGGATTGCCTCTACCTCAAACTCCTCCTCGCCGTCAATCAGAACCGGTTCCGGTGGGCCAATGTTACGGCCAGCGAAGGGGTTAGGGACAACCGGCTTTAACAGAGTCACATGAAAGACTGGATGGACCTTCAGGGAGTTGGGTAGGTCGAGCTCATATGCTACATTGTTGATCCTCCGTTTTACTGAGAAAGGTCCCATGAACTTAGGGCCCAATTTCCTGGACGGGCAGGCCATCTTTAGGTTAATCGTGGATAACCACACCTGGTTGCCGGGCTCTAGAATGAGTTCCCCTCTCCTTTTCCTATCAAACATCCTCTTGTTGTACTCCTGGGTCTTGGACATGGTCTCCTGTAGAAGTTTGTTATTGAAGAAGAAGAAATCCATTGTTTCGGATACCGCAGGGACAGTGCATTCGGGTATGGTACTTGGCAAGAAGGAGGGATGGAATCCATAGTTGGCAAAGAATGGGGTTTGCTTAGTGGCAGAGTGCAGGGAATTGTTGTAAGCGAATTCAGCAATGGGGAGTAGGGAGGCCCAATCATCCTGGGAGAAGGAGGAAAAACAACGGAGGTACTGCTCCAATGTTTGGTTGGTCCTCTCAGTTTGGCCATTCGTCTGGGGATGATATGCCGAAGAAAAAGCCAACTTGATTTCCAGGGAATCACAAAGAGCCTTCCAAAATCTGGAGGTGAACTGGGCGCCTCGGTCTGAGACAATACTTGCCGGAACTCCATGAAGCCTCACTATTTCCCTGATAAAAACCCTTGCCGTTTCCAAGGCGGAAGGTGTACCTTTCATGGGCAAAAAATGAGCCATCTTGGACAGCCTGTCAACGACAACGAAGATTGTGGAGAACCCTTCGGACAGAGGGAGCTCCACTATAAAGTCCATCGACACCATCTTCCAGGGTCTTTCAGGGACAGGTAGAGGTTTTAGTAGACCCCAGGCCCTCATCCGGCTATTCTTGTTCCGGGAGCAGGTGTTGCATGAGTCCACGTATCTCTTGCAGTCACTACCCAGCTGCGGCCACCAGAACGTGCGCTTGACGAGCTCGGCCGTTTTCAAGGTACCAAAATGTCCGGCCAACTTGTGGTCATGGCAAAGCTCCAAAACAGCTATCCGAAGACCCTCAGGGACCAGAATCTTGCCCTCGTGCCTGATCAGACCATCTTGTGCCCTGACACAGTCCTCCGGAAGCAAGGTCAAGCCAGCAGACGCCCGCTTAATACGGGGCATAAGGTCTTCTTGGAGTAGCAGGAAGTTCCCGGCAGGGAGGATGGTGTCAACAGGTAAGTTCTCCTCAGGAGTGCTGAACATTCGGGACAGTGCGTCCGGTTTAATGTTTTTTGAGCCCGGCCTGTAGGTGATGTGGAACAAAAACCTTGAGAAAAAAAGTGCCCACCTTGCCTGCCTTGGCTTCAACCTCTTGGCTGTTCTCAGGTACTCGAGGTTCTTGTGGTCCGTGTAAACCAAAATGGGGTGTGCCGCCCCCTCGAGCAGGTAACGCCATTCTTCTAATGCGGCCTTGATAGCCAGGAGTTCCCGGTCACCCACGTCATAGTTACGTTCCGCCGTGGAAAGCTTGCGCGAGAAGAAGGCCACTGGAAAAAGTAAGGCTTTAGCCCCCTGACGCTGGGATAGCACAGCCCCCACTGCATTTTCGGACGCGTCCACTTCCAGGACGAAAGGTACTGCGGGATCAGGGTGCTTCAAGATGGAGGCAGAGACAAATAACTCCTTCAGTTTATCAAAGGCAGCTTGGGCTCTAGGGGACCAGTAGAAGCGGTCTCCTTGTTTGGTCAGTTCGGTAAGGGGGGCGACAATTGCAGAGAAACTTCTGATGAACTTCCGGTAAAAATTGGAGAATCCGATGAAGCGCTGGACCCCTTTTTTATCTGTGGGGGCAGGCCAGTCCAGGATAGCCGACACCTTCTGAGGGTCCATTTTAATGCCCTCAATTGAGATGATCAGACCGAGAAACTGGATGCTTTGCCGCTCGAACTCACACTTCTCTGGCTTGGCGTAAAGCCCATGTCGTCTAAGCCGAACAAGGACATTCCGGACATGCCTGCGATGGTCGTCTACAGAGGATGAGAATATTAAGATATCGTCCAGGTATACTATGACGAACAAGTCCAGGTAATCACGGAAGATGTCATTGACAAAATGTTGAAAGGTAGCCGGCGCGTTACACAGTCCGAACGGCATAACTAGGTACTCGTAGTGCCCGAACCGTGTGCGGAAGGCCGTCTTCCACTCATCCCCTTCTCGAATGCGGATCAGGTTGTACGCTCCTCGGAGGTCAAGCTTGGTGAATATGACCGCCGTTCCCAGCCTTTGGAACAGTTCCGGCACGAGAGGTAAGGGGTAACGGTTTTTAATGGTGATCCTGTTCAACTGCCGATAATCAATACAGGGGCGTAGGGAATGGTCCTTTTTTTCAACGAAAAAGATACCCGCACCTGCAGGTGAGGTGGACGGGCGGATGAACCCTTTCTTTAGGTTGTCGTCAATGTAGACTTTCAAGGTACCCAATTCCTGCTCAGTCAGCGGGAAGATCCTCCCAAAAGGTACTTCGGTCCCAGGCAAAAGTTCTATAGGGCAATCATATGGTCTGTGAGGAGGAAGGGTTTCTGCTCCCTTCTTACTGAACACGTCCAGAAAATCATGATAGGGCTCAGGGATGGTTTTCTGAAGGTCAGGGTCTGTGCCCAGACAGAGCAGGTGAGGGTGGTCGGAAGAGACTTGTTGCAGGCAGTGTTGCCGGCAATAATCAGAGAGGAATTTAACTCTCCCTGTAGCCCAGTCAATGTCGGGGTTATGGGCTTGCAGCCAGGGCATCCCCAGAATGACGGGGAATAGCGGAGAGGAGATGGCATCCAGACTTAGGAACTCCTGATGGTGGGTTGCCACCGAGGCCATCAAAGGGACGGTTTCCTGAGTGACGGGGCCGGATTTGATAATAGAGCCATCAGCGAGATGTACTGCAAGTCCCCGGGGTTTCGGCTGCAGGGGAATGTGATGACTGGCAGCAAATGTCAAATCAATAAAGCAGCTGCATGCCCCCGAATCAATTATGGCGGGTACTAGGATTGCGGAAGTCCTTCCGGGGAGCTGTAAAGAAATGGAAAGAGCCAAGTGAGAAGTTGGATTAGGCAACAAAGAGGCACAAGTAGAAGAGACAGGCAGGCACTTACGCATCTTAGCCGGACAGGATCTCACGTAGTGTCCCGGTTCGCCACAATACATGCACAGATTGTTACTACGCCTATGCTGGCGTTCTTCGGGAGAGAGCGATGGGCGCAGTAAGCCCAGTTGCATGGGTTCTGGGTCATCTAACGCCGGAAACGGGGGCGCCGGAGGTGCAAGACGGGCCGGGTTTGAGACCTTGGGGAGCAACCAGGTGGGTTGGGGCTGACTGGAGGTCCTCTCGGAGCGACGCTCTCTCAGGCGTCGGTCTATCTGAATTGCCAGATCTATTAACTTGTCCAGGGTTTGAGGAACTCCGACACGTGCTAGCTCGTCCTTGAGCTGATCCGACAGGCCCATCCGGAATTGGTAGCGCAAAGCAGCGTCATTCCACTCTGTGTCAGAGCTCCAACGTTTGAATTCTGCCGCGTAATCCTCGGCCGCTCTGCGACCTTGTAGGAGGGAGTGGAGAACAGATTCTGCAGTAGCCGCTTGTTGCGGATCCTCATAGAGTTGAGACATCGCGGCAAAGAACGTGGCAAGGGTCTCCAAGGAGGCATCTTTCTGCTCTAGAAGGCGGTGAGCCCAGGCCTGCGGCTCGTCGGTCAGTAGGGAGATGACGAAGCCCACTTTGGTTGCTTCCAGGGAAAAGGTGCGGGGTTGTAGGGCGAAGAAAAGCTCGCAAGCGTTGCGGAACGCTCGGTATTTGCTGCGATTGCCCGCAAACTTCTCGGGTGTAGGGACCCTGGGTTCCGGAGGAAGCATGACGACGGAGGGTGTAGCCGGATATCCCGTGGATGTGGTGCCTTGCGGGCTGGCAGGCGAGGACAGGACTTGAACTCTTTCCTCCAACCTGGTATAGCCGGCTTGGAGGTCTTTCACGGCTTGCGTCAGCCCGTTCAGGTGTCGGCATAATTCCTCCATGGGATCCCTCCCCTGCTCGGACTCGGACATGGCTGTCTGATACTGTCAGGGGATACGCACCTGATCAGCGAGTCCGTTGGAGCAGAGAGAGGTCACCCGTACGGATCCGACTCACGGGCCCCTGGTAGTGCAGACAGGAGGCACGGGAGTGCGGAAGGGTAAGAGAGCCTGAGAGTGGTTCAAGAGAGCGGCTCCGGATCCTGGGTTCAGAAGGGTAGCGAGCCAGGCGGGCTGCAGGCAGGTAGGTAGGCAGGCTGGTATACCGAGCAGCGTAGCGGGGCAGAAGCAGAAGGGGCGGTCAGACAGGCAGGGTTCGGCAACGTTCGGGCAATGTGGCACAGCGGGGTAGGCAGGTTCAGGGTCAAAGACAGGCCGAGGTCGGGTGCAGGCAGATAGCAAGGAAAGTCCAGTAACAAGCCGGGTGGTCAGAAGGTCGGATTCCAGGCGAACAACAGGAGCAGGATACACAGGGGACTGCAGATCAGACAGCACTGGTCTGAAGTGTTCCAGTAGTTTAAATAAGCAAACCGGCGTGCGCGGGCGCGCGCACGGCGCGCGCGTGCACGCGCCCGCAATGCGCGCACATGCACCCGCACGCACCGGCGTGCACAGGCACGCGCACCCGCGATCCAGGAAGTGTACCAGCGCAGATGGAAACATGCAAAACCACAGTGCGCATCGGCGCACGCGAACGCACACCGAAGCGACCACCGACGCGCCCGGCAAGGTACGTACACTGACAGTGCCTTCAGTGGCGACAGCATGCCGCTGGGGGGAGCTTTGTTTTCAGGCAAGGCTGTCATAATGTGCTAGCATGCGATCCATAGAGTACATTATGACAAACTGCCCGGGGGCCTATATTTTTTTTCTTTTAATGCAGTTTACTATGGCTTAAATACAACCCTTCCTAATTTTCCTGTTTACCATCATCACTGAAAGTGAAAATAAATCCCAAATTTTGGACAGTCCCCTGAAAAGTAAGAGAGGAAGTCTTTCAATAGGGACACTAGTTCTGGTGAGGTGGGAATCCCCAAGGAATTCGCTTAAAGTGGAAGCTCCGCTTATCTGCCGCCTCCTCCCCCTCCGTTGTAACATTTGACACCTTTTTTTTGGAGGGGGGGGGGGAAGCGGGTACTTGGTTTTGTTTTGACAGGTACCCGCTCCCACTTCCAGCTGATCTCGCTGCGGCGAAGTCACCTGAAGGTGTCTTTAATTTGGAGGGATTTCTTCGCACTTCCTGTTTGGCTATGGGACACTTAGTTCAGCTAATTGCAGTACAGAGGTTATTTTACCAGTCTTTTGAAGTCCAGCAAGACAATGACATCTCTACACCCTGTCTTTGTCCTTTTTAAGACACGAGCAGACATATTGCTTGATATGTGAACCCTGAGGATTCCATATTCATAATTGATGCCACCAAGATGGTTCAATGTTGAAGGTCTCCCCTTCGCTTGAACACACTGCTTAGGAGGTATGTATATCTAACTTTATCCCCCCCCCTTTTCTCTTCATCATCCCCTCGTCAAAAGATTGGGCAATGTATTCTTTTATGTAATATACGTATTGATTATATCTGCTTTATTTTGCGTGCATTAGATGTGTGGAGTCAGACATATGGAATGAAGCCCTGAAGAAGTGGCTTGTGTCGCGAAACATGTAGGCAAGCCCCATGTGGTATATCTCACGTTACGTCTGAATGCCTATTACGCATATGTGATATTTTTTTAATATACTTATGGGCTTATGTTTGCCCTTTTCTGTATGTTTGTCTTTTATGTATGAATTTGTTTTTTTTTTTTTTTTATTGATATATTTTGTAAATTCAATTACCAAAGAATCACTGCTTAAACGCCAAGTTGCTCCATTTTACCCTGCTTATCAATGTTTTATATAGGGTTGGTGCTCCCTTGGTTGTCAAGCGGTCTTAGGTTTTATAATTGGCCCCTATTATACACCTACACTTTGTTTTGGAAAATGTACTTTTTTTGGCGGTTGCATGGACGTGCGTACTTGGTTTTGACAGGTACCCACTCCCACTTCCGGCTGATGCTGTGCGCAATTTTAAAGTGTGCAGGTTTAGTATCCATGTACAATTTAAAACTTTTCCAAAAAATTGGGGTTCCTGAATTGCCTGTTTTTGCATTATTTTTTTTTAACAAAATTAATATATATATATATATATATATATTTTTTTTAAATTGCATTTGGAAAACCTCTGTGCAAATATCAAGTGACAAAAAAAATGCAACACCCACAAATTTATTGTCTACGGCACAGGTGTCAAACACAAGGGCCGTGGGCCGAATCCGGCCCTTCAGGCCATTTCATGTGGCCCTCATACCTCTCCTGCAGCTGCAGGAGAGCGCGAGCCCTCCTCTGGTCCTACTCCAGACCCTTACTTTCTGCTTTCAAGCAATGCATCCAGCTTCTTCCCAGCAGCAGCATAAGGAAAGGGGGGTACACTGATGTAAGGGAGAGTGGGGGACTCAACTTCTGATGGTGGGGTGGCTCTTGACATCTAATGTAAAAGGGGAGGGGCTGCACTGGACATCTAATCTTACAGATACAACCAGCCCTTTTGAGGGCAATCATAATGCTGACGCAACCCACAATGAAATGAAGTTTGACACCCCTGGTCTAGGGCCTTGCTTTGTACACTGGTGCGCAGTCATGTTGGAACAGGAAGGGGCCATCCCCAAACTGTTTTACAAAGTTGGGAGCATGAAATTGTTCATAATGTCTTGGTATGCTGATACCTTAAGAGTTCCCTTCACTGGAATTAAGGGGCCAAAACCCAAGCCCTGAAAAACAACCCCCACACCAAAATGATTTTGACCAGTGCACAAAGCAAGGTCCATAAAAGACATGGATGAACGAGTTTGGGGTGGAGGAACTTGACTGGCCTGCACAGAGTTTTGACCTCAACCCGATAGAACACCTTTGGGCTGAATTAGAGCCAAGACTGCGAACCAGGCCTTCTCGTTGAACATCAGTGCCTGACCTCACAAATGCGTTTCTGGAAGAATGGTCAAACATTCCCATAGACACACTCCTAAACCTTGTGGACAACCTTCCCAGAAGAGTTGAAGCTGTTATAGCTGCAAAGGGTGGGCCAACTCAATATTGATCCCTACGGACCAAGACTGGGATGCCATTAAAGTTCATGTGTGTGTAAAGGCAGGTGTCCCAATACTTTTGACAATATAGTGTACATTGCATCTTCCTCTTCTTGCAGGAGAGGAAAATGCAAACAAGCCAAAGTGTAAAAAAAAAAAAAAAATCAATGCAAAAATAATAATCCAATAAAGGTTAAAAATAAAAGTAAAAAAAATAAAAAGATCAAGGTTTGACAGGGTTAGTTTTATGGTCAAGGTCAGGCATAATTTGATAGAATTAGAAAAAAAAAAAAAACACACAAATGCTTTAATTAGGCCACTTTCACACTGAGGCGCTGGCGGTAAAGTGCCATTAGTTTTAGCAGCACTTTACCGTAGTTTTAGCGGCACTTTTTGGCCTCCCCACCCCCCCGCTAGCGGCCGAAAAAGGGTTAAAAGCATCGGCAAAGCTCCGCTGCCGAAGCACTTTGCAGGCGCTTCGGCAGCGCTGACCATTGATTTTAATGGCAGGGGCGTTTTTGAAGTGCTGTCTTTACTGCTCCTAAACCGCCCCAAAGATGCTGCTGGTAGGACTTTTCCTGTCCTGTAAGCACACCGCCCCAGTGTGAAAGCACTCTGGATTTCACACTGGGGCTGCAGAAGAGGCAGTTTACAGGCGATGTACAAACGCCTGTAAAAAGCCTCAGTGTGAAAGTGGCCTTACTATCAGTGTCGGTGTGTTTTAGGCAGGATTAAAAAAAAAAAAAAAAAATCCAAAAAATGAGCCGTATTGCTTCTGGGCTGAACTTCGGGTACAACAACAACAAACATACACATATGTGGAATTGCTGTGATCGTCAGTAGCAAGAGAATTAATTTGGAGCTGTTTTTCGGTTATAACTAATGAAATTAGCAAAGAAAATACAGCCAAGTTAAAAAATAAAATTTATAATTTTTTTTTTTACTATTTTGGGCCAGAAAAAGGAGATATTGGTTACCATTGACCACCAAAAGAAAGCCCAATTTGTCCTGAAAAAAAAAAACCTGGTATAATCCACCTGGATACACAAAGTAGCTGTAACGATATGTACAGTTTTACCAACACGTGTCAAATTTGCAAAATTGTGCTTAGGCATTGACATTTGTTTACCCTTAGGTGTGAAGGGCTTTAAACTATATACAAAAAAAAAAAAAGAGAAGACTGTGACAGCAGGAAGGTAAAGTCACCTGGTTGCATCCAGGGGGGTAGATATATTTCGCCCAGATTCAGGCTTTACGCCGACTTATACAACTAGGTGGAGAGTTGTATAAGCCCAGATAAGGCTAGTGGGCTCATGGATGACTCATACCTCTAGGGAGAGTGTGGGGCGTCGTACAGACAGAGATGAGGAGACCAGCTGAACCTTGTCAGCTCATTTAGGCCTCTATAAGAACTCCCAGCTTCATTAGATGTTAGCTCATGCCTGGAACCAGACCTGTGTGGACTGTCTAGGGAGAGTGAACCCCTGTGCGGTGAGGCAAAGCCTGTGTGGCTATTTGTTTGGACTTTTACTAAACCAGGGACTTAGGGACTAGGACAGCACCAGGCTGATCCCAGTTGTTAGTTTAGGAAACCTGCATGTTTAGTCAGAGGTCAAACGGACCAGGATTTATTTTGTTTATGTTTCTTTTTGGCTTTGCTGTGTTTTTGTCACTGTACATAGAGAAATAAACCGCACCTTTTGATTTTGAAAACCACAACCTCCGTCTGCTGGCCCTGTTTTTGTGTGGGGAGCCCAACCAGGGGGTCACACACACCCGCTACCGAGTTAACCCCCTCACAGTTGGTGGAGAACCAGTGGCAGTTTTTTTTAAGCCAGCATGGAGGAGATACTGAAACAGCTGGCTCTAGCAAATGCCAATCAACAGCAGACAAATGCAGGTTTGCAAAGGAGCCTTGCAGCCCAGCAGCAAGCTCATCAACAAGCCCAGCAGCAATCTGAGGCCCGCTTCATAGACCTGTTACAGAAGCAAGAGCAGAGACTACAACAAATGGAAGCAGTAATGCAGCAACGTCCGCAGACCAGTGAGGAAAGCCGTCCCACTAATACCGCGTCCTTTGGGGTGAGTCGTTTATTGACAAAAATGACTGGAGAGGATGATCCAGAGGTATTTTTGACCACATTTGAAAGGACTGCTGAAAGAGAAAAGTGGCCTGAGGAGCAGTGGGCTGGACTGGTGGCTCCTCTGTTAACTGGTGAATCGCAGAAGGCTTACTATGACCTAGAGCCTGACCAAGCAAAAGACTATGTGATGCTAAAAGCTGAAATATTGGCAAGGCTGGGTGTCACCCTGGCTGTCCGGGCTCAGCGTGTGCATAACTGGACTTTCCAGCTTGGAAAACCCCCCAGGTCTCAAATGTATGATCTCATTCACCTGAGCAGGAAGTGGCTACAGCCAGAGACTTTGTCCGCACCGGAGATTGTGGAACGTGTTGTGATGGATCGTTTCTTGAGAGCTCTTCCTACCGCCATTCAAAAGTGGGTAAGCCATGGAGACCCAGAAACGGCCGGTAAACTTGTGGATCGTGTAGAGAGATACTTGGCTACAGAGAACCTGACGGCCTCTTCCAGAGACTCTCGGACTTTTCACCCTAAGACCAGACCATCCCCAGGGGCGGATAAGAGGATTCCAAGGGGTGAGGGTGGAGAGAGTGAGAGGGTGGGAGCTCTACCCCAAGTTTGGCGAGAACAGCCTGGGAAATCAGCGGCTCAAGAGGCCGCAAGAAGGATCGTTTGCTACCGCTGCCGGCAAGCGGGACATATTGCAGCCAATTGCCCGGTTGTGGAGGAACCCATGCAGTGTGACTTTCTGACGGGCAGACGTCAGTCGCTGTGTGCGACAGTCGCATGCACTGCCATTCGAGGAACTGAGAAACATTTATGCAAAATGTGTGTTAATGGTAGAAATGTTGTGGTATTGCTGGATTCAGGTAGCCTTGTGACCCTGATAAAGGCTGAATTAGTTAAAACAGAGGTCTCTGGGAATAGCAAGGTAGCTGTTATTTGTGTGCATGGGGACACCCGAGAGTATCCAGTGACTACAGTGTGTTTCGAGACCCCCAAAGGTACCCTCTCTCATCCAGTGGGGTTAGTATCTCAATTACCGCATGATGCCATTGTGGGAAGGGATTTTCCGAAGTTCTGGGAACTGTGGGATGATCCTGAGCCCCCCACTGGTGCCCCTATGTACCAGGAATGTGATAGCCAGAACTCCTCTGAGAGTGGTGAGGACTCTCCAGAATTTCCCTTGTCAGTATTGGCAGGGGAGACTCAAGAAACTGGAGAGGAGCCCACCTCCTCAGACGAAAACCTACCGTCTGTGGAGTTTTCTGATCTGGAGGTTCACAGGGAAAATTTTGCCACAGAACAGTTAAAAGACCCCGCCCTAATAAAGGCACGGGAAAACGTAGTGGAAATAGATGGCGAGTTAGTGAACCCAGATAATACCTGCACTTACCCATACTTCAGCGTAGAGAAGGACCTACTGTATCGGGTGGCAAAAAGGGCAGAAGAAACCGTTGAGCAGCTTGTGGTGCCCAAACCTTACAGGAAGTTGGTGTTGGAGTTGGCCCATGGGCACATTCTTGGAGGTCATCTGGGGACAGAGAAAACCCGAGAGAGGGTATTACAGAGATTCTATTGGCCTGGGGTGATGAAGGACATAGAAAATTATTGTTCCTCCTGCCCTGTGTGTCAGAGGTCGGCCCCGATGCCACATTTCCGTAGCCCGCTGGTCCCTCTACCCATCATTGAGGTCCCGTTTGAGAGAATCGCAATGGATTTGGTAGGTCCTATAATCAAGTCCGCTAGGGGGCACCAGTACATATTGGTTATAATGGACTATGCCACCCGTTATCCAGAAGCGATCCCTCTCAGAAATACCTCGGCCAAAACCATAGCCAAAGAGCTATCTCTTGTTTTTAGCCGGGTGGGTATTTGTAAAGAACTGCTTACGGACCAAGGTACACCCTTTATGTCCCGGGTTATGAAAGAGCTGTGTAAATTGCTCAAAGTGACGCAATTGCGTACATCTGTGTATCACCCCCAAACCGATGGGCTGGTTGAAAGATTCAACAAAACCCTAAAACAAATGTTGAAGAAAGTGGTGGATAGAGATGGAAAGGATTGGGACTGTCTACTTCCTTATTTGATGTTTGCTATTAGGGAGGTGCCCCAATCCTCTACGGGATTCTCCCCCTTTGAGTTACTGTATGGGAGACACCCAAGAGGGCTGTTGGATATTGCCAAGGAAACTTGGGAAAGTGAGAGTTCTCCCCACAGGAGTGTGATTGAGCATGTCGCCCTGATGCAAGATCGAATTGCACAGGTAATGCCCATCGTGAAGGAACATTTGGCCCAAGCGCAGTTGGCACAGCAGAGAGTGTACAACCGTGGAGCAAAGACCCGTACCTTTTCCCCGGGGGATAGGATATTGGTACTTGTCCCTACGGTTGAAAGTAAATTCCTTGCCAAATGGCAAGGCCCCTACGAGATAATGGAAAAAGTGAGCGAAGTGAATTACAAGGTCAGACAACCAGGAAGGCGAAAGCCCGAACAGATATATCACGTTAATCTGTTGAAAGCCTGGAGGGATAGAGAGTCCCTAGTCGCAGAAACTTGGTCACCAGCTCAAACTGGTTGCGTGATTCCGGAGGTTGGAATAGCAGCCACCTTGTCACAACCCCAACAACAGGAGGTTAAGGAGTTTGTGCTTCGCAACAAGGAGGTGTTCTCTGAGCTGCCGGGACAAACATCTGGGGTAGAGCATGATATTATTACCCCGCCCGGTGAAAGGGTGAAGTTAAAACCCTATCGGATCCCAGAGGCCCGACGGGAGGCAATACGGGAGGAAGTACAGAAAATGCTGAACTTAGGGGTGATAGAGGAGTCCCAAAGTGATTGGTCTAGTCCCATTGTGTTGGTGCCTAAACCGGATGGG
This sequence comes from Rana muscosa, assembly GCA_029206835.1. NCBI lineage: Eukaryota > Metazoa > Chordata > Amphibia > Anura > Ranidae > Rana > Rana muscosa. Next base: position 217,129,120 of record CM055126.1, read on the forward strand.
AGCTGGCGATTTTGTAACGATTTTCGTCAGTTGAACAAGGTTACAAAATTTGACACCTACCCCATGCCACGTATAGATGAGTTGATCGACCGGCTGGGAACAGCCCGATACATGACGACTCTTGACCTCACAAAAGGGTATTGGCAAATTCCCCTGGCCAAGTCGGCCAAAGAGAAAACCGCATTTGTAACCCCAGACGGGGCGTTCCAATATAAGAGAATGCCGTTCGGGTTACAGAATGCGCCGGCCACATTCTAGCGGAAAATGGACCAGATACTGAGGCCCCATCGGAAGTATGCTGCGGCTTACCTGGATGACGTAATTGTCCATAGCACAGATTGGGCCTCACATCTGCCAAAAGTGCAAGCAGTCCTAGACTCTATCCGGGAAGCGGGGTTTACGGCTAACCCCAAGAAGTGTACCATTGGGCAGGAGGAGGCCAAATATCTTGGGTACACCATTGGCAGGGGAGTAATAAAACCCCAACTCAACAAAGTCGGGGCCATCCAGAGTTGGCCACGTCCCAACAGCAAGAAGCAGGTACGAGCCTTTCTGGGAATCGCGGGTTATTATCGGCGCTTCATTCCCCACTTTGCTTCTAAGGCTGTGCCCCTAACCAACCTGACGAAAGGGAAAGGGTCGGTCATGATTAAATGGACCCCCGAGGCTGAGGCAGCATTCCAATTCTTGAAACAAGCCTTATGTAGCCAGCCAGTGTTGTACTCACCCGACTTCTCTAAAGACTTTGTCGTACAAAGTGATGCGTCAGATGTGGGGTTAGGAGCAGTATTGTCCCAGGTCTGGAACGGGGAAGAGCACCCAGTCATTTACCTCAGCAGGAAGTTGAAGTCCCATGAGGTAAATTACGCCACGGTTGAAAAGGAGTGTTTAGCGGTGAAGTGGGCTCTAGATTCCCTTCGGTACTATCTGCTAGGTAGGCACTTTGACATGGTTACGGATCACGCTCCGTTAAAGTGGATGGCTCAAAACAAGGAGACAAATAGAAGAGTGAATAGGTGGTTCCTGGCCCTACAGGAATTCAACTTCACAGTAAAGCATCGCCCTGGCGTTCAAATGGGGAATGTGGATGCTTTGTCTCGAGTACATGAATGCCTGATTGCTGGTGTTCCAACCCCGAGGTTAAAACAAGAGGGGGGGGTATGTGACAGCAGGAAGGTAAAGTCACCTGGTTGCATCCAGGGGGGTAGATATATTTCGCCCAGATTCAGGCTTTACGCCGACTTATACAACTAGGTGGAGAGTTGTATAAGCCCAGATAAGGCTAGTGGGCTCATGGATGACTCATACCTCTAGGGAGAGTGTGGGGCGTCGTACAGACAGAGATGAGGAGACCAGCTGAACCTTGTCAGCTCATTTAGGCCTCTATAAGAACTCCCAGCTTCATTAGATGTTAGCTCATGCCTGGAACCAGACCTGTGTGGACTGTCTAGGGAGAGTGAACCCCTGTGCGGTGAGGCAAAGCCTGTGTGGCTATTTGTTTGGACTTTTACTAAACCAGGGACTTAGGGACTAGGACAGCACCAGGCTGATCCCAGTTGTTAGTTTAGGAAACCTGCATGTTTAGTCAGAGGTCAAACGGACCAGGATTTATTTTGTTTATGTTTCTTTTTGGCTTTGCTGTGTTTTTGTCACTGTACATAGAGAAATAAACCGCACCTTTTGATTTTGAAAACCACAACCTCCGTCTGCTGGCCCTGTTTTTGTGTGGGGAGCCCAACCAGGGGGTCACACACACCCGCTACCGAGTTAACCCCCTCACAAGACATAAAACCATTCAAAATCCAAGTGCCTACAATAGGTATTGAGCCGATAACCAGCTGCTTCATATATATTGGCCATCTGCTTATTACCATCTATAATAAACAGGCCAAACCCAGCTAAACCCATGATAATCACAATCCCCGATCTGCTACTACATTACCTTCAGTGTACGGCTCTCCTTACAGCAAGTATCGCACCGCATGTTATAAACGCAGTTCATAGATTAGGACCATCACCCAGTCCTGTGTACATGTCACACAGGGTATTACATAGAGAAGAGACACATAGCATTGATGTCACAGCAGAAAAATGTCACATGTATGTCCTATATGTTGCATATATAAAGGAAAGGAACATTGTAGAAGATAATGCTACATACACACAGGAGAGAGGTACATAGCAGAAAAGACTGTCACACGCATGTCCCATATGGCATGTACATAAAGGGGAGACAGCACAGAAGAATGTCACACGCATGTCCCATATGGCATGTACATATAGGAGAGACAGCACAGAAGAATGTCACACGCCTGTCCCATATGGCATGTACATATAGGAGAGACAGCACAGAAGAATGTCACACGCATGTCCCATATGGTGCAGGAATGGAATATAGCAGAAGACAATGGCACATGTACACCGGAGAGAGGTACATAGCAGAAGAGGGTGGAACACGCATGTCACACCCGGCATGTACACACAGCACAGATAACACGACAGGAATAGTAATTGCACACAGAACGAGCCTGCTGACAGGCGTACAATCGGTAACACGCTTTATAGACTTGATGTTTATTTGTGCTGTAAATCCTGTTCTCCTCAGTCCCATCCAGTGCAGAATAATGAAAAGTTCAGGAAATTTACAATGTGTCGGAGAGCTGAGAGAGCAGACAAAATTAAAGAACTGCTGAGATATAAATCACGCAGGACAGGTCCTCTTCTCTCGGCAGATGAAGAGTGGAGGTCACACACACTCATGAAAGGGAAATTGGCAATTATTGGGATGGGGGGGGGGGGTGTATGAATGGTAGGTCCTCTTCTTTTAGTCAATGAGGAACAGGATAGCCACACACACAAAAAGGTTATTGGTAATCTCTGCCATTACTGGGGTAAGAGGTGACAGGTCCTCTGCCCCTCTCTGCCATTCATAGGGTAAGAGGTGGCAGGTCCTATTCTCTAAATACAACTGGATGAAGCAGGAACAGTGTAACTTATGCAATCCCAGCTGGGAGGTGTAATCCAAAAATATCAGACAGTTCAATGTGCAGGGAGTAGAATAAACATCCATGACAAACATTTAAAAAAACATGAATGGTTACACAGAAATGTATGAGAATCACTGTGTGTTTACTTGCCTATCTCAAGTGTACCTACCTGGGTGGCACACCTATTGGTGTACCCAAATGGCACAAATACCTCTCTATCCACCTGTGTACCAGCTGGCTCACCTACCTACACCAAATGAAGCACCCAAAAACCTATCCATGTATTAGACAGCACACCCTCCTACCCATGAGGGTGTTGGCATACTTACCTACCTTTCTGTTTATTAGATACTACACCTACTATTATCAATATTTTGGTGTACCAGAGAGACACCTACCAATCCTTTAGTATAACAAGACTAGAGGTGCACCAATTGGAAATTTTGATGCCAAAACTGCAGGATGCACTTTGCTGAAACCGAAAATTGCAGGTTTTTAAAAAATATTTTTATACAGAATTGTATTATATTCAACTTTTAAATTAGCATCAACTTAAATGATTATGAATTTACCGTTGGCCATTATTGGTACCTTTAGCGCAATAAAAATGGAACCCTTTAAAAATTCTATGCATGTCTTCACACTGGTCCGTTCCGCTTAAATTGTGGTGTTTAAAATCTTGCTTGCTGTATTTTTGGTGAGAGAAAAAATAAAATAAAAAATGCAGCAAAAGCGCATCATTAAGCCCGGGTTCACACTAGAGGTCGACCGATATGGGTTTTTCTCTGGCCGATGCAGATGCTTAGAAATCGGGGTGGCCGATATAAGATGCCGATTTTTATGCCGATTTTTGGATGGGGATGCATTGTGGAGGGGGATGGAAGGAAGGATGGATGGGGGGTGCGTTGTAGAGGGGGATGGATGGATGGTGCTGGCCATGAGTGGGGGGGGGGGGGGGGTTGCGTTGTGGAGGGGGATGGATAGATGGTGCTGGCCGTGGATGCGTTGTTGAGGGGGATAGATGGATGGTGCTGGCCGTGGGTGGGGGATGCGTTGTGGAGAGGGATGGATGGTGCTGGCTGTGGGTGGGGGATGCCTTATGGAGGGGGATGGACGGTGCTGGCCGTGGGTGGGGGATGCCTTATGGAGGGGGATGGACGGTGCTGGCCGTGGGTGGGGGATGCATTGTGGAGAGGGATGGATGGTGCTGGCTGTGGGTAGGGGATGCGTTGTGGAGGGGGATGGATAGTGCTGGGCGTGGGATGCATTGTGGAGGGGGATGGATGGATGGTGCTGGGCGTGGGTGGGGATGCGTTGTGGAGGGGGATGGATGGATGGTGCTGGGCGTGGGTGGGGGATGCATTGTGAAGGGAGATGGGTGGATAGATGGATGATGGGCGTGGGTGGGGGATGCATTGTGGAGGGGGATGGATGGATGGTGCTGGGCGTGGGCGAGGCATGCATTGTGGAGAGGGATGGATGGTGCTGGCTGTGGGTGGGGGATGCCTTATGGAGGGGGATGGACGGTGCGTTGTGGAGGGGGATGGATGGTGCTGGGCGTGGGATGCGTTGTGGAGGGGGATGGATGGATGGTGCTGGGCGTGGGATGCATTGTGGAGAGGGATGGATGGTGCTGGGTGGGGATGAAGATGATGGAGTTGCATTGTGAAAATGGATGAGAGTTACATTGTGAAGAGGCTCTCCACAATGTAACTCTCATATCCACCCAGAGTCATCCTCATCCATTTTCACAATGCAACTCAATGCCAGCTTGTCAGCCTCAGCCAGGTGTCCCATCAAAAAAAGATTCAATAAAGTCTGCAGGGGGCACATCAGCACACATTAATTTTTTGTGACTTACCCTCCATCCATTCTGCTTTCTGGTATCTATCTGCATGCACCTGATAGGGCTAGGTGCATGCAGATAGACACTGATAAGCTGACCGGTGTTCTATCGATATGGGTCCCCTATCGGATAGGGTCCGGCCTGGACTGCGCAGGCGCAATCGTAGCCAACGGAAATCTCCGAGCCTGAACAGCTGTTTGTCAGCTGTAGACGGAGCATACGCAATAAACACGCCGCTCACTCCCGATGCTCGGGGCTGGTTATACACACCGCTCGCTCTATACAGCAAGGGGCGGATATGGTTAGAAGAGGCATGATGGCCAGTGCTTTATGATGGGCAGGGCTTTTTTGGAAATGGGGGGAAAGCTTTTCTCAAATGCTCAGATCTGCAACAAAACATCAAAATCCACACTAATACTGTGGCAAATAGTTTGTGTTAGTTAAATAGGTCCTGCAAACCTGCCCATCAACATTGAAAAACCCGCCCTTGAGTTCTGTAAACACGCCCCGCAGACGTGTAGTTCATTGAGAAAACCATGCCCCAAAAAAAATAATAATATCACTGCTCAATAACACATCCGCCCCTTTCAAAAAAGCACTGCCCATCATAAAGCACTGGCCATCATGTCTCTTCTAACCATATCCGCCCCTTTGAGAAAAGCATCCGCCCCTTGCTGTATAGAGCGAGCGGCGTGTATGAGCAGCCCCAAGCATCGGGAGCGAGCGCCGTGTTGATTGCGCATGCTCTGTCTACAGCTGACGAACAGCTGTTCAGGCTCGGAGATTTCCGTCGGCTCCGATTGCGCAGGTGCTTGCGCCTGCGCAGTCGAGGCCGGACCCTATCCGATAGGGGAACCATCTCGATAAAACACCGGCAAATCACATAACAAGCAAAATAGAAGCAGCCAGCAGGCTCCGCCTCAGCAGGGAAGGAAGAGGAGCTAGCTAGTGCTGGCCACGATCACCTGCTGGGGGGGAAGTTACTAGTCAGACAGGCGGCGGCAGAGGCTCGGGCTTGTGACATGCTGATAATGATGCTTTCTTCCTCTGCTACAGCCCGCCGAGGTAGGGGGGCGGTGCGGTGCTAGTGAAACTTCTTCTCTAAAGGGGCCTGATGCAGCGCTCGCCATCAGCGGCACAGGTGAAGGATTAATTACACGTGCTGCTGTAGGGGGAGTCAGTACTGCGGCCCGGGTTTAGTGTAGCAGCCACGAATCGGCCTAATTTTCACAATAATCGGCCGATGCCGATTTCTTAAAAACGGCCAAATATCGGCCGATATATCGGTCGACCTCCAGTTCACACATATGTAATGCGGGAACCAGCGCCAGTTCCCACATCGCATCTCTCCCGCACGCAGTTCACACTGCTCTATGCGAACCGCTGCGGGTGTCAATACAATGTTAATGACACCCCCAGATCGGTTCACAGATCACAGTGCGCAGTGTAAACAGATCAGATTCCAGTGCAGGAAAAAAAAGGTTCCTGCACTTTTTTGTGCGAATCCAATGGCATTGCACAGACATCGCGTGTGATAGCACAGCAATGCGGGTACGAATCACATTCAATGTCTGTGTTCGCATACGTGTGAACTCAGGCTCGTACGTTTTTGATGCGTTTTTTGAGTCACATGACCTATGAAAAACACACCAGAAGCACAGTAGATCATGGTAAAATGGCCACGAATTTGTGGTAAAAAATAAATAAAAATCACAGCAAAAACGCGTGCGATTTCAGTGCCATTATCGGCACCTTTTTCTCTTATTGGCCGAATGCCGATACCACAATTTCCGGCCAAAATTTCGGTGCATCGCTAAACAAGACTGCACACCTACCTTTCTGTGTTACAGACACACCTATCCATGTAATAAAATAGGTGCAATTACCTCCCTGTCCATGTAATAAATAGTGCACCTACCTACCTATCCATCTAATAAAATAGTGTACCTACCTGTCCATGTAATAAATAACATACCTACTTGTACACCAGGCAATACACTTGAGTACCCAAGACTGCACAACCTTCTATCTATCCATGTACCACACGGTACACTTACCCTTGATGACGCACCTTCCTACCTATCAATGTACCAGAAAGCACACCTACCTGTGTACAAGAATACAAAATCTACCCATCACCTATTTGTGTAACAGAAAAACACCTCCCTACTTACCCATGTACCAGATGCTCCACCTACCAATCGATATATGTACTTGGATAGAGCACCTACCTATCCATGTACCAAGGGCTGCACCTACCTACCCATTTGTGTACCTGAATGTAAACCTACTAACCAAACTATGTACCAGACTGAACATCTACCTACCTATTTTTGTACCAGAATGTGAACCTATTGGTGTACCAAACTGCCCACCTACCTGTATATGTGACAGAACACCTACCTTGTGTACCCTGGCTGCACACCTACCTACCAATGGACCCAGAGTGCACATCTACCTTCCTAGCCCTGCACCCACCTACTCGTGTATAGGTAAATACAGAATACCTACCCACCCGTGTATCTGGAATGTTGTGCACCTACAACTGTGGAATAGGATACTTGCATAGTATTTAGAGTATGGCAACCAAGGAGTGTCACTGGACAATAAGGGTAGACAGATGCAGAAATTACGGTTATTAAAGATCCCTTTACATGTACCCCCCTGCTGGTTGACCATGTATGTGGCATCAAAGGTAACTTTCTTCCTCTTACCCCATGATACCTCACACAAGGTATAGTTCTATTCCTCAGCCCATGAGTGTTTACCTTTGATAACCCATACATGGTGAATACGCTTCCCCTTACCCTGTGTCTCTTTATCCCAGATATCTTACACAAGGTGTACTATGTACCCCCTCATCCCCCGAGTGGTTACCTCTGATACCTCAAACAAGGTGAAGATTGTGCCCCACACACGGTGTACATTCTCTCCCTCTTTTGATACCCCATACATGGTGAATATTCTCCCCGACACCCTGTGGAGAGTTACCACCGATATCTTATACAAGGTGAAGATTGTGCCCCACACCCACTGGACTTTTACCTTGCACATGGTGTCATAAAGAACAACATCAAGCAAAAAAGTCCCACTGAACAAGTTGGAGTCCTTGAATCAATTCCAATTTCTATAGAATGGAACAAGTCCTCGTTTGACCCTAAATTCTCCCTCTGTGTAAATTGTAAACTCACCAGAGGTAGAGGCTGCCTTAGTTAAAAATGCAGCATAAACGCATAAGACGGTGATCTACATATCTCTCTCCACATGTTTCACACCACTGTGCATCTTCAGGGACCTCTGAGGATGCAGTGGTGTGAAGGTAGATATACAGACTGTGAGGTTGTGCCGCCACATCAAATACCCATGTGGTGGCGTTTGTTGCAAGTGCCAGCTGCATTTTTAGAGTTTGATGTGATATTAGCTTGCCAATAAGGGATGCATCGATACCGATACCAAGCATTTGCGTGAGTATCGGTACTCGCCCAAATGATCCCGATACTTTGCAGTGCAATTTGCGCTAATACAAAATAAAATGGGATTAAAGCGCCATCCAGTGGGACTTTTAAAAAAAAAATTCTAGCACTGACAGTACATAGGGCCTGCATGCACAGGTCGCTGGAGGTGTTCACAGGGCTGGAGGAGATGTAGAGGCGGTCCACCCTCGAGCTGACATAACTTCCACCCTCTACCCAACGGGATCCCGGAACTTCTCCTCCAGCCCTGTGAGCACCTTCAGCGGCCTTGATTTGCTACCATCGGCGGACCAGGACACCTATGTAGATTGTTTTGCATGTGGCCAGATATGTACTGGGATTTTGAAAAAAAAAACAAAAAAAACTGTCCACTAGATGGCGCTTTTCCCTTTTCTGTACACAAACACACGAGCAGTAGCGGAAAATCTCATAAGATTTGGATAGGAATCGCATACCTCCCAACTTTTTAAGATGGGAACGAGCGACACCTATTAGAAAAAGTATGTAGACACAGGACACCCCCTGCAAGGAGAGTTGTACAAAAAAAGAAAAAAAAAAATGGATTAGCTAAACCCACAAGTGCCTTTTCTACCACTACTATTCCTTTATATTGGCTTTTGAAATTTACAAATGCAGCAATTTATAAATTGGATGAAAGGTTTATCACTGGGAAACACTTTTTGAAAGATAAAAAGTGCATTTTATATACAACTATATAGATCAGACCAAAACGAGGGACAAATGAGGAAGAAAGAGGGCAAAGGGACATTGTTCCAGATCAGGGACAGTCCCTCGAAATTTAGGGACAGTTGGGAGCTATGGAATCGCACTGCATGCCCTCTCAAATCGCATACAATTCTTTGCAGTAAGATTTGCACCAATATTTTTGTATTGACGCAAATCGCACCGTACTCGCCAATTTAAAAATAAAAAAACACACACACACACACACACACACACACACACGTATCGGTGGCAACTCTATATTGAGGCTCTTGATGTTCAAGTATAATAAATGCTACCCTAAATAGCAGTTTTGTTTTTATTGCCTTATGGTGACATTTGATTTGGAGTACAAGAATACTCCCCCAGGGGGATGAGAAGAGTGGGAAAAGTGATCTTTTAAAGGGATAATCGTTATCTGCATCTTGTTGATTTGCTTATTTCTTGCTGCACACTCATCTGGCAGCATGCACTGGCGGTGAGTGCGCATTACATAAGCGCGGTAGTTTTGGATAGGCACGTTATCACATTGATGCACAGTGTTTGTAAAACATTGTCCATATAAGAATACTACATTATATGGCTTTTTATTTACTTTTGAATGTTTTTTTGCGCACCATGCTCAGAAATGGATGGAAGGAAGTGTCCACTGGAACTCGGAGGATTTGAATGCTATTGCACAGATTACAGTTTTATGCATTTATGCTGCACTTTTAAAAAAAAGCAACCTCTACCTCTGGTGAGTTTACAATTTACACAGGGGGAGGATTTAGAGTCATGTGTGGACTTAATCCACTCTGAAGGAAATGATCCAAGGACTCCAACTGTTCAGTGGGAGGGTTTTGCTTGATTTTGTTCTTTACGATATAAATGTTTGGAAAATATATTTTCAACGTTTCAATGATTTATTGTTCATTTGAAGAGTTTGTATATTGACCCATATTGCAAGCAGATTATTTTATCTATACTTTTATTTGTAACGCTGGCCTTTTTTTTTCCCCTTTCTTTATCTCACACGGTGTACATTCTACCCCTCCGCCACCGGGTTTTTATGTCCGACACCCCATACAAGGAGTACAGTCTTAGGCCCCATGTACACGGGACGCTGAGGCAAAGTCCTCTGAACGAAGGTTAAAACCGGCGTTTAGAAACGCCCATTTTGCCGCGTTTGCATGCTGCGTTTAGCGGCGTTTGCGTCTAGAAGCTTTTAGTTAAGAAACATCATAAGGACCCTCCCTAAGCTCAAAATACAGTATTAAACATTTCAGACATTTTGTGAGACCAGAGTGAGTAGCAGCAGCTGAGAGCAGCAGTGTACTTGTATTTAGCGTGTCACTTGCCACAAGTTGTGGATTGTCCACAATGCAATGCAAGCAATTCGTTATTTTTTATGTTTTTTTTTATCATTTGCCATAATTTTTGAGCTTTTAAATGTAACAAAATAGGTCACCTTTAAAAACGCTTATAAACGAAAACGCGGCTAAACGCTGGTACCGTGTTTAGCCGCATTTGGCGTCTGAAACCATTTTTTTGCTTTCAGAAAAACGAGGTTAAATGCAACTGCCTAAAAACGGCAATAAACGAGACTGTGTACATGGACACATAGCATAACATTGAATGTGTTCAGGGGCAGTTGAAAAAAAGTGTCCAACTGCCTCTGAACGCGCGTTTACAAGCGTCCTGTGTACATTAGTTTGTAAGTAGTTCTAAAAAAAGTGATCCTGGCCGTTCCCATCTTGCGTGGGCATGTGAAGCCCACAAGCATTGATTATCCGGGATGCGGTGAATGCTCAGCGTTTACGGCGAGCAGCGCCATAAACTTCTGGTTTGCCATCACAACGGGCGGCGTCGTTGGAAGTTCCTGCCCCGTTGTGATGGCATTGCGTCACTTCCTCTTTCGAAATCCTGCGAGAACTCGTGGCAGGCCTCCGCAATGACTCCTGGGAACAATGACGCGCTCCAAGGAGACAGTGCGGCACACAGGAAATGATGGAAAACCCACAAAATACCTGCCCATATCTGCAGTGGACACATACAGGAAGCAGAGATGATCAGAAAAACACAGGTACACTAGAAAAAAAAAAAAGTTCAGTTCATAACTGAATACATTGCTGTAATGTGATTGAGCAAAATATGTAAAAATAGGGTGGACCTCCGCTTTAAGTCAGGCCTCTCTAGTCTTAGGTCTCTACTCTTGCTATGCCAAGTTCCCTGGCAGGAGGACCCATAAAAAGCTGCATTAATCCATTTGTTTTTAGCATCCTGGAGGGGATGAAAACATTATGGAGACAAGGAAATTGACAACAGAAGTACGCAGGAAGTCAGAACCTACTACCAGAAAAAAGTGACCAGTTTGTCTCCAAACATTTTCATTAGATATAATGAAGCACCCTGGCCAGGGTCCCATGAAACAAAAATTAAGGTAATTTTCCTGCGATTTGCATTTTTTCATTGCAGACCAAAAAACACAAATTGCTTCAAAAACATTATTACATGCTTTTCTGCAGCTTCTCTATTGAAGTATATTGAACCAAAAAAACAAAATAGCACCGTTTTGCGTTAAAAAAAGTCCTTGCCCTTTCCAAATACGCAGCAGCTAAAAAAATCATGGATGTGAACGTGTCCCATAGGAAACCATGTAAATGACCTGTAGTGTGTTTCTGCAAAAAGCACCAAAAAAACACGGAGGTGTGACCCAGGCCTGAGATGTTTAGTAACATAATAGTGTTAAAAAAAAAAAAAATTAGTACAAAAAGAGCAAATAATCGCTTTAAGGGGTTCATTTTTTACTGTGGGACAGTGAAAGTAATATTTACAGTAGCGATTTCCTCTTTTTGTACTATAAAGGGCTCATTTTAGTTTTTTTTAACCCCATTATGTTACTGACCGATTAATCGATTATGAAAATAGTAATCGATTAATTTCATAATCGATTAGTTGTTTCGGCCCTACTCTGATGCACTTTAAGATTCGGGGAGCAGTCTAGCAATTAGCACACACCTCTAGGATTCCTCCAGTTATGCTACAAGCTGGAACCCCGGTGTTAAAATCACTCTTCCCACTATACACACACCAGACACACAACAAACAATAGCCTGCCACCACCTAACAGTTTGCCCGCAGATGGTCTGCTAGGCCACATCACATACAGATCTCCTTCTGGCAGATCTGCCAGTTTACAATCTGCCAACACACAGTGCAATTGCATACAGGATTGACAATTAAAGTGGAGTTCCACCCATTTTATACACTTCCTCACTCTGGTATCCCCTGTAAAAATCCTTTTCGCCATGGAAATCTTTTTTTTTTTTTTTTAAAAGGAAATACCTTAATTATCTTTTCTCTCCTGCATTTCCGGCAGTCCCCGCCTAGGCGATTACGTCACTAGGCGATTCGCAAGCCCCCCCTGGGATAGCAGCGTCATGTATCCCAGGACTCCTTGCGAATCGCCTAGTGACGAAATCTCACGATGATTGACGAGAACGTCCACCGGCGCCGATATGGCAACGTGTCAGGACTCAAGAGGAAGGAGCTCCGTGTGGTGGCATTATTGCGCAGGTGCGAGATCTAGAGGTGCATGCTGGGTAGCCAGCTGCACCGATTCCCGGAAATGGATAGAAGAGGGCTTCAGATGCCCACAGTGGAGATGGACCCTGCCAGCTTCCGAGATCCAGATCTTTTTATTTATGTTTGAATTGAAAAAAGGTGAGTACTAGAATAACACTATGTAAAGATTGCATATAAAGTGGATCAAGTTAAAGTGGAGTCTTGGGGGCGTGGCCTGGACATGACTGTGTGAGGCTGTTTTTTCTTGGAGCTCCCGGCCCCAGGCCCTCCTAAACCGGCAAAAAGACGTTAAATACCGGTATGTACCCGGCCAAAAAGTATAGTACCAGGTCAGCAACTAGAGGAACAACCTACAGGAAGACCCAGAACGAAATTAGCAGATATTTCAAGAGTCTGCAGGACGGATCCCCTGGGACCAGAGCAACGGCACCACGAGGCTCCACACCGGGAACTGCACGGAAGGCCCAGGCACAATCCTCTGGTGACATCTTACCTGACTCCATCGTAACAACACCAGAGGCACACCACGATCCGGGGATGTCGTCTGACCCACAACTAGAGGCCGAGATACAGGAGCAGGACATCCGTGCCCTGCTGATGGCCCTCCCCACCCGGGCGGACATAGAGGCCCTCCCGACCCGGACGGACATCGAATCCCTTATGCTCCGTTTGGAGGAGACGCACAGGCGAGATATCCAGGAGGTGCGGGGCGAGGTGTCCACACTCGCGGAACGAGTGACCTCGGGAGAGACCTCGGTGGCCTCCCTGGAGGTCAGGGTGGCGGCCTTGGAGCGTTCCAGGGACTTGCACCGGGAGACCGCGGTAGACCTACAGCTCCACCTGGAGGACATCGAGGACAGGAGCAGACGCGGTAACCTCCGGATACGTGGCCTGCCTGAGATGGCTGACGGGGAAGACCTCGGAAGCTCGATGCGGGAGCTATTCCGGACAGTCCTAGGGGAACCGGAGGTGGAGATACTGCTAGACAGGGCCCATAGAGCCCTAGGCCCCAGACCAACAGATCCTAGTAGGCCGCGTGACGTCATATGCCGGCTCCATCGCTATGCCCAGAAGGAGGCGATTCTACGGCGGGCGTGGGACCGTGGAGATGTAGAGGTGGAAGGCGTCCCGGTGAAGATCCTGCCTGACCTCTCCAGAGCGACGCTACGTCGCAGGGCCCTGCTGCGTCCCCTCCTAGAGCTGGCCAAACAGAGGGGACTTACCTACCGCTGGGGATACCCATTATCGGTATCCTTCCGGAGTGACTCCGGCTCCTTTACCTTACAGACCCCGGCGGACCTCCCTGAGCTGTTTCGCTTCATGGATGTGGAGCCCATCCAGATCCCCGACTGGCTGCAGTTGCTGCCGCGTCCCACCGGACGATCGGGTTTCTCGGCACAACGTGGCCCCTTTCCACCCCGCCAGCAGAGGGGCCGATGGAGGAACCGATCTAGACCCCGGGAGGGATCACGTGAGTAGGCCGTAGGCCATATTCGCATATATATGTCTCCATCCCCCTTTCCCCATTTGGCAGTAAATGCTGACCGCGTCCTCCCGGGCGCCCCCTTCCCCTTTGACGCACAATGTGAATCTGGGCCTTCTCCCGGGGAGGTCTGCGGATCTTTGACTCCCTTGAGGAATGCGGGGGACGCCGGATTCTTAGGCTAATGCCGCCCCCCCCCCCCGGGCGCCCGATGGCCAGGTGCTGTCACCCATACATGAGAAACTGACATTTGACGTGGCAGAGATGGGACACCGATTCGGCCTGCACAGGAGAGAAGGTACTTTTAGGAATAGCCGCCACGATGCTACTGGAGATCTGTTCTGTGCTACTGTTTGGGTGGGGGGTTTTTGGGGGGAGGTGAGGGACTTTGCAATTTTATTCCTGATCCGGGACGTAGACCCCCGCTTTGCGGTTGAGGAGATCGAGACTACCTTCAGCCTAATGAAGAACGCTGAAGCCCCCCGAGATCTGGGCGGGGACGGCGCCACGTTGGGTCACAGTCCGCACTTGCGGGGGAACTGTGTTGTGCTTGGGAGGGGGAGGGCAGTTGCAGTTTGAGTCTGCTTGTTGGGAGGCGGGGATGGATGGATACAGATTGACAGTTCTGGGGTTTTTTGATTTTTGACGTTTGACTTTTGACCATTGATCCTTGCACTTTTACTGTTGGTCATCAATGTCAGGTTTCCTGTGATGCTGCTGCTGTTCGTTAGTAAGCAAAAAGTTTGAACACAATGTTATACTTTTGTTGTTGCCTTTGTTTTTGTTTTGTTTTTTCACTTTACGTATATATGTTTTTTATTTTATTTTATTTACATTACCGGTATTTGCCTTTTTCAGCTGACAAACACGGGGAGGGAGGGGCGGGGAGTTCGCATCTCGGTCCTGAACACCCACCACCCCACTTAGGACGGCGCTCAATACCCCGGGGGCCTTCTTTTTAGGGACCTCCGGCGAGTGCCATTGCCAGTTAGGCTGTTGTAGACTCCTATTATTGCTGCCTGTCTAGGGGCAGCTCTCTCTTTCTTTTGCTACCCACTCTTTAACTGTATTTCTCTACACCTAGTCCCTATATCTCTGATTTTTTCTCCCCCCCATCCCTTATCCTCTCCCCCTCTGTACCTTACTCTAACCCCCCCCCCTTTTTGGTGTTGTTTGTCGCTGTGAGCTGCGGGCATGGACTTGCTTAATGTAATGTCCTTGAATGTCAAGGGCCTAAACATCCCGGAGAAGCGGAGGATGCTGCTCAATGACATGCGCCGCGCGAGAGTAGATATCATGATGTTACAGGAAACGCACTTCAGAGACACTAAATTACCACTACTTAAGAACAGACTGTACCCCCTGGCCTACCACTCTGCCTATGCACAGGCCAAATCTAGGGGGGTATCCATCCTTATCTCCGCCAGAGTCCCTTGGAGGCTGGTGGATGTTCAAACAGATGGAGAGGGCCGCTTCCTGTTTTTGAAGGGCCTGATTGGAGATAGGAAGGTGACATTGGCGAACATGTATGCACCCAACGTTCATCAAGACACTTTTCTTAAGAGACAGATAGACAGGCTGGGGCATTACACTGAGGGACAGCTCATTGTAGGGGGCGACTTGAATATACCCCTATCGCCGGAGGATACCTCTACTGGTACGTCCTCCACTTCACGAGACGTCCGTAAACGCATAGGCTCAACACTGCACACTGCACAGTTAGTAGATACCTGGAGACTTTTCCACCCGGGAGAACGGGATTATTCCTTTTACTCCAAGCCGCATAAGTCATACTCCCGTATCGACTATTTCCTAGTACCCCACGGACAACTACACGCGGTCAAGGACACCTCAATTGGCTCGATAACATGGTCGGACCACGCCCCGATAGGGATGAGGTATGCGCTATCAGACACCATAGAGGGACAACGCCCGGTGTGGCGACTTAATGAGAGTCTTCTGCAGGAGCCGGAGGTTCTTGCGGAGGTGACAGCGGAGGTAGGCCACTACTTCGACACTAATGCCACAGCTGACAGTGACCCCGGCCTTGTGTGGGAGGCACACAAGGCCGTGATTAGGGGGGTGCTCATAAAACACGGGGCCAGATTGAAGCGTGAGCGGACGGTGAAACTGACACTACTTCTGACCAACCTGCAGGCCTTGGAAAACTCACACAAGACAGGCCCGACCAGACAACTGGAGACGGAACTAGACATGACCCGACGCCAGATCACGGACATCTTGCAATTCAAGGCGAAAGCTGCTATGCAGATTTGCCGTAGGAAAGTGTATGAGTCTGGTAACAAATGTGGCAGACTCTTAGCACAGACCCTGAAATCACAACGAATGGCGTCGTATATACCACATGTGGTTTCCCCCTCTGGACAGAAGGTATCCCTACCCCACCGGATTACGCAGGAATTCCGATCCTTCTATAGCTCCCTGTACAACCTACACGCGCCCGACCCCGCTCTCGACTCCACGCAGACCTATCTTGAGGGGTCCCTTATGCCTAAGCTACCGACGGACATACAGGAGGCCCTGGAAGAACCCATCACTAGTCCCGAACTGCAACTTGCTCTTAAAAATACAAAGCCTGGTAAGGCCCCGGGACCAGACGGTTTCACCACTCAATACTATAGAGCCCTCCTTCCCTCACTGAGCCCATATATGGTGAAACTTTTTAAACGCACTGGGTATGGGAAAGTCCTTTCATACCAATACACTGCAGGCACAGATCTCGGTTATACCGAAAGAGGGTAAAGACCCATCTCAATGCGGGAGCTACCGGCCTATATCCCTCCTGAACGCGGACCTTAAATTGTTTACCAAAATCCTTACGTCCAGACTCCAGGGCCACCTACCCCACCTGGTCCACTTGGATCAGGTGGGCTTTGTCCCAGCCAGGGATAATACCACCAAGGTCCTCAACCTGCTGCATATAGCGGTAAGCGATAAGACACCGTGCGTGCTGCTGGGGACGGACGCCGAAAAGGCGTTTGACCGAGTGGATTGGAGATTCATGTTTGCGACACTGCGATACGTGGGCCTGGGGGATCGGATGATGAGGTGGGTAGCAGCGGTTTACTTGAACCTGACGGCCAGGGTCAGAGCGAATGGAGTCCTCTCGGAACCATTTCCAATAACGAATGGGACACGGCAGGGTTGTCCCCTGTCGCCCCTGCTCTTCGCTCTGACCCTGGAAACCTTTTTGTGCCATATACGGCATAACACTGGCATCACTGGGGTGAACGCCGGTGGTACACAGCATAAAGTGTCGGCCTACGCCGACGACCTAATGTTCACGCTTACAAGCCCCTCTGCTTCTCTTCCGCGCCTCCTGTGAGTTTGACACATACGGTAAGCTTTCCAACCTGAAGATAAATCTCTCCAAATCGGAGGCTATGGGGGTGGGGCTCCCTCCACACCAATTGGCGAGGCTTAAAACCAGTTTCAACCTGAAATGGACAGAGGATGCCCTGAAATACCTGGGCACCTATATCCCTGCATCGTTCTCCCGCCTATTTAAGCTTAATTTCCCCCCGCTTCTAGCGAAAGTACAGAAGCTCCTGGACCAATGGGACAGTGGTCTGCATTCGTGGTTGGGCCGCTGTAACATTCTTAAGATGTCAATCTTACCCAAATTCCTTTATATACTGCAGGCCCTCCTGATCTCCATTCCGGGATCCTTCTTTAAACAGATCCACTCGGTCTTTACTAGATTCCTTTGGGCAGGGAAAAACCCACGCCTTAACAGGAATACGCTTTCCCTCCCGAAGCTACACGGAGGCTTGGCCATGCCGGATATCCGGGTTTATTACCAAGCGGCTCACCTTAGCAGGCTCCTAGACTGGTGCCGACATAAGGACGCCAAGCTCTGGACGCAAATTGAGCAGTCACGGAGCATGGTGCCCCTCCGTAGAGCACCATGGTGCCACGCGGCCCTGCCCCCGGAGCTTAAACGACACCCGCTGATAGGTACGACGGTCAAGATTTGCGCACAACTGTTGTCAAAACCCTCAATTTCGACTCCTGACTCACCGCTGAGACCTGTGTTGGGGCACCCTCACTTTATGCCGGGCATCCAAGATAGGAGGTTTCTCGATTTACAAGCGGCGGGACATCATCAGGCGGCGCATTTCAGTACTATGGGACGGTGGAAAACGATCGCAGAACTATTAGACCGTTCGGGACCATACAAACTAGACTTCATGCGAGCACACCAGCTCAGTCACTTCCTGCAGAGCCAGCCACCCCCCCAAGATGCCACCCGTTCCACGTCCACAGTGCTAGAGGAACTCTGCATGGAATCAGGGACGCTCCCTCATTCCTTATCCTTGACGTATGACATGTTGATTACGCCACCAGCGGGCAGCCCCATACCATACCTAAGTGAGTGGGAGAGGGACCTGAATTGTCAATTCACCGAAGGGAAGAAGAAACAGATACTTCACTTTGCCCATAAATCCTCTCTGTGTTCTAGATTCCAGGAGACTAATTACAAAATCCTCACTAGGTGGTACAGGACCCCCGCCCTCCTGCATACTCTCTTCCCGGCGTCTTCGGATCTTTGCTGGAGATGCCGGGAGGAGAAAGGAACCCTCCTGCATATCTTTTGGTCCTGCCCCCGACTGCGGAATTTCTGGGGGGAGGTCCGACGAATTACCCAGGACTTCACCGACCGTGAAGTGCCAGACGACCCAGCCTATTTCCTACTCCACGCAACAGATACACCGTTGCGAACCTACCAAAAATCAGTTGTGAGACATCTGCTGGACGCTGCTAAGACATGCATCCCACTTCACTGGAAATCACCCCACCCGCCGTCCATCTCCCTCTGGCTTAAAAAGGTAGACGACATATGCCAGCTGGAGGACTTGATCCTTACCAGCCAAGAGAGACAGGAGACTTTTAAAAAGACCTGGCAGTTGTGGAACGTGTTCAAATACTCCGTGGAGGGTCAGAGACTTAGAGGCGTGGACGAGACAGTCATTTAGTTTAAACGACGGCCACCCGTCCGGGCCTACCGACTCTACTGATGACCTACTGGGGATACCAATGACCAGCTGGGGAACCTACGGAGGGGTGGGTTCCCCCCCCCCCCTCTACCATATCCCTGCTCGCACTCACAGCTCCTTCCCCCTCTTCAATCTCCCCCCCCCCCATTCTTCCATCTCCCTCTACCTTTTCTCATATTTTCTGTTTCTCTAATCTTGTATTTCTCTTCTTTTGTATTTGTATAAAAAAAATAAAAAATAAAAGTTGAGGGGCTGGCCCTGCAGGACCGGATTATTTAGGGGAAGCTTCTGGGGTGGGATTCCCGTTTGCCCCGGGGTAGGGGGTGGCGGGGATTACGCCTGGGGCCATAGTGTGGGCCATCCACACACATACTGTTCCCCTGACGCGCACATAACCACACATCCCCCTTTGGGGGATGTCGGATAACGGACCATACATGAACACCTATGGCAAGCATTGTCTGTATGTGTATGTATATGTGTATGTGTGTGTGTGTATGTGTATATATATATATATGTTGCTATAATTGAATAGAATACACCCGCCTGTACCAATGATTGCCACGTGTGCTATGTATTATACTGTATGTGCTGTACTGGTCCGTGCAGAGCGGTCTCTCTGTTACAAATAACCAAATTAAAAAAAAAAAAAGTGGAGTCTTACATTTTTTTTATTTTTATTTTTTTAACGGGGGGGGACTAGAACTCCGTTTTAACTTGCACATGGACACTACAATCCAACAATCTCTCCAGAGATATGAGCCCTAGCTTAGTACACAGAAGCCACTTATTCATTTTATAATATCACAAAAAAGTGGGCAGTGCATAAAAATAAAAAAATAAAAACCACAGAAAAAATTATCCTTTGGCAGAAGCATGCTGAAACCGTGTGGGGATTCCCTGGTCAGAGGAATCGGCTTCCTGGAAATCACCCCATTAATTTTCCATGTGTTTCAATTTATTGGAATATGGATGTGGGCTGGACTTTAGCCCTTGGCCAATCAACCCCGAGGGGGTGTTCACATCTCAACCTACAGGACGGTTCTGTGTTCTGAATTTATCAAAGTTGAATTGGCCCGGAACGGCTCTGATCACTGTGTTGGGGGATGGGATTTGACACCAGCGTATCAGTACCAATCACCGTTCAGCAGTCGCAATCAGGCGCCATACAACATTGGTTTGTGTTTCTCATGGATTCTAAATGTGCTACAAAAACAGATTTACATGTACACGTAGCCCAACATGTGTACGAAAAAATAGAATTCTCTTTGCAGCCAATATTGCAGATTATTAATAGATTCCTCAGATCTGTTGATATCAAATTAAAGCTGGCAGACAGTTTTGGGCCTTGCGACTGTCCCCTGCCGATGCTTGTAGTCAAATGGCTAGTAGTCTTCTTTGAGGCTTTGGGAAGGTGAGAATCTAAGTCTACATGGAAGGGATAATTTTATCGGCGTCTAGGTGTCAATGCTATGCTAGAAGCTGGATCTGTCCTTTTCAAATTATAATAGGAGGAACATGTATGTCTATGACGGATTACTGAATACTACATCTTTAATAACATAGAATTAAACTACAGTGCCTTGAAAAAGTATTCATACCCCTTGAAATTTTCCACATTTTGTTGTCATGTTACAACCAAAATTGTAAATATATTTTTTGGGGATTTTATGTGATAGACCAAACACAAAGTGGCACATATTTGTGAAGTGGAAGGAAAATTAAATGTTTTTCCATTTTTTTTTTTTTACAAATAAATATGTGAAAAGAGCATTTGTATTCAGCCCCCTTTACTCTGATACTCCTAACTAAAATCTAGTGGAACCAATTTTCTTCAAAAGTCACCCAATTAGTAAGAGCCGGTTCACACCAGGGCGACTCGTCAGGCGACTCAGTCGTCTGACAAATCGCATCCCACGCTTTTCAATGGAACCGTTCTAAGCAAGAGCGACTCAGGTAGCTCCGACTTAGAAAAAGGTTCCTGTACGACTTTTGGGGGCGACCCGCATTGACTTCTATACAGAAGTCTTATGCAAATTGCCTCGGAGGGCGTCTCAAGTCGTCTTGAGATCGCGCCGCCGAGGTCGCCCCACAAGTCGTGCCGCCCCTGTGTGAACCGGGTCTAAACAGAGTCCACCTGTGTGTAATTTAATTTCAGTATAAATACAGCTGTTCTGTGAAGCCCACATATGTTCGTTAGAGAACCTTAGTGAACAAACATTGTGAAGGCCAAGGAACACACCAGACAGGTCAGAGATAAAGTTGTGGAGAGGGTTAAAAGCAGGGTTAGGTTATAAAAAATATCCCAAGCTTTGAACATCTCACGGAGTACTGTTCAATCCATCATCAGAAAATGGAAAGAGTAGGGCTCAACTGCAAACCTACCAAGACATGGCCGTCCATCTAAACTGACAGGCCGGGCAAGGAGAGCATTCATCAGAGAAGCAGCCAAGAGGCCCATGGTAACTCTGGAGGAGCTGCAGAGATCCACAGCTCAGGGGGGAGAATCTGCCCACAGGACAACTATTAGTCGTGCTCTCCACAAATCTGGCCTTTATAGAAGAGTGGCAAGAAAAAAGCCATTTTTGAAAAAAAGCCATAAGAAGTCCCGTTTTCAGTTTGTGAGAAGCCATGTGGAGGACACAGCAAACATGTGGAAGAAGGTGCTCTGGTCAGATGAGACCAAAATGTAACTTTTTGGCCTAAAAGCAAAACGCTGTGTGGTGGAAAACGAACACTGCACATCACCCTAAACACACCATCCCCACTGTGAAACATGGTGGTGGCATTATGTTGCGGAGAAGCTTTTCTTCAGCAGGGACAGGGAAGCTGCTCAGAGTTGATGGGAAGATGGATGGAGACAAATACAGGGCAATCTTAGAAGAAAACCTGTTCGAGTCTGCAAAAGACTTGAGACGGGGGGCGGAGGTTAATCTTCCAGCAGGACAACGACCCCAAACATACATCCAAAGCTACAATGGAATGGTTTAGATCAAAGCATATTTATGTATTAGAATGGCCCAGTCACAGTCTAGACCTAAATCCAATTGAGGAGAACCTGTGGCAAGACTTGAAAATTGCTGTTCACAGACGCTCTCCATCCAATCTGACAGAGCTTGAGATATTTTGCAAAGAAGAATGGGCAAAAATGTCCCTCTCTAGATGTGCAAAGCTGGTAGAGACATCCCCAAAAAAAACTGCAGCTGTAATTGCGAAGGGCGGTTCGACAAAGTATTGACTTGGGGGGGGGGTGCTATACAAATGCCCCCCACACTTTTCACTTTTTTTTTTTACAAATAAATATTGAAAATCATTTATCATTTTCCTTTCACTTCACAATTATGTGCCACTTTGGGGGTTATTTCCGAAAGACAAATCCACACTACAAGTGCAGTCGCTGTAGATCTGAGGGGAAGATCTGAAATGAGGGGAAGCTCTGCCGATTTCATCATCCAATCATGTGCAAGCTAAAATGCTGTTTTTTATTTTCCCTGCATGTCCCCCTCAGATCTACAGCGACTGCAGTTGAAAGAGCACTTTCAAGTGCACTTGTAGTGCAAAGTGGATTTGCTTTTGGTAAATAACCCCCTTTGTGTTGGTCTATCACATAAAGTCCCAATAAAAATACATTTACGTTTTTGGTTGTAACATGACAAAATGTGGAAAATTTCAAGGGGTATGAATACCTTTTCACGGCACTGTATATCTATAATTACACTACTTCTACAGATCACATCTCAGCTACTAGTACATTTTCCCTACTCTTATATTTATGTGACATCCACGTTCATGTTACAGCATAAGAAATTGATATTACACAATATAAAATGTATATTTATAGATATCGGAATGACAGTTGACGTAGCGTTGTATGCGGTGAGGACACAGGGGTCTATCACACAGACACTATAATAATACACATATGTATGTTTATGTGGCAACCAGAACAAGAGCTAAATCAGGTTGGCAATCACCTGCTTTCATCTCAGCACACAATTTGTGGCTTCACATTCCATATGAGCATCAGCAACCTAACAACACTGGCTACTGAGGAATGCATGGGATCGCACCAACTCTTCCAGGATGCACGGGGTTGCTCGCAAATGGCTCTCGGGCTATGCAGGTCACACACTGGCTCTTCTGGGATGTGCGGATCACACATACTGGCTCTACAGGGCTGAATAGAGGTGAACATTGACTGTTCTGGGCTATGTAGAGCTTACGCTGGCTCTTCTGTAAGGCATCAAATAATTTTTTTGGACACATCATCAAGTTTTGGATTTGAGTTGTAGACAAAAGATTTTCTGTACCTTTACTAAAAAGGTATAACTGTGCAAATTTAAATACCGTGGCATTACCATTTTAAAATAATTTTTTATGTTTGAAATATTTCATCATTTGTAAATATACAGAGAGTGCTGTGATCATTTAGTTGTGCGCGTGCATTCAAGATGCTTGTAGTTAGAGAAATGGGTGTCTGCTGCCCCCTGAGGTCAGTATAAGAACTACCACCCTGTTGCATCTCTAGGATAAGAAGAGAGAAGAAATATCTTTAATGGGAGAAAAAAAAAAAAAAAAACAGAAGGATACACATATTGCTGTTTGAGCCACTGAGAAAGGTGTTGAAACTCCCTTTAAAAAAAAAAAAAAAGGCAAGCTTTCTAATTGAAGCAGTGACTGCACCAACTTAAAAAAAAGTGTATGTAAACTCAACATTTCATATTCCTGATACATGCCTGCTATACTTGCATGAGAAAGTCTCCTGTTCTCTTTGTATTACTAACTTCGTATAAAATCCCTGGTGATCCTGCCAGTCCCTCTACTGTCCTATCAAAAACTGACCACACTAAGAAGGGGAGTACAGCGTGGTCTGTCCTCTCGCTAGTTGGGAACTCAGGTGTGCTCTCCTCCAATGATCAGACTTTTCCTGACACCCCCCCCCCCCCACACAGACATTCACTGGGAAGCTCACTGTGCTGCTGCTCCTCCCCCAGTTATTTTGCAACCGAGATTATGTGATCACTTAAAAATAATAATTTTTTTTCTTTTTATATCTGTACACAAATGTTTTTCCTTTTTTTTTTTTTACAGTGAATAGGTTTTTATTTAAAAGTATTAAAGTTGACAATGACACAGTATATGGACATCAAATACATACATAAGGTCGTAAAGGTCTGATGGAACAGGTCAAATAAAGCTACTAATCGTTGTTTCCTTGTTTACAACCACTTTTAAAGAACGGCTAAAGACAAAAACTTTTTTTTTTTCCACACAAATTACTCACTTAAGCTTAACCCCATTAGTGCATTGCACAGATGTGCCAATGAACAAAAAACATTTTTTGGTGCATTTTTTGGTGCTAAAAAGACCTTATTATCGGTCTTTTTAGTGGCACTTCCTGCTTGTCACCCCTGCGGGAGTAGGCGTGTCTATCCTTTTTCCCCCGGCGGCGCACTGTCTCCTGGGAGCCAAGTGTCAGCATTCCCAGGAGTCAGTGCGGATCGCCGCTGAGAGAGATCGTAAAAACTTAAGTGACGCTGCTCTCTCCCCGTACTGAGCTTTGCATCATCTGTGTTTGTTTTTGTTGCCATCACAACGGGGCGGGAACTTCCACCGCCCGTTGTGATGGCAAGCTGGAAGTTTACGGCGCTCCCGTCAACACTGAGCATGCGCGGGAACGAGTGGTGAATGCTGGGAGCTCAGCATTCACCACATCCAGGAAATAAATGCTTGAGGGCTTCCCATGCCCACAAGCAAGATGGAACCGGCCAATTATTATAACTTCGTTTTTTTATGCCAAACCGGACATCGGGGGGAGATATTACAGCTAACAAGTGAGTGTAATATTGTAACTATGAAAGTGTATAATTGGCTGAAAAAAAAAAAAAAAAAAAAAGAAGAATGGTCGGTGGACCTCCGCTTTAATAAATAGGAGGCTAGCAGTCTTTAGAATAAGATAGCAGGAGCTAAGATTTGTACTCAGACAAAAGCTGATCCAATTCTGATTGCAGGAAGGTTAGGATTATTCTCTGGAGTGAGCATTTTCTTCTCAGGTTAAAGGGTAACTCCACTTTTGTGGGAAAAAATATATTAGCATATAAAAATTGAGAAACAACGCACATTGTAGTTGAATGTTAATAAAATTACATTTCCTTTTCAACCTGCAGCTCTGTAATTGTTTTGTAAAAATGCAACATGACAACCTGAAGGTGTTGGACACAGATGGTATACAGAACACCCCCCAAAAATGTCATTTCCTGCTTGTGTGATTGGCTCACTGATTTTCCCAGAAGTCTGCACTAAGGTACAACTAAGATTTTGGGCATCCCCTGCAACAAAAATGAAATTTTTGGTGAGGTAATGCCAAAGGGAAATCACATCTAAAAAGGGATACAGACCCTGCCGCTTTCCTTAGTCGAACTCTGCAAGTGCAGAAGCCGATTGAGAATTATGAAACCACTCCCATTAGATTCACTTTGCACATGGGCACAAATGGTTATTTCTTCAGAACAACAAAAAGGTAGGAATCTGCAAAAAAGTGTGGTAAAATCCCTGCAATGTACAAACCCTTGCAAAGAGCAGAGAAGTATGACATGTTTTGTTTTTTTTTGTTTTTTTAAAACACCCTTTACAATCACTTTTAGGCTGGGTTCACACTTGTGCGGTGCGAATTCCAGCTCTGTTATCTCTGCAAAAAGATAAGAGAACTGTTCAGTAGATCATCTCCGTTTTAGCTGCGAATTTTGTGACCTGGGAGAGAGGAGGGGGAGGGGGGGGGGGGAAGTGTAGTGAGGTGAAGGAGAGAAATCCTGATGAGAACTGAACACATCTGCGAATCAGATGCGTGCCCATAGAAGATAATGGGCCTGAATTCGCACCTGATCCGCACCGCAGTGCCTAGAAAACGCACACTTTTTTTGGCAATGCGAATGCATCGCACATATGTGAACCAGCCTCATTGAAATCATGCATTTTAAAATGTAATGCGAATTGGATGCAGTGTAAGCCGAAACCAATTCGCATATGTGTGAACCCGGCCTAAAAAGTGTAACTAAAAAGGGAAAAACGTATGTATTAGTTTTGAGTGGAGAGGAATTGGAACACCTGTCAGTTTTTATTGCCGTCTGTGCCCCTATTAGAGAGAATCACCCTATTTGTCATGTTTTCCATTATCATTAAAAAGTGAAAGTAAGAGATATTCCCAAATTTTTAGTTGACACCAGAACAGTATTAGGAGGGGAAATCTATCAATGGGGACACTAGTTCTGGTGACAACCCAGGATTCTTTTACTTCCTATTGGATGGGACATAAAATGGAAATCTCTCCAATGGGACACAGATGACAAAAAAAAAACAAAAAAGAAAAAAAAAAAAAAAAAAAACACACCCCATAATCCTTGCTCTGTACAAAATGGGAAAAAAATAAATAAAAAAAATAAAAAAATAATGCAGTATTGCCTTTACCAAGGCCCCTTTCACACTGGGGCGGGAGGTGCGCTGGCGGTATAGGGGCGCTATACCGTCGGAATTGCGGTGGTATTCGGCCATTAGCGTTGCGGTTTTACCCCCGCTAGCGGCCGAAAAAGGGTTAATACCGCCGGCAATGCGCCGCTGCAGAGGCGGTATAGCCGCGGTGTCCCATTGATTTCAATGGGCAGAAGCGGTGAAGGAGCGGCATACACACCGCTCCAAAGATGCGGCCAGCAGGACTTTTGAAGCGGTCCTGCTAAACAGCAGCCGCTGTTTCAGGTCGGTTTGCAGGCTCTATTTTTAGCGCAATAGCGCCTGCAAACCGCCTCAGTGTGAAAGGGGTCTTACCAGACATGGGAGTAAGTCACACATGTGCAAGTCACAAGCAAGTCTCAAGTCTTAACCTTCAAGTCTCAAGCAAGTCCCAAGTTACTGTGACGAAAAGCAAGCAAGTTGAGTCCCTGCTAGAAGTCAAGCAAGTCAAGTCATTTATTTTGGTCAAGTCACAAATCAAGTCAAAATACTGATCTACCCCATACTGTATAAAAATAATAGGAGGGACAACAATAAATAATATTGGTTATGTGCCCATGCCTCACTGTGCCCGTGCCTCACTGTGCCCGTCAGCCGTGTACCTGATCGGCGGCCATTCCAGTATTCAAAAGCCGCGCCTCCTCCTCGTCTGTGATAGGCGGAACACTCAATTTCCCAGCATTCAGTGTCCCGCCTATCACGGACATCCGCTCATCCTCATAACACAGACGAGGATGAGAGGATGTCCGTGATAGGCTGAACACTGCCTGCTGTGAAATTGAGTGTTCCGCCTATCACAGACGAGGCGGCGCGGCTTTTGAACACTGCAATGGCCGCCGTCTGTCTGCATGACACGCTGATCAGGTAGGCAGACGGCGGCTTGCGGTTAGTGTTGCCAAGTCATTGCAAGTCATATAGCCCAAGTCAAAGTCAAGTCGCAAGTCATTAGTGACAAGTCAAGTCGAGACATTTATTGAATTCTGTCAAGCAAGTCGCAAGTCCTCAAACAGGTGACTTAAGTCAAGTCATGTGACTCAAGTCCCCCACCTCTGGGTCTTACACTTTAAAAATGTGTAAAATAATAATTCTAAATCTGCCTGCATGTCATCTTCCCTTGTTTACAACAAACACCACTGAAGATATGACAGGTACTTACACTCTTCTAGTCCCAGCTGATAAGCCAAATTCTGAAGCCCACGAACCTTCTCCATGAGATTAGTGATGGTTAGACTACCCAATTCTGGAGAGAAACAAAAAGAAAAAAAAAACTTGAGTTATTACCAGATAACTTATTTTACAGGAATCCTCCAGGACAGTTAACAAGAGTCGGCTCAGCCTACCTGCAGGAAATACAAGAGACCAAGTTTAAAAGACTCCCGAGAGCCTAGAACCGCAGTTCTTTTTCGGACTCCCTGGAGCCCCCCTACATTCAGGCTGGGTTCACACTGTGTACGGACGTGGCTCACAGAAGGGGTCCAGCGAGTCCCTGTTCTCTGTTTCAGGGACAAATCAGGCCTGAATTCGGACCTGAAACCGGAGCCAAAAAGGCACACCGGACCCTTGTGTCATGCGCTGCGCAACTGCCCTGGAGATGTGTGAACTGGTACCATTGAGAGCTGGTCACACTCTCCGGTCATGCTAACTGGATGCGAAGAAACCTGCATCCAATTTGCATCAGTGTGAACCCAGCCTCAAAATTCTGGAAAGAGCGATAAGGGGCCATTTTCTCTGCCAAAATCTTCCCCCAGATGGGCTCCCCAGGTAATGTCAATTATAACTGTGGCCTGAACTGGGCATGGCCACAATCGCCCTTGTGGGGTGAACCACCATTTCTGGGAATCTTCTACCTAGAAAAAAAGGCTCACCAGGTCTTCCAGCAAATAAACCTACCACACAGTAAACAACCCCACAACACCTAGGAAGAAAATATCCCTGGAAAAGGAGGAGAGGTACATGTTCCACTCACTGCTGGGAAACGGCTGCCCTACTCTGCAAATCCTGCAACTTTATCTTCCATGGCGCTAATCCCTGAAGCGGGGCTCATGGGTATGAAAACAAACGATCAGTAGAAAGTGTGCGTTTGAAGGTGTAAGATTATTGGGGGTCTTTATTGATCTTCATTACATTTCAGCTTTCATAAGTTTTAGCAATACCAAGTCAATATGCAAGTACAGTAAGTATATTTGTATTTTTGCAATAAGATATTGATATTGAGTTAGCTAATGTCAGACTCTCTGATGTTCACACTTACAGCTATTTTGGTAGAACTTGTTAATAATGACAGGATATAAGACTAGTAGTGGTCAAGCTACTTTTTCACAGACTTCAAGATCTGGCTCGACGCCCAGCTTCTATGATCAGAACTTAGCACATGACCTTTTTGTAACTAGGCAGAATACATTGTAAGGCTATTGATAGGAATGCACTGTAACTAAGTTTTTTGCAATATCTTCTGTTAAACTTGTGTTTGTGGTTTAGTGGGAGGAGTCTCCTTGTGTTGTAGGATAAGTATGCTGAACTCTGAATACAGCTTTGTAATTTTTGAACCACCATCTTTGCGTGTGTCTTAATTACCTGACCGGTCATAGAGCGCATCCATACACCCAATGGTCCGGCCTAGGCTCTAAGGCAGGGATATGCAATTAGCGGACCTCCAGCTGTTGCCAAACTACAATTCCCATGAGGCATAGCGAGACTCTGACAGAATCAAGCATGACACCCAGAGGCAGAGGCACAATGGGACTTGTAGTTTGGCAACAGCTGGAGGTCCGCTAATTGCATATCCCTGCTCTAAGGGATAGAAGTGGTCTAACGCGCTACCTTACAGAAGGAGGCAGGAAACACAAGAGCTGAGGTCCGCGACTCTCTTGTGAACCAACCTGGAGGATAATTAACGAAAAATACAATATAAAAAAAGGAGTAAACTGACTGACTATACTGCCATAAAGCAAGAGCTTTCTTCCACATGTCACTAACTTGACCCCAGATGACGTCTGTGTAGACAAAACGCGTCAGTTCGAGCCCTGCCAACATCATTGCGCCATTCTACGTGGTCTTTGCAATTGTATATATCTCCATTTGAAATGGGAGTGTTCCTGATTTTTAATAAATCATCAACAATGTGGAACCTTTTTTCATTTTTTGTTTGCATCGTGTGAATATGTTCCGGTCCTCCTACCCTTTATGAGAAATCCATCCGCACATTACATTGTGAACCTGCTGGTGGAAAGTTCTTGGTCCAGACCCAGGATAGTTATCGTTGATGGTACATCTTCGTTTAAACGGTGAAGATCACCACAAGCCTACATGACTTAAGAGGTATATGCCCCTTTAAGTCTATTTTTTTCCGGTAAGCCTTCACAGTTGGTGGTGGTTATCTCTGCAAATTCCCCTCTATCGCATTCCCATTGATGTTTCGGTGATGCTAATCAGCTGACTTCATGTATTAACCACTTGCCGACCACCGCACACCAATGTACGTCGACAACATGGCACGGGCAGGCATATTGGCGTACAGGTACGTCCCTTTAAATTTGCCGCCCAGCGCGCGCCTCGCGAGTGCGGCTGCGGGTCCCGGGAACTCGATGTTCCCGGGAGTCCCGCGATTGGGGTCAGCAAGGAAAGAACAGGGGAATGCCTTTGTAAACAAGGCATTCCCCTATTCTGCCTAGTGACACTGTCACTGATGATCGCTCCCCCATGATTGGGAACGGTCATCAGTGACGTGTGACGTGTAGCCACGCCCCCAACAGTAAGAATCACTCCCCAGTACTGACAACCCCTGCAGCGCCACCTAGTGGTTAACCCATTCACTGCCAGTGTCATTTTTACAGTAAAAAGTGCATTTTTATAGCACCGATTGCTGTAAAAATTACAATGGTCCCAAAATGGTGTCAAACGTTTCCGATGTATCCGCCATAATGTCGCAGTCACGATAAAAAATAAAATACCACGCTGATCGCCGCCATTACTAGTAAAAAAAATAAATACAATTTAATAAAAATGTCCCCTATTTTGTAGAAGCTATAACTTTTGTGCAAACCAATCAATAAATGCTTATTGCGATTGTTTTTTACCAAAAATATGTAAAAGAATGCATATCGGACTAAACTGAAAATTTTTTTTTTTTTATATATATTTTTTGGGTATATTTATTATAGCAAAAAGTAAAAAATATTGAATTTTTTTCAAAATTTGCTCTTTTTTTTTTTTTTTTTGCGCAAAAAATAAAAACCGCAGACGTGCTCAAATACCACCAAAAGAAAGCTCTATTTGTGGGGAAAAAAGGACGTCAATTTTGTTTGGGAGCACGTCACACGACCGCGCAATTGTCAGTTAAAGCGACGCAGTGCTGAATCGCAAAAAGTGGCCTGGTCCTTGACCACCAAAATGGTCCGGGGTTGAATCGGTTAATATCAACATCTTATAAGGACTCGAACCCCCTCCCTTTTTTTTCTCACAAGAATTGTATTCACTTACTTACATTGGTGGACATCATTTCACTTTATTCATTTTTCCATTTGTTTTTCCAAGTGATGATTCATTTTTTATTTTTGTATTATCACGTGCGCAGTATTTTCATCAACATGTCACTTACTAGCTTGATCAAAATTAATCACCCAGCTAATGCAGTCTTGAATCAGGTTCCTCCCAGTGCCAAAGAGCTCTTAACATGGTTTCCATCTCCACCAACTAAAAGCAGCCTTAAAAACAACATTTTTTATTCCACTAACCAGCCTGAACTACATTCCTTACCTTGCTAACCAGCCTACGAACCACATCTCTTTTTTTCACCAGCTATCTTGAAAAGTGTGTTCCTCACTCCACTAATCGGCATAAAAAAAAACTGTGGGGGTTGATTACTAAAACTGGAGTGCAAATTCTGATGCAGCCGTGCATGGTAACCAATCAGCTTCTAACTTCAGCTTGTTCAATTAAGCTTCGATAAGAAAACCTGGAAGCCGATTGGTTTCTATGCAGAGCTGCCCCAGATTTTACATCTCCAGTGCTAGTAAACCACCCCCTAAGTTCCTCACTCCATCAACCAGCCTAAAAACGTTCTTCATTCCACTATCCAATCAGCCTGAACTACATTCCTGACACCCCTAGTTTAATGGCGTCCTAATCTTAGTCTGTAGGGTTCAATATTGAGTTGGCCCACCCTTTGCAGCTATAAAAGCTTCAACTCTTCTGGGAAGGCCGTCCACAAGGTTTAGGAGTGTGTCTATGGGAATGTTTGACCATTCTACCAGAAGAGCATTTGTGAGGTCAGGCACTGATGTTGGATGAGAAGGCCTGGCTTGCAATCTCCACTCCAATTCATCCCAAAGGTGTTCTATCGGGTTGAGGTCAGGACTCTGCAGTCCAGTCAAATTCCTCCACCCCAAACACGTTCATCCATGTCTTTTATGGACCTTGCTTTGTGCACTGGTCCAAATCATTTGGTGGAGGGGGGATTATGGTGTGGGTTTTTTTTTTTTCCAGGGGTTGGACTTGGCCACTTAGTTCCAGTGAACTCTTAAGGCGTCAGCATCCAAAGACATTTTGGACAATTTTATGCCCCCAACTTTGTGGCAAAAGATTGAGGACAAGACATTGATGAGCGAGTTTGGGGTGGAGGAACATGACTAGCCTGCACAGAGTCCTGACCGCAACCCGACAGAACACCTTTGGGATGAATTATAGCAGAGACTGCAAGCCAGGCCTTCTTGTCCAACATCAGTGCCTGACATTCCCATAGACACACTCCTAAACCTTGTGGACAGCATTCCCAGAAGAGATAAAGCTGTTATAGCTGCAAAGTGTAGGCCAACTCAATATTAAACCCTACAGACTAAGAAGCCATTAAAGTTCATGTAAAGGCAGGTGTCCCAATACTTTTGGTAATATAGTATAGCGAGTGGCCAGATTCACCTACACTCCAAATGTGAATCAATTTAGTTAGAATTTCTGAGAATTTACCTCTTAGCATTTCAATGTCGTCATTTTCCAACTCAGCCATCCACTTGGGCGGAGAGCTCGCTATTGGCTGGGAAGAAAGAAAAAAACACTAGTTGAAGAGCATACATAAAGTATCTATGTAAATGTGAAATATAATACTGCCTATCTCACAACCAGCCAAAGTAAGTAAAACGGTCAGTAGGGGCACCTTTTCTTCTGAGAGCGCAGCACAGTGGTTAAGTGGTTAGCACTTTTTGCCTAGCAGCACTAGGATCGCTGGTTCGAATCCCAACCAGGGCACTACCTGCCTGGAGTTTGCATGTTCTCCCTGTGCCTGCGTGGGTTTCCTCTGGTTACTCCACACACCACCGACATGCTGGGAGAATAATTGGCTCCTGTCTAGATTGGCCCTAGTATGTGTATGTTAGAGTGTAAGCTCCTTGAGGACATGGACGGGGTGTGTGTGTGTGTGTGTGTGTGTGTGTGTATGTGTATGTGTATATATATACATACACACATACATATATACACACACACACACACACACACACAAATGACTTGTATAGCGCTACACATGCAAACTAAAATCGCCTCTTGGCGCTTTTTGCAGCCAGTGTCTGCTTGGCTGGTGCGGTCATTTTACCCCGTAGGATCTCGACGCGCTTGGGACACACAGTCGTACACACATATATACATATATACTGGGCCAATTTGGTTACGTTATTATATATACACACATACATACAGTGGGTACGGAAAGTATTCAGACCCCCTTAAATTTTTCACTCTTTGTTATATTGCAGCCATTTGCTAAAATCATTTAAGTTCATTTTTTCCCCTCATTAATGTACACACAGCACCCCATATTGACAGAAAAACACAGATTTGTTGACATTTTTGCAGATTTATTAAAAAAGAAAAAGACTGAAAAAAACTTGAACACTTGCTAACCAAAAGCAGACAGTTTTGCTAGAAGTGTGGAACCTATTTTATATTAAATGGCTTTTCAAAATGTCAAAATAAATAAATAAATGAACGTAAATGATTTTAGCAAATGGCTGCAATATAACAAAGAGTAAAAAATTTAAGGGGATCTGAATACTTTCCGTACCCACGGTATTAAATGACATTTTATTTATATATATATATATATATATATATATATATATATATATAGTCAAGTGCTGCCTTAATTGACAGCGCTATATAAATACATGTAATAAATAAACATCCTTGTTTTTACTGAGCAGGCGCATCATGCTGTTACAGCGTGCCGTCTGACTGCGCTGTCATCAGACAGTGAAGATCATAGGCAAAATTAAAAAAGCCAAATCAGAATGGCCCCAACCACATCAAACAAACCAAATTCAGTATGGTACATTCCTGCAATACATTGCACATTTCCCCATGTGTTGTATTTCCAAATATACTGAAGGAAAAAAATAAATAAAATAAAGTTGTTCTGCCAGAAATCCAACAAGCTTCTAACGTCCGACTTCTGCTGCACTGAAATACGGGGAAGTGTTGTCAGTCCTGCCCAGTTCTCTTTTGCCGGATTACAGAACCCCTTCTCCTCCTTATGTCATGGGGGAGGAGAGAGGGTGACAAATTCTGGAGATCAGTATTTAAAGTGGACCTTCAGTCATTTTTTTAATCATTCCATCTATTAAATCTTCTGCCCTTGTTGTTGTTTTAACTTTTGGATAGTAAAACATTTTTTTTTCTGCCAGTAAGTACCTTATACAGCCCACTTCCTGTTTGTCTGGTCATTAGCCCAGGCCTATGACATCATGCACAGCTCTCTCACTCTTAAAGCGGAGCTCCACCCTAAAGTGGAACTTCCGCTCATCGGAGCCCCCCCCCTCCGGTGTCACATTTGGCACCTTTCAAGGGGGAGGGGGGTGCAGATACCTGTCTAAGACAGGTATTTGCATCTCCACTTCCGGGAGTCCTCTCTGCGGGTAGTACGTCACTTCCCGCAGAATACCTGTTGTGTTCTGGGAGACACTCGGCTCCCAGAACACAACGGGGACCAGTGAGAATGGCGCAGTGCAACTCGCGCATGCGCCGTAGGGAACCGGGCAGTGAAGCCACAAGGTTTCACCTCCTGGTTCCCTCATCGAGGATGGCGGTGGGGGCAGCAGAGAGACGAGCGATTGCTCGTCCTCTGCTGCGGACGTCGCTGGACTCCAGGACAGGCAAGTGTCCTAATATTAAAAGTCAGCAGCTGCAGTATTTGTAGCTGCTGGCTTTTAATATTTTTTTTCTGGCGGAGCTCGGCTTTAAGAGAGTTTGCCAGGAAAAGAGAGAGGGGGGGTGACTCATAAGAGCGCCAATGAGAGCTGCAGAGCTGGAGGTGTGGGTCTGTGTAAATCCAGGAAGTGAACAGGCAGCAGCTTCAGCTGCCCACAGTTAAAATGGCTGCAGCCAGACTCGGTGGAGGGAGATTTCTGAAGCATATTTGGCAAGTACAGAATCACAGTATATATATATAACATAATATACAAAGTGGTTGGAGGGAAGCTTCAGAATGGGAAAGATGTTTTTATTACAAATTATGTGAGCAGACTGCAGTTCCTCTTTAATAACAAGCAGGACTGAAAACATAAGTTGATGTTCCAATACAGCAGAAGTGGCATTGATAGCTAAATCAGAAGTTATATCTCAATAAATCTCTAGCAGGATCAATGGTATCTTTTGTACAGATCAAAAAGTAGGAAAATGTGCATGTGCTGCAGAAATGTACTGAATATATTTTGTTTTACTTTGCTGATCAATACACGTTACAAATGGTGGGTGATGATGACCACTGTTGGAAGTTATAAATTGCCATTCTGCACAAACATGGCTCTTTAAACCTTCAGAGGACATCAGCTTTGAGACTACACAGAAAAACGGTTAACACTAGATCCCAGCTGTCATATACCTCCGTTGTGACAATCCTGGATTAATCTGTTACATGGCAGAGACATCTTGTGACTTTGCGATCCCCTTAACAGATCTGCCATCCTGCAAGAACATCAATGTACAGATCTTACCTGGCAAGGCTACACAAGCCTTTTCTAAATAGGCCAATGACTTCAGAGAAATTGATTTCTTTGCTCACACTTTAAAGTGGAGTTCCACCCAAAAATGGAACTTCCGCTTTAAGGGAAGGTGACCCCCCTTGACATGCCACATTTGGCATGTCATTTTTTTTGGGGGGGGGGGGAGGGGGGGGGGAGCGGATACCCTCTTTTTAGAGGGTTTCAGCTCCCACTTCCTCCGGGGGCACTGCGGTGCCAGAAGGAAGTTCACCTCTCCCCCCTTCCCTCTCGGCAATCATCCTGGACACGTCACAGGTCCCAGATGATTGCCCGGCCAGTCACAGTGCGCAGCACGTCTCGCGCATGCGCAGTGCGTGTCTGGCTGTGACGCCACAGCCGGGCGCCCACAGAAGTAATGCCGGCACCATGGAGAGGAGCGGGGCTTCGTTCCCCCGCATCGCTGGACCCTGGGACAGGTAAGTGTTCGATTATTAAAAGTCAGCAGCTGCAGTATTTGTAGCTGCTGACTTTTAATTTTTTTTATTTTATTTTTTTAAAGTCGGAACTCCGCTTTAATTAAATCACATCTCAACGCGGAGAAGCAATTTTTGGGCACAAGTTCACCAATCTGGTAGTTGGAAGCTGACTGTACTGCACAGCAAAAAAAAAAAAAAAAAAAAAAAAGAAGGGCACCATTGATAAAAAAAAAACAAAAAAAAAAAAACAGTTGTACTTACACTCTTAAAGGAGGCGGCAAATTCTGCAACTCCTGGAACTGTAAGACAAAAGAAATCTCCAATCAGATCCTGTACACATTATCAACCTGATGTTTGACCACCAGAATACAAACAAACAGTCTTTATGGACTGAACACACTACAGCAAAGAACAACCAATACATTAAATATTGTCAGCCGGCTATGCTGAAGAGTTGCTGTTCACACAATGCAAAGTGTTCCGTGGTTGGAAGAGGCAGACCTTACATTCATCTGCCTATCCTCCAATCACAAATGCATTGCATCGTGGGAACCTACAGCATGGGTGCTATGAATGGAGCACGGGGGCGAAAGGGATGGGATAGTCAGCTCTTCTGGCAAGTGCCTGCCACAGATGCAGCTGCAGAAATTAAAGTGTTACTAAACCCACAACAGTAAAATCAGTCTGTATCTATTATACAGTAAAGCATGCTTGTTATACTCACTGTGCAACCTAAGGGGTTTATCTGCTGCATTGTGTACAAAGGCTGTGTGATCCTGTCTCTCTGATCCACCTCTTTAAGGCTACTTTCACACTGGGACGCCCGCGTAAGGAGGGGGTAATATCCTGTTATGGGGGCGTTTTTACTGCAGCAGGGACTGGAGCACTTGTCAGGATAGAAGGAAAAATGGATGGGACAAAGTACCATCAAATATTTGAGGAAAATCTGCTGTCCTCTGCCATAAAGTTGTTAATGGGAAGAAGATTTACCTTCCAACATGAAGCAAAAGGTGGTTCAACAAAAATATTGACACAATGGGGGTGATCCTTTTTCCAACTTGATAGACACACAGAGCAGTTTGGCCCTGCCCCCTCCTCACAGGCTGTGACTGATGACAGCGGGAGCCAGGGTCTCTGTGCCAGTGAGGATGGAGAAAGCCAAAAGAGCCTTTGCTTTCGTACACAGCACTGGATGGAGATCGGGCTCAGGCAAGTAAAAAAAAGGGGGAGCTGCGTGCAGGTTTTTTGTTACCTAAAAGCATAGAATGCATTAAGGAAAAAAAATAAATAAAAATAAATAAAACATTCAGCCTTTAGAACCACTTTAATCCCTGGGTGGTTCATTGGATATGCAGTTGGCTTGATATTGACCGATACTAGAGTTTGGTTGTAAATGGGGTTTATTCAGACCCGAGGCACTAGTGGTGTACCACAGGAGGAAGGAGGTCCTGACGCCTCTAAGGCCCGTACAGACGATCGGATTTTGCGACGGGAATTGTGTGATGGCAGGAGGTTGTTGGAAAATGCGACCATTTGTACGCTCCATCGGACAATTGTTGTCCAAATTTCCACCAACAAATGTTGGGGAGGGAGAGAGGGAGAACAGTTGCCGGTTATCGGCAGTTTTCTCCTCACGCGCTGTCTCAGTGTGAGGAGAGCCAGTAACCGGCAATCCTGACAGGGGACATGCACACAAATAATCAGTGCTTCCTCATCAGTGCAGGAGAAAAAAAAATACTTATTTACAAAATTTTATAACAGAAAGAAAAAAAATATATCCCAGTGGTGATTAAATAGCACTAAAAGAAAGCTGTCTCAAACAAATAATAAAAATTTAATTTGGTTACAATGTAGCACAATTGTCATTCAACGCGTGACCACGCTGAAAGCTATAAATTGGCCTGGGCAGGAAGGGGATATAAGTGCCCAGTAAGCAAATGGTTAAACTGATGGTAAAGGATATTCGTTTAATTTTTTTTTTTTTTTTTAAATAAACATTTTACACTTTCCTGCTCTGTGTAGTAGTTTTTTACAGAGCAGCCTCTATCTCCTTTTTTCAGGTCCCCCATCGGCGCTCCTGGCTCCTCTTCCCCTCAAGCCGCTTGTTATGCAGACACTTGCATGTGCTTGCTCCCGAGCTGCCTCTGTGTTGTCCATAGACCACCCCCCCCCCCCATTCTCTCCCTTCTCACTGGCTGTATATGACAGCAGTCAACGTCTCCTGCTGCTGTCTCTGAGGCCACTGAGGTGGGAGAAAGCAGAGAGAGCTGCTGCTCTCGTGTACATCACTGGATGGAGATCAGACTCGGGTAAGTATAAGGGGAAGGCGGGAGGGCTGCATGCAGGTTTTTTCACCTTAAAGCTCATTTGACTGGACTTCTCCTATGGATGACAAGAGTGCAATTCATTTTGCACTCCTGTGACCCGTTTTCAGCAAAGAGCGGCTGAAGTCCCCTCTCTGCTGATGTCACAGATATCTATAAGTCCAGGCACCACATCATCCCGACCATGGAGTCGGAACTGACACCACGCTCAGCCTCTCAGTGAGCCGCTGATGGGCCTGACACGGCCACTTCGCTCCCTCCACAGCCCAGTACTCCAATGAGCAAAGAGGGAGAAGAGCAGAGTTGTGACTGACAGTCTGCAGCTCTCTGCTCACGGAGCTCTAAAAACCAAGTGATCGGCGGTGGTTGATCGCTCTGTTGTCGGTGTAAAGGCGCCGGAGGACCGATGCTGCATTCACCTAGGCAAGTATAAAACTGTAAAAAATAAATAAAATAAAAAATCCTTTACTCCTGTTTTAAGCTCTGGTAAACAATGATGCAGCTTAGAAATTGCACTACTTCAGTGCGATTTCAAAGCTACAGATCAGCGCAATTTGCACCGCCGATTTCAATGCGGCTTGTGACTTCATTTGATCAGTAACAGGAGTTGCAGCAATATGAACTATTCAATTGCCGGCAATGGAGTGCGACTTGTCATGCAATTTGGACTTGTGTGAACGAGGGCTAATGTAGAGAATGCATTAACCCCCTTGGCGCCAGCCGCACGCAAATATGTGACCTCTCAGTGCCTGGTCTTTGGTGCAGAGAGACCACAATATTTGCGTGAATGGCTGTCACGCTCCCGGCACAGTTGCCAGTGCCTAAACGAAAGCTCCTGATCGCTCCCTGCGATCCGGAGTTTTTGGATCACGTGACCACCAATCACGGTGCTCATGTGATCTTAATTCCCGCCTCCAGGCGTCAAACCTCTTAAAAAAAGGGCTGACACAAAGAGGTTAAGGGAAAAAAAATAAAAAATAAAAATAACTACCTTTAGATTCATGTTAAACTGGTGTTGGGACCGAGTTTGCCTGCTGGTGGCACTGTGGTACACTGGGCAGAAAGCAAAAGATGCACAAGGACCATGAAGCCGCCCCCCCCCCCCCCCCACTCAAGGATTGCACAGTCTATCCTCACTGCAGCACAAAGGGCCACTTACGTTGCTCGGGCCACAAGTCTGGTGATGCACGGTCCAGTTTCTCGAAGCTCAGTAAAGACGTCTCCAGATCTGTTCCTGAGGATGAAGAAAAGACAATTAGGAGACAAAATGGAGATGTATGTCCCAGGGCCTGTAGTCTAATAACAATAAAAATGTATATAATAGAGCACAGATATGACTCCCCCTAAATATTAGAGAAGATATGACTCCACATCTAAAAATAGGACTATTAAAGAGAGAAGATGACGCTCTACCATTAAAAATATTACATAGAGCAGACAACATTCTCCTAACATTATTACAGAGAAGAGAGGGAACTCCTTCCAATAGTATTATAATAGACAAGAGAAGAATCTTTCCCCGAGTTATCTGTACTTTATGCATGTTGATCCTTTTCTAGAGCTATTGATGTGATCCCTGTAATCCCTACATTGATGTATATTGTCCCTTTTACCTAAAAAAAAATATATATATATTGAACATAAAAACAAGAGATTTCCCTCCATCTAATAAAATTATACACTGCAGATGGCACTCCCTTCAATATTATTACAAAGAACATAGGCCACTCCCCCATAATAATAATTTATTACAAAAGAAGAGAGGACACTACCTCCAATTAGAATATTATTATTATTAGCAGAAGAGAGGACACTCCAATAATAACAACATTGAAAAGAAACTACGCTTCCTGCAAATAATGATACACACAATATTATTGTTATTACAGAGAACACATAGCACTATCCCCCTCCAATAATAATAATATCATCATCGTGAAAAAGAAAACCCTTCCCCCAAATAGTAATAAAAATTACAGAGAAAAGATATATATTATAATAAAATAGATGACGCCCCCAATAATATTACTTACTACTACGAGAGGACACTTCCCCCAAAAATATTATTATTACTACAGAGAAGAAATTACATTCACCCAATAATATAATAACAGAGAAAAACTACTACTACTATATTATTACTACTACAGAGAAGAGATGACCCGCCTCCTAATATTACTACAGAGAAGAAATTACATTCACCCAATAATATTATTACAACAGAGAAAAGAGGACACTTCCCATTATTATTATAGAGAAGGGATGACCCGCCTCCTAATATTACTACAGAAGTGATGACCCGCCTCCTAATAATATTACT
Source organism: Rana muscosa (assembly GCA_029206835.1). Lineage (NCBI taxonomy): Eukaryota > Metazoa > Chordata > Amphibia > Anura > Ranidae > Rana > Rana muscosa. Next base: position 217,169,806 of record CM055126.1, read on the forward strand.
ACAGAGAAGAGATGACACTCCCCCAATAATAATATTACTACTACAGAGAAGAGATGACCCGCCTACTACTACGAAGAGATGACACTCCCCCAATATTATTACTACAGAGAAAACATGACCCGCCTCCCAATAATAATATTACTACAGAGAAGAGATGACACGCCTCATAATAATAATAATAATAATAATAATAATAATAATAATCTTACTACTACAGAGAAGAGATGACACTACTACTACACCAATAATATTATAACAGAGAAAAGATGACACTCCCTCAATAATATTATTATTACTACAGAGAAAACATGACCCGCCTCCCAATAATATTATTACTACAGAGAAGAGATGACCCGCCTCCTAATAATATTACTACAGAGAAGAGATGACACTCCCCCAATAATAATATTACTACTACAGAGAAGAGATGACCCGCCTACTACTACGAAGAGATGACACTCCCCCAATATTATTACTACAGAGAAAACATGACCCGCCTCCCAATAATAATATTACTACAGAGAAGAGATGACACGCCTCTATATATAATAATAATAATAATAATAATAATAATAATAATATCTTACTACTACAGAGAAGAGATGACACTACTACTACACCAATAATATAACAGAGAAAAGATGACACTCCCTCAATAATATTATTATTACTACAGAGAAAACATGACCCGCCTCCCAATAATATTATTACTACAGAGAAGAGATGACCCGCCTCCTAATAATATTACTACAGAGAAGAGATGACATTCCATAATAATAATATTATTACTACTACTTCAACAGAGAAGGGATGATACTCTTACACCCCCCCCCCAAAAAAAAAAAAAAAAAAATGTTTTAATAATACATATTACAAAGAAGAGATGACCCCTCTCCAAAAAAGAAAAACAAAAATACACAGAATAGCCGACCCTCCTCCAATAATATTATTACAGAGAAGTCACAACCCTCCCATAATAATACAGAAAAGAGCCGACCTAATAAGAATAATGTTAAACATATTAGAGAGAAGAAGTGATACTCCCCCTGCAACACTAACAGCACCCCCCCCCCTATTAATATTACAACAAAGATAGGACGACACCCACTAATATTATTATTATTATTATTAATAATATTTCAAAGAAGGGGCACTTCTTCCAGTACAATTATAATAGACAGGAGAAACCCCCCCCCAAATCCGAAAAAATTAATAAATAAAAAAAAGTTGAGGCCCTCCCTCTTATAATATTATTACAGAAGGGATGTCACTCCCCCAAAAAATAATAATACACAGAGGAGATGACACCCCCCAATATTAATACACAGAAGAGATTACAACCTCCCTCAAATAATAATACACAGAAGAGGACACGCCCCCAATAATTACACAGAGAAGATGACCCCCCCCCCTCGCTCAATAAATATTATTAATACACAGAGGAGGCGACATCCCCCCAGAATAATAATAATAATCAGAGGAGTTGACATCACCCCCCAATAAATGATAATACACAGGAGGAGGCAACTCCCCCCCCCCAATAAATAATACTACACAGAGGAAGTGACCCCCCCAATAAATACACAGAGGTGACCCCCCCAATAAATAATACACAGAGGAGGTGAAATCCCCCCCCCAATAAATAATAATCAGGAGAGAAGATACTTCCCTAATAATGAATAAATGTTATTATACAAAAAGGAGATGATCCCCCCAATAAATAATAATAATAATACACAGAGAAGGTGACAACCTCCCCCCCCCCATAAATAATATACAGAGGAGGTGACATCCCCCCCAATAAATAATCAGGGGAGAAGACACTCTCCCAATAAATAATAATAAATATTATTATTATACAGAAAGATAATCCCCCCATTAAATAATAATACACAGAGGAGGTGACACCCCCACCCAAAAAATTATCTGGGGAGAAGACACTTCCCTAATAATGCATTAGTGTTATTAGCATACAGAGGAGATGATCCCCCCTCCCCCAATAAATACACAGAGGAGGTGACATCCCCCCCCCCAAATAAATAATAATCAGGGGAGATGACACTTCCCTAATAATGAATAAGTGTTATATTATACAGAGGAGATGACCCCTCCAATAAATAATAATACTACACAGAGGAGGTGACCCCCCCCCCCAATAAAAATAAACTGAGAAGTTGACATCCCCCCAATAAATAATCAGGGAAGAAGACACTTCCCTTATAATGAATATTATTCAGAGGAGATGACCCCCCCCCAATAAATAATACACAGAGGAGGTGACAGCCCCCCCAATAAATAATAAATACACAGAGGAGGGGACAACCCGCCCCCCAACAAATAAATAATAACAATAAACAGAGGAGTTGACATCCCCCCAATAAATAAAGGAAGAAGACACTTCCCTAATAATGAATAATTATTATTATGACCCCCCCAATAAATAATACACAGAGGAGGTGACATCCCCCCCCAATAAATACACAGAGGAGGTAACACGCACCCCCCCCCAATAAATATCAGGAGAGAAGACACTTCCCTAATAATGAATAAATGTTAATATTATTATACAAAAAGGAGATAATCCCCCCAATAAATAATATTATTATTATTATTATTATTATTATTATTAATAATAATAATAATAAATAATAATACACAGAGAAGGTGACAACCCCCCCCCCCCCCCAATAAATAATCAGGGGAGAAGACACTCTCCAATAAATAATAAATGTTATTATTATTATTATTATACAGAAAAGATAATCCCCACCCCCAATAAATAATAAGAGGAGTTGACATCCCCCCAATAAATAATCAGGGAAGAAGACACTTCCCCAATAATGAATAATTTTATACAGAGGAGATGACCCCCCAATAAATAATACAGAGGAGGTGACACCCCCGCTCCCCCAATAAATACACAGAGGTAACCCCCCCCCAATAAATAATCAGGGGAGGTGACACTCCCCCAATAAATAATAAATGTTATTATTATTAATAATATTACACAGAGGAGATGACCCCCCCTATAAATAATAATCAGGGGAAGTGACCCCCCAATATTGATAATTATATTACAGAGAGGAGACTCCACCCCCAATAATAATAATATTAGAGGGGGAGGAGGGCGGCACTCCCACCCTGCTATAATAATAGAACACAGGACAGACAGTCCACCTCCAATGATAAGGTAACACCGGACGGGACAGCTCTGGTCTCATCGGGCCTCACACAGGACACCGGCCGGACTTCACTCACCCTCTGCCGTCGCCGCCATTATTTGAAGCAGCGGGTCACGTGACGTCAGTCAGCTGGCCCCTCTAGCCGCCATATTGCTACTCCCGGAAAAAATTAGTTAGTGGGCGGACCCCACATGTTGCTGAACAAGCTCAAACGAGTACAGCTTGCACGTGAGCCGGAAGTGAACTTTTGATCTAACTAGGTAGTCTCCGCCTTCTTTGGGAGGGGTTAAAGGGTCAGTCCTTGACAGCCAGGTCGTTTTTACTGACCAATTAGAAGGCTGAGAAAGAAGGCCGTGTCTGCTGCAGCCAAAAGGAAGCCGGAGGCGGGGCCTGAAGACTGTCAGCGGAGCGTTAACGAAATGATGAGGTTGGGGAGAATCGTGCGGGTGAGATTCGAGACTGTGGACCGGAGCCGGGCCAAGGGAAAGGGGGAAGAGCGGAGATATATGCTGGGGGGGAGAGAGAGCGGAGAGATATATGCTGGCGGGAGGGGTAGAGCGGAGATATATGCTGGGGGGGGGCGGAGAGATATATGCTGGGGGGGGGGAGAGAGCGGAGATATATGCTGGGGGGGGGCGGAGAGATATATGCTGGGGGGGGGGAGAGAGCGGAGATATATGCTGGGGGGGGGGAGAGAGAGCGGAGATATATGCTGGGGGGGGGGGAGAGAGCGGAGATATATGCTGGGGGGGGGGAGAGAGCGGAGATATATGCTGGGGGGGGGGAGAGAGCGGAGATATATGCTGGGGGGGGGAGAGAGCGAGATATATGCTGGGGGGGGGGAGAGAGCGGAGATATATGCTGGGGGGGGGGGGAGAGAGCGGAGATATATGCTGGGGGGGGGGAGAGAGCGGAGATATATGCTGGGGGGGGGGGAGAGAGCGGAGATATATGCTGGGGGGGGGGAGAGAGCGGAGATATATGCTGGGGGGGGGAGAGAGCGGAGATATATGCTGGGGGGGGGGAGAGAGCGGAGATATATGCTGGGGGGGGGGAGAGAGCGGAGATATATGCTGGGGGGGGGGGGAGAGAGCGGAGATATATGCTGGGGGGGGGGGAGAGAGCGGAGATATATGCTGGGGGGGGGGAGAGAGCGGAGATATATGCTGGGGGGGGGGAGAGAGCGGAGATATATGCTGGGGGGGGGAGAGAGCGGAGATATATGCTGGGGGGGGAGAGAGCGGAGATATATGCTGGGGGGGGGGAGAGAGAGCGGAGATATATGCTGGGGGGGGGAAGAGAGCGGAGATATATGCTGGGGGGGGAGAGAGCGGAGATATATGCTGGGGGGGGGGGAGAGAGCGGAGATATATGCTGGGGGGGGGAGAGAGAGCGGAGATATATGCTGGGGGGGGGGGAAGAGAGCGGAGATATATGCTGGGGGGGAGAGAGCGGAGATATATGCTGGGGGGGGGGGAGAGAGCGGAGATATATGCTGGGGGGGGGGAGAGAACGGAGATATATGCTGGGGGGGGGGGATGAGAGCGGAGATATATGCTGGGGGGGGGGAGAGAGAGCGGAGATATATGCTGGGGGGGCGGAGAGCGGAGATATATGCTGGGGGGCGGAGCTCAGAGATGTATACTGGGGGAGCGGAGCCAGGGGGGGGGGAGCGGAGATATATACTGGGGGGGGGAGCAGAGCGAGTGGCGATCAGAGATAGATATACTAGGGGGAGGGGGGGTGAGCGGAGCCAGGGGCGATTGGAGATATCATTTGGGGGGACGGAGCCAAGGGGGGGATCAGCGATAGATATACTGGTGGGGGAGCGGAGCCAGGGGTGTGAGGTATATACTTGAGTATTCTTGGGCGATGGGGACCAGATATATCTATCTATCTATCGGAACTGGATCGAGAGGGCCAGAGCTATATACCAGGGGGAATGGTGCTATATACTAGGAGAGTGGAACTGGGTGAGGGGCAGAGTTTTGTAGTGAGGAGAACAGGAACCTGGGGGGGATGAGAGCTATATATTGGTACAATGGGGAACCAGAGCTATATACAGGGGGGAATTGGAGCTAGGAAGACAAAGGCTATATACTGGGGGGGGGGGAGGGGAGGCAGATCCGGTTATATACATGGGGTAACCAGAGGGACCAAAAATATTTACTGAGGGGAGCGGATTCAGAAAAAAAACAAAAAACAGAGCTATATACTGGAGGGGGAACCTGAGCTCTATACTAGGGCAACCAGGACCAGGGGAGCTATATACTAGGGAAGCAGAGCCAGAGAGACCAGAGCTATATATTGAGAGGGAGTGAACTAGGGGTACCAGAGCTATATAGTGGCGAGAGTGGATCCAGGAAGACCAGAGCTATATACCTAGGGAGAGATGCCAGGAAGACCAGTGCACTATATACTTGGGGGAGTGTTGCCAAGTGGACCAGAGCTATATACTGGGTACAGCAGAGTCGGGTGGACCAGAGCTGTATACCCGGGGGAAGCAGAGTCGGGTGGACCAGAGCTGTATACCCAGGGGCAGCAGAGTCGGGTGGACCAGAGCTGTATACCCGGGGGCAGCAGGGTCGGGTGGACCAGAGCTGTATAACCGGGGGCAGCAGAGTCGGGTGGACCAGAGCTGTATACCCGGGGGCAGCAGAGTCGGGTGGACCAGAGCTGTATACCCGGGGGCAGCAGAGTCGGGTGGACCCGAGCTGTATACCCGGGGGCAGCAGAGTCGGGTGGACCCGAGCTGTATACCCGGGGGCAGCAGAGTCGGGTGGACCCGAGCTGTATACCCGGGGGCAGCAGAGTCGGGTGGACCCGAGCTGTATACCCGGGGGCAGCAGAGTCGGGTGGACCCGAGCTGTATACCCGGGGGCAGCAGAGTCGGGTGGACCCGAGCTGTATACCCGGGGGCAGCAGAGTCGGGTGGACCCGAGCTGTATACCCGGGGGCAGCAGAGTCGGGTGGACCCGAGCTGTATACCCGGGGGCAGCAGAGTCGGGTGGACCCGAGCTGTATACCCGGGTGGACCAGAGCTGTTTACCGGGGGAAGCAGACGGGTGGACCAGAGCCATATATCGGGAACAACTGGATCTTGGGGGACCAGAACTGTATACTGGGGGGCCTGTATCCAAGTGGACCAGAGCTATATACTGGGGGTACTTGAACCAGGAGAGCCACAGCTCTATATACTGGGGGGGACTGGAGCTATAAAGTGGGAGACCAGAACCAGGGACACAAGAGCTATAGATGGCAGGAGAGAACCACAACCTTGGGGACTAGAGATGTAGACCGGGTTACCAAGAGGATGAAAGCCATCTATGTGACCACTGGGGAGAGTAGATATGTAGACTGGGGAACCAGGAGCAGTAGAGTTGTAAACCTGAAAACAAAGTTCTCGGTAGAGTTGGGGGAACCAGAAAATCATTTATGGTGGTATACTGGTAAACATGTCTTTCCTGAGGTATAGTTTAAATCGCACATCTTTGTTTTTCAGGCTTCGGCTCAGATCCATCGTGCCAACTATTCCTCCGCTGCCGTGGTAAGTTGCAGCCAACACTAGAGTCTTATCACTCTGATACAATGGACTCTTCTTTTGGGGGTGCTGTTTAAAGGATATGATCTCTGTGGGGGATTGTTGGCCACGGTGAACATCGGATTCCGAACAGCCCCCTAACCTCCCAACAACACTTCTAAAATAACACAGAATCCCTGCCTACCTACTACTCCAGTACAGTACCTACCTTTTCCACAGTATACTACATAATCACTCCATACCCGCTTTAGTTTAGTTCCAAACCCTGCACAGTATTGTACGGAACCACAAAACTCCTCTTAGTTTAGTACTTAGTGGACCTTCAGTCATTTTTTTTCATCTTTGCATCTATTAAATCTTCTGCCCTTGTTTTTTTTTTTTTTATAATATTTATTTTTATTTTAGTCGGCAACAATTCAAAAGTAAAGGACCAGAAAAAAAACGTGAAAACAGAGAAAAACAAACAAGACAGTAAAAAATAATATATATGTAGGCAATATAACGTGCCCTTGTTTTAACTTTGGATAGTAAAACATTTTTTTCCTACCAGTAAATCCCTTATACAGCCCACTTCCTGTTTCTTGTCTGGTCATTAGCCTAGGCTTATGACATCATGCACAGCTCTCTCTCTCACTCTTGTGAGAGTTTGCCAGGAAGGGAGGGGGGATTAGTCATAAGTGGGTCAATGAGAGCTGCAGAGCTGGAGGTGTGCCTCTGTGTAAATCCAGGAAGTGAACAGGCAGCAGCTTCAGCTGCCCACAGTTAAAATGGCTGCAGCCAGACTCGGTAGAGGGAGATTTCTGCAGCCTATTTGGCAAGTACAGAATCGCAGTATATATAAGAAAATATGCAAAGTGGTTGGAGGGAAGCTTCAGAATGGCAAAGATGTTTTTATTACAAATTATGCGAGCAGACTGCAGTTCCTTTTTTAATGATGTAGTATTTACCTTCAGCTGTATTTTTCCAGCAAGATGATTTTCCAACTATTGTATTTTTGTTTCAGCCTAGGACAAAACTCTTCATAAATGGGCAATTTGTGGATTCAGAGACCTCAGACTGGATTGATATTCACAACCCGGTAAGCTCTGTCTGGTTCTTTAATGGTAACCTAGTTTGAGGATTCCAGGGGGTGTGGCCTTATGTGATGGTAGCGGGTCCTTGGGGTCAGAACTGTCCACACATTGACATCACCATTTATGTGCCCAACGCTCCGTTCATGTAAGCATCTCTGGACTGCTATAGAGGAGTTAGAAATGAACATTGCTGACATTTCATCATGGGTGGTTGCTGCTACCTTTTCTCCCATGACTGCCCTCTTCAACCCATGACTGCCCTCTTCAACCCATGACTGCCCTCTTCAACCCATGACTGCCCTCTTCAACCCATGACTGCCCTCTTCAACCCATGACTGCCCTCTTCAACCCATGACTGCCCTCTTCAACCCATGACTGCCCTCTTCAACCCATGACTGCCCTCTTCAACCCTTGACTGCCCTCTTCTCCGTTACCCTCTTCCCTGTGTCTCTGGCCAGTCAGCCACCTATCCCTCTATGTACCACCAGGTAGGCAATGGGGTAGATTTACTAAAACTGGTGCACACAGAATCTGGTGCAGCTCTGCATGGTAGCCAATCAGCTTCTAACTTCAGCTTGTTCAATGAAGCTTTACCAATAAAACCTGGAAGCTGATTGGTTGCTAGTGCTCCAGTTGTAGTAAATCTTCCCCAATGTCCGGCTGCTGCTCCTTCCTTTCTCCCTCATCTCCAGTGGGTGATGGCTGGCTGCTTTTCCATTTGGACTCCCAACCAACTACCATGGCATGTTGAATCCAATAAAATGTTGATTAGGTTATTTTGAGGAATTTGGTTTGCATCTGATTTCAGTGGATCGCTGTAATTAAAAATGATTGTGTAATGGCTGCTAGATGTTTGATTAGCGCTGAAATGGAAGCAACAGTTGCCTCCTTCTCGCACTGATCTTTATAAACGCATCCATTATATTTACAATATGGAGTACTTGGCTCATCTTCATAACAAGATTTCAGAGTGCAATAAGATCTGGCACCTCTTAGAATCACACACGTCCCATTGACATTGCACTCGTGAAACAATGCCGGTTTGGGGTTGTAGGGTAGGTCTCGTCTCGTCCTCTACAGACTTATTTCTCTCTCCCTCTTTCCTCCCTTTTTCTTATTTTCGAACTTTTCAGGGTTGTTGTACAATTTTTTGATACAGCAGATTCCCCTACTTTACATTGTATACTTGCACTATATTGTCAAAAGTATTGTGACACCTGCCTTTACAAGCACATGAACTTTAATGGCATCCCAGTCTTAAGCCCTGTACACACGGCCGGGAATACCGTCAGGAAAAAAAACATCGGTTTTTCTGACGGATTCCTGGCAAGCTTTTCTTGCTCGCCGAGTGTACACGGCACATTCAAAAGAACCGCCGTTCTTTTGAATGGCAAGAACGCAGTGACATCATCGACTACGACGAGCATGCGCTTGTCATATTCGATGCCATCTTGCTTCACCCTACACTACCCTTTTAAGCTACCGCGTATGCGTCAAAGTCTCATTAAGCATGTGCTGGTTTACCTGGAGACGGGTAAGCATACACACGCACGGTTTTCTCATCGGGGAAACAGGCTGACGAGAATCCCGACGAGAAAATAGAGAGCAGATTCTCTATTTTCTCGTCGAGATTCCTGGCAGTTTTCCGATGAGAAACCATACACACGGCCGGTTTTCTCGGCAAAAAGCTCTCCTAGCAGTTTTCTTGCCGAGAAAACTGGCCGTGTGTACGAGGCTTTAGTCCGTAGGGTTCAATATTGAGTTGGCCCACCCTTTGCAGCTATAACCACTTCAACTCTTCTGGGAAGGCTGTTAACAAGGTTTAGGAGTGTGTCTATGGGAATGTTTGACCATTCTTCCAGAAGCGCATTTTTGAGGTCAAGCACTGATGTTGGATGAGAAGGCCTGGCTTGCAGTCTCCTCTCTAAATCATCCCAAACGTGTTCTATTGGGTTTAGATCAGAACTCTGTGCAGACCAGTCAAGTGCCTTTACCCAAACTCGCTCATCCATGTCTTTATGGACCTTGCTTTGTGCAGTCATGCTGGAACAGGAAGGGACCATCCCCAAACTTGAAAAGAGATAGTTCACAACTCCTTGCTTGCTCTTTAAAATCTTCAGAATTTATTGGTTCGCCATAAAAAGACACAGTAACAGGCAGCAGAGTACCATCCCCAAACTATTTCCACAGTTGGGAGAAAATTGTCAAAAATATCTTGGTATGCTGACGCCTTAAGAGTTCCCGTCACTGGAACTCCTAACCCCTGAAAAAAACAACCGCGCACCCTCATCCCACCCTCCACCAAATGATTTGGACCAGTGCACAAAGCAAGGTCCATAAAGACATGGATGAGCGAGTTTGGGGTGGAGGAACTTGACTGGCCGGCACAGAGTTCTGACCTAAACCCGATAGGACACCTTTGGAATGAATTAGAGCAGAGCCTGCGAGCCAGGCCTTCTCATCCAACATCTGTGCCTTACCTCACAAATGTACTTCTGGAAGAATGGTCAAACATTCCCATTCCTAAACCTTGTGGACAGCCTTCCCAGAAGAGTTGAATCTTTTATAGCTGCAAAGGGTGGGCCAACTCTCTATTGAACCTTACGGACTAAGACTGGGATGCCATTAAAGGGGTTGTAATGTAAAGGTTGTTTAACCACAAAGGGGTTAATATGGATTCTACTGCTGTTCCGAATTGTAAAGTTTAGATATCATTGCATGCAACTTGGAAGCAGAGACTGACACATCCGTTCAGGTCCGTTACTTCTGTATCTAATACTTTATTCCAGGCGGTACTAAGCTTTTTACACACAGCATGATACGTCACTATTATGGTAATTGTGATACTAATGAACACATCTCATTGGCTACAATACAAAAGGGTACAGAAACGTGATGATTAAGCTGGGCTGTCCTCTGGTCCTATCTTCATATCCGCATTCCAAAGGTGTGTGGGAGCAGGGGGTTTCAGCCATCTTCTGTCTTCTACAGTCTTTTCGATGGGAGGGGTTGTTATTATAAACTGATTTTGAGTAAGGAAGGCATTACAGCAGTGGTGTACAAGAGAAAGCAATATAGACTCTATAGTATAGTAAAGATGCATAGAGAATAGACATTTTCTAGTTAAACATTATGCTCATCATATTCCTTCACAGTAAACCTTTGTGTTTTTTCACCTCAATGCATCCTATGCATTAAGGTTAAAAAACACCTTGCAGTCACCACCCCCCCGAGCCCCCATTTTACTTACCTGAGCCCCGAATTTCAGAGGGCGCAATCCCGCGTCGTTCTCCCCATGCCTGATCGGCTCTTCATTGGATAGATTGATAGTAGTGGTGCAACGGATCGGTGACGATCCGTGATCCGAACGGGTCACCCCGTTCGGATCGGCACACACCACGATCCGCGGCCTCGGCCTTAGGAAAGGCCGCGGCTTCGGCCTAGCTCCGGAGCCGCGGCCATCCTGGTACACCCGTGGGCGGCGGCCGCCTTGTGACGTCATCACCCCTCGCTGCTCGTGGATTTGAACTGGCCGGCGGGAGAGACTGGTAAGTGGGGGAGATGCCCATTACTGGGGGAGATTGTGGATATTACATACAGGGGAAGATTGTGGATATTACATACTGGGGGAAGATTGTGGATATTACATACTGGGGGAAGATTGTGGATATTACATACTGGGGGAAGATTGTGGATATTACATACAGGGGGAAGATTGTGGATATTACTGGGGGAGATTGTGGATATTACAGTGGGGGGGGGATGACGTGGATATTAGTAATTTTTTTTTTTGCCGATCCGAAAATGATCCGATCCGTGGCTCTGATCCAAGGATCGATCCGATCCGTGAGTTTTTTGATCCGTTGCACCCCTAATTGATAGCAGCGCAGCCATTGGCTCCCGCTGCTGTCAATCAAATCCAATGACCCGGGGGGGGGCGGGGCCAAGTTATACAATCGGCGTCTATGGACGCCGATTGTCTGGCACGGGAGCGCACTGCAAGGTAACCCCCCTCGGGAGAGAGCTTCCCAAAGGGGGTTAGCTCTTGCGGGGAGGAGCCGCGAGAGCCACCGTGGGACCCCAGAAGAGGATGATCGGGGCCACTCTGTGCAAAACGAACTGTACTGTGGAGGTAAGTATGACATGTTTGTTATTTAAAAATAAATAAATAAATAATGGAAGCTTTAGTAACCCTTTAAAGTTCATGTGTAAAGGCAGGTGTCTCAATACTTTTGACAATATAGTGTATGTTGAATGCTGTGGTCGGATGACTCTCCGACACGTAATTTCGCAGGTTCTAGAATCTATACTGTTCATGCCATGAGGTTGATGTCTTTTTATTATACTTCATTCCCTTGTTGGAATGCTGCTGGTCACCTTGATGGATATTTTTTTGGGAATACTGCTACAGGATTTGCATTGTGACTATGGTAGATGTACCATAGTGGATGCAAACATTTAATTGGTAAAATTGGGTTCTTGTCAGTAAAATTTGAATGCCGATGAAATTAAATTCATCTCTTTATTCTGCCATTGGCAGACCACTTCTACCGACCTTTGTGTGTGGCGCATATTCCACTCCCTCATCACAGTAATGTTTTACCTTCTGTTCATTTTAGGCCACCAATGAGGTGATCGGACGGGTCCCCCAGGCCACTCAGAAGGAAATGGAGGCCGCGGTAAAATCATGTGAACAAGCTTTTCCCGATTGGTCAGAAACCTCCATCCTCAGCAGACAACAGGTCTTTCTGCGCTACCAGCAGCTCATCAAGGATAATCTGGTAGGAGCACCAGCCAGGACTGCACCATGCTGGGGGTCTCTCTGCAGCCCATGAGTGACTCTCTGTAAACTTTCCTTTTCAGAAAGAGCTGGCTCGTCTGATCACGTTGGAGCAGGGGAAAACTCTAGCTGATGCGGAGGGAGACGTATTTCGTGGACTACGTAAGACCCTGTAGAGATGAGCCATACATGCCACAGGTCAGAATGGATTGCCTGTAGTTACATTGTGAACTTTGTCCTTTTCACAGAGGTGGTGGAGCACACCTGCAGTGTGACCTCACTGATGCTCGGCGAGACACTCCCTTCCCTCACAAAGGACATGGACACTTACACCTTCCGCAACCCCCTGGGTGTCTGTGCTGGCATTGCACCCTTTAATTTCCCTGCCATGATCCCTCTGTGGATGTTTCCAATGGGAATGGTATGTGGGAATACTTATCTTATGAAGCCTTCTGAGCGCGTTCCTGGTGCCACAATGCTGCTTGCACGTTTGATACAAGACGCCGGAGCTCCCGATGGGACACTGAACATTATTCATGGGCAGCATGCAGGTAAGGGGCAGCAGTGAGATTGCTTGTGCAATGCAAGATGATTTGTATGACTGGAGCTGGGGTTCCTACAGGCTTTATATGATTTTGAGTTTTTTTCCAAGTGATGAAGCAGAGTGAAAATTGGACAGAAAAGCTGTTCTCCCTATGAGAGAACCCGCCTGCACCATCCTTTTTATGGATTAAATTTTCTCTCCATCTTTACAGCTGTGAATTTTATCTGTGAACATCCTGCAATTCGGGCAATCAGCTTTGTGGGCTCCAACCAGGCTGGTGAATACATTTATGAGACAGGCTCAAAACATGGAAAGCGAGTCCAGTCCAACATGGTATAGTATGATATGTTATATTGGTGTGGCAAGGGCCTGCCTACCTCTACAGACTTTTTGATGTCTAAATTATGTGTTTTACAGGGAGCCAAGAATCACGGGGTCATCATGCCAGATGCTAATAAAGAGAACACCTTGAATCAGTTAGTAGGAGCGGCTTTTGGTGCAGCGGGACAGCGGTGTATGGCGTTATCAACCGCTGTTTTGGTTGGGGAGGCCAAGAAATGGCTTCCAGAACTGGTGGAAAGGGCAAAGAAGTTGAGAGTAAATGCTGGTAAGAGGACAGTAATGGCTGGTTGTATGTTTACTGGTTTATGTGTGCCAGACCCAGGGCCGGCGCTACCACCAGGCGAACTAGGCAGCCCAGGGCGCAGGCATGGCCACTAGTTTTCATACTCTCCACCACAGGGATGTCGATTTTGGGGAGGGGTCTTACCACTAGGCGGCCTAGGGCGCAGCCACGGTCGCATGGATGTAGATAAGGGGGAGGTTAGGGGGGGCACCCTCGAGCACCGCGCCCAAATGCCCAGTTAGTCTATGCTGCCAAATGGAACCGTGCCGCTCAGCTGTCATATCTGTCAGAATATAGGCTGAGCAGCAGTGGTGGTGTGGTCCCCAGATCCCCCCCCTCCTTCTCTTGGGGCCAAGTTGGGGCCTGGGGGTGGGGCAAGCACACGATTGACTGTTCTAGCAACCAATCACATGCTTGCCCCACCCCAGGCAACCTTCAGAGGAGGGCAAGGACAAAACTTCCTCCATCAGACCTACCTGGCCAGGGAGTGACATCACTGCAGGCAGGACACTGGGACATAGGGCGGGCTCTGCGCAGATGTTCCATGCTGACCAGCGGGACTGAGGGACTTAGGTGAGCTGAATATCCTGCTGTTGGTACCCATAAAAATGTCTTCCCACCTACCCCCCCCCCCCCCCTTCAAACTGCCTCACCGACCTACTGCTTTACCCCCAGCCCATACTGCCTCACCACCTATCCCTCATCATAGGGGGGGGGGGTGCAAGTAGCTGGTCTTTCCTATGGTGAAAAATAGTCTAGCACCGGCCCTAGCTAGTCCCTGACATCACTGAAGTGGACCACCAGTGATGACAAGAACTTGGAAGTTCTTGTGTCGGTTTATATTTTACATGAACCATTGACTCTATAGCCATATCAGCTAGCTTAGTAGATCTGTGTCAAACAAACCGCAGTAATGGTAGATTACAAGGAATACATTCTTGTGGTTCTCCACATAACTAGTACTACTTTACAACTGTAGCCTGTGCTTCCTCTCTAATATATTGTATTATTTTTCTTGATGCAGGGGACCAGCCTGGGGCCGATTTAGGGCCGCTGATTAGTAAAGCAGCAAAGCATAGAGTGTGCAGCCTGATAGAAAGTGGTGTAAAGGAAGGTGCCACTTTGCTACTGGATGGCAGAGGAGTCAAAGTAAAGGGCTATGAGGATGGCAACTTTGTAGGACCAACCATCCTGGCCAATGTAACGGTACGTGTATGAAAAGAGTGATGTATGGATTCAGGGCATTGCAGGATAGTAATATATCATGATACAGCAGTGTTGCCTATACTGTATATAGATGTTCTGGAGGTTTGCAGAAAGACAGTGAAATCTTGCATTGTAGGGATTAGATGCTTTTATGGACTCCAGGCTACCAGTCATACAGTACATATAAGATGCAGTGTTTTAACAAGGGTAGGACACGTTAGGGGTAATGTTTAGATGTTCGTTGGTTGTTGATGAGAGGGGGGGAAAAAAAAGTCTGATTTTCGGTTCCCTCATGCTTTTTGCAGCCAGACATGACCTGCTACAAGGAAGAGATCTTTGGGCCAGTTCTGGTTGTCTTAGAAGCAGACAACTTGGATGACGCAATTAATGTTGTAAATAAAAATCCCTACGGAAATGGCACAGCCATCTTTACTACAAATGGAGCCACAGCACGGAAATACACTCACCTTGTAGATGTGGGCCAGGTACGTACAAGCCTTGGGGGATGAGTGGGGCGCCATTGTTGAACCTTAATGTTCATGTTGGTTGCATATACAGCGGGTAAAATAAATATTGAACACCATTTTCCTTTCTAAAGGTGCTATTGACATGGCACGTCGGTAACAATCCATACATACAAAAAAACAAATACGTTTTGATGTTCCCACCTCGTAACTTCACTGTTGGCATGGGGGTGTGTTTGGGGTGATGTGCCGTGCCAATTGACCTCCAAACATGGTGTGTATTATGGCATCCAAAGAGTTCAATTTTGGTCTCATCTGACCAGACTATATTCTCCCAATATTTCACAGGCTTGATGATGTTGTGCAGCAAACTTTTAAACGAGCCTCAACATACTTTTTTTTTTACAATGTAGTCTTGTGTGGTGAGCGTGCTTACAGGTCATGGCGGGTGAGTGCATTACTTATTGTTCTCTTTGAAACAATTGTACCCGATAATTCTAGGTCTTTCTGACGCTCTCCACAAGTGGTCTATGGCTCTTTGGACAACTCTTCTAATTATTCTTTTTACTCCTCTGTCGGAAATCTTGTGAGGGGCACCTGGTCGTGGCTGGTTTATGGTGAAATTATGTGCTTTCCACTTCTGGATTATGGCCCAAACAGTGCTCACTGGAACATTCAGAAGTTTAGAAATCCTTCTGTAACCAATGCCATCAGTATGTTTTGCAACAATAAGGTTGCTAAGGTCTTGAGAGAGCTCTTTGCTTTTACCCATCACGAGATGTTTCTTGTGTGAGACCTTGGTAATGAGACCCCTTTTTTAGGCCATCAGATGAAGACTGAACCAGCTGATATTAATTTGCACTGACATGGGGTAGGATTGCTTTGTAATTACTGATAGATTTCAGCTGCTGTCTTTCCATGCCTTGTTGCACCTAACTTTCTTCATGTGGTCAATACTTTTTTCCCTGTGTCATTCCATTATTATTTTATTTTTTATTTTTTTACACAACTTTTATTTCTGAACTACTTTTTGTTTTGGTGTATTTTTTTTTTGTATGTATGGGTTGTTAGCGACATGTGGTGAAACTTTCATGTCAGTAGCACCTTTTTAGAAACATATTTCTCTAGAAAACTGGTGACGTGTTCAATACTTTTACCCGCAGTATGTGATCTTATCCAGAGGGGCTGGATAGATTGTCTTTACCCCCTATAAATCTGACAGGTTTGTATTAATAGGCAGTATGTGGTGTCATAGTCACTGCTAATAAAATGTAATTCTCATAGGTGGGTGTCAATGTTCCTATCCCTGTGCCTCTGCCAATGTTCTCTTTCACCGGATCTCGAGCTTCGTTCAGGGGTGACACCAATTTCTATGGGAAGCAGGTAAGCTCAGAGGGCCTGGCACATGATGGGGGTGCTTTTATATGTTCTAGGAGCGGATTGTGTCACATTTCTTTCTCTCTTTAGGGGATTTCTTTCTACACCCAACTTAAAACTGTCACCTCGCAGTGGAAGGAAGAAGATGCTACAGTAACCAGCCCTGCTGTGGTGATGCCAACAATGGGTCGTTCATAAAGTTGCTGAATTGTGATTTGTCTGTACGCTGGAGTGACAGGGGCTCTGCAGAGGCCTCTAGGGAGGTCCATACTACTAATGGATCTCATGGGGGCCCAGCGTATCCACTCCATATGACTGAACACTCGTGATGGACAATAGCTGACTAAAAGAATGTCATTTTTTTTTTTTTTTATTTCCTACACTACTGTATTAATATACACCAAATAAAAGCTAACTGTTCATTTCTTGATATGTCCAGAATTCTGACAGTACAAGAATATAGACTATTTGGTTTTTGGGGTACTTTAAGGAGACCTTCTTCAGTTTAGACCAAATCATTGGCAAACCTCTACAATTCAGGTTATATCCACTTGAAGGGGGTTGTAAACCTCCGTGTTTTTTCACCTTAATGCATCGTATGCATTAAGGTGAAGAAACACCTTGCAGTGTCCGGCTCCCCCGTTTTACTTACCCGAGCCCTGAATTTCCGTGGTCGTGATCCGGTGACGCGCTCTCCACATGTTCTCGGCTCTTCATTGGATAGATTGAGCCGCGGGACCCCAAAAGAGGAGGATCGGGGCCACTCTGTGCAAAATGAACTACACAGTGGAGGGAAGTATGACATGTTCTTTAAAAAAACAAACTGAACCTTTTAATATCACTTTAAAGAGGTTGTAAACCTAGAGGGGGGGGGGGAACCCCTGTAAGACAAAAGCATAAGGAGCTAGTGTGCATCGCATACTAGCTCATTATGAAATGCTTACCTTGGAATGAAGCCCTCCAGCGGTGCTCGCCAACCGCCGAGACGGCTGACATATTCCCCGGAGTTTCTTCCGAGTTCGTGGGCTCTGTTGCTGTGAGTGGCTGGAGCTGCTGTCACGTCACTCCTGCGCTGCCATTTACAGCATGGGTGTCATCGGCTGCATGCACTCTGAATATCTCAAACTTGCAGTTTAGGAAATATTCACAGTTCCTACAGGTAAGTCTTATTAAAGGCTTACCTGTAGGTACAATTTTAAAAAATAAGACTTAATCTTTAATGTATAAGTTCAACTTTTGGTACATGTTGCATCTCTCCTTCTTTTTTTTTTTTTTTAAGGTTGTAACATGTTCCAGCATCTGCATCTGTCCTGTCAACACACCCCAACCTCCTCCATGACAGTGGGCAGGGGATCCTCTCCCTGCACCTGCTGTCACAATTTGAAAACAGTGGGGCTCCACTCACAAGGCTTTGTCATTCGTAGTTTCCTGGGAGTGAACGCCTACTGATGCCATCAGCTTGTAGTTCTCAATGAACTGTGAGGGTGCTCGTGAGCGTTTTGCATAGTCCATTTATATTCCTGCTCGCAGGTAACGGCCTGCCCCTGCAGGCAGACCGCTATGCTGAGCGTCTGCAGGAGCCTGAGACTGCACCCCCCCAATCTCAGGTGCGATGCTCTGTAGACTCCTTTTGGAAGAAAATTTAATAAATGCACCTTTTTTTTTTTTCCTGCAAAGAAATGTGCATCTCTTCCCCCTCCTTACTTTTTTTTTTTTTTAAAAGGTGAATTTATTCTTTAATATTGGTATGAACTGTAGCAGGTCCTGTTCAAAAATTAGTTTTAGATTCATTACTGATAGTGGGTGTGCCCACTTTTCCACAGATCAGCCACAGGACTTAGCATGTTACAAGAAAGCCAAACTCTTGTGTAGAATATTATGCTGGCCATACACTATACAAAAAATCGTTCAAATCATCTTTTTTTTTTTTAAAACAAACATTTGACCGTGAGAGCAAACTATAGTGCCATCATGCAATGACCGATAAATTGTTCAGCGGACATAAATTAATCAATTTTTCGTTCGTTTTTTCATATATACCTAGCGCACACAGTTTTGACAGGAAACACATTAATCTTTCAATTTTATCGTTCGTTCGGCAAAAAATTTCCAAACTTGTCCTTCGTTTTTTGGCTCAAAAACATCCCAACCGATTTTGTGCCCAATAACTAGCCGAAAAAAACAACGAACTTAATGACCGAATTTGACGGTTTTTCGTATAGTGTATGGCCAGCATTCGTTTTTCTGTCAAACAGTATATAAAAAAAAACAAAAC
Organism: Rana muscosa; assembly: GCA_029206835.1. NCBI lineage: Eukaryota > Metazoa > Chordata > Amphibia > Anura > Ranidae > Rana > Rana muscosa. Next base: position 217,188,873 of record CM055126.1, read on the forward strand.
AAACATGGCTCTTCTTATAGATTTATTATATCATGATTCATTTTACAATGCGGGAAACACTGATAATTCAGAAGGAAGAGAGAGGATATGTACATGATGCTGATCCTCAGGCCACAGTGTGACATTTTGCCGAATAGATATCTGGCAAAAGCCCACTTGATGATGTAGATTGTTCTGGAACTTGCTGTGTTATGAAGATTGTATTGTCTGATATCTCTGCAGTTTCCCTGGAGATAAAACAAAGATCATTACCTATAAAGTCCCCTCTAGCTGGATGCCGTGTGTATTTAGAAGGTGGACAACCAATTAAAATCTGGGAACCACAATGTGGTCCCTGTAGCTTTCTACTCAAGTAGGGCAGTTTACAGTTCTGTTGGTGAATATCCTGCAAATGATAATACCAATAAATAAAAAATTTAGTAGATGGTGAGCGACGAAACATTCCAAGCTGTGCCCAGTAGGCCAGCATAGATAATAAAAGAGCCAATTCTACTCCTGCCTTTTACTTTTATCTGGGTAAAGTGGCCATCACATCTTACCTGGGCTGAGGCTCTCTAGTTCCAGAAAACATCACAGCTTTTACACCGGTCCCTTTTTTCCTGGTAGGAAAGGGCAAAAGTCAGCATAATTCCAAGAAAGAAAGCAAGCAATTGATAGCCTGTGTCAACCCCAATCACTTACCTGGGAACCAAGGCATTCATTTTTGCAAACAAAAGTCTCAGGACCTTTTCCTTCTGCTCCCAGGTTAGATCCGCAATGTCCACTTTCCCGCTCTCTATGTGAGACCTAATGTGCAGACCGCAAAAGGGTGAGCATGTTGGCAACACCAGTCGGATGAGTTTATGCACAGTAGGAAAGGGCTATTTTTTAAATTCAAGTGGTGGTAGAGAGCAGCTATGGGATGATGATAATAGGGGACGGGGTGTGTATTTATCATAGCAGGAGGAGATAGGTGTTGTGGGACCATAATGGGTATATTGGGATCATAGTAGTAGGCGAGGCATGTAGTGGGATCAATACAGGGCACAGGTTTATTAGGATTATAGCAGTAGGAGAGGAGTGTAGTGGGACCATAATGGAGAATGGGTATATTGGAGTCACAACAGCAATAGAGGGGTGTATTCGGATCATAGCAGTAGGAGAGGGGTGTAGTGGGACAATAATGAAGGATGGGTATATTGGAATCACAACTGCAAAAAGAGAGGGGTGTATTAGGATCAGCAGTAGGAGAGGGGTGTAGTGGGACCATAATGGAGGGATGGGTGTAGTAGGATCATGGCAGTAGGAGAGGGGTGTAGTGGGACCATAATGGAGGATGGATGTATTAGGATCATAGCAGTACGAGAGGGGTGTAGTGGGACCATAATGGAGGGATGGGTGTAGTAGGATCATGGCAGTAGGAGAGGGGTGTAGTGGGACCATAATGGAGGATGGATGTATTAGGATCCATAGCAGTACGGGAGGGGTGTAGTTGGACCACAATAGGTGACAGATTTATTTGGATCATAGGGGCAAGGAGGAGGGTGGGTGTGTTATGCCCTTCATTGAAGAGGCTTTTAGTGAAACCATTATAGAGGAATAGGTATATTAGGACCATAGTCATAGTAGAAGGGTGTAGTGGTACCATCATAAGGGACGTGTATATAAAATGATCAGGGTGGTAGGAGAGGGGTTTAGTGGGAACATTATTATTATATAGCACCAACAGTTTGTGCAGCGTTTTACAACGTTGGGCAAACAGTACAGTTACAATACAGGAGGAATCAGAGGGCCCTGCTCGTTAGAGCTTACAATCTAAAAAGGAGTGTCCAGTGACACAAAAGGTGATAGCTGTGGGGGATGAGCTGATGGAGAAAATAAAAGTAAGGTTGTTAGGTGGAGGCAGGATGGGCTTCTCTGAAGAGAAAAGTTTTCAGAGATTGCCTAAAAGTGGATGGAGTAGGAGATAGCTGGTAGAGGCTCGGGAGAAGTCCTGGAGGCGAGCATGGGAGGAGGCGACAAGGGAACTAGAGAGCAGGTCTTGGGAAGAAGGAAGAGAATGATTAGGTTGGTATTTTGAGACTAGGTTAGTAATGTAGCTGGGGGTAGAGTTGTGGGTGGCTTTGTAAGTTGTTGGTATTTAAAATGTCATTCTTTGGATGAGTGGCAGCCAATGAAGGGATTGGCAGAGAGGAGTAGCGGACACTGAGCAGTTTGTAAAGTGGATGAGTCTGGTAGCAGCATTCATGATGGACTTAAGGGGGGATAGCCTATTTAAAAAGGTAGGCCAGTGAGGAGGGAGTTGTAACAGTGAAGACGAGAGAGAACAAGGGAGTGAATTAGGAGTTTTGTGGTGTAGTTGGTTAGAGGCGGCAAGCCTTGAAAAGTGATTGGATGTGGGGCCGAAAGGAGAGTTCAGAGTCAAGGATTACACCTAGCACCCTGGCATGTGGGGACGGGTTGATAGTTGTGCCATCGAACTTGACAGAGAAGTCAGTGGAAGGGGCACGTAGGGGAGGAAATATTACGAGCTCTGTTTTGGACAGGTTGAGTTTGAAGAAGTAGAGTGACATCCAGACTAATATATCAGTTAGTAAATTAGTGATGCTTGAGGAAAGAGTAGAGATAGATTTGGGTGTTGTCAGCGTAAAAATAATATTGAAAGCCATGGGAGGCCATCAGCTGACCCAGGGAGATGTAGATTGAGAATAGGAGAGGTTCAAGAACAGAACCTTGGGGGACCACAACGGAGGAGAGGAAGTTGACTTGTGACACTGAAGGTGTGGTGGTATGAGTAACATGAGAGCCAACTAAAAGCACAGTCATGGAGACCAAAGGAGTAATGTTTTTTGAGGAGGAGGGGGTGGTCAACCTTATCAAAAGGCAGCCAAAAGGTCAAGAAGTAGGAGTACACAATAGTGTCCATTGGTATTTGCTGTTAGTCGTTTGTGCGTTTTAGGAGAGCAGTTTCTATGGAGTGTTGAGGGCGAAATCAAGAAGGTTTATTTTTAATGAAGTGGTCACTCAGTCTGTTGTAGACCAGGCATAGGTTGTTAGGATTGGTGGGGTCCAAGGAAGGCTTTTAAGTATAGGGGTGACTAGTGCATGTTTTAGAGTTGTGGAAGATGCCAGAAGAGAGTCAGAGGCTGACCCGCAGTATTTGAACGGTAACCATAATGGGCAGCAGGTTTATTGGGATCAAAGCGGTAAGAAGGAGGATGGGTGTGTTGGGCCCTACGTGGTAGGGGAGGTGTGTAATGAGACCATTATAGAGGGATAGTTATATTGGGACCATAATAGTAGGAGAAGAGTGTAGTGGTATAGTAATAAGGGACATTATGTATAATGATCATGGTGGTAGGAGAGGGATGTGTAGTGGGATCATAATGGATGGACAAGGAAGGATATATAGCAGGGATATGCAATTAGCGGACCTCCAGCTGTTGCCAAACTACAAGTCCCATCATGCCTCTGCATCTGGGTGTCATGCTTGATGCTGTCAGTCTCGCTATGCCTCATGGGACTTGTAGTTTGGCAACAGCTGGAGGTCCGCTAATTGCATATCCCTGATATATAGGGAAGAGGTGTAACCAGGTTATACTGAGGCAACGAAAGAAGGGGTATGGTGTGGTCATATTCTGGCACATGAGTGTCATAAGGTGAGTTGGATGGACAGCTGGGATATGCAATGATTATATATATTTTTTTTATATATCTTGTTACCATTTCTCAGCCTCTTTGACATCTTGGCTGACATCATTGGTACTGTGGTCCTTGTTATGGAAGGTTCTGATCTTAGGATATTGCTCTGTTCCCACAGCTGCCTGCATCATACGACTGTTGTAGGCTACCTGTGCCATCTTCTGATAATAGTTTCTGTTGGATTTGATTTCCTGTTTTACCTGCTCCAGAGCTTCCAAAAAGAAGTGCTCAACCTCTGTCCTCTCCTGTAGGATATTGTGGGCAAGCATTTTAACACGGTTCATTTCCCGATCCTTGATCTCCAAGAGCCTTTGGAGCTTCTGCAGCTCTGCACTTCCTGCCTGGTTTGCTCCTTTTATCTGAAGACGTTTCTTTTGCATGCCATCCTCTATTTCCATCCTCATCTCCTCTACAGCACAATCCAGGGTCTGTACAGTCCTCTGTAACTCCTGGATCTGTGTGTTTTTATTAGAAACTTGTAGAACTTTTTCTTGAACCAACTTTTCACTGGTTTCCTGGGCCAAGATGAAAGAAATGTGGACACAGTTTCATATACTGTACTGTATTGTCTCATATTAGGCTTCATTTACCACTATGGATGAGCTATTATAGAACTATCTTATTTAATCTCATAATTGTCTGCTGAAAATTTACAAACAGAAATACTGCTAACGTGGATATCCATTTAGATGAAATGGGTGTTTTTAACTATTAAAAAGCCTCTGTTTCTTATTACTGTATATACTCGAGTATAAGCCGAGTTTTTCAGCACATTTTTTTGTGCTGAAAATGCCCCCCTCGGCTTATACTCAAGACTTTTTTTGTGCCTGATCTCCCAGATTTTTGGGGACCAGGGTGCGGCCGGCTGTAGGTCCCCTGGACCCCAAACTTGGCACACATGTAGCCCCAGTCTTCCGCTACAAGTGTGCAAAGATTGTTGTCTGGGGGACCTACGGCCTGGGGAGCATCAATTTTTCAAAGCCGGGCACCCCTTCCATAGACTCCAATGTTAAACGTTAATTTCTCTGGTGAATTTGGGGACCCGGTACTGGCCGGTAGTAGGTCCCTTATTCCTGCAGTATTGCATAAGGAGAGGGAAGATCGACAGACCGCAAAGATACTGGAAGGGGGACAGGCTACAGAGACACAAAAAGGGTAAAGTGACAGGCTGCAGAAAGACAGAAGGAATGGTGGGGTTAGAAGCTGTAGAGGGAGGGTAGCATGCTGCCAAGATGCAGCTGAGGGGAAGGTGGCAGGCTGCAAAGACACAGGAGAGAGGAAACAGGAAAGGCTGCAAAGATGCTGGATAAGTGAAGGATGACAGAGATGAAGGGTGGTAAGCTGAAAAGACACAGGTAAGGGGAGGGTGACAGGTTGCAAAGACTCAGGAGGGAGCAATTGTGATCTGCGCCAAAGTTGCTGGACTGGTGGGGGTGACAGTTTGCAGAAGAGAGAAAAGATAAGAGGCTCCAAAGACACAGGAGATTGGAGGGGCTGCAGCGATGCAGGGGGGAGGAAGCAGAACAGGCTGCAAAGATGCTGGACAACCAAGGGTAACAGTTTGCAGAGATCCAGGAGAGAGGATGGGTAAAAGGCTGCAGAGACACAGGTGAAGGGAGGCTGGCAGGCTGCAGAGACACAGGGGAAGAGAGGGTGACAGGCTGCAAAGACAAAAAGAGAGGAGGCCGACAGGCTGCAAAGACAAAAAGGAGAGAGGAGGCCGACAGGCTGCAAAGACAAAAAGGAGAGAGGAGGCCGACAGGCTGCAAAGACAAAAGGAGAGAGGAGGCCGACAGGCTGCAAAGACAAAAAGGAGAGAGGAGGCCGACAGGCTGCAAAGAGGAAAGTGTAAAACACAGCAAGCAAAGTTTACAGACAGCCAGATAAGAAAGCAGAGGAGTTACATGCTGAACCCTATCATAGCAACTACCGATGGCAAATCAAAAAGAGAAATTTATTAGACAAGTGGGGTTTGTTGCTATGAACATGTTACTCTATGGGAAGTTCTACAACGCCACATTACCTCCAAGAAGTGCAAGTTACATTAAATTCCTTCCTTATAAAGTGGGATAAGATTGGTTTAGCCAGACCCCTCTTTCCCATCCTGCAGTCCTACTTCCTTTCTATGTGTGTACCTACAGTATCTGTGGCAGGAAGTCAGTGTGTTGTGGAAATGTAAAGTGTGTATATATGTATGTGTGATATATATATAGATATATATATAAAAAAAAAAAAAAAAGGGAGAGATTAACTAAAACTGGAGTGCAAAATCTGGCGCAGCTCTGGACAGAAACCAATCAACTTCCAGTTTTTTTGTTTTTTTTTGTCAAAGCTTAAAAGGAGAAGTATGGCCTATGCTTTTTTGGCCCTGATTCTTCTATCACAGGAGTGCAGTTCGTTCTGCACTCGTGTGACCCTTTTTCAGCCTGCTTTCGGGAGACGTCACTTAGCCAGTCCAGGCTGGGGAAAGGTCCTGACTTTACAGTCGGGATCCACACAGATGCCTGGACCGGCAGCTGGCTCAGCCTCCCAGTTGCACCGCTGGGAGACTGAGCCAGCTGCTCCTTCCCTTCCCCAGCCCAGCACTCCAGTGAGTGCTGGAGGGGCAGAGCTGGTGACTGACAGTCACAGCTCTCTGCTCAAAGTGGAGGGGAGAACTAAGCGATCAGAGGTGTTTAATCAGTTAGTTCTCACAGCAGAGGTGGCGGGGGACAGATGCAGCATCGAATCAGACCACCTAGGTAAGTATAAGGTTTTGTTTTTAATTACCTTATATTTCTCTTTTAATTGAACAAGCTGAAGTTAGAAACCAATTGGCCATCATGAACAGCTGCACCAAACTTTGCTATCTCCAGTTTTAGTAAATCAACCCCAAAGAAGCTATGAAGATAAAAAAATAAAAAAAAGTTTATATACAGTGAGGGAAAAAAGTATTTGACCCCCTGCTGATTTTGTACGTTTGCCCACTGACAAAGAAATGATCAGTCTATAATTTTAATGGTTGGTTTATTTTAACAGCGAGAGACTGAATAACAACAAAAATATCCAGAAAAACGCATTTCAAAAAAGTTTTATAAATTGATTTGCATTTTAATGACTGAAATAAGTATTTGACCCCTTCCCAAAACATGACTTAGTACTTGGTGGAGAAACCCTTGTTGCCAGAGGTCAGACGTTTCTTGTAGTTGGCCACCAGGTTTGCACACATCTCAGGAGGGATTTTGTCCCACTCCTCTTTGCAGATCCTCTCCAAGTCATTAAGGTTTCGAGGCTGACATTTGGTAACTCGAACCTTCAGCTCCCTTAACATATTTTCTATGAGATTAAGGTCTGGAGACTGGCTAGGCCACTCCAGGACCTTAATGTTCTTCTTGAGCCACTCCTTTGTTGCCTTGGCCGTGTGTTTTGAGTCATTGTCATGCTGAAATACCCATCCACAACCCATTTTCAATGCCCTGGCTGAGGGAAGGAGGTTCTCACCCAAGATTTGACGGTACATTACCCTGTCCATCATCCCTTTGATGCGGTATAGTTGTCCCATTCCCTTAGCAGAAAAACACCCCCAAAGCATAATGTTTCCAATTCCATGTTTGATGGTGAGGGATGTAGTTCTTGGGGTCATAGGCAGCATTCTTCCTCCAAGCACGGCAAGTTGAGTTGATTCCAAAGAGCTAGAGTTTTGTCTCATCTGACCAAAACCCTTTTACCCAGTTCTCCTCTGAATCATTCAGATGTTCATTAGCAAACTTCAGACGGGCCTGTACATGTGCTTTTTTGAGCAGGGGGACCTTATGGGTGCTGCAGGATTTCAGTCCTTACGGCGTAGTGTGTTACCAATTGTTTTCTTGGCGACTATGGTCCCAACTGCCTTGAGATCATTGGCTGATTCCTCACCGTTCTCATGATCATTGAAACTCCACGAGGTGAGATCTTGCATGAAGCCCCAGACAGAGGGAGATTGACAGTTATTTTGTGTTTTCCTCCATTTGCGAATAATCGCACCAACTGTTGTCACCCTCTCACCAAGCTGCTTGGCGATGGTCTTGTAGCCCATTCCAACCTTGTGTAGGTCTACAATCTTGTCCCCGACATCATTGGACACCTCTTTGATCTTGGCCATGGTGGAGAGATTGGAATCTGATTGCTTCTGTGGACAGGTGTCTTTTATACAGGTAACAAGCTGAGATTTGGAGCACTCCCTTTCAGAGAGTGCTCCTAATCTCAGCTCGTTACTGTATAGAAGACACCAGGGAGCCAGAAATCTCGCTGATTGATAGGGGATCAAATACTTATTTCACTCATTAAAATGCAAATCAATTCATAACTTTTTTGAAATGCGTCATTCTGGATTTTTTTTTTTTTTGGTATTCTGTCTCTCGCTGTTAAAATAATCCTACCATTAAAATTATAGACTGATCATTTCTTTGTCAGTGGGCAAACATACAAAATCAGCAGGGGATCAAATACCTTTTTCCCCTCACTGGAAATATATATTATAATCCTTCATAGTAATAATATGTACAGTCAGGTCCATAAATATTGGAACATCAACACAATTCTAATCTTTTTGGCTCTTTACACCACCACAATGGATTTGAAATAAAACGAACAAGATGTACTTTAACTGCAGACTTTCAGCTTTAATTTGAGGGGATTTACGTCCAAATCAGGTGTACGGTGTAGGAATTACAACAGTTTGTACATGTGCCTCCCACTTTTAAAGGGACCAAAAGTAATGGGACAATTGGCTGCTCAGCTGTCCCATGGCCAGGTGTGTGTTATTCCCTCATTATCCCATTTACAAGGAGCAGATAAAAGGTCCAGAGTTAATTTCAAGTGTGCTGTTTGCATTTGGAATCTGTTGCTGTCAACTCTCAATATGAGATCCAAAGAGCTGTCACTATCAGTGAAGCAAGCCATCATTAGGCTGAGAAAACAACCGGAAGACCACGGAAAACAACTGTGGTGGATGACCGAAGAATTATTTCCCTGGTGAAGAAAACACCCTTCACAACAGTTGGCCAGATGAAGAACACTCTCCAGGAGGTAGGTGTATGTGTGTCAGATGAAGAACACTCTCCAGGAGGTAGGTGTATGTGTGTCAGATGAAGAACACTCTCCAGGAGGTAGGTGTATGTGTGTCAACAATCAAGAGAAGACTTCACCAGAGTGAATACAGAGGGTTCACCACAAGATGGAAACCATTGATGAGCAGGGCCGGCCCTACCATGGGACCCGATGGTACCTCGGTCCCAGGCGCCACTTTCAGGGGGGTGGCAAATTGCATGCCGCAGGGCCGCCATCAGGGGAATACAGACAGTATTAATAATCCTGTAAGGGGCCCCAGCGTGCCAAGGGAGCGGGCACGGCTGGCCAAAATGAATCTGTCAAGCGCCGGCCGCTCCCCCGCTATATCGAAGGAAGCAGTGATAAGGGAGAGAGGGAAGCTGCGGGACGTCAATATATCCCCCCCACTCGCCCCCTCCTTTCTCCTGTCAGCAGTGGAGAGAGAGCGGCTCTCACCTGGTTTGCCGCTTAGTTCTTTGCCCAGTCTGTTTCCCTCCCGATTGGCTGCGCTGTGGCCAATCAAAAGAGACTAGGGTCTAGTGGAGCATCATGGGACATGCAGTCCCAGAAGATTGACTGCCCCATTGTTGTGCAAAGCCAGCAGACTTCAGCCCCCAGCATGCACTCTGCTGGGAGAGAGAGTCTGGAACCCAGGAAGAAACTGATGGAGTGATTGCTACAGGACACAGGGAAAATAGAGGACTGTGCTAAGGGAAGCCAGAGAGGGAGCCACACTGTACCATTACAATCAGAGAGGAAGCCACGCTGTGCCCGTGTCATCAGAGAGAGAGCCACGCTGTGCCCGCGTCAGAGAAGAAGCCACGCTGTGCCCGCGCCATCAGAGAGGGAGCCACGCTGTGCCCGCGCCATCAGAGAGGAAGCCACGCTGTGCCCGCGTCAGAGAAGAAGCCACGCTGTGCCCGCGCCAGAGAGGAAGCCACGCTGTGCCCGCGTCATCAGAGAGAGAGCCATGCTGTGCCCGCGTCAGAGAGGGAGCCACGCTGTGCCCGTGTCAGAGAGGGAGCCACGCTGTGCCCGCATCATCAGAGAGGGAGCCACGCTGTGCCCGCATCATCAGAGAGGGAGCCACGCTGTGCCCGCATCATCAGAGAGGGAGCCACGCTGTGCCCGTACCAACAGAGAGGGAGCCACGCTGTGCCCGTGTCAGAGAGGGAGCCACGCTGTGCCCGCGTCAGAGAGGGAGCCACGCTGTGCCCGCGTCATCAGAGAGGGAGCCACGCTGTGCCCGCGTCATCAGAGAGGGAGCCACGCTGTGCCCGCGTCATCAGAGAGGGAGCCACGCTGTGCCCGCGTCATCAGAGAGGGAGCCACGCTGTGCCCGTACCAACAGAGAGGAAGCCACGCTGTGCCCGTGTCATCAGAGAGGGAGCCACGCTGTGCCCGTGTCATCAGAGAGGGAGCCACGCTGTGCCCGTGTCATCAGAGAGGGAGCCACGCTGTGCCCGTGTCATCAGAGAGGGAGCCACGCTGTGCCCGCGTCATCAGAGAGGGAGCCACGCTGTGCCCGCGTCATCAGAGAGGGAGCCACGCTGTGCCCGCGTCATCAGAGAGGGAGCCACGCTGTGCCCGCGTCATCAGAGAGGGAGCCACGCTGTGCCCGCATCATCAGAGAGGGAGCCACGCTGTGCCCGCGCCATCAGAGAGGGAGCCACGCTGTGCCCGTGCCATCAGAGAGGGAGCCACGCTGTGCCCGTGCCAATCTGCAATGTGTGGCATCATGGCAAGTGACAATCCGCAACATGTGGCAAGTGACAATCTGCATCTGGTGGCAGGTGACACGGCAAGTGACACACTCGGGGCTCCCACTGATTCTGCATTATGGTGAGTTGAACTATTTTATTTTATATAACAATGTAATAATAGAAATAATGCACTTTAATCATTTTTTTGTGATTAGGCACTGCATTGATTTAACTGACAATTGTGCGGTCGTGTGATGTTCTACCTAAACAAAATTTACGTCCTTTTTTCCCCACAAATAGAGATTTCTTTTGGTGGTATTTGATCACTTCTGCTGTTTGTTTTTTTTGTGCTATAAACAAAAATATCGACAATTTTGAAAAAAATATATATTTTTTACTTTTTGCTATAATAAATATCCAAAAAAATAAAATTTCTTCATCAGTTTAGGTCGATATGTATTCTTCTACATATGTTTGGTAAAAAAAACGCAATGTGTACTGTATATTGATTAGTTTGCGCAAAAGTTATAGTGTCTACAAAATAGAGGATAGATTTATGGCATTTTTATTATTATTTTTACTAGTAATGGCGGTGATCTGCGATTTTTAGCGAGACTGTGACATTGCGGTGGACAGATTGGACACTTGACACTTTTTGGGACCAGTAACATTTATACAGCGATCTGTCCTATAAAAATGCACTTATTACTGTGTAAATGTCACTGGCAGGAAAGGGGTTAAATGTGTTCCCTGGGGGGTGGGGGGGATGGGACTGACTGGAGGAGGAGAGAGTTCTCTGTTCCTAATCACTAGGAACAGCATATCTCTCTTGTCTCCCCTGTCAGAATGGGGATCTGTCTGTTTACATTGACAGATCCCCGTTCTGGCTCTCTGGAGCGATTGCGTGTGGCCGGCTGACATCGCGGCCACCAGCCACGCACAGGTTCTTTTTGAACTCCTACATACATGTATAGAGCCATGACAGGTCCTCTTTATACTCCTACATACATGTATAGACCAGGGCTTGACAAATTTGCTTGGAATCTAGGAGCCAGCTAAAAAAGTTAGGAGCGCGCCCTGTCCCGCGGAGCTCGCGCGCAGAAGCGAACGCATACGTGAGTAGCGCCCGCATGTGAAAGCGGTGTTCAAACCACACATGTGAGGTATCGCCGCGATTGGTAGATTGAGAGCAATAATTCTAGCCCTAGACCTCCTCTGTAACTCAAAACATGCAACCTGTAGAATTTTTTAAACGTCGCCTATGGAGATTTTAAAGGGTAAAAGTTAGTCACCATTCCACGAGCGGACGCAATTTTGAAGCGTGACATGTTGGGTATCAATTTACTCGGCGTAACATCTTTCACAATATTAAAAAAAATTGGGCTAACTTTACTGTTGTCTTATTTTTTTTATTAAAAAAAAGTGTATTTTTTCCCAAAAAAGTGCGCTTGTAAGACCGCTGCGCAAATACGGTGTGACAGAAAGTATTGCAACAACTGCCATTTTATTCTCTAGAGTGTTAGAATAAAATATATATAATGTTTGGGGGTTCTAATTAGAGGGAAGGAGATGGCAGTGAAAATAGACATGGAAACTCCATTAGCATTGCTGTTGTCTTGTCATACCAACGGCCACCACAAGATGGCGCTAGATCACAGAAGGAAGCATAGGCCTGCAGAAGGCCGCAAAGCCGCGGCCTCAATTACCGGCCGGCGCGGCCCGACGCGATCCCGCGGCGAGGAGGGGGGGCACGGAGACACAGGATACCCCAGCTGTGCTGCCCCAGGTGCCAGGTCGCTAATTCTAGTCGCAATGGCGACCTGGCACCCGGGGTACCTGTCGAGCCCTGGCATAGAGCCATGACAGGTCCTCTTTATACTCCTACATACATGTATAGTGCCATGACAGGTCCTCTTTATACTCCTATATACATGTATAGAGACATGGCAGGTCCTCTTTATACTCCTATGCATGTATAGAGCCATGACAGGTCCTCTTTATACTCCTATATACATGTATAGAGACATGGCAGGTCCTCTTTATACTCATATATACATGTATAGAGCCCTTACAGGTCCTTTTATACTCCTATATACACGTATAGAGCGATGACAGGTCCTCTTTATACTCCTTCATACATGTAAACAACCATGACAGGTCCTCTTTATACTCCTATATACATGTATAGAGCCATGATAGGTCCTCTTTATACTCCTTTACATGTATAGAGCCATGACAGGTCTACTTTAGTTATCATGATATAAAATAATGAATGTGGGGTATTTGGTGGGCGTGATTTTCTTTTTGGGGGGGGGGCAGCATTTCATTCTTGGTACCAGGCAGCACAATGTCTTGGGCCGGCACTGTTGGTGAGCCTCAAAAACAGGAAGACCAGATTACAGTTTGCCAAACAACATCTAAAAAAGTCTTCATAGTTCTGGAACAACATCCTATGGACAGATGAGACCAAGATCAACTTGTACCAGAGTGATGGGAAGAGAAGTGTATGGAGAAGGAAAGGAACTGCTCATGATATCCAAAGCATACCACCTCATCAGTGAAGCATGGTGGTGGTAGTGTCATGGCGTGGGCATGTATGGCTGCCAATGGAACTGGTTCTCTTGTATTTTTTGTATTTTTTGATGATGTGACTGCTGACAAAAGCAGCAGGATGAATTCTGAAGGGCAATATTGTCTGCTCATATTCAGGCAAATGCTTCAGAACTCATTGGACGGCGCTTCACAATGCAGATGGAAAATGACCCGAAGCATACTGCGAAAGCAACCAAAGAGTTTTTTAAGGGAAAGAAGTGGAATGTTATGCAATGGCCAAGTCAATCACCTGACCTAAATCCAATTGAGCATGCATTTCACTTGCTGAAGACAAAACTGAAGGGAAAATGCCCCAAGAACAAGCAGGAACTGAAGACAGTTGAAGTAGAGGCCTGGCAGAGCATCACCAGGGATGAAACCCAGCGTCTGGTGATGTCATCGTGTTCCACACTTCAGGCTGTAATTGACTGCAAAGGATTTGCAACCAAGTTTTAAAAAGTGAAAGTTTGATTTATGATTGTTAATCTGTCCCATTACTTTTGGTCCCTTAAAAAGTGGGAGGCACATATACAAACTGTTGTAATTCCTACACCGTTCACCTGATTTGGATGTAAATCCCCTCAAATTAAAGTTGAAAGTCTGCAGTTAAAGCACATCTTGTTCATTTCATTTCAAATCCATTGTGGTGGTGTATAGAGCCAAAAAGATTAGAATTGTGTCGATGTCCCAATATTTATGGACCTGACTGTATATTACCATGAAGGAGGCAGAGTCCTGTTGTATTCAAAATGTGAGAGAACCTTCTCCTGCAGAAGACGCTCCTTCTCCTCCTTTAGTTGTGTGTTGGCTTTCTTTAAATTTCGTGCCTCATCCACATGATAGGAAATGGCTTCTTTCAAACGTACATTCTCCTTAAAGACAGATCTTCCTGCATCATCCAGCTGCCTGTGAGAGAAGAACAAGGCATTGAGTTCAGGGTTCTGTTGCCAGTAAAATTTTGAATGAAATTCTTCATACCGAGGACCAAATACAGAATCCGGCACTTCACATTTCTGTCCAACAATGACAGTACACGAAGGACCAACACTGTACACTGAGACCTAACATCATATACACTAAGACTCAACTCCAACCACATTGAAAATCAACACTGAGACCCAGCACCATATACTAAGACCCAACCACACTCTAAAAACCAAACACTGTACACGGAGATCCCCACACCATACCCAGCCCTGGCAATGACTGTACACCGAGAACCAACAATGTACACTGAAACACAACATCGACTGTATACCGAAAACCAACACTGTACATTGAGAGCCAACATGATACACCAAGACCCAGCATTAGCTGTGCACCTCGACCCAACAGCACAATGAAAACCAACAGCATGCTTTACAACCAAGTACTTACTGTACACTCAGACCCAATACTGTACACGAAAACCAAACATCAAATACACATCCACACCAACCACACACTACACTGAGACCCAACACCATACACTAAGATTTAGCATAGGATGTACATCGAGACCCAACCACATACTGAAAGCAACCATTGTAGTGTAGTTGAGCATCATGGGAAATGTAGTTCCAAAACAACTGGGGTGCCAAGGTTCGCCATCACTGGCCTAGGCTTATGACATCATGCACAGCTCTTTCTCTCACTCTCCTGAGAGTTTGCCAGGAAGGGATGGGGGGTGAGTCATAAGAGGGCCAATGAAAGCTGCAGGGCTGGAGGTGTGCCTCGGTGTAAATCCAGGAAGCGAACAGGCAGCAGCTTCAGCTGATCACAGTTAAAATGGCTGCAGCCAGACTTAGTGGAGGGAGATTTCTGCAGCATATTTGGCAAGTACAGAATCACAGTACATATAAAATAATATGCAAAGTGGTTGGAGGGAAGCTTCAGAATGGCAAAGATGTTTTTATTACAAATTATGTGAGCACACTGCAGTTCCTCTTTAAGCCTTTATAACCACTTTAAGATGAGTAGAAGAAACGTATATAATGGAGTGTCTGAAGTACAGCGCGGAGGAAGAAAGGGAAGGGGTGACAGACAAATGGGAAAGTTGGGAGTTTAAAAGATTGTGGACACATGCCGAGGCAATAAGGGGATAGAGCAGGGTGGAACCAGGTGTAATGGGTCATAATAAAATAGATATTAAGATAGGAGGTAGGGTAGAGGGGGGGGGGGGTTGGACAAAAGGGGGGGTGGAGGGGAGGATGGGGCGGGGGTAAATATAACTAATGTCTTGTACACACGATCGGAATTTCCGATGAAAAAAGTCCGACATGCACACTAAAACCAAAAAACTGTATGCTGGGAAATGACAGTGACCGTACCCTAAGACCCAATACCAACTATACATCCACATGCAATACTGAGTGCACCAAAAATCAAAACTGTACACTAAGGTCCAAGAGTAACCAAGACTTAACACCGACTGCCTACCAGCTTTGCCAACCTACCAGATTGAAAATTACTGACACAACACCCAAAATTTACTGTCACAAGGTTTCTTACTGCCATTTCCAAAAGTTCCAAAATTACAGTTTTAAGTGCAAATTTCAGTATTTAGGCAAAAAACAAGTACAATATGCGATTATCAATGTGATTTAAGGTAGATATTAAGGCAAAAAACATATTTCTTATTTTATTTTGAATATAGTAGGCAAGTAGCTCAGGGACAGGACTCAGGAGGGGGAAGAAATTAGAATGGGCGCGCACAAACACACGACATTGAGTCACATTGACAGTCTCTCTCCACGCCAGGTGGTCACTTCCATCCATTCCATTGCAAACAGCACTGACAGTCCCGCTCCCGGCTTGCCTTGCTCCCGTCCTGCATACCCCCGTTTTGCTCTGGCCGCTCCATTTGGCTCCCTTGGACCATGACATCACATGACACACTCGGGCACCGCCTTCGCCAGACCCAACCCCTGCCGGCGCTGCCCAAACACACTGCAACAGGCACTTGAACGGTCTTGCATAAGCAGTTCCGAGCCGGGCATCAGAGTCTTATTTTAAACTGGCAACATTTTCCTTTCACTGGCCTTTACTGGCAGGAGAAAAGTGCCAGTTTTTTACTGGCTGACAGAAAAATACTGACGGTTGGCAACACTGATCGACCACCCAGATCTAATGGCAACTGCACAGTAAACTGTACAGCCTGCCAGGTACCAGTCACCGCTTTGCCTAGTGTGTTCCCTCATAGGGTGTGGGTATTCCCAGTCTGGGATTTACATCCTCCGCTCTGGCTCCGGGTTGTTGCGGCTCCACACTGGTTTCCATCTCCCCGCCCTCACACAGCTCCTGGTGGGGGGGGGGGGGGGAGAGTTTTGTGGCATGGTTGGCAGTATATGCATTTATCCATCTATTTTTATGGTCATTCCATTTTTGAAGTGTCTTTTACAAGTTTAGGGTAATATACCCACCCATTCACACTCATTTTCTGATTACTATAAAGAGTCATCTATACCAGCTGGCAGGCCAGGAGTCCTTCATTAATCGCATCTATCTGTGCTTCTCCCGAAGAAGCGAGACTCCTCTCGCAAAACGCGTCGAGACCTAGCACAGCTATCCTAGACTGCTGACAGTCATCTGCATGACACATTCAGGTCTCATGGAAAGGTCTATGACAAAAATACAACATTTATTAATATGTCGATATTTAATATATTTTCTTCTCTTTTTCTGTATTAATTGTTGTTTTTAAAAGTTGTGTTAAATAAAACATTTATAAATTTTACTTGAGGCGTGCTCTTTAAAAGTCCCATGGACAATTTTGTTTTTGTTGTGTGCATACTATTGGGGACTGAATATCACCTCTACCCATCTTATGCTAGCTCTACCTTCTCTGTACAGTAAAACCCAACACCGCACATGAAGGCCCATCGATGTACACCGACACCAAACAATGTGCACCAAAAATCAACACTGAGGCCCATCAGTAAACTGTGCAGACGTAAAACTATATGCCGAGACCCAACTCTGACTGTATCTACGTTGACAAACCTCACGTACACACAGACATAACCATATACCAAGGATCAACACTCAAGCCTTGTACACACGGCCGAGAATCACGTCAGGAAAAAACTCGTTGTTTTTCCTGACAAGATTCTTGGACAAGAATCTTGTCCCGGCCGAGTGTACACATGTACCTTTCAAAAGAACCGCCGTTCTTTTGAATGGCACGAACGCGGTGATGTCATCGACTATGACGAGCGTGCGCTCGTCACATTCGATGCCGTCGCCGCCAACTTGCTACACCCTACCTATGCCTAGGAAGCTACTGCGCTTGTGTCAAAGTCATTTCGAGCATGCGCGGGTTTCCACGGCAACAGGTAAGTGTACACACGGGTTTCTCGTCGGGAAACAGGCCGACGAGAATCCCGTCGAGAAAAAAGAAAGCGGGTCTTCTTTTTTTCTCGTCGAGATTCTGGGCAGTATTCTTGACGAGAAACCTGAAAGCCTCGTACACACGGCCGGTTTTCTCGGCAAGACAGCTCTGCAAGCAGTTTTCTTGACGGTTCTTGCCGAGTGTACGAGCCTTGACTGTAGATTCAGGTAGAAAAACTGGAGAAGGCATAAACTGTACACTCAGAGCAACAAGCAGCAGGCAGCATTCATGAAGGGACAGACATGGTAGTTACAGTAGAACTCTTGGGAAAAAGGAGTTTTAGACCAGTAAGTGCCAGGCAGGAAGAGCAGATCTGTAGAGAACAGATTGTAGAAAGAAGGCTCAGACAATCAGGATTTTATTCTTACATGATGGCCTCATTATGAGCTTTTTCTGCCAGCATCACAATTTTCTTCTCTGCCTCTTTCTCCAGACGTTGCTGAGAAAAACATTGAACCGTTAGGTCAGTAAATGTCAGATATTGTGGCACTGGTTGATGCAGAGGCCTTGCAGGAGATGGACATCGTTGTAGGAGAAGGGACATCCAGGCTCAACCTAACTTGACCAGGGATGCCAAAAACTTTGCATAGAAATGTATGTTACGGATATAGTACATGGTACACTTTGATTAATTTTGTGCTCAGAAAATCTTTTCTTTATTCTAAATTGGATGTGGCCATCATCAATGCTCTGAATTACAGAAAACTGACAAACTTTATCTAGCAGAAGATAGTAAATGATCACTCCCGAAATACGCAATTTCAAAGCTGTGAAGAAGATCGTATATCTTTGCGATATCTGCCCTGGGAGCAGTCAGAACTAGCAAACTCTGGACACCTTCTGCCCTAGACTGTACACACCAAACTGATTCAGCTGGTGCCGGGAAGAAACCTTGTCATGCCATGTAGGTCTGGATCTCGCAATCTGAAACAATATAACACTCGGAAAATCCATATCCACCCCATGTGTTCTGGGTGATCATCTCACCTCTAGAGTCAAGTCATCTACTTTTATCTGCACATATACAACAAAGGATCACATGAAAAACCCAACCAGACAGACTTCCAGTCAAGCTGGTCTGCTGATATTTACATAGTTAGATACTGCTATGTGATACACTGTACTGTGTGATTGCTTATGGTGTACACTACACTATATTGCCAAAACAACCAGAAGAAGCCTAGAAGAATACACAGTATAAATATATATACATATATATTAATTTTTTTGAAGTTTGGCTTTGTTTTTTTAAGAAATCATACTTACCTAGGTTGATGCAGCATTACTCCAATGCTGCATCTGTTCCCTGCCACTTCTAAGAAGTGAGCGATGAAACACCCCTGATCACTCGATTCTCTGTGCTCCCTGAGCACAGAGCTGTTGACTGTCAGTTGTCGGCTCTCTGCACTGCCCCCCCGCTGTCACTGGATCACTGGGCTGTGAAGGGGGCCAAGAATGGCTGGGTCAGGATCTCGTGGCTCGCTTAGAGGCTTAGCCAGGTGCCGGTCAAGGCATCATGGTGTATCCCGGCCATATGGTCATGATCTTTCCCCAGCCTGGACCGGTGTTCTGCCGAATAAGTTCCCCCCCGGCGGATAAGTTCCTCTCTGTACCGCGCAGGCGTGAACCGAGCTCCGAAAATAGCCGAACATGTAGAGCCGAGAGTCAGCTCTAGACGGCGCCTGCGCAATGAAATAGTTATTACAGCAGGTCCAGGGCGTCGTGGACCTCGCTGTAAGTGGCCAGTCGGCCTCACGTCCTCACTTCGCTCGCTCTGCCTCCTGGCTCTTTTTTTATCATCTCCATGTCCACGGGGATGGTAAGGAAAGACCCTGGATGTCAGAAGTGTAGCAATTTGGTGTGCGCAGGCGCCGTCTAGAGCTGACTCTCAGCTCTACTCTGCTATTGTCGGAGGCTCAGTTCACGCCTGCGCAGTACAGGGGGGGGTCCTTATCCGCCGGGGGAACTTTTTCAACAAGACACCGGCTCTGTGACGTCAGCCCACAGCGGGCTTCACAGGAAACGGGTCACAGGAGTGCAGAACAAAGTGCACTCCTGTGATCCACAGGAGAAGTACAACCAAATTAGCTTTGGCTGTCTGTACTTCTCCTTTAATTGTAGTACTGCAGACTATTTTTAATAGAGGATTGGTAGGCCACTTGTCATTGATCCTGATGTATGATGCATTGTACTGTGTGATGATTGGATAACATTTCTAAGATGGTAGCGACTGCCTTGGATGTGGCATTTTTCCTGCCCTCCATACCATGGTGCTCTGTGTGACTTACACACAATATGGTACAGATCTGGACACCAGTCTGGATCTTCTGTCATCTGCCCGTTTAGTACTCATCAACCTGATATGATTCTACTGTTTAGCATGCTGGAAAGTCTCCAACACAGTGCTGGTAAAATGTATTAGTTCTGCACTGCTGATTATTAAATGTAAGGAACATGTAGCGAGTAGGCCTATTGAGGTTTGCCAAATGACGTTGTTGTTCTAATAAGGGCGAACAGTGCAAAATATTGTGATACACACTAGTGATAATCTGCAACATAAATAAATAAATAAGGTTAAACTCAAAACATAAGGACACCATCTTAGTTACTGGCCAGTACCAAAGATTGTATGAAGTAGGATTCTTATTTCATGAACAGAGTGCTCTTTTATTCATAATACCATGTAAGTGTTTTTAATCCTTTTGAACTGCTTCCAGCTCGGGCCATTGTAAACAGATGAGTGAGCAGAAACACTATTGTTCTTCTAGGTGGATGTCATATGACGTCCTTCCCAGAACGCACCTCGTGCGGGCCCGCCGGGTCGCGCTCCTGCACAATCTGTCACCTGCTGTGTCCACCAGAAACAATGGATGACTGATCAATGTTACGGCCCGGAGCCGGTACCATGTGACCGATCACAGCAGAACAAATGACAATTGTAAACAATGAATGGCTTAGATTTATGCCATTCATTGTGCACACTTTTGTTGCTAGCTGTGATTGGTCACAGTGATCACATGGTACAGTCAGGGCCAATCACAACCCATCTGTACCACGTGATTAGCTGTGGCCAATCACAGCTAATCACACCAATACACACTGAATTCAGTAAAAATGCTTGCTTATACCAGTGAAATTCACTGCTGTAAGCTATAATAGTGTGTATAAAAAAATATATATATCCTGATCCCCCCCCCCCAGAGTAGTACAGGGTTACCATGGTCACACTATGTATTAAAAACTAAATTGTAAAAAAAAAATTAAATAAAAGAAGAAACAAATATTTTATTATTTTCTTTTTACATACTGCCATCAGTCAGTGTTCCCTTCTCACTGCCAGGCCACTTATATGATGATGCTGTACTGCACTGGTGACAGTAATGTACCGTATGTAAAAAAAAAAAATTAACAAAATGTGGAAAAAAAAAAAATTCTGACAAAAAATTGTAACTTTAGAAAACGAGCAATGCGTTATACTAAATATCCCAGACTGGCTCCTTTCCAAAAAGGGTAATTTTGGAGGTATTTGTACTGTCCTGGCATTTTTGGGCCTGAAGAAAAAAATAATAATCGAAAATGGATATAATATATATATCTATATCTATTTATAGGGCTGGGCGATTCCCCCCCCCCCCAAAAAAATCTGCGATTTTTTTTATAAAAAACTCGATTTACGATTCGATTTTTTTTTATTATATTAATTAAAGTGCATCAACAAACAAAATTGCAAAGGCAAACCATTTCTCTAACTGCAAAGTCAGTGTGCAACAAAGATTGTTAAACATCCAAATTATTAATACTGTATTTGGATTTAGCTAGTAAAACAACAAAAAATCCTGAGGTTACTCTTGGTTGAATTGAACTGTGCCCATGCCTCACTGTGCCCATGCCTGTGTCCATGCTTCACTGTGCCCATGCCTCACTGTACCCATGCCTGTGTCCATGCTTCACTGTGCCCGTGTCTCACTGTGCCCGTGTCTCACTGTGCCCGTGTCTCACGCTTCACTGTGCCCAATGCTTCACTGTGCCCGTGCTTCACTGTGCCAATGCTTCAATCATTGTGCCCGTACCTGATGCATATTTTCATGGGATACGGATTTTACTGCTACACCGGCGGCCATTCCAGTATTCAAAAGCCGCTCCTCCTGCTCGTCTGTGATAGGCGGAACACTCAATTTCCCAGCATTCAGTGTTCCGCCTATCACGGACATCCGCTCATCCTCATAACACAGACGAGGATGAGAGGATGTCCGTGATAGGCTGAACACTGCCTGCTGTGAAATTGAGTGTTCCGCCTATCACAGACGACGAGGACTCGGGAGGCGCGGCTTTTGAACACTGCAATGGCCGCCATCTGTCTGCATGACACGCTGATCAGGTAGGCAGACGGCAGCTTGCGGTTAGTTAGTGTTACATTACATCTACTCGCGGCGGCTGCAGCGAGTAGATGTAATTGGGGTAACGCCGCCCAGTGCCATTCCGGATACGCCCCCTGCAGCCCTGCCACGGAAACTCTGAAGGAAAAAAATTAAATCTAAAAAATCAATTTTTTTCCCAGCCCTAATCTATCTATCTATCTATCTATCTATCTATCTATCTATCTATCTATCTATCTATCGATCTACCCACACACACACACACACACTATATACACCATAGTTTCTGGACTCAATTTGGGTTATTTTCACCAAAGAAATGTAGCAGAATAAATTTTGGCCTAAATTTATAAAGAAAGATAATTTATTTGCAAATTTTTATAACAGAAATTAAGAAAATGGCCTTTTTTCATTTATTTAGCAAGAAATAAAAATAAAAACCCCCAGTGGCGATCAAAAGAAAGCTCAATTTGTGTGAAAAAAATGATAACCATTTAATATGGGTACAGTGTTGCATGACCGCGCAATTATCATTCAAAGTGTGACAGCGCTGAAAGCTGAAATTGGCCTGGTCAGGAAGGGGGTGAAAGTGCCCGGAATTTAAGTACTTAAATAAATCTGGCTATATTTCTGCATTAGCGCTACACTTTTGTACACATATATTAGTACTGGCTATCAAAGTACAGTGTTAGCAGCTCTGGAGGTTGCTTATTCCAAGTTCAGATTCATTTATACATATTAGGCTTGTGCAATTCGTTTCGTAACGAATCAAAATTCGTCTGAATTTAGCAACTTTCGGACATTCGGAAGCATTCGAATTTCCGAACAAAGCATTTACCAATAAAACCGAATCCGAAATAAATTATATCACAAATAGCGAATGCCTGAACGGCAATATTAGTTATGAAAAAAGTTACGAATGTACGAATCCATTCGAAGCACAATAAAACTCTGCTCTGCTCTCTGCTTCTCCCTCACCGTGCTGAACTCCCTCTCAAAATGGTGTACAGGGGTGGAGGCTATAGCCGCATGTAAAAAAAACTAAAGTAAAATACGAGATTTCGAATCGTTACAAATAACCGCTATGTATTTAGAAAAGTACAAATTCATTCGAAGCACATTAGGCATAATAGGCAGCGTCGTTGTGAGAGAGACACGGAAAATTACGAATCAACGAACCCAAAAAAAGTTACGAAAGTAGGAGTTGTGTCCAGAATTAACGAAAAACAATGTACTCTACCGAAAGTCCGAATTATAAATCAACTAAAAATAAGGCTTACATTAATACGAATCATTCCGATTCAACGAAAAATGTCGCTTGCGAAAATACGAATTGGTCCGAACACAAAAAATCCTGTCTAGCAAAATTACGAACGATTACGAATCAACAGGACCGAAAAGAAACGAACCAAAACTAGACAAATTTTTCCGTTGTGCACAAGAAACCAACCGAAACTAAACAAATTTTTCCGTTGTGCACAAGTCTGATACATATATTT
This sequence comes from Rana muscosa, assembly GCA_029206835.1. Lineage (NCBI taxonomy): Eukaryota > Metazoa > Chordata > Amphibia > Anura > Ranidae > Rana > Rana muscosa. The sequence continues at coordinate 217,212,160 of CM055126.1, forward strand.
GTTGCTCTGCCTCGCTGACGATGAGATACGTCATTACCCCAAATAACCTGTAAGGCCACCATTGCACCATTCTCACCTTGTCCTGGAAGAAGCGCCTCTCCATAGCCGCCAGCGACTCTTTATGCTCCTTGTTAGCTCGGCGCAGGCTCTCTTTAATCTGTGTAGAGAGAGCATTTAGGTGAGTCCATATCAGTAGAAAACATGGCAGGAAGGTGGCTGACAAGGAATGTGATGATATCACCTCATCCAGCTCCTTCTCCATTTCCCCTTTACGTCTGCGAAATTCCTTCATCATCCTGAACTCTGCCTGAATTATCTGCATTTCCTGAGTCTTCTGGGAGCATTTATCTTCCAAGCTGGCAATCTGCTTCTTGTATGCCTCTATCTGTGAAAAGACTTCACACTTTTAGGTTGGTGGCAAATAGGGAGAAAGAGTACCTGCTCGCAATATGCCACTTACAGTGGAGCTCTATGATAAAGTATTGATAATTGGAGAAGAAAAGCCAGGTGGACAGATTGCATGCGTCGGGCAGAAAAAAAAAAAAAAAAAAAAAAAAAGGTACATGAGGTCTGTGCAACCAGTTATCCAACGCACAGGGAAAAGATGCCAAACTGCACCAAATTACACCTGTATGTAATTTATTCTCAGTATATCCACAGCTCAGGTGGGAGAATCTGTCCACAGGACAACTATTAGTCATGCTTCTCCACAAATCTGCCCTTTATGGAAGAGTGGCAAAAAGAAAGTCATTGTTGAAAGAAAGCCATAACAAGTCCTGTTTGCAGGTTGCGAGAAGCCATGTGGAGGACACGGCAAACATGTGGAAGAAGGTGCTCTGGTCAGATGAGACCCAAATTGAAAGTTTTGGCCTAAAAAAAAAAAAAAAAACGCTATGTGTGGTGGAAAACTAACACTGCACATCACCCAGAACACACCATCCACTGTGAAACATGGTGGTGGCAGTATCATGTTGTGGGGATGTTTTTCTTCAGCGGGGACAGGGAAGCTGGTCAGAGTTGATGGGAAGATGGATGGAGCCAAATACAGGGCAATCTTAGAAGAAAGCCTGTTAGAGTCCACAAAAGGCTTGAGACTGGGGCGGAGGTTCACCTTCCAGAAGGACAACGACCCTAAACATACAGCCAGAGCTACAATGGAATGGTTTAGATCAAAGCATATTCATGTGTTAGAATGGCCCAGTCAAAGTCCAGACCTAAATCCAATTGAGAATCTGTGGCAAGACTTGAAAATTGCTGTTCACAGATGCTCTCCAGCCAATATGACAGAGCTTGAGATATTCTGCAAAGAAGAATGGGCAGAAATCTCACTCTCTAGATGTGCAAAGCTGGTAGAGACATCCCCAAAAAGACTTGCAGCTGTAATTGCAGTGAAAGGCGATTCTACAAAGTATTGACTCAGGGGGGCGCCATACAAATGTACCCCACACTTTTCACATATTTATTTATAAAAAATGTTGAAAACCATTTATCATTTTCCTTCCACTTCACAATTATGTGCCACTTTGTGTTGGTCTATCACATAAAATACTTTTATGTTTTTGGTTGTAACATGACAAAATGTGGAAAATTTCAAGGGGTATGCATACTTTTTCAAGGCACTGTATATCCTACTATTAAAAAGGAGAAGTCCAGCCTGAGCTTTTTAGGCTGGGCTTCTCCTCTGGGTCACAGGAGTGCAATTCGTTTTGCACGCCTGTGACCCGTTTTCAGCGGAGAGCGGTCTGAAGTCCGCTCTCCGCTGACGTCACTGCCATCAGTCGGGGCAGCGCGTCATCAGGACTTCCAAGTCGGGATCCGCCAGCTGCCCTGATTGAGACAGCCTCTACCCACCCCTCCACAGCTCAGCGCTCCAATGAGCGTGGAGAAGCAGAGAGGAAAGACGCTGACTGACAGTCAGCAGCTTTCCTCTCGGGGATCTGTGAGAACCGAGCCATCGGCGTTGTTCGGTGGCTCGGTTCTCAGTGCACAGACGGCGGGGATAGATGGAGCATCGGTCTGATGCTCCATCCACCGAGGTAAGTATGAATCAAAAATAAGACTAAAACCCATACTTCTCTTTTAATCCAAAGCTAGTCAAGAAATGCTGCTCCATATATTGGCACGATTTCCGATACTCACAAGCCCATAACACCCTTAGGGCCTCCCCAGATGAGCAACTTTGACTGTGAATGCGTACCTAACCCCCCCCCCCCCTTTTTTTTCTCCCCAAAGTTTTCCTGTTCTTTCTCTGCCATTTCTTGTAGAGTCTGTTCATTCTCTTCTATTGTTCACTCTTGCTTGCCACCTAACCTCTGTGATGTTGAATAGAGATTCTTATCGCAAGTTCCTTATTTTACAGGAAACCTGTGAAAACACCTTCAGTATTTGTTACGTAATTACGGAGAGCATACAGCTACAAGGCTGTCTTGTGAATGCTATGTTAGACAGATATTAGCGTGCCATTTATATAGTCTAAGATTTACCGTAAGATGCTCCATAAGATGCACCTGACCATAAGATGCACCTAGGTTTTAGAAGAGGAAAACAAGAAAAAAATATATTCTGACCAGAATGGCTGCGGGTCCTGCTGGGAGCTGGCCGTGGATCTGTGTGTCCTGCTGGCCTGTAGGTCCTGCTGGGAGCTGGACCTACAGGCCATGGCCAGCTCCCAGCAGGACCTACAGGCCAGTGACCAGTAGGATTCACAGGCCAGCAGGGCCCACAGATCATGGCCAGCTCCCAGCAGGACCCACAGTGTTGAGGGCTATTTTGAGGTTACTGGGTGGACACTGGGGCGGAGTAAATGGGGTGTATGGGGGGGGGTCAGCTGGCCCTGGGGGTGTCCGGGTCTCTCACCTCAGTGATAGCAGCTGCTATTGCCAGCTCAGGGGTGGGGGTGATGCTACCACCCTGGGGTCAAGCAAAGTTGCAGCCCGAGCCAGTCACGTTGGTCCCAAGTCCCGACTCCCTGGCGTGCCCTGCCTCCAAAATCCTGCGAGTTATAGTTCCCTGGCTGTGCTGCGCTGCTTCTCCACCCCCTGGGAGCTTGAGCGTGCGCGGAGTGGACTACAACTCCCAGAATGCAACAGCGTCAGCTAGTTGGCGGCCGGCCGCCGCAGCCGTGCCCCTTGCCCGACTATTCTAACACGGCCGATGGGTCAATATTCGCTCCATAAGACGCACAGACAATTCTCCCCATTTTTTGGGGGAAAAACAGCGTCTTATGGAGCGAAAAATACGGCAAAATGATGCTCTTATTAATGGCACACACCAATATACAAGGCAAATGGGCTCAATGCCAGGCAGTAAGTTATTTACTTCAAAGTTTGTTTTTCATACAAAGCTCAGCCGCAATTTTAGCTCCCGTTAGACTAAATAGAGGACACAATATATAAACCATGTTATCTATTATCATAATTAATAGATACTCATTTATAATTATGTATGTGTACCATTAATAACTAATATCAACCACTATTAATGTATACTATAATGTGACTCAGTAAGAATCATTATTGTCCCTATACAATGTCATGTTTTTCTTTATATTGAAAAATTGTTCTTGTACACCAGCCTCATGGGTGGGGCATCATCCCTCATGTATTGTACTTCCCTTATAGTTTTATTTCATTGATTTGTGTAACAGTTTATGAATATTGTACCCTCTATCGATACTGGAATTGTATTGTTTTTCTGGTGTGCGAAATAAAACTTTAAATGAAAAAACAAAATGCTGTTGCATATGAGAGACAGAAGGTGGAAAGTTGCAGTTAGGAATAGCACTGCAGAGGAAGGACAGTCACTCACCAACTGTTGTCTCTCTTCATCTGCTTGTTTCCTCTCTGCTGACAGTTGTCGCTGTAATTCTTCAATCTTATGGGAGAAAACAGAGAGAGGATCCACATTAAGGGGACATGGTGCACTCTATACGGGTTTAGGCCTCTACTTATAGTGAGTACCATAGACTGTTACATTGTAAAACCACCCATTCATTTTAAAATAGAAATGAAAGACAAAACATTTCTGTATAAATACACACGTATAAAAAAAAAAAAAAAACACATTTTAAATACCCTTTTCCCCTGTTTTATAAGTGACCACATACTCTCTGTTCTCAGCAGCATATAAAGGTGGGGGTGGAGAAACAGCAGGACACTGATCTTCCCAGTTAAAGTATAACTTAATAAAAAAATCCCATACTTCTCTTTTATCTCATATTCGTACTTACCTAGGTGGATGCAGCATCGGTCCGATGCTGCATCTGTCCCCCGCCGCCTCTTCACTGAGATGAGGAAAAATATCCTGGAGGCCGCACACCGTGAAAAAGGCATCTTTATTGTAGAAAATAAAAATAAAATCCAGTGTACAGCAGTCAAATCATATAGAGAAACAGGGGAGAATAGCTAATGCGTTTTACACCAATCGATGCTTAGTCATAGCTAACTAGCTTTTTCAAGACAATTCTAAGGCTCTGATTGGTAGCCTGTTTTTCAATCTTCTCCTCTTATACACATGTTTGGGTCCTGTTCATTTAGCTATGATTAGGAATCGATTGATGTGAAACGCGTTGACTGCTGTACACTGGATTTTATTTTAATTTTCTACAATAAAGATGCCTTTTTCACGGTGTGCGGCCGTCCAGGATATTTTTCCTCATCAAACTTTTGCAGAGCCAGCACCTGTCAGCTCCTAGTAGAGCGGGGCACTTTCCTGTGAAGGTTCAGAAGCTTTGAGAGCGGCAATCCTTTTCTCTATTGCCTCTTCACTGAGAACCGAGCCACCGAACACCGGCGATGGCTCGGTTCTCTTACCTCCCCGAGCGGAGAGCTGCTGCCTGTCAGTCAACAGCTCTCCTGCTCTGCTCCTCCACACTCATTGGAGTGCTGAGCTGTGGAGGGGCGGGGAGCGGCTGTAATAGCTCCAAAGGGGGGGTCAACTCAATATTGAACCCTACAGACTAAGACAGGGATGCCATTAAATTCATGTGCGTGTTATGATATCCATGGGTATGGATCTCTGGGTTATACAATGAGCCAATTGCTGAAGAAGTGCATGTTTTAAATTTGTGTGTGGCCTGTTGGGCCTTTGTTGTTCGTGTTTGTATATTTGTCAGTGCAAAAATTGATAAATAAAAAAAAAGTTAATGTGCGTGTAAAGGCAGGCGTCCCCATACTTTTGGTAATATAGTGTAATCTGTATATTAAGGTGCAGAGGAGGTGTCAGAGGTATATGGTATATTAAGGAGAAGAGGTATATGGCATTGGGGGAAGGGAGGAGGAACAATAGAGGTTCCAGCAGGTAAGGTGTTATGCCGTGTACACACAGTCGGAATTTCCGATGGAAAAAGTCCGATGTGTGTATGCCCCATCTGACTTTTTCCGTCGGAAATTCCGACGGAATTAGATAGAGAACATGTTTTCTTTTTTTCAGACGGAAAAAATTTCTTGCGGAAATTAATTTCGTCTGTATGCAATTCCGACGTACTAAAAACCACGCATGCTCAGAATCAAGCAAAAGAGCTGAACTGCCTATTGAACTTCATTGATCTTGGCTTGTCGTACGTCTTGTACGTCACCGCGTTCTTGACGGACGGAATTTGGTGTGACCGTGTGTATGCAAGACAGCTTGAGCTGAATTCCGTCAGAAAAACCATCCGAGTTTATTCCGACGGGAAAACCGGTTGTGTGTACGCGGCACTGGAGGTATAAGGTGGATGGAGGAGACAGTGAAGGTGTTGTGGATATACTGTAAATTAAAGAGCAGGACACAGTTGCCACAGGTGTATGTTAGGAGGAGGAGCAGGAGAGCAGACGGAGAAGGGTACCAACAGGTGATTTGTCACAGGTGTATGGTAGAGGGAGGGCAGGGAGGAAAAAGACAGGCGACCAGCAGGTAAGGTGGCAGAAGTATATGGTAGAGGGAGGGGCAGAGGAGGAGATGAACCAGTAGGGATGATGTCGGAGGTTTATGGCAGAGGGAGGAGGAGAAGAGGGGGACCAGCAGGGATGATGTCGGAGGTTTATGGTAGAGGGAGGAGGAGAAGAGGGGGACCAGCAGGGATGATGTCGGAGGTTTATGGCAGAGGGAGGAGAAGAAGAGGGGGACCAGCAGGGATGATGTCGGAGGTTTATGGCAGAGGGAGGAGGAGAACAGGGGGACCAGCAGGGATGATGTTGGAGGTTTATGGCAGAGGGAGGAGGAGAAGAGGGGGACCAGCAGGGATGATGTTGGAGGTTTATGGCAAAGGGAGGAGGAGAAGAAGAGGGGGACCAGCAGGGATGATGTTGGAGGTTTATGGCAGAGGGAGGAGAAGAAGAGGGGGACCAGCAGGGATGATGTCGGAGGTTTATGGTAGAGGGAGGAGGAGAAGAGGGGGACCAGCAGGGATGATGTCGGAGGTTTATGGCAGAGGGAGGAGGAGAAGAGGGGGACCAGCAGGGATGATGTTGGAGGTTTATGGCAGAGGGAGGAGGAGAAGAAGAGGGGGACCAGCAGGGATGATGTTGGAGGTTTATGGCAGAGGGAGGAGGAGAAGAAGAGGGGGACCAGCAGGGATGATGTTGGAGGTTTATGGCAGAGGAAGGAGGAGAAGAAGAGGGGGACCAGCAGAGATGATGTTGGAGGTTTATGGCAGAGGGAGAAGGAGAAGAGGGGGACCAGCAGGGATGATGTTGGAAATTTATGGCAGAGGGAGGAGGAGAAGAGGGGGACCAGCAGGGATGATGTTGGAGGTTTATGGCAGAGGGAGGAGAAGAAGAGGGGGGACCAGCAGGGATGATGTCAGAGGTTTATGGCAGAGGGAGGAGGAGGAGAAGAGGGGGACCAGCAGGGATGATGTCAGAGGTTTATTACAGAGGGAGGAGGAGAAGAGGGGGACCAGCAGGGATGATGTCAGAGGTTTATTACAGAGGGAGGAGGAGAAGAGGGGGACCAGCAGGGATGATGTCAGAGGTTTATGGTAGAGGGAGGAGGAGAAGAAGAGGGGGACCAGCAGGGATGATGTCGGAGGTTTATGGTAGAGGGAGGAGGAGAAGAGGGGGACCAGCAGGGATGATGTCGGAGGTTTATGGCAGAGGGAGGAGGAGAAGAGGGGGACCAGCAGGGATGATGTTGGAGGTTTATGGCAGAGGGAGGAGGAGAAGAAGAGGGGGACCAGCAGGGATGATGTTGGAGGTTTATGGCAGAGGGAGGAGGAGAAGAAGAAGAGGGGGACCAGCAGGGATGATGTTGGAGGTTTATGGCAGAGGAAGGAGGAGAAGAAGAGGGGGACCAGCAGGGATGATGTTGGAGGTTTATGGCAGAGGGAGAAGGAGAAGAGGGGGACCAGCAGGGATGATGTTGGAAATTTATGGCAGAGGGAGGAGGAGAAGAGGGGGACCAGCAGGGATGATGTCAGAGGTTTATTACAGAGGGAGGAGGAGAAGAGGGGGACCAGCAGGGATGATGTCAGAGGTTTATTACAGAGGGAGGAGGAGAAGAGGGGGACCAGCAGGGATGATGTCAGAGGTTTATTACAGAGGGAGGAGAAGAAGAGGGGGACCAGCAGGGATGATGTCAGAGGTTTATTACAGAGGGAGGAGGAGAAGAGGGGGACCAGCAGGGATGATGTCAGAGGTTTATGGTAGAGGGAGGAGGAGAAGAAGAGGGGGACCAGCAGGGATGATGTTGGAGGTTTATGGCAGAGGAAGGAGGAGAAGAAGAGGGGGACCAGCAGAGATGATGTTGGAGGTTTATGGCAGAGGGAGAAGGAGAAGAGGGGGACCAGCAGGGATGATGTTGGAAATTTATGGCAGAGGGAGGAGGAGAAGAGGGGGACCAGCAGGGATGATGTTGGAGGTTTATGGCAGAGGGAGGAGAAGAAGAGGGGGGACCAGCAGGGATGATGTCAGAGGTTTATGGCAGAGGGAGGAGGAGGAGAAGAGGGGGACCAGCAGGGATGATGTCAGAGGTTTATTACAGAGGGAGGAGGAGAAGAGGGGGACCAGCAGGGATGATGTCAGAGGTTTATTACAGAGGGAGGAGGAGAAGAGGGGGACCAGCAGGGATGATGTCAGAGGTTTATGGTAGAGGGAGGAGGAGAAGAAGAGGGGGACCAGCAGGGATGATGTCGGAGGTTTATGGTAGAGGGAGGAGGAGAAGAGGGGGACCAGCAGGGATGATGTCGGAGGTTTATGGCAGAGGGAGGAGGAGAAGAGGGGGACCAGCAGGGATGATGTTGGAGGTTTATGGCAGAGGGAGGAGGAGAAGAAGAGGGGGACCAGCAGGGATGATGTTGGAGGTTTATGGCAGAGGGAGGAGGAGAAGAAGAAGAGGGGGACCAGCAGGGATGATGTTGGAGGTTTATGGCAGAGGAAGGAGGAGAAGAAGAGGGGGACCAGCAGGGATGATGTTGGAGGTTTATGGCAGAGGGAGAAGGAGAAGAGGGGGACCAGCAGGGATGATGTTGGAAATTTATGGCAGAGGGAGGAGGAGAAGAGGGGGACCAGCAGGGATGATGTCAGAGGTTTATTACAGAGGGAGGAGGAGAAGAGGGGGACCAGCAGGGATGATGTCAGAGGTTTATTACAGAGGGAGGAGGAGAAGAGGGGGACCAGCAGGGATGATGTCAGAGGTTTATTACAGAGGGAGGAGAAGAAGAGGGGGACCAGCAGGGATGATGTCAGAGGTTTATTACAGAGGGAGGAGGAGAAGAGGGGGACCAGCAGGGATCATGTCAGAGGTTTATGGTAGAGGGAGGAGGAGAAGAAGAGGGGGACCAGCAGGGATGATGTCGGAGGTTTATGGCAGAGGGAGGAGGAGAAGAAGAGGGGGACCAGCAGGGATGATGTCGGAGGTTTATGGCAGAGGGAGGAGGAGAAGAAGAGGGGGACCAGCAGGGATGATGTTGGAGGTTTATGGTAGAGGGAGGAGGAGAAGAAGAGGGGGACCAGCAGGGATGATGTTGGAGGTTTATGGCAGAGGAAGGAGGAGAAGAAGAGGGGGACCAGCAGAGATGATGTTGGAGGTTTATGGCAGAGGGAGAAGGAGAAGAGGGGGACCAGCAGGGATGATGTTGGAAATTTATGGCAGAGGGAGGAGGAGAAGAGGGGGACCAGCAGGGATGATGTTGGAGGTTTATGGCAGAGGGAGGAGAAGAAGAGGGGGGACCAGCAGGGATGATGTCAGAGGTTTATGGCAGAGGGAGGAGGAGGAGAAGAGGGGGACCAGCAGGGATGATGTCAGAGGTTTATTACAGAGGGAGGAGGAGAAGAGGGGGACCAGCAGGGATGATGTCAGAGGTTTATTACAGAGGGAGGAGGAGAAGAGGGGGACCAGCAGGGATGATGTCAGAGGTTTATGGTAGAGGGAGGAGGAGAAGAAGAGGGGGACCAGCAGGGATGATGTCGGAGGTTTATGGTAGAGGGAGGAGGAGAAGAGGGGGACCAGCAGGGATGATGTCGGAGGTTTATGGCAGAGGGAGGAGGAGAAGAGGGGGACCAGCAGGGATGATGTTGGAGGTTTATGGCAGAGGGAGGAGGAGAAGAAGAGGGGGACCAGCAGGGATGATGTTGGAGGTTTATGGCAGAGGGAGGAGGAGAAGAAGAAGAGGGGGACCAGCAGGGATGATGTTGGAGGTTTATGGCAGAGGAAGGAGGAGAAGAAGAGGGGGACCAGCAGGGATGATGTTGGAGGTTTATGGCAGAGGGAGAAGGAGAAGAGGGGGACCAGCAGGGATGATGTTGGAAATTTATGGCAGAGGGAGGAGGAGAAGAGGGGGACCAGCAGGGATGATGTCAGAGGTTTATTACAGAGGGAGGAGGAGAAGAGGGGGACCAGCAGGGATGATGTCAGAGGTTTATTACAGAGGGAGGAGGAGAAGAGGGGGACCAGCAGGGATGATGTCAGAGGTTTATTACAGAGGGAGGAGAAGAAGAGGGGGACCAGCAGGGATGATGTCAGAGGTTTATTACAGAGGGAGGAGGAGAAGAGGGGGACCAGCAGGGATCATGTCAGAGGTTTATGGTAGAGGGAGGAGGAGAAGAAGAGGGGGACCAGCAGGGATGATGTCGGAGGTTTATGGCAGAGGGAGGAGGAGAAGAAGAGGGGGACCAGCAGGGATGATGTCGGAGGTTTATGGCAGAGGGAGGAGGAGAAGAAGAGGGGGACCAGCAGGGATGATGTTGGAGGTTTATGGTAGAGGGAGGAGAAGAAGAGGGGGACCAGCAGGGACGATGTTGGAGGTTTATGGCAGAGGGAGGAGGAGAAGAAGAGGGGGACCAGCAGGGATGATGTTGGAGGTTTATGGCAAAGGGAGGAGGAGAAGAAGAGGGGGACGAGCAGGGATGATGTTGGAGGTTTATGGCAGAGGGAGGAGGAGAAGAAGAGGGGGACCAGCAGGGATGATGTTGGAGGTTTATGGCAGAGGGAGGAGGAGAAGAAGAGGGGGACCAGCAGGGATGATGTTGGAGGTTTATGGCAGAGGGAGGAGGAGAAGAAGAGGGGGACGAGCAGGGATGATGTTGGAGGTTTATGGCAAAGGGAGGAGGAGAAGAAGAGGGGGACCAGCAGGGATGATGTTGGAGGTTTATGGCAGAGGGAGGAGGAGAAGAAGAGGGGGACGAGCAGGGATGATGTTGGAGGTTTATGGCAAAGGGAGGAGGAGAAGAAGAGGGGGACCAGCAGGGATGATGTTGGAGGTTTATGGCAGAGGGAGGAGGAGAAGAGGGGGACCAGCAGGGATGATGTTGGAGGTTTATGGCAGAGGGAGGAGAAGAAGAGGGGGACCAGCAGGGATGATGTTGGAGGTTTATGGCAGAGGGAGGAGGAGAAGAGGGGGACCAGCAGGGATGATGTTGGAGGTTTATGGCAGAGGGAGGAGGAGAAGAGGGGGACCAGCAGGGATGATGTCGGAGGTTTATGGCAGAGGGAGGAGGAGGAGAAGAAGAGGGGGACCAGCAGGGATGATGTTGGAGGTTTATGGCAGAGGGAGGAGGAGAAGAAGAGGGGGACCAGCAGGGATGATGTTGGAGGTTTATGGCAGAGGGAGGAGGAGAAGAAGAGGGGGACCAGCAGGGATGATGTTGGAGGTTTATGGCAGAGGAAGGAGGAGAAGAAGAGGGGGACCAGCAGGGATGATGTTGGAGGTTTATGGCAGAGGAAGGAGGAGAAGAAGAGGGGGACCAGCAGGGATGATGTTGGAGGTTTATGGCAGAGGGAGAAGGAGAAGAGGGGGACCAGCAGGGATGATGTTGGAAATTTATGGCAGAGGGAGGAGGAGAAGAGGGGGACCAGCAGGGATGATGTTGGAGGTTTATGGCAGAGGGAGGAGAAGAAGAGGGGGGACCAGCAGGGATGATGTCAGAGGTTTATGGCAGAGGGAGGAGGAGGAGAAGAGGGGGACCAGCAGGGATGATGTCAGAGGTTTATTACAGAGGGAGGAGGAGAAGAGGGGGACCAGCAGGGATGATGTCAGAGGTTTATTACAGAGGGAGGAGAAGAAGAGGGGGACCAGCAGGGATGATGTCAGAGGTTTATTACAGAGGGAGGAGGAGAAGAGGGGGACCAGCAGGGATGATGTCAGAGGTTTATGGTAGAGGGAGGAGGAGAAGAGGGGGACCAGCAGGGATGATGTCGGAGGTTTATGGTAGAGGGAGGAGGAGAAGAGGGGGACCAGCAGGGATGATGTCGGAGGTTTATGGCAGAGGGAGGAGGAGAAGAGGGGGACCAGCAGGGATGATGTTGGAGATTTATGGCAGAGGGAGGAGGAGAAGAGGGGGACCAGCAGGGATGATGTTGGAGATTTATGGCAGAGGGATGAGGAGAAGAGGGGGACCAGCGGGGATGATGTTGGAGGTTTATGGCAAAGGGAGGAGGAGAAGAAGAGGGGGACCAGCAGGGATGATGTTGGAGGTTTATGGCAGAGGGAGGAGGAGAAGAGGGGGACCAGCAGGGATGATGTTAGAGGTTTATGGCAAAGGGAGGAGGAGAAGAAGAGGGGGACCAGCAGGGATGATGTCGGAGGTTTATGGCAGAGGGAGGAGGAGGAGAAGAAGAGGGGGACCAGCAGGGATGATGTTGGAGGTTTATGGCAGAGGGAGGAGGAGAAGAAGAGGGGGACCAGCAGGGATGATGTTGGAGGTTTATGGCAGAGGGAGGAGGAGAAGAGGGGGACCAGCAGGGATGATGTTAGAGGTTTATGGCAAAGGGAGGAGGAGAAGAAGAGGGGGACCAGCAGGGATGATGTTGGAGATTTATGGCAGAGGGAGGAGGAGAAGAGGGGATCCAGCAGGGATGATGTTGGAGGTTTATGGCAAAGGGAGGAGGAGAAGAAGAGGGGGACCAGCAGGGATGATGTCGGAGGTTTATGGCAGAGGGAGGAGGAGGAGAAGAGGGGGACCAGCAGGGATGATGTTGGAGGTTTATGGTAGAGGGAGGAGGAGAAGAGGGGGACCAGCAGGGATGATGTCGGAGGTTTATGGCAGAGGGAGGAGGAGAAGAGGGGGACCAGCAGGGATGATGTCAGAGGTTTTTGGCAGAGGGAAGAGGGGGACCAGCAGGGATGATGTCGGAGGTTTATGGTAGAGGGAGGAGGAGAAGAGGGGGACCAGCAGGGATGATGTCGGAGGTTTATGGCAGAGGGAGGAGGAGAAGAGGGGGACCAGCAGGGATGATGTCAGAGGTTTATGGCAGAGGGAGGAGGAGAAGAGGGGGACCAGCAGGGATGATGTTGGAGATTTATGGTAGAGGGAGGAGGAGAAGAGGGGGACCAGCAGGGATGATGTCGGAGGTTTATGGCAGAGGGAGGAGGAGAAGAGGGGGACCAGCAGGGATGATGTTGGAGATTTATGGCAGAGGGATGAGGAGAAGAGGGGGACCAGCAGGGATGATGTTGGAGATTTATGGCAGAGGGATGAGGAGAAGAGGGGGACCAGCAGGGATGATGTCAGAGGTTTATGGCAGAGGGAGGAGGAGAAGAGGGGGACCAGCAGGGATGATGTCGGAGGTTTATGGCAGAGGGAGGAGGAGAAGAGGGGGACCAGCAGGGATGATGTCGGAGGTTTATGGCAGAGGGAGGAGGAGAAGAGGGGGACCAGCAGGGATGATGTTGGAGGTTTATGGCAGAGGGAGGAGGAGAAGAGGGGGACCAGCAGGGATGATGTCGGAGGTTTATGGCAGAGGGAGGAGGAGAAGAGGGGGACCAGCAGGGATAATGTTGGAGGTTTATGGCAGAGGGAGAAGGAGAAGAGGGGGACCAGCAGGGATGATGTTGGAAATTTATGGCAGAGGGAGGAGAAGAAGAAGGGGACCAGCAGGGATGATATCAGAGGTTTATGGCAGAGGGAGGAGAAGAAGAGGGGGACCAGCAGGGATGATGTCAGAGGTTTATGGCAGAGGGAGGAGGAGGAGAAGAGGGGGACCAGCAGGGATGATGTCAGAGGTTTATTACAGAGGGAGGAGGAGAAGAGGGGGACCAGCAGGGATGATGTCAGAGGTTTATTACAGAGGGAGGAGAAGAAGAGGGGGACCAGCAGGGATGATGTCAGAGGTTTTCTACAGAGGGAGGAGGAGAAGAGGGGGACCAGCAGGGATGATGTCAGAGGTTTATGGTAGAGGGAGGAGGAGAAGAGGGGGACCAGCAGGGATGATGTCGGAGGTTTATGGCAGAGGGAGGAGGAGAAGAGGGGGACCAGCAGGGATGATGTCAGAGGTTTTTGGCAGAGGGAAGAGGGGAAAAAGAGGGGGACCAGCAGGGATGATGTCGGAGGTTTATGGTAGAGGGAGGAGGAGAAGAGGGGGACCAGCAGGGATGATGTCGGAGGTTTATGGCAGAGGGAGGAGGAGAAGAGGGGGACCAGCAGGGATGATGTTGGAGATTTATGGCAGAGGGATGAGGAGAAGAGGGGGACCAGCAGGGATGATGTTGGAGGTTTATGGCAAAGGGAGGAGGAGAAGAAGAGGAGGACCAGCAGGGATGATGTTGGAGGTTTATGGTAGAGGGAGGAGAAGAAGAAGAGGAGGACCAGCAGGGATGATGTTGGAGGTTTATGGTAGAGGGAGGAGAAGAAGAGGGGGACCAGCAGGGATGATGTTGGAGGTTTATGGCAAAGGGAGGAGGAGAAGAAGAGGGGGACCAGCAGGGATGATGTCGGAGGTTTATGGCAGAGGGAGGAGGAGAAGAAGAGGGGGACCAGCAGTGATGATGTTGGAGGTTTATGGCAAAGGGAGGAGGAGAAGAAGAGGGGGACCAGCAGGGATGATGTTGGAGGTTTATGGCAGAGGGAGGAGGAGAAGAAGAGGGGGACCAGCAGGGATGATGTTGGAGGTTTATGGCAGAGGAAGGAGGAGAAGAAGAGGGGGACCAGCAGGGATGATGTTGGAGGTTTATGGCAGAGGGAGAAGGAGAAGAGGGGGACCAGCAGGGATGATGTTGGAAATTTATGGCAGAGGGAGGAGGAGAAGAGGGGGGACCAGCAGGGATGATGTCAGAGGTTTATGGCAGAGGGAGGAGGAGGAGAAGAGGGGGACCAGCAGGGATGATGTCAGAGGTTTATTACAGAGGGAGGAGGAGAAGAGGGGGACCAGCAGGGATGATGTCAGAGGTTTATTACAGAGGGAGGAGAAGAAGAGGGGGACCAGCAGGGATGATGTCAGAGGTTTATTACAGAGGGAGGAGGAGAAGAGGGGGACCAGCAGGGATGATGTTGGAGGTTTATGGCAGAGGGAGGAGGAGAAGAAGAGGGGGACCAGCAGAGATGATGTTGGAGGTTTATGGCAGAGGGAGGAGGAGAAGAGGGGGACCAGCAGGGATGATGTTGGAGGTTTATGGCAGAGGGAGGAGGAGAAGAGGGGGACCAGCAGGGATGATGTTGGAGGTTTATGGCAAAGGGAGGAGGAGAAGAAGAGGGGGACCAGCAGGGATGATGTCGGAGGTTTATGGTAGAGGGAGGAGGAGAAGAGGGGGACCAGCAGGGATGATGTCGGAGGTTTATGGCAGAGGGAGGAGGAGAAGAGGGGGACCAGCAGGGATGATGTTGGAGGTTTATGGCAGAGGGAGGAGGAGAAGAAGAGGGGGACCAGCAGGGATGATGTTGGAGGTTTATGGCAGAGGGAGGAGGAGAAGAAGAGGGGGACCAGCAGGGATGATGTTGGAGGTTTATGGCAGAGGAAGGAGGAGAAGAAGAGGGGGACCAGCAGGGATGATGTTGGAGGTTTATGGCAGAGGGAGAAGGAGAAGAGGGGGGACCAGCAGGGATGATGTTGGAAATTTATGGCAGAGGGAGGAGGAGAAGAGGGGGACCAGCAGGGATGATGTTGGAGGTTTATGGCAGAGGGAGGAGAAGAAGAGGGGGGACCAGCAGGGATGATGTCAGAGGTTTATGGCAGAGGGAGGAGGAGGAGAAGAGGGGGACCAGCAGGGATGATGTCAGAGGTTTATTACAGAGGGAGGAGGAGAAGAGGGGGACCAGCAGGGATGATGTCAGAGGTTTATTACAGAGGGAGGAGAAGAAGAGGGGGACCAGCAGGGATGATGTCAGAGGTTTATTACAGAGGGAGGAGGAGAAGAGGGGGACCAGCAGGGATGATGTCAGAGGTTTATGGTAGAGGGAGGAGGAGAAGAAGAGGGGGACCAGCAGGGATGATGTCAGAGGTTTATGGTAGAGGGAGGAGGAGAAGAGGGGGACCAGCAGGGATGATGTCAGAGGTTTATTACAGAGGGAGGAGGAGAAGAGGGGGACCAGCAGGGATGATGTCAGAGGTTTATTACAGAGGGAGGAGAAGAAGAGGGGGACCAGCAGGGATGATGTCAGAGGTTTTCTACAGAGGGAGGAGGAGAAGAGGGGGACCAGCAGGGATGATGTCAGAGGTTTATGGTAGAGGGAGGAGGAGAAGAGGGGGACCAGCAGGGATGATGTCGGAGGTTTATGGCAGAGGGAGGAGGAGAAGAGGGGGACCAGCAGGGATGATGTCAGAGGTTTTTGGCAGAGGGAAGAGGGGAAAAAGAGGGGGACCAGCAGGGATGATGTCGGAGGTTTATGGTAGAGGGAGGAGGAGAAGAGGGGGACCAGCAGGGATGATGTCGGAGGTTTATGGCAGAGGGAGGAGGAGAAGAGGGGGACCAGCAGGGATGATGTTGGAGATTTATGGCAGAGGGATGAGGAGAAGAGGGGGACCAGCAGGGATGATGTTGGAGGTTTATGGCAAAGGGAGGAGGAGAAGAAGAGGAGGACCAGCAGGGATGATGTTGGAGGTTTATGGTAGAGGGAGGAGAAGAAGAAGAGGAGGACCAGCAGGGATGATGTTGGAGGTTTATGGTAGAGGGAGGAGAAGAAGAGGGGGACCAGCAGGGATGATGTTGGAGGTTTATGGCAAAGGGAGGAGGAGAAGAAGAGGGGGACCAGCAGGGATGATGTCGGAGGTTTATGGCAGAGGGAGGAGGAGAAGAAGAGGGGGACCAGCAGTGATGATGTTGGAGGTTTATGGCAAAGGGAGGAGGAGAAGAAGAGGGGGACCAGCAGGGATGATGTTGGAGGTTTATGGCAGAGGGAGGAGGAGAAGAAGAGGGGGACCAGCAGGGATGATGGAGGTTTATGGCAGAGGAAGGAGGAGAAGAAGAGGGGGACCAGCAGGGATGATGTTGGAGGTTTATGGCAGAGGGAGAAGGAGAAGAGGGGGACCAGCAGGGATGATGTTGGAAATTTATGGCAGAGGGAGGAGGAGAAGAGGGGGACCAGCAGGGATGATGTTGGAGGTTTATGGCAGAGGGAGGAGAAGAAGAGGGGGGACCAGCAGGGATGATGTCAGAGGTTTATGGCAGAGGGAGGAGGAGGAGAAGAGGGGGACCAGCAGGGATGATGTCAGAGGTTTATTACAGAGGGAGGAGGAGAAGAGGGGGACCAGCAGGGATGATGTCAGAGGTTTATTACAGAGGGAGGAGAAGAAGAGGGGGACCAGCAGGGATGATGTCAGAGGTTTATTACAGAGGGAGGAGGAGAAGAGGGGGACCAGCAGGGATGATGTTGGAGGTTTATGGCAGAGGGAGGAGGAGAAGAAGAGGGGGACCAGCAGGGATGATGTTGGAGGTTTATGGCAGAGGGAGGAGGAGAAGAGGGGGACCAGCAGGGATGATGTTGGAGGTTTATGGCAGAGGGAGGAGGAGAAGAGGGGGACCAGCAGGGATGATGTTGGAGGTTTATGGCAAAGGGAGGAGGAGAAGAAGAGGGGGACCAGCAGGGATGATGTTGGAGGTTTATGGCAGAGGGAGGAGAAGAAGAGGGGGACCAGCAGGGATGATGTCGGAGGTTTATGGTAGAGGGAGGAGGAGAAGAGGGGGACCAGCAGGGATGATGTCGGAGGTTTATGGCAGAGGGAGGAGGAGAAGAGGGGGACCAGCAGGGATGATGTTGGAGGTTTATGGCAGAGGGAGGAGGAGAAGAAGAGGGGGACCAGCAGGGATGATGTTGGAGGTTTATGGCAGAGGGAGGAGGAGAAGAAGAGGGGGACCAGCAGGGATGATGTTGGAGGTTTATGGCAGAGGAAGGAGGAGAAGAAGAGGGGGACCAGCAGGGATGATGTTGGAGGTTTATGGCAGAGGGAGAAGGAGAAGAGGGGGACCAGCAGGGATGATGTTGGAAATTTATGGCAGAGGGAGGAGGAGAAGAGGGGGACCAGCAGGGATGATGTTGGAGGTTTATGGCAGAGGGAGGAGAAGAAGAGGGGGGACCAGCAGGGATGATGTCAGAGGTTTATGGCAGAGGGAGGAGGAGGAGAAGAGGGGGACCAGCAGGGATGATGTCAGAGGTTTATTACAGAGGGAGGAGGAGAAGAGGGGGACCAGCAGGGATGATGTCAGAGGTTTATTACAGAGGGAGGAGAAGAAGAGGGGGACCAGCAGGGATGATGTCAGAGGTTTATTACAGAGGGAGGAGGAGAAGAGGGGGACCAGCAGGGATGATGTCAGAGGTTTATGGTAGAGGGAGGAGGAGAAGAAGAGGGGGACCAGCAGGGATGATGTCGGAGGTTTATGGTAGAGGGAGGAGGAGAAGAGGGGGACCAGCAGGGATGATGTCGGAGGTTTATGGCAGAGGGAGGAGGAGAAGAGGGGGACCAGCAGGGATGATGTTGGAGGTTTATGGCAGAGGGAGGAGGAGAAGAAGAGGGGGACCAGCAGGGATGATGTTGGAGGTTTATGGCAGAGGGAGGAGGAGAAGAAGAGGGGGACCAGCAGGGATGATGTTGGAGGTTTATGGCAGAGGAAGGAGGAGAAGAAGAGGGGAACCAGCAGGGATGATGTTGGAGGTTTATGGCAGAGGGAGAAGGAGAAGAGGGGGACCAGCAGGGATGATGTTGGAAATTTATGGCAGAGGGAGGAGGAGAAGAGGGGGACCAGCAGGGATGATGTTGGAGGTTTATGGCAGAGGGAGGAGAAGAAGAGGGGGGACCAGCAGGGATGATGTCAGAGGTTTATGGCAGAGGGAGGAGGAGGAGAAGAGGGGGACCAGCAGGGATGATGTCAGAGGTTTATTACAGAGGGAGGAGGAGAAGAGGGGGACCAGCAGGGATGATGTCAGAGGTTTATTACAGAGGGAGGAGGAGAAGAGGGGGACCAGCAGGGATGATGTCAGAGGTTTATTACAGAGGGAGGAGAAGAAGAGGGGGACCAGCAGGGATGATGTCAGAGGTTTATTACAGAGGGAGGAGGAGAAGAGGGGGACCAGCAGGGATGATGTCGGAGGTTTATGGCAGAGGGAGGAGGAGAAGAAGAGGGGGACCAGCAGGGATGATGTTGGAGGTTTATGGTAGAGGGAGGCGAAGAAGAGGGGGACCAGCAGGGACGATGTTGGAGGTTTATGGCAGAGGGAGGAGGAGAAGAAGAGGGGGACCAGCAGGGATGATGTTGGAGGTTTATGGCAAAGGGAGGAGGAGAAGAAGAGGGGGACGAGCAGGGATGATGTTGGAGGTTTATGGCAGAGGGAGGAGGAGAAGAAGAGGGGGACCAGCAGGGATGATGTTGGAGGTTTATGGCAGAGGGAGGAGGAGAAGAAGAGGGGGACGAGCAGGGATGATGTTGGAGGTTTATGGCAAAGGGAGGAGGAGAAGAAGAGGGGGACCAGCAGGGATGATGTTGGAGGTTTATGGCAAAGGGAGGAGGAGAAGAAGAGGGGGACCAGCAGGGATGATGTTGGAGGTTTATGGCAGAGGGAGGAGGAGAAGAAGAGGGGGACCAGCAGGGATGATGTTGGAGGTTTATGGCAGAGGGAGGAGGAGAAGAAGAGGGGGACCAGCAGGGATGATGTTGGAGGTTTATGGCAAAGGGAGGAGGAGAAGAAGAGGGGGACCAGCAGGGATGATGTTGGAGGTTTATGGCAGAGGGAGGAGGAGAAGAAGAGGGGGACCAGCAGGGATGATGTTGGAGGTTTATGGCAGAGGGAGGAGGAGAAGAGGGGGACCAGCAGGGATGATGTTGGAGGTTTATGGCAGAGGGAGGAGGAGAAGAAGAGGGGGACCAGCAGGGATGATGTTGGAGGTTTATGGCAGAGGGAGGAGGAGAAGAAGAGGGGGACCAGCAGGGATGATGTTGGAGGTTTATGGCAGAGGAAGGAGGAGAAGAAGAGGGGGACCAGCAGGGATGATGTTGGAGGTTTATGGCAAAGGGAGGAGGAGAAGAAGAGGGGGACCAGCAGGGATGATGTTGGAGGTTTATGGCAGAGGAAGGAGGAGAAGAAGAGGGGGACCAGCAGGGATGATGTTGGAGGTTTATGGCAGAGGGAGGAGGAGAAGAGGGGGACCAGCAGGGATGATGTTGGAGGTTTATGGCAGAGGGAGGAGAAGAAGAGGGGGACGAGCAGGGATGATGTTGGAGGTTTATGGCAAAGGGAGGAGGAGGAGAAGAAGAGGGGGACCAGCAGGGATGATGTTGGAGGTTTATGGCAGAGGGAGGAGGAGAAGAAGAGGGGGACCAGCAGGGATGATGTTGGAGGTTTATGGCAGAGGGAGGAGGAGAAGAAGAGGGGGACCAGCAGGGATGATGTTGGAGGTTTATGGCAGAGGGAGGAGGAGAAGAAGAGGGGGACGAGCAGGGATGATGTTGGAGGTTTATGGCAAAGGGAGGAGGAGAAGAAGAGGGGGACCAGCAGGGATGATGTTGGAGGTTTATGGCAGAGGGAGGAGGAGGAGAAGAAGAGGGGGACCAGCAGGGATGATGTTGGAGGTTTATGGCAGAGGGAGGAGGAGAAGAAGAGGGGGACCAGCAGGGATGATGTTGGAGGTTTATGGCAGAGGGAGGAGGAGAAGAAGAGGGGGACCAGCAGGGATGATGTTGGAGGTTTATGGCAGAGGAAGGAGGAGAAGAAGAGGGGGACCAGCAGGGATGATGTTGGAGGTTTATGGCAAAGGGAGGAGGAGAAGAAGAGGGGGACCAGCAGGGATGATGTTGGAGGTTTATGGCAGAGGAAGGAGGAGAAGAAGAGGGGGACCAGCAGGGATGATGTTGGAGATTTATGGCAGAGGGAGGAGGAGAAGAGGGGGACCAGCAGGGAT
Organism: Rana muscosa; assembly: GCA_029206835.1. Classification (NCBI taxonomy): domain Eukaryota; kingdom Metazoa; phylum Chordata; class Amphibia; order Anura; family Ranidae; genus Rana; species Rana muscosa. Next base: position 217,232,677 of record CM055126.1, read on the forward strand.
GATGTTGGAGGTTTATGGCAGAGGGAGGAGGAGAAGAGGGGGACCAGCAGGGATGATGTCGGAGGTTTATGGCAGAGGGAGGAGGAGAACAGGGGGACCAGCAGGGATGATGTTGGAGGTTTATGGCAGAGGGAGGAGGAGAAGAGGGGGACCAGCAGGGATGATGTTGGAGGTTTATGGCAAAGGGAGGAGGAGAAGAAGAGGGGGACCAGCAGGGATGATGTTGGAGGTTTATGGCAGAGGGAGGAGGAGAAGAAGAGGGGGACGAGCAGGGATGATGTTGGAGGTTTATGGCAAAGGGAGGAGGAGAAGAAGAGGGGGACCAGCAGGGATGATGTTGGAGGTTTATGGCAGAGGGAGGAGGAGAAGAAGAGGGGGACCAGCAGGGATGATGTTGGAGGTTTATGGCAGAGGGAGGAGGAGAAGAAGAGGGGGACCAGCAGGGATGATGTTGGAGGTTTATGGCAGAGGAAGGAGGAGAAGAAGAGGGGGACCAGCAGGGATGATGTTGGAGGTTTATGGCAGAGGGAGAAGGAGAAGAGGGGGACCAGCAGGGATGATGTTGGAAATTTATGGCAGAGGGAGGAGAAGAAGAGGGGGGACCAGTAGGGATGATGTCAGAGGTTTATGGCAGAGGGAGGAGGAGGAGAAGAGGGGGACCAGCAGGGATGATGTCAGAGGTTTATTACATAGGGAGGAGGAGAAGAGGGGGACCAGCAGGGATGATGTCAGAGGTTTATTACAGAGGGAGGAGAAGAAGAGGGGGACCAGCAGGGATGATGTCAGAGGTTTATTACAGAGGGAGGAGGAGAAGAGGGGGACCAGCAGGGATGATGTCAGAGGTTTATGGTAGAGGGAGGAGGAGAAGAGGGGGACCAGCAGGGATGATGTCGGAGGTTTATGGTAGAGGGAGGAGGAGAAGAGGGGGACCAGCAGGGATGATGTCGGAGGTTTATGGCAGAGGGAGGAGGAGAAGAGGGGGACCAGCAGGGATGATGTTGGAGATTTATGGCAGAGGGAGGAGGAGAAGAGGGGGACCAGCAGGGATGATGTTGGAGATTTATGGCAGAGGGATGAGGAGAAGAGGGGGACCAGCAGGGATGATGTTGGAGGTTTATGGCAGAGGGAGGAGAAGAAGAAGAGAGGGACCAGCAGGGATGATGTCGGAGGTTTATGGCAGAGGGAGGAGAAGGACATGAGGGGGACCAGCAGGGATGATGTCGGAGGTTTATGGCAGAGGGAGGAGGAGAAGAGGGGGACCAGCAGGGATGATGTTGGAGGTTTATGGCAAAGGGAGGAGGAGAAGAAGAGGGGGACCAGCAGGGATGATGTTGGAGGTTTATGGCAGAGGGAGGAGGAGAAGAGGGGGACCAGCAGGGATGATGTTAGAGGTTTATGGCAAAGGGAGGAGGAGAAGAAGAGGGGGACCAGCAGGGATGATGTCGGAGGTTTATGGCAGAGGGAGGAGGAGGAGAAGAAGAGGGGGACCAGCAGGGATGATGTTGGAGGTTTATGGCAGAGGGAGGAGGAGAAGAAGAGGGGGACCAGCAGGGATGATGTTGGAGGTTTATGGCAGAGGGAGGAGGAGAAGAGGGGGACCAGCAGGGATGATGTTAGAGGTTTATGGCAGAGGGAGGAGGAGGAGAAGAGGGGGACCAGCAGGGATGATGTTGGAGGTTTATGGTAGAGGGAGGAGGAGAAGAGGGGGACCAGCAGGGATGATGTCGGAGGTTTATGGCAGAGGGAGGAGGAGAAGAGGGGGACCAGCAGGGATGATGTCAGAGGTTTTTGGCAGAGGGAAGAGGGGGACCAGCAGGGATGATGTCGGAGGTTTATGGTAGAGGGAGGAGGAGAAGAGGGGGACCAGCAGGGATGATGTCGGAGGTTTATGGCAGAGGGAGGAGGAGAAGAGGGGGACCAGCAGGGATGATGTTGGAGATTTATGGCAGAGGGATGAGGAGAAGAGGGGGACCAGCAGGGATGATGTTGGAGATTTATGGCAGAGGGATGAGGAGAAGAGGGGGACCAGCAGGGATGATGTCAGAGGTTTATGGCAGAGGGATGAGGAGAAGAGGGGGACCAGCAGGGATGATGTCAGAGGTTTATGGCAGAGGGAGGAGGAGAAGAGGGGGACCAGCAGGGATGATGTCGGAGGTTTATGGCAGAGGGAGGAGGAGAAGAGGGGGACCAGCAGGGATGATGTCGGAGGTTTATGGCAGAGGGAGGAGAAGAAGAGGGGGACCAGCAGGGATGATGTTGGAGGTTTATGGCAGAGGGAGGAGGAGAAGAGGGGGACCAGCAGGGATGATGTCGGAGGTTTATGGCAGAGGGAGGAGGAGAAGAGGGGGACCAGCAGGGATGATGTTGGAGGTTTATGGCAGAGGGAGGAGAAGAAGAGGGGGACGAGCAGGGATGATGTTGGAGGTTTATGGCAAAGGGAGGAGGAGAAGAAGAGGGGGACGAGCAGGGATGATGTTGGAGGTTTATGGCAGAGGGAGGAGGAGAAGAAGAGGGGGGCCAGCAGGGATGATGTTGGAGGTTTATGGCAGAGGGAGAAGGAGAAGAGGGGGACCAGCAGGGATGATGTTGGAAATTTATGGCAGAGGGAGGAGAAGAAGAAGGGGACCAGCAGGGATGATGTCAGAGGTTTATGGCAGAGGGAGGAGAAGAAGAGGGGGACCAGCAGGGATGATGTCAGAGGTTTATGGCAGAGGGAGGAGGAGGAGGAGAAGAGGGGGACCAGCAGGGATGATGTCAGAGGTTTTCTACAGAGGGAGGAGGAGAAGAGGGGGACCAGCAGGGATGATGTCAGAGGTTTATGGTAGAGGGAGGAGGAGAAGAGGGGGACCAGCAGGGATGATGTCGGAGGTTTATGGCAGAGGGAGGAGGAGAAGAGGGGGACCAGCAGGGATGATGTCAGAGGTTTTTGGCAGAGGGAAGAGGGGAAAAAGAGGGGGACCAGCAGGGATGATGTCGGAGGTTTATGGTAGAGGGAGGAGGAGAAGAGGGGGACCAGCAGGGATGATGTCGGAGGTTTATGGCAGAGGGAGGAGGAGAAGAGGGGGACCAGCAGGGATGATGTTGGAGATTTATGGCAGAGGGATGAGGAGAAGAGGGGGACCAGCAGGGATGATGTTGGAGGTTTATGGCAAAGGGAGGAGGAGAAGAAGAGGAGGACCAGCAGGGATGATGTTGGAGGTTTATGGTAGAGGGAGGAGAAGAAGAAGAGGAGGACCAGCAAGGATGATGTTGGAGGTTTATGGTAGAGGGAGGAGAAGAAGAGGGGGACCAGCAGGGATGATGTTGGAGGTTTATGGCAAAGGGAGGAGGAGAAGAAGAGGGGGACCAGCAGGGATGATGTCGGAGGTTTATGGCAGAGGGAGGAGAAGAAGAAGAGGGGGACCAGCAGTGATGATGTTGGAGGTTTATGGCAAAGGGAGGAGGAGAAGAAGAGGGGGACCAGCAGGGATGATGTTGGAGGTTTATGGCAGAGGGAGGAGGAGAAGAAGAGGGGGACCAGCAGGGATGATGTTGGAGGTTTATGGCAGAGGAAGGAGGAGAAGAAGAGGGGGACCAGCAGGGATGATGTTGGAAATTTATGGCAGAGGGAGGAGGAGAAGAGGGGGACCAGCAGGGATGATGTTGGAGGTTTATGGCAGAGGGAGGAGAAGAAGAGGGGGGACCAGCAGGGATGATGTCAGAGGTTTATGGCAGAGGGAGGAGGAGGAGAAGAGGGGGACCAGCAGGGATGATGTCAGAGGTTTATTACAGAGGGAGGAGGAGAAGAGGGGGACCAGCAGGGATGATGTCAGAGGTTTATTACAGAGGGAGGAGAAGAAGAGGGGGACCAGCAGGGATGATGTCAGAGGTTTATTACAGAGGGAGGAGGAGAAGAGGGGGACCAGCAGGGATGATGTCAGAGGTTTATGGTAGAGGGAGGAGGAGAAGAGGGGGACCAGCAGGGATGATGTCGGAGGTTTATGGTAGAGGGAGGAGGAGAAGAGGGGGACCAGCAGGGATGATGTCGGAGGTTTATGGCAGAGGGAGGAGGAGAAGAGGGGGACCAGCAGGGATGATGTTGGAGATTTATGGCAGAGGGAGGAGGAGAAGAGGGGGACCAGCAGGGATGATGTTGGAGATTTATGGCAGAGGGATGAGGAGAAGAGGGGGACCAGCAGGGATGATGTTGGAGGTTTATGGTAGAGGGAGGAGAAGAAGAGGGGGACCAGCAGGGATGATGTTGGAGGTTTATGGCAAAGGGAGGAGGAGAAGAAGAGGGGGACCAGCAGGGATGATGTCGGAGGTTTATGGCAGAGGGAGGAGGAGAAGAAGAGGGGGACCAGCAGTGATGATGTTGGAGGTTTATGGCAAAGGGAGGAGGAGAAGAAGAGGGGGACCAGCAGGGATGATGTTGGAGGTTTATGGCAGAGGGAGGAGGAGAAGAAGAGGGGGACCAGCAGGGATGATGTTGGAGGTTTATGGCAGAGGAAGGAGGAGAAGAAGAGGGGGACCAGCAGGGATGATGTTGGAGGTTTATGGCAGAGGGAGAAGGAGAAGAGGGGGACCAGCAGGGATGATGTTGGAAATTTATGGCAGAGGGAGGAGGAGAAGAGGGGGACCAGCAGGGATGATGTTGGAGGTTTATGGCAGAGGGAGGAGAAGAAGAGGGGGGACCAGCAGGGATGATGTCAGAGGTTTATGGCAGAGGGAGGAGGAGGAGAAGAGGGGGACCAGCAGGGATGATGTCAGAGGTTTATTACAGAGGGAGGAGGAGAAGAGGGGGACCAGCAGGGATGATGTCAGAGGTTTATTACAGAGGGAGGAGAAGAAGAGGGGGACCAGCAGGGATGATGTCAGAGGTTTATTACAGAGGGAGGAGGAGAAGAGGGGGACCAGCAGGGATGATGTCAGAGGTTTATGGTAGAGGGAGGAGGAGAAGAGGGGGACCAGCAGGGATGATGTCGGAGGTTTATGGTAGAGGGAGGAGGAGAAGAGGGGGACCAGCAGGGATGATGTCGGAGGTTTATGGCAGAGGGAGGAGGAGAAGAGGGGGACCAGCAGGGATGATGTTGGAGATTTATGGCAGAGGGAGGAGGAGAAGAGGGGGACCAGCAGGGATGATGTTGGAGATTTATGGCAGAGGGATGAGGAGAAGAGGGGGACCAGCAGGGATGATGTTGGAGGTTTATGGCAGAGGGAGGAGAAGAAGAAGAGAGGGACCAGCAGGGATGATGTCGGAGGTTTATGGCAGAGGGAGGAGAAGGACATGAGGGGGACCAGCAGGGATGATGTCGGAGGTTTATGGCAGAGGGAGGAGGAGAAGAGGGGGACCAGCAGGGATGATGTTGGAGGTTTATGGCAAAGGGAGGAGGAGAAGAAGAGGGGGACCAGCAGGGATGATGTTGGAGGTTTATGGCAAAGGGAGGAGGAGAAGAAGAGGGGGACCAGCAGGGATGATGTTGGAGGTTTATGGCAGAGGGAGGAGGAGAAGAGGGGGACCAGCAGGGATGATGTTAGAGGTTTATGGCAAAGGGAGGAGGAGAAGAAGAGGGGGACCAGCAGGGATGATGTCGGAGGTTTATGGCAGAGGGAGGAGGAGGAGAAGAAGAGGGGGACCAGCAGGGATGATGTTGGAGGTTTATGGCAGAGGGAGGAGGAGAAGAAGAGGGGGACCAGCAGGGATGATGTTGGAGGTTTATGGCAGAGGGAGGAGGAGAAGAGGGGGACCAGCAGGGATGATGTTAGAGGTTTATGGCAAAGGGAGGAGGAGAAGAAGAGGGGGACCAGCAGGGATGATGTTGGAGATTTATGGCAGAGGGAGGAGGAGAAGAGGGGATCCAGCAGGGATGATGTTGGAGGTTTATGGCAAAGGGAGGAGGAGAAGAAGAGGGGGACCAGCAGGGATGATGTCGGAGGTTTATGGCAGAGGGAGGAGGAGGAGAAGAGGGGGACCAGCAGGGATGATGTCAGAGGTTTATGGTAGAGGGAGGAGGAGAAGAGGGGGACCAGCAGGGATGATGTCGGAGGTTTATGGCAGAGGGAGGAGGAGAAGAGGGGGACCAGCAGGGATGATGTCAGAGGTTTTTGGCAGAGGGAAGAGGGGGACCAGCAGGGATGATGTCGGAGGTTTATGGTAGAGGGAGGAGGAGAAGAGGGGGACCAGCAGGGATGATGTCGGAGGTTTATGGCAGAGGGAGGAGGAGAAGAGGGGGACCAGCAGGGATGATGTCAGAGGTTTATGGCAGAGGGAGGAGGAGAAGAGGGGGACCAGCAGGGATGATGTTGGAGATTTATGGTAGAGGGAGGAGGAGAAGAGGGGGACCAGCAGGGATGATGTCGGAGGTTTATGGCAGAGGGAGGAGGAGAAGAGGGGGACCAGCAGGGATGATGTTGGAGATTTATGGCAGAGGGATGAGGAGAAGAGGGGGACCAGCAGGGATGATGTTGGAGATTTATGGCAGAGGGATGAGGAGAAGAGGGGGACCAGCAGGGATGATGTCAGAGGTTTATGGCAGAGGGAGGAGGAGAAGAGGGGGACCAGCAGGGATGATGTCGGAGGTTTATGGCAGAGGGAGGAGGAGAAGAGGGGGACCAGCAGGGATGATGTCGGAGGTTTATGGCAGAGGGAGGAGGAGAAGAGGGGGACCAGCAGGGATGATGTTGGAGGTTTATGGCAGAGGGAGGAGAAGAAGAAGAGAGGGACCAGCAGGGATGATGTCGGAGGTTTATGGCAGAGGGAGGAGGAGGAGAAGAGGGGGACCAACAGGGATAATGTTGGAGGTTTATGGCAGAGGGAGGAGGAGAAGAGGGGGACCAGCAGGGATGATGTTGGAGGTTTATGGCAAAGGGAGGAGGAGAAGAAGAGGGGGACCAGCAGGGATGATGTTGGAGGTTTATGGTAGAGGGAGGAGAAGAAGAGGGGGACCAGCAGGGATGATGTTGGAGGTTTATGGCAGAGGTTGGAGAAGAAGAGGGGGACCAGTAGGGATGATGTTGGAGGTTTATGGCAAAGGGAGGAGGAGAAGAAGAAGGGGGCCAGCAGGGATGATGTTGGAGGTTTATGGCAGAGGGAGGAGGAGAAGAAGAGGGGGACCAGCAGGGATGATGTTGGAGGTTTATGGCAAAGGGAGGAGGAGAAGAAGAGGGGGACCAGCAGGGATGATGTTGGAGGTTTATGGCAGAGGGAGGAGAAGCAGAGGGGGACCAGCAGGGATGATGTTGGAGATTTATGGTAGAGGGAGGAGGAGAAGAGGGGGACCAGCAGGGATGATGTTGGAGGTTTATGGCAGAGGGAGGAGGAGAAGAAGAGGGGGACCAGCAGGGATGATGTTGGAGATTTATGGTAGAGGGAGGAGGAGAAGAGGGGGACCAGCAGGGATGATGTTGGAGGTTTATGGCAGAGGGAGGAGGAGAAGAAGAGGGGGACCAGCAGGGATGATGTTGGAGGTTTATGGCAGAGGGAGGAGGAGAAGAGGGGGACCAGCAGGGATGATGTTGGAGGTTTATGGCAGAGGGAGGAGAAGAAGAGGGGGACCAGCAGGGATGATGTTGGAGGTTTATGGCAGAGGGAGGAGGAGAAGAGGGGGACCAGCAGGGATGATGTTGGAGGTTTATGGCAGAGGGAGGAGGAGAAGAGGGGGACCAGCAGGGATGATGTCGGAGGTTTATGGCAGAGGGAGGAGGAGAAGAGGGGGACCAGCAGGGATGATGTTGGAGGTTTATGGCAGAGGGAGGAGAAGAAGAGGGGGACGAGCAGGGATGATGTTGGAGGTTTATGGCAAATGGAGGAGGAGAAGAAGAGGGGGACGAGCAGGGATGATGTTGGAGGTTTATGGCAGAGGGAGGAGGAGAAGAAGAGGGGGGCCAGCAGGGATGATGTTGGAGGTTTATGGCAGAGGGAGAAGGAGAAGAGGGGGACCAGCAGGGATGATGTTGGAAATTTATGGCAGAGGGAGGAGAAGAAGAAGGGGACCAGCAGGGATGATGTCAGAGGTTTATGGCAGAGGGAGGAGAAGAAGAGGGGGACCAGCAGGGATGATGTCAGAGGTTTATGGCAGAGGGAGGAGGAGGAGAAGAGGGGGACCAGCAGGGATGATGTCAGAGGTTTATTACAGAGGGAGGAGGAGAAGAGGGGGACCAGCAGGGATGATGTCAGAGGTTTATTACAGAGGGAGGAGAAGAAGAGGGGGACCAGCAGGGATGATGTCAGAGGTTTTCTACAGAGGGAGGAGGAGAAGAGGGGGACCAGCAGGGATGATGTCAGAGGTTTATGGTAGAGGGAGGAGGAGAAGAGGGGGACCAGCAGGGATGATGTCGGAGGTTTATGGCAGAGGGAGGAGGAGAAGAGGGGGACCAGCAGGGATGATGTTGGAGATTTATGGTAGAGGGAGGAGAAGAAGAGGGGGACCAGCAGGGATGATGTCAGAGGTTTATGGTAGAGGGAGGAGGAGAAGAGGGGGACCAGCAGGGATGATGTCAGAGGTTTTTGGCAGAGGGAAGAGGGGAAAAAGAGGGGGACCAGCAGGGATGATGTCGGAGGTTTATGGTAGAGGGAGGAGGAGAAGAGGGGGACCAGCAGGGATGATGTCGGAGGTTTATGGCAGAGGGAGGAGGAGAAGAGGGGGACCAGCAGGGATGATGTTGGAGATTTATGGCAGAGGGATGAGGAGAAGAGGGGGACCAGCAGGGATGATGTTGGAGGTTTATGGCAAAGGGAGGAGGAGAAGAAGAGGAGGACCAGCAGGGATGATGTTGGAGGTTTATGGTAGAGGGAGGAGAAGAAGAAGAGGAGGACCAGCAGGGATGATGTTGGAGGTTTATGGTAGAGGGAGGAGAAGAAGAGGGGGACCAGCAGGGATGATGTTGGAGGTTTATGGCAAAGGGAGGAGGAGAAGAAGAGGGGGACCAGCAGGGATGATGTCGGAGGTTTATGGCAGAGGGAGGAGGAGAAGAAGAGGGGGACCAGCAGTGATGATGTTGGAGGTTTATGGCAAAGGGAGGAGGAGAAGAAGAGGGGGACCAGCAGGGATGATGTTGGAGGTTCATGGCAGAGGGAGGAGGAGAAGAGGGGGACCAGCAGGGATGATGTTGGAGGTTTATGGCAAAGGGAGGAGGAGAAGAAGAGGGGGACCAGCAGGGATGATGTCGGAGGTTTATGGCAGAGGGAGGAGGAGAAGAGGGGGACCAGCAGGGATGATGTTAGAGGTTTATGGCAAAGGGAGGAGGAGAATAAGAGGGGGACCAGCAGGGATGATGTTGGAGGTTTATGGCAGAGGGAGGAGGAGAAGAGGGGGACCAGCAGGGATGATGTTGGAGGTTTATGGCAAAGGGAGGAGGAGAAGAAGAGGGGGACCAGCAGGGATGATGTTGGAGGTTTATGGCAGAGGGAGGAGGAGAAGAAGAGGGGGACCAGCAGGGATGATGTTGGAGGTTTATGGCAGAGGGAGGAGGAGAAGAAGAGGGGGACCAGCAGGGATGATGTTGGAGGTTTATGGCAGAGGGAGGAGGAGAAGAGGGGGACCAGCAGGGATGATGTTGGAGGTTTATGGCAAAGGGAGGAGGAGAAGAAGAGGGGGATCAGCAGGGATGATGTTGGAGGTTTATGGTAGAGGGAGGAGAAGAAGAAGAGGGGGACCAGCAGGGATGATGTTGGAGATTTATGGCAGAGGGAGGAGGAGAAGAAGAGGGGGACCAGCAGGGATGATGTCGGAGGTTTATGGCAGAGGGAGGAGGAGAAGAGGGGGACCAGCAGGGATGAGGTCAAAGGTATATGGTAGAGGGAGGAGCAGAGGAGGGGGCAGACAGAGGGGGATCATCTGGTAAGCTATATATGGTGGAGGTGGTACCATTTCATCCTTCTTCAGGTCCTGTTTCTTCAGGAAACCAATGACTTCCAGCATATCCTTCTCCATCTGGTACTGGTTCTTACTCAGCTCTTCATTATTGTGTGCCAAGGTTCGGGCGGCGTCACGGTACTGTGTTCGAGACAGTTCCGCCATCTTAAGTCTGGCCTCCCAGATGGCTGCATTGGCCTTTGCCTTTTCTGCTTCTGACTCTTTATCTGCTCTGGGCTCATGTTTGCCCACCTTCTTCTTCCTGTAGGTAGAATGAAATTATAATGAGGTCCATACGGGAAAGAAGGCTCCAGTGATGGGAAGAACCATACTTTTCTTTATGTGAGGTTCCAAAATCAGGGCTCCTGCCAGGGACATCACATGATGTGGACTGGACTCCCGCCAGTGATCACATATACAGCACAACTGGGGCTCCCTCAAGTGGTGTCATATACAATCGGGGCTTCCGCAAGTGATGTCATATACAATCGGGGCTTCTTCAAGTGATGTCATATACAATTGGGGCTCCCTCAAGTGATGTCATATACAATTGGGGCTCCCTCAAGTGATGTCATATACAATTGGGGCTCCCTCAAGTGGTGTCATATACAATTGGAGCTCCCTCAAGTGGTGTCATATACAATTGGAGCTCCCTCAAGTGATGTCATATACAATTGGGTCTAATTTTAATAATGTCACACACATTGGGCTTCCATCAGTGATACCACATGTGATGGGGGCTCCTACCAATGACATTACACACGATGGTGGTTCCCACCAGTGATGTCACACACGACAGGGGATCCCACCAACGATGTTACACTCAATGTGGGCTCCCGCTAGTGATGTCACAAGCAATGGGGGCTCGCACCAGTGATGTCACACATGATGGGCTCCCACCAGTGACGTCATATACAATGGGGTCTAATTTCAATGATTTCACACACATTGGGCTCCCGTCAGTGATGTCACATGTGATGGGGGCTCCCACCATTGACTTCACACATGATGGGGGATCCCGCTAGTGATGTCACAAAAAATGGGGGCTCCCTCCAGTGATGTCACACAATGGGGGCTCCCACCAGTGATACGACATGCGATGGGGGCTTCCACCAGTGACTTCACATGATGGAGGGTCCCACCAGTGATACCACATGCGGTGGGGGCTCCCGCCAATGAGGTCACACATAATAAGGGATCCCACCAATGATGTTACACATGATGGAGGCTCTGGCCAGTGATGTCACATGTGATGAGGGATTCGGCCAGTGACGTCAAACGCGATGGGGGCTCCCACCAGTGACGTCGCATGCGATGGGGACTCCCACCAGTGACGTCGCAGGCAATGGCGGCTCCCACCAGTGACGTCGCAGGCAATGGCGGCTCCCACCAGTGACGTCGCAGGCAATGGCGGCTCCCACCAGTGACGTCGCAGGCAATGGCGGCTCCCACCAGTGACGTCGCAGGCAATGGCGGCTCCCACCAGTGACGTCGCAGGCAATGGCGGCTCCCACCAGTGACGTCGCAGGCACTGGGGGCTCCCACCAGTGACGTCGCAGGCACTGGGGGCTCCCACCAGTGACGTCGCAGGCACTGGGGGCTCCCACCAGTGACGTCGCAGGCACTGGGGGCTCCCACCAGTGACGTCGCAGGCACTGGGGGCTCCCACCAGTGACGTCGCAGGCACTGGGGGCTCCCACCAGTGACGTCGCAGGCACTGGGGGCTCCCACCAGTGACGTCGCAGGCACTGGGGGCTCCCACCAGTGACGTCGCAGGCAATGGGGGCTCCCACCAGTGACGTCGCAGGCAATGGGGGCTCCCACCAGTGACGTCGCAGGCAATGGGGGCTCCCACCAGTGACGTCGCAGGCAATGGGGGCTCCCACCAGGGACGTCGCAGGCAATGGGGGCTCCCACCAGGGACGTCGCAGGCAATGGGGGCTCCCACCAGGGACGTCGCAGGCAATGGGGGCTCCCACCAGTGACGTCGCAGGCAATGGGGGCTCCCACCAGTGACGTCGCAGGCAATGGGGGCTCCCACCAGTGACGTCGCAGGCAATGGGGGCTCCCACCAGTGACGTCGCAGGCAATGGGGGCTCCCACCAGTGACGTCGCAGGCAATGGGGGCTCCCACCAGTGCGCAATGGGGGCTCCCACCAGTGACGTTGCACGCAATGGGGGCTCCCACCAGTGACGTCGCAGGTAATGGGGGCTCCCACCAGTGACGTCGCAGGTAATGGGGGCTCCCACCAGTGACGTCGCAGGTAATGGGGGCTCCCACCAGTGACGTCGCAGGTAATGGGGGCTCCCACCAGTGACGTCGCAGGTAATGGGGGCTCCCACCAGTGACGTCGCAGGTAATGGGGGCTCCCACCAGTGACGTCGCAGGTAATGGGGGCTCCCACCAGTGACGTCGCAGGCAATGGGGGCTCCCACCAGTGACGTCGCAGGCAATGGGGGCTCCCACCAGTGACGTCGCAGGCAATGGGGGCTCCCACCAGTGACGTCGCAGGCAATGGGGGCTCCCACCAGTGACGTCGCAAGCAATGGGGGCTCCCGGCAGTGACGTTACACGCAATGGGGGCTCCCGCCAGTGACGTCGCAAGCAATGGGGGCTCCCGCCAGTGACGTCGCAAGCAATGAGGGCTCCCACCAGTGACGTTACACGCAATGGGGGCTTCCACCAGTGATGTCACACAGGATTGGGGCTCCTTCCAGTGACCTCATATGGCGGGCTCTCAATGTATAGAGAACCTGACTGCATACTCCACACTCTCCGTCTCCAGACCCGCTGGACTCACCTCTTGCTCTTACTCCGCTTCGCTCCCTTTCCCACCATCTCTGCTCTGTTACTGCGTCTCCATGGCGACCGCTCCGAGTCTTCTCCCGCCCCCTGCGAGTCACATGACCGGAAGTGTTGCAGAAAGCCGGTTCCCGTTATAAATGAGGTGAGCAATGCTGGGAGTCGGAGACACGGACCTCTGTATGATGGAGGGGGACTGGCCCCTGTATAATAATAATAATGATGGGATGGGGGGGGGAAACTGACCGACCGACCTCTGTATAATGATGGGGGAGGGACACTTACCTCTGTATAATGATGGAGGGGGACACTGACCCCTGTATAATGATGGAGGAGGGGGGGACACTGACCCCTGTATAATGATGGAGGAGGGGGGGACACTGACCCTGTATAATGATGGAGGAGGGGGGGACACTGACCCTGTATAATGATGGAGGAGGGGAGGGACGCTGACCCCTGTATAATGATGGAGGAGGGGAGGGACGCTGACCCCTGTATAATGATGGAGGAGGGGAGGGACACTGACCCTGTATAATGATGGAGGAGGGGAGGGACGCTGACCCCTGTATAATGATGGAGGAGGGGAGGGACGCTGACCCCTGTATAATGATGGAGGAGGGGGGCACTGACCCCTGTATAATGATGGAGGAGGGGGGCACTGACCCCTGTATATTGATGGCGGAGGGGGGCACTGACCCCTGTATAATGATGGAGGAGGGGGGCACTGACCCCTGTATAATGATGGAGGAGGGGGGGCACTGACCCCTGTATAATGATGGAGGAGGGGGGGCACTGACCCCTGTATAATGATGGAGGAGGGGGGGCACTGACCCCTGTATAATGATGGAGGAGGGGGGGCACTGACCCCTGTATAATGATGGAGGAGGGGGGGCACTGACCCCTGTATAATGATGGAGGAGGGGGGGAACTGACCCCTGTATAATGATGGAGGAGGGGGGGGCACTGACCCCTGTATGATGGAGGAGGGGAAGGGACACTGATCCCTGTATGATGGTGGAGGGGGAGGGAAACTGACCCCTGTATGATGGTGGAGGGGGAGGGAAACTGACCCCTGTATGATGGTGGAGGGGGAGGGAAACTGACCCCTGTATAATGATGGAGGAGGGGGGGATACTGACCTCTGCGTAATGATGGAGGAGGGGGGGGGCACTGACCCCTGTATGATGATGATGATGGAGGGGGGGGCACTGACCCCTGTATAATGATGGAGGGGGGACACTGACCCCTGTATGATGGAGGGGGGGGCACTGACCCCTGTATAATGATGGAGGAGGGGGGACACTGACCACTGTATAATGATGATGGAGGAGGGGAGGGACACTGACCCCTGTATAATGATGATTGAGGTACGGGAGGGACACTGACCCCTGTATAATGATGGAGGAGGGGGGACTGACCCCTGTATAATGATGGAGGAGGGGGAGGGACACTGACCCCTGTATGATGGTGATGGAGGAGGGGGGACACTGACCCATGTATGATGGAAGAGGGGGAGAGACACTGATCCCTGTATGATGAAGGGGGGGGCACTGATCCCTGTATGATGAAGGGGGGGGCACTGACCACTGTATTATGGAGGAGGGGGAGGGACACTGACCCCTGTATGATGGAGGAGGGGGAGGGACACTGACCCCTGTATGATGGAGGAGGGGGAGATACTGACCCCTGTATGATGGAGGAAGGGGGGACACTGACCCCTGTATGTTGGGGAGGGGTAATATTGGGGGCACTGACCCCTGTATGATTGTGGAGGGGGGACACTGACCCCTGTATATGGGTGGAGGGGGCGGTATTGGGGGAACTGACCTCTGTATGATAGTGGGAAGGGTACTATTGGGGGCACTGATCCTGTATGATGGTAAATTGGTAATTTTGGGGGCCCCCGTATGATGGGGAGGTGACACTGACCCCTGTGTGATGGGAAGAGTTACCCTGGAGGAGTGTCTGTTATGTGGGGTGGAGGTGGTGTTTGGTGTTGCAGAATAGTCATGATAGAGGAGTGTTGGTATGAGGGGGTGATTGTGTAGTTTGTGATGGAAGAATGTCTGATAAGAGGGGATAGAGGTGTTATGGTGGAAGAATATCGGGTTTGATGGGAAGGAGGATAAATCATGGTAGATGAAGATGTGGGATGGAGATGTAGTTGTGATGGATGGGTGTGAAGGGACGGAGGTGTAGTTTGGCTGTGTATGGAACAGTATCTGATACAATGGGATGGGGTATATATTTAATGGAAGGGTATCTGTTATGGGAGGATGGAGGTGAAGTTATGATGGAAGAGTGTCCGGTATGTGGGATGGACAGTAAAATGATGGAAGAGTGTCCGGTATGTGGAATGGACGGTATAATTATGATGGAACGAGTGTCCGGTATGTGGAATGGACGGTATACATATGATGGAACGAGTGTCCGGTATGTGGAATGGACGGTATACATATGATGGAACGAGTGTCCGGTATGTGGAATGGACGGTATACATATGATGGAACGAGTGTCCGGTATGTGGGACGGAGGTGTCGTTATGATCTATTGGTGTGCCATGTGAAGGGATAGAGCTGCACTGAGGATGGCTGGGTATCCAGTGCTAGTGTGGGGGTAGAATCAGAGGGTGGGAATGAGTATGAGGATATAATAGTGTAGTGATGGTGGCATGGTATCAGTATGAGGAGATTTAGGTGGAATTGAAAATGGACTGGTGCCCAGTATCGGGGGGTGAAGGTGCAGTGATGATAGTAGGATGAAAAATTTAGGGTAGATCACTCATATGCCCAAGCCGTATGAATCATTTAGAGAAGAAAACGTTTTTCCTCCACTCGGTCGGACTTTAGAGGCAGATTGGAACAGCAGTATACACTTAATAAAATAATTTTTCAATGAAACATACAAAGTATAAAATGATAAAAAAGGTGTGTGTCCAATAGCAGCCAAAGAGTAGTCAGATAGAGAGGACATTACAGTATGACATTAAAGAATGCGTGAGCCCCTGTGCGTCTACACGTTTCGCTTGGTCGCTTCTTCGGGACACACTTTGGGGGGGTATAGAAAAGGTCTCACAAAATAGAAGAACATGTCATTTAACAAAGTCTCTAAAGTCCGACCGAATGAGGAAAACCTTTTTCTTCAATAGGGTAGGGGGATATAGTGGTGCAGTGATGATGGCAGGGTATCCAATAGGAGGATATACTATAGTTGTGCAGTGGGACAGGGTATTCAGTAGGAGGATATAGTGGTGCGGTGATGGTGGCAGGGTATCCGGTAGGAGGATATAGTGGTGCAGTGGGACAGGGTATCCGGTAGGAGGATATAGTAGTGCACTGGGACAGGCTATCCGGTAGGAGGCTATAGTGGTGCAGTGATGGCGGCGGGGTATCCGGTAGGGGGCTATAGTGGTGCAGTGGGGCAGGGTATCCGGTAGGAGGATATAGTGGTGCGGTAATGGCGGCAGGGTATACAGTAGGAGGATATAGTAGTGCAGTGGGACAGGGTATCCGGTAGGAGGATATAGTGGTGCGGTAATGGCGGCAGGGTATCCGGTAGGGGGCTATAGTGGTGCAGTGGGACAGGGTATCCGGTAGGAGGATATAGTGGTGCGGTAATGGCGGCAGGGTATCCGGTAGTAGGATATAGTAGTGCAGTGGGACAGGGTATCCGGTAGGAGGATATAGTGGTGCGGTGATGGCATCAGGGTATCCGGTAGGAGGATATAGTGGTGCAGTGGGACAGGGTATCCGGTAGTAGGATATAGTGGTGCGGTGATGGCGGCAGGGTATCCGGTAGGAGGATATAGTAGTGCAGTGGGACAGGGTATCTGGTAGGAGGATGTAGTGGTTCAGTGATGGCGACAGGGCATCCGGTAGGAGGATATAGTGGTGCAGTTGGGACAGGGTATCCGGGAGGAGGATATAGTGGTGCGGTAATGGCCGCAGGGTATCCGGTAGGAGGTAATAGTAGTGCAGTGGGACAGGGTATCCAGTAGGAGGATATAGAGGTGCAGTGATGGTGACAGGGTTTTCGGTAGGAGGATATAGTGGTGCGGTGATGGCGGCAGGGTATCCGGTAGGAGGATATAGTAGTGCAGTGGGACAAGGTATCTGGTAGGAGGATGTAGTAGTGCAGTGATGGTGACAGGGTATCCGGTAGGAGGATATAGTAGTGCAGTGGGACAAGGTATTTGGTAGGAGGATGTAGTGGTGCAGTGATGGTGACAGGGTATCCGGTAGGAGGATATAGTAGTGCAGTGGGACAAGGTATCTGGTAGGAGGATGTAGTAGTGCAGTGATGGTGACAGGGTATC
The DNA here is from genome assembly GCA_029206835.1 of Rana muscosa. Lineage (NCBI taxonomy): Eukaryota > Metazoa > Chordata > Amphibia > Anura > Ranidae > Rana > Rana muscosa. The sequence goes on from CM055126.1 coordinate 217,249,628, forward strand.
CGGTAGGAGGATATAGTAGTGCAGTGGGACAAGGTATTTGGTAGGAGGATGTAGTGGTGCAGTAATGGTGACAGGGTATCTGGTAGGAGGATATAGTGGTGCAGTGATGGTGACAGGGTATCCGGTAGGAGGATATAGTAGTGCAGTGGGACAAGGTATCTGGTAGGAGGATGTAGTGGTGCAGTAATGGTGACAGGGTATCTGGTAGGAGGATATAGGGAGTATGCAGTATGAGGTGTGCGAATGGTGTGTCCAGTATGTTAGGATGGCAGGGTATTCAGTATGAGGGCACGGGATGGAGTTTATTGGGGGCAATCCAGTGTGGTAGGATAGAGCTGGAGTCATAATAGAGTGTATGCAGTAAGAAGGGAAGGACATATAGTGATGATGGAAGGATATCAAGTTTGGATGTCCTGTATGAACATTTTACTCAAATGTATCCTACACATTTTCAGACCATTGGGCTACCACTGAATCCACAGGAACCATGCAGTCCCCGATATTCTTTAGCCTACCTAGAAGGATATCATGTTGGCAGAAATAATCTCAACCCACTGCACCTGAGATAATAAGTTGGGGTATAGAGGGGTTCAATGTTCCTTTATACTAAGGTATTGTTCCATCTGATTTCAGGTGTGGTCTAGAGATGGAAGCTGCCGTTCCTTTGAGAGAAGGATATCTGGGTGCGGGATGCAGAGTATCCTGATGGTTCTTCTGTACTATATAAATGGTGAGTTATAATCTGCTTCCACCTTATGAAACATACGGAGTTCATCATCTTTTTCTTGGGGTTTTTTTATTTTTCCAGTAGTCTCTATCTTGGGATTTGATGTGATGTCAACATATGAAGGGGGGGGCCCTTCCTATTCTTGGATTTATTGTTGGCAATGTCACCATGGAAGTGATAGCTTCATAGCTTCAAACATGCTTGGGATAAACATAGATCTATAGTCAGGCAACAAAGTTAATAAAAAAAAAAAAACTTCTCTCTGCCAATCCCTCCACTAGCTTCCGCTCATCCAACAAATTAAATTCAAAATACTAACAACAACTTACAAAGCCGTCCACAACTCGGCCCCCAGCTACATCACTAACCTGGTTTCAAAATACCAACCAAATCGTTCTCTTCGTTCCTCCTAAGACCTCTGCTTTCTAGCTCTCTTGTCACCTCATCCCATGCTCTCCTCCAGGACTTCCTTAGAGCCTCTCCCATCCTCTGGAACTCCTTACCCCAATCTGTCAGACTATTCCCTACTCTGTCCTCTTTCAGGCGATCCCTGAAAACTCATCTCTTCAGGGAAGCCTATCTGGCCCCCCACCTAACTGTACATTTTATTTTCTCCATCAGCCCATCCCCCACAGTTATTACCTCTTGTATCTTTTGACCCTCCCTCGTAGATTGTAAGCTCTAACAAGCAGGGCCCTCTGATTCCTCCTGTATTGATCTGTATTGTAACTGTACTGTCTGCCCTCATGTTGTAAAGCGCTGCGCAAACTGTTGACGCTATATAAATCCTGTATAATAATAGTAATTAACCACTTAAGGACCGCCACACGCACTTATACGTTGACAGAATGGCACGGACAGGCAGATGGGCGTACAGGTACGTCCCCTTTAATTTGCTGACATGTGGTCGCAAGCTCTGTGACCGTGCCCCGCGAACTCGATGTCCGCCGGTGTCCCGCGATCGTGTCACGGAGCTGAAGAACGGAGAGATGTCAGTGTAAACACAACATCTCACCGTTCTTCCTAGTGACATGTCACTGCTCTCATCGGGAGCAGTGATCAGTGACGTGTCACTCGTAGCCACGCCCCCTAACAGTTAGAATCACTCCCTAGGACACACTTAACTCCTTCCTAGCCCCCTAGTGTTTAACCCCTTCACTGCCAGTGTCATTTTTACAGTAATCAGTGCATTTTTATAGCACTGATCGCTGTAAAAATGACAATGGTCCCAAAAATGTGTCAAAAGTGTCCGATGTGTCCGCCATAATGTCGCAGTCACGATAAAAATCGCTGATCGCCGCCATTACTAGTAAAAAAAAATAAAACATTTATAAAAATGCCATAAAACTATCCCCTATTTTGTAGACGCTATAACTTTTGCGCAAACCAATCAATAAACGCTTATTGCGTTTTTTTTTTTGTTTTTTTTTACCAAAAATATGTAGAAGAATACGTATCGGCCTAAACTGAGGAAAAAAATTGTATTTTTTGGGGATATTTATTATAGCAAGAAGTAAAAAATATTGCATTTTTTTCAAAATTGTCGCTCTATTTTTGTTTATAGCGCAAAAAATAAAAACCGCAGAGGTGATCAAATACCACCAAAAGAAAGCTCTATTTGTGGGAAAAAAAGGACGTCAGTTTTGTTTGGGAGCCACGTGGCACGACCGCGCAATTGTCAGTTAAAGCGACGCAGTGCCGAATCGCAAAAAGTGGCCTGGTCTTTGGCCAGCCAAATGGTCTGGGGCTAAAGTGGTTAAATGAATGAGCTCACAAATTCCACAGTTATGCTAACCCCTTTCCGCTATGTAAATAGTGGGGAAGGTGCAGGTCACATAGTGAGGAGGAGGCAAAGGTCAGTGCTGCTCGGCTGTCCCCTGGATGTGCTCCTGTGTTTGATGATAATATGTGAGCTATTACTTGGCTTATATTTATTATCTGTTAACCAGGACAGAACTATCTCCACTGTTCAGGGGAACAATAAGGCCCCTTTCACACTGAGGCGTTTTTACCGCGTATTCGCGGTAAAAACCGCGCTGTAAAAACGCCTGAAATAATCCTGCCCGATCATTCTCAATGTGAAAGCCCTGAGGGCTTTCACACTGAGGCGTTGTGTTGGCTGTGCGTTGGAAAAAATCCTGCAAACAGGTTTTTTGGAGCATCTTTAGGGCGCTAAAAATAGCGCTGTAAAAACGCCTATCTCCATTGAAATGAATGAGTAACGCGGTAAAAACGTGGTAAAACGCATAGGCGTCAGCGCTACTTTTACTGCAAACGTTGTAAAATCGTGGAAAAAAAAATCTCGTAATTTTTTTGCGTTTTTTTCAACGCCTCAGTGTGAAAGGGGCCTTATAGCCTGTACGTGCGACGCTGTACCCAAATAAAATTTACGTTTTTTTTTTTTTTCTCACAGAGTTTTTTTGTTTTGGTGGTATTTGCTCACCTCTGTGGTTTTTTTTGTTTTTTTTTTGCGCTATAAACAACAAAATACTTTAGGCCCCTTTCACACTGAGGCGCTTCTAAACTGCCAGTAAAAACACTGAGCGCTTTTGAAGAGCTTTTCAGGCGCTTTTAAAGAGCTTTCCATTAATTTTAATAGAGAGGGAAGTTGTTTCACTGCCCCAGTGTGAAAGCATTCATTGATTCTAATGGAAATAGGTTTTCGTGAGCTTTTTAGGCGCTGTTTTTAGCGTGAAAGCGCCTCAGTGTGAAAGTGGTCTGAAAATTTTGAAGAAAAACAAAACAATATTTTTTTTATGTTCTGCTATAAAATGAATCCAATAATAAAAAAAAAAAAAAAATCTTCATTAATTTCGGCCAATATGTATTCTGCTACATATTTTTGTTAAATAAATAAAAAATAAGCGTATATTGATTGGTTTGCGCAAAAGTTATAGTGTCTACCAACTATGGGATACGTTTTTTATTTTTTTACTAGTAATGGCGGCGATCGGTGATTTGTAGCAGGACGGCAACATTGCGGCAGACAAAAATGACACGAAGTACCAGTTTTTGGGGACCGTGGCACCAATACAGTAATCAGTGCTAAAAAAATGCACTTTCACTGTACTAATGACACTGGCAGGGAAGGGGTTAACATCAGGGGCGATCAAAGGGTTAAGGGCCAGTTCACACCTGATGCAGTTCAGTGCAGTTTTTTTCTGCACTAAAAATGCATGCACAGGGTTTTCCATGTATTCCAATGGCTCTAGTTTACACCAGTGCAGTCGGTTCCAGTTTCCGGTGCAGAAACTGACCGGAAACTGACTGCATGGTGTGAACTAAAGCCATTGGAAAACACAGTGCATGCATTTTGTGCAGAAAAAAAGCGCACGGAACTGCATCTGGTGTGAACTGGCCCTAAATGTGTTCCCTGGGAGTGCTTGCTAAGTGTGGGGGATGCACTGACTGGAGGAAGACAGAGATCCATGCTCCTGCTTAGCAGAAACACAAGATCTCCATCTTCTCCCCTGTCAGAACGGCGATCTGCCTTGTTTACATAGGCAGATCGCCGTTCTGCCTCACTGGGGAAGGATCGCGGGTGACCAGCGGACATTTGGGTCCGTCAGACCCGCTGATTGGCTACCTCTCTGTCCAATCAGCGTGCGATTGGGTCTCCTGCAGCGCGCACGTGCCACCTAGAGGCTATTGAATGAAGCGACGTACAAGTACGTGATTTCGCGCAATAGAGCCACTTTGCCGCAGTATAAGTACGTTACGCGATTGGCAAGTGGTTAAAGAGTAACTACCAATAGGCTGCTGCACCTGCAGAGCTCTAACGAGGAAAGTGGCAGGGTCTGCATGTCTTTAGTCATGATTTTCCTTTGGGAGTATCTCACCAAAAATCAGATTTCTTTCTTAGTGCAGACTTCTGGTAAAATCAGTACCCCATATTCATTCATATGGGGGGGGGCTGGGATTTGGGGGCCCACTATTTCAAGGGGGTTTGCAGATTCCAATAATCCCCTCGCCTGCAGACCCCCACAACCACAGGGACTAGGTATGGTTCAGGAGGGGGCGCTTGCTTGTCCCCCCCTCTTTTCTGGCCTGCGGGGCTGCATGCTCAGATAAGGACCTGGTATGGATTGGGGGTGGGGGGAACGCCATGCCACGCTATATATTTTTTTGTTTTCCTGAGTTCCTGAGCTTATTGCCGGAATTGTTTTGTTTACATTTTAGCTCTTGGTGGGGAAGCCCGCTGACAGCTGATGAGTCATCGGTTGTTAAGGACATGGTGGCCGGCTTCCCAGCCCGCTCCTAACCAACCAGCTATTCTTCACACAGAATTCAAAACGGTCGATCATTTTTCGACCCGTTCGAATCGTTCTGAAAATTTGGAATTCGTTAGAAAGCGAATATACAAAACAACATTTTACGAATTTCAACGAAAAAACAAAACAAAAATAGAAAACAAACCTGTTATACTTACTGGCTCTGTGCAATAGTTTGCACAGAGCAGTCCCGATCCTCTTCTTTTTGGCTCCCCTGCCGGTGGTCCTGGCTCCTCCCCCCTTCTGAGTTCCCCCAATAGCAAGCCTCTTACTATGGGAGCACTTGAGCAGGCTCGCTCCTGAGCCTCGCTCCTGTGAATGGAAATTGTCCATTCACACACAAAGTGTGGCTTGGCCATGCCCCCCACTCTCTCCTCATTGGCTCACTGGCTGTGGTTGACAGCAACAGGAGCCAATGGCTCCTGCTACTTTGTGAGCCAATGAGGGGAGAGACCCGGGAGAGCTGCTGCTCTCCTGCACATCACTGGGTTGAGATGTTGCTCAGGTAAGTATAGGGGGAGCTGCACCCAGTCGTTTTTTTTTTTTTTACCTTAAAGCGGAGTTCCACCCAAAAATGGAACTTCCGCTTTTTGGAATCCTCCCCCGCTCTGGTGTCACATTTGGCACCTTTCAGGGGGGAGGAGGGAGCAGATACCCCTGTAATCCAGGTATTTGCTCCCACTTCCAGATATAGATCACCGCGGTGACCTATGCCACATCCGGCGCCTACTCCGTCCCCCCCCCCTTCCGCTGTCTTCTGGGAGACACACAGGTTCCATAAGACAGCAGAGACCTGTGGGATCGCGCAGCGTGAGTCGCGAATGCGCAGTAGTGAACCAGGAAGTGAAGCCGCAAGGCATCACTTCCTGATTCCCCTACCGAAGATGGCGACGGCAGCACCCGAGGGAGAGATCGGCTTTGGGTGCCGACATTGCGGGCGGCCTGGACAGGTAAGTGTCCATATATTAAAAGTCAGCAGCTGCAGTATTTGTAGCTGCTGACTTTACTTCTTTTTTTTTTTTTCGGCGGAACTCCGCTTTAATGTGTAGAATGCATTAAGGTAAAAAAAAACTTCTGTCAGTAGAACCACTTTAACTTTTTAACTTTTTTGACAATTTCAGCTACAGTAGCTCTTCTATTGGATCAGACTACAAGGGCCAGCCTTCACCCCCCCCCCCCCCTCCCCATGTACATCAATAAGCCTTGGCCACCCATAACCCTGTCACCGGTTCCCCGGTTTTCCGGCCTTGGATCACTTTGGTCGGTCCTGACCACTGCAGACCAGGAACATCCCACGAGAGCTGCAGGTTTGAAGTTGCGAGGACCCAGTCATCTACCCATTACAGTTTGGCCCTTGTCAAGGTCACTCAAATCCTTACGCTCGCCCATTTTTTCTGCTTTGAACACAACTTCAGGGAAAACATGTTCACTTGCTACCTAATGTATCCGACCCACTTTCTGGTGGGATTGTAGCGATATAATCGATGTTATTCACTTTACCTGTCGGTGATCATAATATTAGCCGATTGACCGGTGTATATTAACCAATTAGCGACCGCCCACCGTAGATATACTGCGGCAGGGCAATCCGCTCTGTGCCAGATCCCGTACCTAGTACGAGATCTGACACTTCCTGGGTCTGGGGCGTGTGCGTGCGCCACTGGCGACCCACTCCTGTGATTGGACACAGCAGGAGCCAGTCAGCTGGTCTTGCGGGTGCGATGTCCACCGGGACCCACCGATCGTTCAGGAGAAAGGCAGATCACCGTTTTGTGAGAGGGGAATGTACTGATCCTGTGTTCTTGCTAAGCAGAAACATGGATCGTTACCTTCTCACAGTACAAGCACCTCCCCCACACAGTTAGTAATCACTCCATGGCAACACATTTAACCCTTTGATCGCCGCTGATGTTAACCCCTTCCCTGCCAGTTTCAATAGTACAGTGACAGTGCATATTTTTTTAGCACTAATCGCTGTATTGGTGTCACTGGTGCCCAAAAAGTGCCACGTGTCAGATTTGTCTGCCGCAATATCGCAGTCCCGATAGAAGTTGCAGATCGCCGCCATTACTAGTAAAAAAGAAAAATAATTAGAAATGTCCCATAGTTTGTAGACGCCGTAACGTTTTGCACAAACCAATCAATGTACACGTATTCAGATGTTTTTTGTTTACCAAAAATATGTAGCAGAATACATATGGGCCTAAATTGATTAAGACATGTGTTTTTTTTCCTTTTTTTTATTGGGTGTGTTTTATAGCAGAAAGTAAGAAATATATATTTTTTTTAGTTTATAGAGCAAAAAATAAAAACCGCAGAGGTGATCAAATACCACCAAAAGAAAGCTCTATTTGTGGGGAAAAAAATACATCAATTTATATTTGTGTACAGCGGCGCATGCCTGCGCAATTGTCAGTTAAAGTATCGCAAAAAATGGCCTGGTCATGAAGGGGGGGGTAAATCTTCCAGAGCTGAAGTGGTTAAAGCAGTATCTCCTGCCATTTTTGCTGTACAATTAATGTACACTGTACATATGTACTTACCCTGGGTGACCCTGCACAGTAAGCAGCTCCTATGTCCTTCAAATATCCTATATGGTTTGTCTTTTTGTGGGCGAGGCATTCAGGCCATCGCCCCGTCACCCAGATTCTACATTTACTGAATGGTTGAGTGAATTTATGAACAGCCATCTGACACCGGAACATGCTCGGCCTGTAACAAGGATAACGCTTCGCATACCGTTTAGTAATGAGTGTCAGATATCCGTTCCCATCGCCGTATATCATATATCTGTCTTATTTTTTTCTCTCCACAAATTATCATGTGATTCATGGTGTACTTTAGACCTCATTGTACATTGTGCAAGTCCATTCAACACACACACAGCACCCTGGTTATCTGCAGTGTGATTCAGCTGGTAACGGATCACAGCAGGTGTACCAACTGACTACATTCTGGCACAAGCAGGACACCCGATATCTGAAACGACAGACCACCAGAAGACCCAGAGCAGAGGACAGTTCAGGAATTCAGGAGGTATTGTAGAAGTAATCGGCTGTAGTGTACATTAGGACAGCTGATGGCCCTTATAGGGGGTGTAGTGTATTGTACGCTGTGACAGGTGAGGGGTGTAGTGTATTGTACAGTGTGACGGGTGAGGGGGTGTAGTGTATTGTACACTGTGACAGGTGAGGGGTGTAGTGTATTGTACAGTGTGACGGGTGAGGGGGTGTAGTGTATTGTACACTGTGACAGGTGAGGGGTGTAGTGTATTGTACAGTGTGACGGGTGAGGGGTGTAGTGTATTGTACAGTGTGACGGGTGAGGGCATGTAGTGTATTGTACAGTGTGATGGGTGAGGGGGTGTAGTGTATTGTACACTGTGACAGATGAGGGGTGTAGTGTATTGTACAGTGTGACGGGTGAGGGCATGTAGTGTATTGTACAGTGTGACGGGTGAGGGCATGTAGTGTATTGTACAGTGTGACAGGTGAGGGGTGTAGTGTATTGTACACTGTGACAGGTGAGGGGTGTAGTGTATTGTACACTGTGACAGGTAAGGGGTGTAGTGTATTGTACACTGTGACAGGTAAGGGGTGTAGTGTATTGTACACTGTGACAGGTAAGGGGTGTAGTGTATTGTACACTGTGACAGGTGAGGGGTGTAGTGTATTGTACACTGTGACAGGTGAGGGGTGTAGTGTATTGTACAGTGTGACAGGTGAGGGGTGTAGTGTATTGTACAATGTGACAGGTGAGGGGTGTAGTGTATTGTACAGAGTGACGGGTGAGGGGGTGTAGTGTATTGTACACTGTGACAGGTGAGGGGTGTAGTGTATTGTACAGTGTGACGGGTGAGGGGGTGTAGTGTATTGTACACTGTGACAGGTGAGGGCATGTAGTGTATTGTACAGTGTGACGGGTGAGGGGTGTAGTGTATTGTACAGTGTGACAGGTGAGGGGTGTAGTGTATTGTACAGTGTGAGGGGTGAGGGGGTGTAGTGTATTGTACACTGTGACAGGTGAGGGGTGTAGTGTATTGTACAGTGTGACGGGTGAGGGCATGTAGTGTATTGTACAGTGTGACGGGTGAGGGGGTGTAGTGTATTGTACAGTGTGACAGATGAGGGGTGTAGTGTATTGTACACTGTGACAGGTGAGGGGTGTAGTGTATTGTACACTGTGACAGGTGAGGGGTGTAATGTATTGTACAGTGTGACAGGTGAGGGGTGTAGTGTATTGTACAGTGTGACAGGTGAGGGATGTAGTGTATTGTACAGTGTGACAGGTGAGGGGGTGTAGTGTATTGTACAATGTGACAGGTGAGGGGTGTAATGTATTGTACACCATGACGGGTGTAGTATATTGTACACTTTGACAGGTGAGGAGGTGTAGTGTATTGTACACTGTGACAGATGAGGGGTGTAGTGTATTTTACAGTGTGACAGGTGAGGGGGTGTAGTGTATTCTACAGTGTGACAGGTGAGGGGTGTAGTGTATTGTACACCGTGACAGGTGAGGGGTGTAGTGTATTGTACACTGTGACAGGTGAGGAGGTGTAGTGTATTGTACACTGTGACAGGTGAGGGGGTGTATTGTATTGTACACTGTGACAGGTGAGGGGTGTAGTGTATTGTACACTGTGACAGGTGAGGGGTGTAGTGTATTGTACACTTTGACAGGTGAGGGGTGTAGTGTATTGTACAGTGTGACAGGTGAGGGGGTGTAGTGTATTGTACAGTGTGTCAGGTGAGGGGGTGTAGTGTATTGTACAGTGTGACAGGTGAGGGGTGTAGTGTATTTGTACAATGTGACAGGTGAGGGGTGTAGTGTATTGTACAGTGTGACAGGTGAGGGGGTGTAGTGTATTGTACAGTGTGACAGGTGAGGGGTGTAGTGTATTTGTACAATGTGACAGGTGAGGGGTGTAGTGTATTGTACACTGTGACAGGTGAGGGGGTGTAGTGTATTGTACACTGTGACAGGTGAGGGGTGTAGTGTATTGTACACTGTGACAGGTGAGGGGTGTAGTGTATTGTACACTTTGACAGGTGAGGGGTGTAGTGTATTGTACAGTGTGACAGGTGAGGGGGTGTAGTGTATTGTACAGTGTGACAGGTGAGGGGGTGTAGTGTATTGTACACTGTGACAGGTGAGGGGTGTAGTGTATTGTACACTGTGACAGGTGAGGGGTGTAGTGTATTGTACACTGACAGGTGAGGGGGTGTAGTGTATTGTACACTGACAGGTGAGGGGGTGTAGTGTATTGTACAGTGTGACAGGTGAGGGGGTGTAGTGTATTGTACACTGTGACAGGTGAGGGGTGTAGTGTATTGTACACTGACAGGTGAGGGGGTGTAGTGTATTGTACACTGTGACAGGTGAGGGGGTGTAGTGTATTGTACACTGTGACAGGTGAGGGGTGTAGTGTATTGTACACTGTGACAGGTGAGGGGGTGTAGTGTATTGTACACTTTGACAGGTGAGGGGGTGTAGTGTATTGTACAGTGTGACAGGTGAGGGGTGTAGTGTATTGTACAGTGTGACAGGTGAGGGGGTGTAGTGTATTGTACACTGTGACAGGTGAGGGGTGTAGTGTATTGTACACTGACAGGTGAGGGGGTGTAGTGTATTGTACACTGTGACAGGTGAGGGGGTGTAGTGTATTGTACACTGTGACAGGTGAGGGGTGTAGTGTATTGTACACTGTGACAGGTGAGGGGGTGTAGTGTATTGTACACTGTGACAGGTGAGGGGGTGTAGTGTATTGTACAGTGTGACAGGTGAGGGGGTGTAGTGTATTGTACACTGACAGGTGAGGGGGTGTAGTGTATTGTACACTGTGACAGGTGAGGGGGTGTAGTGTATTGTACACTGTGACAGGTGAGGGGTGTAGTGTATTGTACAGTGTGACAGGTGAGGGGTGTAGTGTATTGTACAGTGTGACAGGTGAGGGGTGTAGCGTATTGTACAGTGTGACAGGTGAGGGGTGTAGTGTATTGTACAGTGTGACAGGTGAGGGGTGTAGTGTATTGTACAGTGTGACAGGTGAGGGGTGTAGTGTATTGTACACTGTGACAGGTGAGGGGTGTAGTGTATTGTACACTGTGACAGGTGAGGGGTGTAGTGTATTGTACACTGACAGGTGAGGGGGTGTAGTGTATTGTACAGTGTGACAGGTGAGGGGTGTAGTGTATTGTACAGTGTGACAGGTGAGGGGTGTAGTGTATTGTACAGTGTGACAGGTGAGGGGTGTAGTGTATTGTACAGTGTGACAGGTGAGGGGTGTAGTGTATTGTACAGTGTGACAGGTGAGGGGTGTAGTGTATTGTACACTGACAGGTGAGGGGGTGTAGTGTATTGTACAGTGTGACAGGTGAGGGGGTGTAGTGTATTGTACACTGTGACAGGTGAGGGGTGTAGTGTATTGTACACTGACAGGTGAGGGGGTGTAGTGTATTGTACACTGTGACAGGTGAGGGGGTGTAGTGTATTGTACACTGTGACAGGTGAGGGGGTGTAGTGTATTGTACACTGTGACAGGTGAGGGGTGTAGTGTATTGTACACTGTGACAGGTGAGGGGGTGTAGTGTATTGTACACTTTGACAGGTGAGGGGGTGTAGTGTATTGTACAGTGTGACAGGTGAGGGGTGTAGTGTATTGTACAGTGTGACAGGTGAGGGGGTGTAGTGTATTGTACACTGTGACAGGTGAGGGGTGTAGTGTATTGTACACTGTGACAGGTGAGGGGTGTAGTGTATTGTACACTGTGACAGGTGAGGGGTGTAGTGTATTGTACACTGTGACAGGTGAGGGGGTGTAGTGTATTGTACACTGTGACAGGTGAGGGGGTGTAGTGTATTGTACAGTGTGACAGGTGAGGGGTGTAGTGTATTGTACAGTGTGACAGGTGAGGGGTGTAGTGTATTGTACACTGACAGGTGAGGGGTGTAGTGTATTGTACACTGTGACAGGTGAGGGGGTGTAGTGTATTGTACACTGTGACAGGTGAGGGGTGTAGTGTATTGTACACTGTGACAGGTGAGGGGGTGTAGTGTATTGTACAGTGTGACAGGTGAGGGGGTGTAGTGTATTGTACAGTGTGACAGGTGAGGGGTGTAGTGTATTGTACACTGTGACAGGTGAGGGGGTGTAGTGTATTGTACACTGTGACAGGTGAGGGGTGTAGCATATTGTACACTGTGACAGGTGAGGGAAGGGCTGCCATTAGAAATCATGGGGCCCTATACAGCCTGTCGGACAGGGCCCCTTGCAGCCTACCCCACTGCTTGCGAAGATAGCCTACAAAGGTTATCTGTTACCTTAGTGTACCCATAGGCAACCCAGTGACTCTAAACAGACATTCTTCTCAATAGAAATCATAGGGTCCCGTACAGCCTACCTGACAGGGCCCCCCTACAACTTACCCCCTGTAAAAGTTATCGGTTACCTTACTGTACACATGGACAACCCAATGACTCTTAACAGGGATTCTTCTCTGCTCTAGAAAAACCTGTTTGTTGCAAATAAAATTGCAAGTGTGAACAGTCTTCTTTACGATGGAGAAAAAGGACTGCACTGTCCATATACCAGATCTACACATTGGCCAGGTACAGAAGTAGGGAGTGCCAGACCTCTGAAGGAGGGTAGGTAATGGGTCAAGGCTGGTCACTCTCGGTATGCTGTCTAATTATCTTGGGGCCTTCTCGCTCTAGTAACTCTTTTGTTAGCAACTAGTCGCCAGTGACATGATCTCTGGGAAAGCAGAGAAAACGCTCACTTGCTCCAAAAAATGTGACTCCCTTACTAGCTAAACCAGTGAGCTGTCATTTCTGAGCTGCTTCCTTGCTGGTGTTCAAGTTTCTGCAACATTTCAGGGATGCCAGAGGAGCACAAGAGTGATGTTTTTTAGCCTCCTGATGCTGGCAAGTTTCCAGCAGTGTCACAATCATTAATGTGACATGGCCCTTAGGGCTCATGTACACTACAGATTCTAATCTTGGGTTTAGGAGCTTTTGGAGTTTTTTTGCCAAAGCTCCTTAACTCCACTCCATAAAAGCCTGGGTGTCCATGTACACATGGGCTTTTACATGAGTTTAGAAGCTGCTAAGATTAGGGGAGGTTCATCCTTCCTCTCCTGAACGTGGAAGAATGGAAAGTTTTTGCCACGTTTTGTGTTTTCCCGTGGCCAGCGTTTTCCCGTCTCTGTGTACATGAGCCCTTAGGGCAGGGTTTCTCAACAAGGGTTCCTCCAATGGTTGCTAGGGATTCCTTGAGCAATGACCAATTTTTTGCCTCTCGGATAAGTTCCCAGTGACATCAATGATCTTTTTAGCTATCTGTAGGGGGAGAAATTCTTCCCCAAGACCACAGATGTAGGAAGCACTCTTCCACTGACCATTACACCAATATTTCATGAGTTGTAGATATAGCCATTTTTAACAGAGGTTCCCTGAGACCGAAAGGTTATTTCAAGGGTTCCTCCGTGTTGAAAAGGTTGAGAAAGTCTGCCTTAGGGTGTAGGCATTATCTGACCACTCTCTGGAGCCAGCAGCTCATTATAATAAATGCTCAGCTATGCAGAATGTCCATGTTTTAGTTAACATAGAAGAAAGGAGAGACAAGAAGAGTAGCCGGCCTTGGCAGACCCTGTCTGCTTTATTTCTTACAAAGCCAACAGCAACAACAGTAACGTTTGCGTACAGTGACGCCAGTCAACAACCGTGAGTGGGATCCACAGACATGAGAACATCACTTGAACCTCCAGATCATACAATTTTCGATGTGTCTATGCCAGGGGAGCCCAACCTTTTGAAGAGCGAGGGCCACTTAAGCGACTTGGCAAATGGTCGTGGGTCACAATGAACGGAGCGGGCGGATGACAGGTCTGTGTCTACTCTGTATATGCAGAGCAGACATGGACACAGCCCATTCTACTCTATGGGCCCCCCGATCCTATCCACCTAGATGGAAGGGGAGGGATCCCCTTTTGATTTGTTTTTTTTTAGCAGATCGGATTGGAGGTAGGCGGTTGTAAACGGACACAAGTCCATTTACATCTGCTGCTCCATAGTGGGGAATGGAGGGTCCATTTGAGTCAGACTGATTGCGTGAAAGGATCCTAAGGCTGCTTGCACAATTATGTGCTGCTGTTTACCCACACCGCAGGTGCAGCGCAGTACACTGTGGCTTTCCTGCGGGTTAGCTGCACTTTGCCATAGACTTCTTTTTTATCCTGCAGGTATTGTGCACTTTCAGAAAGCACACCAAACCCATATGTAATAACAGAAGTCTATGGCTCTGTGCACCTGCAGATCAGTTACAGTTTCAAAGCAGCTCAATAACCACTGACCATCTGGTCACCAGTCATCTCTATGCTTCTTATGTGACCACCGGCACCGGACGATTCTTTCTCCGGGCCCCCAATGGCACGGGAGAGCCCGGAGAAGCACCGGATGGCGGCGGGAGGGGGGGATGTCCACTCCCGCCGCCTATAAGAACGATCAAGCAGCGTAACCGCCGCTATGATCGTTCTTATGGTGCGCAGAAACGCCGGCTGAAGAGAAGGATATCTGAATGATGCCTCTAGCTGCAGGCATCATTCACATATCCCCCCACAAACCCAGGACATCATATGACGTCCACCCGGAGGGAGAGAGGGTTCCTGCCAGCGTCATTTTACAATGACCCGGTATGGAAGTGGTTAAGAACCGTCTTCCATTCAGGTATCACTGGCTTTTGCTGTCCCAGGCACAGTGCATTTGGTATCACTCCACCTGTGACAAAAAGCCAGTGCTATACAGGAAGCATTGGCTTATGTAGCTCTGCTCCGTAGCCACTTGCTTCTTCTACTGCTGGCTTCATTCACAACATTGATGGTCTGGGATAGAGGGTCGGCAACCCACGATCTTGACTTGCCGGCCCGCCACCCCATAGCCGGAGGTCGCGGGCCACATCAGAGGGCTCTGCGGGCCACATGTGGCCCTCGGGCCACTGGTTGGACACCCCTGGTCTATGCTTTAATGAGGACATCTCGTTCATGAGTATCTGCAGGGTGGTAATGAAAAATTGCTGGCAGGTATTTCCTTAGCTGCAATGTATTTGCTCTCCAGCACTTGAGGAACTCTACTTCTTAAGGCCCATACACACGATTGGACTTTCCGACAACAACGGTCCGACGGACGTGTTTTATCGGATGCTCCATTGGACAATTGTTGTCGGTTTTTTAACGGACAAATGTTCGCTGTGCATGCTCTCAAACTTTTCGACAACAAATGTCCGATGGAGGATAATCCGATCGTGTGTACACTAAAGTCCAAAGTACAAACGCACATGCTCCGAACCAATGCTAAACATCAGACAACAATAGCAGAAGTTGCCCAAAGGGTGGCGGTAAAGAGCTGAAAAACCACGTGATTTGGTGAATGTTGGCTGAAAAAGTTCTGCCGTGTGTATGCAGAACAAGTTCACGGCCAATGCCCGTTTGGACAAAAATCCATGGAAAAGTCCGATGGAAGTCCGATTGTGTGTATGAGGCTTAAGAATGCTTATTCCTGTTTAAGGCTGCACAGTGCCATCAATACCATCAGAATGTGCAGAGCTGGGGATGTGATCTCACCTGGGTTATCCTGAAGCCCATCAAGCATTTGATGACCCTCTGTTTGGTGGTGGGGACAGTGCTGCTTGACAATCGTTATGTGAGAAGCTGCCGCCTGGCGGAGGCCATGTCTGCTTGGAGAGCTGGGGGTGAGGGACACATGGCATGGGACAGCCAGAGAGGCCGATACTCAGTGCCAAGTAGAGCTGGACAAAGTCTGATCCTAGAGTGGCAGCCAAACAAGCTGCCACTCTAGGATCAGGCATGTGCTTGTAATTCACACTGGAAAAACCCGGATGAAGGGGGCGCTTGGAGCCCTGAAACGCGTTGGTTACTTTTTTGGATTGTACCCCTGATTTTGAATGGAATAAAGTTGTATCTGGACCTTCAATTTCAGTTTTTGGTACATTACACTACAAAATAAAAAACAAATATTCGAGTCCGCTGTCAAAAAAAAAAAAAAGAATACATATCAAAGTATGATAAATTCATTTAATATAAAATAAAGTAAACAAGAAGCACATTAACAGCAAAATAAACAACTCATTTGATGTGAAAAATAATGTAAATAAAATAAAAAACCTATTAAAGTGCACAAAAGTAGTGGGGAATTTAGAAATGCACCACCACAAGAAAGATATTAGGACTCTCCAAACATGTACAAATATATAAGGGGTCCATATAGTGAAGTTGGTGTTGAGTTATTCACTTCAAGGTCATCACAGAAGACAAGGGGGCACTCTTTACATCCTGGAGGAAAAGAGATTTCATCTCCAAATACGGAAAGGTTTCTTCACAGTAAAGCCTCATACACACGATCGGATTTTCTGCGGACAAAGCGTAGGACTTTTGTCAGAAGGGCGTTGGCCAGGAACTTGTCTTGCATACAAACGGCAAAGAATTGTCGGCCAACAAACACAAAACTACGCGTTTTTTCAGCTCTTTAGAGCCACCCTTTGGGAAACTTCTGCTAATGTGTTATGGTGAGCATTGCTTCCGAGCATGCGTGTTTGTAATTTAGGGTTTTGTTCGGACTTGTGTACACACGATCGGATAATCCGACAACACACATTTGTTGGCAGACAATTTTAAAGCATGCTATCCCACATTTGTCTGCGGAAAATCCGACAACAATTGTCCGCTGGAGCGTACAAACGGTCAGATTTTCCGACAACAGCCTGTCATCACACAATTCCCGTCGGATAATCCGATTGCATGTACGAGGCTTAAGTGTCACTGGGCCCAAAAAAGTGTCAAAAGTGTCCGATCTGTCAGCCGCAGTCCCGCTAAACATTGCTGATCGCCTCCATTAGTTGTAAAAAAAAGAAATAATAATAAAAATGCCATAAATATATCCCCTATTTTGTAGATACTATAACTTTTGCGCAAACCAATCAATATACGCTTATTGTGATTTTTTTTTTCTTTTCTTTCTTTACCAAAAATTTGTAGAAG
Organism: Rana muscosa; assembly: GCA_029206835.1. NCBI lineage: Eukaryota > Metazoa > Chordata > Amphibia > Anura > Ranidae > Rana > Rana muscosa. Next base: position 217,266,679 of record CM055126.1, read on the forward strand.
AATACATATTGGCCTAAACTGATGAAGAAATTTTTTTGTTTTTGGGGATATTATAGCAAAAAGTAAAAAAAAAAATAAATATATATATATATATATATATATATATATATATATATATATATTGTGAGGGGGTTAGCTCGGCAGCGGGTGTGTGTGACCCCCGGGATGGGCTCCCCACACAAAACAGGCCCAGCAAACGGAGGTTGTGGTTTTCAAAATCAAAAAAAGGTGCGGTTTATTTTCTATTTACAGTGACAAAACACAGCAAAGCAAAAGAAACATAACCAAAATAAATCCTGGTCAAGTTGACCTCTGACTAAACATACAGGTTTCCTAACTAACAACTGGGATCAGCCTAGTGCTGTCCTAGTCCCTAAGTCCCTGGTTTAGTAAAAGTCCAAACAAATAGCCACACAGGCTTTGCCTCACCGCACAGGGGTTCACTCTCCCTAGACAGTCCACACAGGTCTGGTTCCAGGCATGAGCTAACACCTAATGAATCTGGGAGTTCTTATAGAGGCCTAAATGAGCTGACAAGGTTCAGCTGGTCTCCTCATCTCTGTCTGCACGACGCCCCACACTCTCCCTAGAGGTATGAGTCATCCATGAGCCCACTAGCCTTATACAACTCTCCACCTAGTTGTATAAGTCGGCGTAAAGCCTGAATCTGGGCGAAATATATCTACCCCCCTGGATGCAACCAGGTGACTTTACCTTCCTGCTGTCACATACCCCCCCCTCTTGTTTTAACCTCGGGGTTGGAACACCAGCAATCAGGCATTCATGTACTCGAGACAAAGCATCCACATTCCCCATTTGAACGCCAGGGCGATGCTTTACTGTGAAGTTGAATTCCTGGAGGGCCAGGAACCACCTATTCACTCTTCTATTTGTTTCCTTGTTTTGAGCCATCCACTTTAACGGAGCGTGATCCGTAACCATGTCAAAGTGCCTACCTAGCAGGTAGTACCGAAGGGAATCTAGAGCCCACTTCACCGCTAAACACTCCTTTTCAACGGTGGCGTAATTTACCTCATGGGACTTCAACTTCCTGCTGAGGTAAATGACTGGGTGCTCTTCCCCGTTCCAGACCTGGGACAATACTGCTCCTAACCCCACATCTGACGCATCACTTTGTACGACAAAGTCTTTAGAGAAGTCGGGTGAGTACAACACTGGCTGGCTACATAAGGCTTGTTTCAAGAATTGGAATGCTGCCTCAGCCTCGGGGGTCCATTTAATCATGACCGACCCTTTCCCCTTCGTCAGGTTGGTTAGGGGCACAGCCTTAGAAGCAAAGTGGGGAATGAATCGCCGATAATACCCAGCGATTCCCAGAAAGGCTCGTACCTGCTTCTTGCTGTTGGGACGTGGCCAACTCTGGATGGCCTCGACTTTGTTGAGTTGGGGTTTTATTACTCCCCTCCCAATGGTGTACCCAAGATATTTGGCCTCCTCCTGCCCAATGGTACACTTCTTGGGGTTAGCCGTAAACCCCGCTTCCCGAACAGAGTCCAGGACTGCTTGCACTTTTGGCAGATGTGAGGCCCAATCTGTGCTATGGACAATTACGTCATCCAGGTAAGCCGCAGCATACTTCCGATGGGGCCTCAGCATCTGGTCCATTTTCCGCTGGAATGTGGCCGGCGCATTCTGTAACCCGAACGGCATTCTTTTATATTGGAACGCCCCGTCTGGGGTTACAAATGCGGTTTTCTCTTTGGCCGACTTGGCCAGGGGGATTTGCCAATACCCTTTTGTGAGGTCAAGAGTCGTCATGTATCGGGCTGTTCCCAGCCGGTCGATCAACTCATCTTTCTTTTTCGTACATCACGGGACACAGAGCGACTTAGTCATTACTAATGGGTTATATAGTTTACCTTCAGGTGTTGGCACTGGCCAATTCCAAACCGGAAGTACCCTCCCCTATATAAGCCCCTCCCACCCGGGAGCACCTCAGTTTTTTGCCAGTGTCTAAGGTGTTGGCCAAAGAGTAACATGTGTTTTCACTGGGCTTGCGTACAGGTTCTTTTGGGCCTTAGTAAGCTGTTCCGGATCCCACCAAAAAAAGCTTCATAGCTAAACGGTCGGTACCCGGGCCTTGCAGCAGAAGAGCAAGGTTTTGCCTGTAATGCTTCTCTTAGGAGGGCTGGACCCTGGGATCCAGAGCTCTGGTCATACCCACGACCAAGACGCTGTCTGTGCAGGGTGCTATACAGGTCCAGGGGAGTGGAATCCTTGGGAACCCGGTCCCTGAAGGTTTAATTACAATGCCTGCCGTGATAGGTGAAGTTTGGACTTTTGTGGACCAAACAAAGTCCTGCGGCGGGGATCAGGTAAGTGGGGGCCCTCAGGAACTTGGTTCTATTGGGGGACCCCCAAGCCTAATTTGTCTTTCTGTCTGTTACCTAACGGTATTCCCGCTAAATATCTGTGTTTGCCTATAACTACTGAAAATGTAAAATTTTAATAGTAGTCAAGAAAAAAAAAAAAAACAGGGACCGCGGTACCTGTGTTAAACCACTAGAGGCCGCTGTAGTCCATTTTTCTTGTAAATGTGGCTCTTTGGTTTTCTCAACTCAAAAGATCCAGGCAGCTGGTAAGTTTCTCTGAGGGAATCCACTTCCTCTGCCCTGTTGCTGCGTTCATCCACCGCACAGGCCCTCCGGCAAAAAGGGCCCTGGCTCCTAGTCCTCTGTTGGTTTTCGAAAAGGGCGCCATTGGCGCACGGGCGCGCGCGCGGGCGCGTGCACGCGCCTCCTATGAAAAAAAAGGGGCGGGGCGGGTGGATGACGCTCGATGCGCGCCGCGGCGCTTCTGCGCATGTGCGGGCGTCCCAGCATGGTTAAAAGACACAGTACAAGTGTCAGCTGCATGCAAACAGAGCTAGCAACAAACAGTGGCACACAGAGGCGGTTGATGCAGGCATCCCCATAGAAAGGCACTTTAGTGGACACCAGCTGGTATATAGCAGCACCTGTGTTAGACTATTACCAGCAAAAATTGGTGTATGACGACGGGAATACCTCAGCTTTGTGCTTAAAGGATATGTCGTCCAGACGCTCCGGAAATAAATCTTCCAGGAAGCCAAAGGGGTCTCCATCGGGCTCTGAGGATATTGGGCATGCTTGCACTGCACCAATCTCCCCTGAGAATGCAGAGGTCAGTAGCCGTAGAAACCCCGCAGGAATGTCTGGTGCTGCGGCTGTCCCCAGTCCACCTGCTCCTGTATATATAACAGAGGAGGTTTTATCCTCAACTCTGGGAGGATTGGAAGAGAGATTAACAGCATTGATCGCTGCTTCCCTGTCACAGGAAAAGCGCGTCCGATCTCCGTCTCCTCCTTCAGAGTGCCTGTTAGTGGAGGAACAGCCCCACACAGAGATCGACCTACCTGAAGGGGATCAGGATGAGGTTGATTCACTTATAGAGGAATCAACAGTGGAAGAACCTTTCTCAGCTTCTCAGGCTGAAAGATTATGGGTTCAGTCTCTGACTAACATGGTCCGATCAGCATTTAAAATGCCTCTGGCGGAACCACCATCCACTACGGTTTCCTCGCTGGGGTCGCTAAAAGCTCCCCAGGCGGTCTGTTCCTTCCCAATCCACCCTTTATTAGAAGGGCTTATTTACCAGGATTGGGAGCATCCTGATAAAATATTTGCTCCCCCCAAGAGATTTCCGGTGATCTATCCCATGGAGGATAAGTTCATAAGAAAATGGAGGGTCCCTATAGTGGACGCAGCCATCTCTTCTGTTAACAAATCACTGACATGTCCAGTAGATAATGTTCCAATGTTCAAAGACCCAATAGATAAAAAATTGGAGTCTTTACTAAAATCTGCTTTCTCTACAGCAAGTATGGTGACACAACCTGCGGTAGCAGCGATTGGAGTCTGCCAAGCAGTGAAAGATCAGTTGAAACAAGTCTTAAGGGACTTACCAGATCAGCAGGCTCATGCCCTAGCTGACCTGCCTAGAGCCTTGTGTTTTGCGGTGGACGCCATAAAGGATACAATCCAACAGGCCTCCCGCTTTACGCTGTCTATAGTACATATGCGTAGGCTTTTGTGGCTCAAAAACTGGTCTGCTGAAGCTCCCTGTAAAAGACTGCTGGTTAGCTTCCCATTTCATGGAGAACGCTTATTTGGAGAAGATCTGGACAAATATATCCAGAAAATTTCTGCCGGTAAAAGTTCACTCTTACCGGTTAAGAACAAGGGTAGAAGTCCTTCTTTTAAGAGGCCTACCTCTCCAGTCCCGGGCACATCGGCTGTGAAGCAGTTCCGACGGCCTCCGCGGTCAAATTCAGGGGGCAGAAATCAGGGACAATCACAGGGTAACAAGAAGCCCTGGATCAAGAGAGGTACAAAACCTCCCCCTAAGGCATGAAGTATTGCCCCCGCTCAATCGGGTGGGGGGAAGACTTCAGTGGTTCACAGAGACCTGGCGGGACACCATCAGAGACAGATGGGTGCTCTCCGCAGTAAGTCTGGGATACAAGCTGGAGTTAAAAGGCACTCCTCCTGCCCAATTTATGAGGTCAAACGTGCCAAGAGATCCCCAAAAGAGAGGATCCCTCCTTCTGGCACTAGAACAACTATTGCTCCAAGGGGTAATCATGAAGGTTCCCCTGGAAGAAAGCGGATTCGGGTTTTACTCGAACCTTTTCACAGTCCCCAAACCAAATGGGGACGTGAGGCCCATATTAAATCTAAAAGGGCTAAACAAGTTCCTAAATATCAGGACCTTTCGGATGGAGTCGATCCGATCAGTGGCCACCGCCCTACAAGGGCAGGAATGGCTAGCCTCGATCGACATAAGGGATGCTTATCTGCATATTCCCATCTTTCCGGCCCATCAGAAATTTCTACGCTTTGCAGTAGAAGGGCGCCATTTTCAGTTCAGAGCCTTACCTTTCGGTCTGGCCACAGCACCACGAGTGTTCACAAAAATTCTGGCCCCATTATTGGCCAATCTAAGAACACAGGGTGTAACGATAATGGCATATCTAGACGACCTGCTACTAATAGACCACTCAGTGGAAAAGCTGGAAGTAGCTATTCACAAGACAATCGAGTATCTGGAATATCACGGTTGGATTATCAACCGGGACAAGTCAGCTCTAAGACCAGTCAAAAGTCTGGAATACTTAGGGCTAAGGCTGGATTCAAATCAGAGAAAGATTTTCTTACCTCCAGAGAAGGTGTCGTCTTTAAGAAATTTGACCCACTTAGTGGGTACAAAAAGAAAACCATCCATACGTCTCTGCATGAGGCTGCTGGGAAAGATGGTGGCTTCATTCGAAGCGGTACCCTACGGTCAATTCCATTCAAGGAATTTGCAAAGGGCCATACTGTCAGCCTGGAACAAAAAAGTTCAGGCTTTAGACTTACCAATGTCCCTGTCCCCTTCCGTTCGCAAGAGCCTCCATTGGTGGTTGGTGCCCCAGAATCTGGAAAGAGGGAAACCCTTCAGTCCGGTTTCTTGGAAGGTGGTCACTACAGATGCCAGCCTCATCGGCTGGGGGGCAGTGCTGGAGCAATGGTCTCTCCAGGGCAGGTGGTCAGAAGCAGAAAAGGCCCTGCCCATCAATCTCTTAGAGATACGAGCAGCCCGGTATGCCCTAGTAGCATGGACATCCAAACTCCAGGGGTCCCCTGTCAGAATTCAATCAGACAATGCCACGGCAGTGGCATATATCAATCATCAGGGTGGCACCAAAAGTCGTGCAGCCCAGAAGGAAGCAAATTGCATCCTGGAGTGGGCAGAAAGATATGTCCCAGCCATATCTGCGGTTTTCATCCCAGGAGTGGAAAATTGGAGAGCGGACTTTCTAAGTCGCCAACAATTATGCCCGGGGGAATGGTCTCTTCACCCCGAGGTTTTCCAGGCAATATGCCAGCGGTGGGGAACACCGGATGTAGATCTGCTAGCATCCAGATTCAACGCAAAGGTGGACAGGTTTGTGTCTCGCACAAGGGATCCCCTAGCTTGCGGCTCGGATGCCCTAGTGTTCCCTTGGGCTCGGTTCAAGCTGATATATGCATTCCCACCGCCACAATTGTTACCGCGATTACTCCGCAGAATCAGGGTAGAAAAGAAACCAGTGATTCTGGTGGCTCCAGCGTGGCCCCGAAGGGCATGGTACGCGGAGATGGTAAAAATGTCAGTGAGGAGTCCTTGGACCCTCCCACTTCGTCCGGACCTGCTTTCGCAGGGACCGATATACCACCCTTCCTTACCAGCCCTAGGTTTGACGGCCTGGCTATTGAAGCCCACATTCTGAAAAAGAGAGGGCTCTCTAATTCTGTGGTATCTACCATGATCAATGCCAGGAAACCGGTATCCAGGCAGATCTATTATAGGATCTGGAAAGCGTACATTACGTGGTGTGAGACCAAGAAATGGCATCCACGTAAGTACATGATAGGGAGGATTCTGGACTTCCTACAGTGGGCTGTAGATAGGAAACTGGCCTTGAGTACTATCAAGGGTCAGATTTCGGCCTTGTCAATATTTTTTCAAAGGCCCTTGGCTTCGCATTCACTAGTCAAAGCCTTTATACAAGGAGTGATGCGTATTAGCCCTCCGGTTAGTATTCCCATATGTCCTTGGGACTTAAACCTGGTTCTGTCGGTTCTACAGAAACAACCGTTTGAACCATTACAACACATTTCCTTGGTTCTTCTCACCAGGAAATTGGTTTTCTTAGTAGCCATTTGTTCGGCTAAAAGAGTGTCGGAATTAGCAGCTATGTCCTGTAAGGAGCCATATCTGGTTGTCCATAAGGACAGAGTAGTATTACGTCCTCATCCAGCCTTTCTTCCTAAGGTGGTATCGAGGTTTCATTTGAACCAAGATGTGGTTCTTCCTTCTTTTTTCCCCAAACCTAGCTCAGTAGAGGAAAAGTTATTACATTCTTTGGATGTGGTAAGAGCAGTTAAAGCTTATCTAAAAGCCACTGCTCAGATTCGCAGAACGGATTCTTTGTTTGTTCTGCCGGAAGGCCCCAGAAGGGGTCAGGCAGCATCAAAATCTACTTTAGCCAAGTGGATTCGACAGGTCATAATACAAGCCTATGGCTTGAGAAAGAGACCGCCTCCGTTCAAAGTTAGGGCGCACTCCACAAGAGCGGTTGGAACTTCATGGGCAGTGCATCACCAGGCCTCCCTGGCTCAAGTATGTAAGGCCGCAACATGGTCTTCGGTACACACGTTTACTAGATTCTATCAGGTAGACGTTAGAAGTCAGGAGGATGTCGCCTTTGGGCGCAGTGTGTTGCAGGCCGCAAAAGATCCTCATGCCTGATGGCGCCCAGCTTATGTACCCCCCCCTCATTTGGCATTGCTTTGGGACGTCCCATTAGTAATGACTAAGTCGCTCTGTGTCCCGTGATGTACGAAAAAGAAAAAGGGATTTTTATAACAGCTTACCTGTAAAATCCTTTTCTTGGAGTACATCACGGGACACAGAGCTCCCACCCCTCTTTTTGGGACACTTATTGCTTGGCTACAAAACTGAGGTGCTCCCGGGTGGGAGGGGCTTATATAGGGGAGGGTACTTCCGGTTTGGAATTGGCCAGTGCCAACACCTGAAGGTAAACTATATAACCCATTAGTAATGACTAAGTCGCTCTGTGTCCCGTGATGTACTCCAAGAAAAGGATTTTACAGGTAAGCTGTTATAAAAATCCCTTTATACGTGGCATGGGGTAGGTGTCAAATTTTGTAACTTTGTTCAACTGACGAAAATCGTTACAAAATCGCCAGCTCCCATCCGGTTTAGGCACCAACACGATGGGACTAGACCAATCACTTTGGGACTCCTCTATCACCCCTAAGTTCAGCATTTTCTGTACTTCCTCCCGTATTGCCTCCCGTCGAGCCTCTGGGATCCGATAGGGTTTTAACTTCACCCTTTCACCGGGCGGGGTAATGATGTCATGCTCTACCCCAGATGTTTGTCCCGGCAGCTCAGAGAATACCTCCTTGTTGCGAAGCACAAACTCCTTAACCTCCTGTTGTTGGGGTTGTGACAAGGTGGCTGCTATTCCAACCTCAGGAATCACGCAACCAGTTTGAGCTGGTGACCAAGTGTCTGCGACTAGGGACTCTCTATCCCTCCAGGCTTTCAACAGATTAACGTGATAGATCTGTTCGGGCTTTCGCCTTCCTGGTTGTCTGACCTCGTAATTCACTTCGCTCACTTTTTCCATTATCTCGTAGGGGCCTTGCCATTTGGCAAGGAATTTACTTTCAACCGTAGGGACAAGTACCAATATCCTATCCCCCGGGGAAAAGGTACGGGTCTTGGCTCCACGGTTGTACACTCTCTGCTGTGCCAACTGCGCTTGGGCCAAATGTTCCTTCACGATGGGCATTACCTGTGCAATTCGATCTTGCATCAGGGCGACATGCTCAATCACACTCCTGTGGGGAGAACTCTCACTTTCCCAAGTTTCCTTGGCAATATCCAACAGCCCTCTTGGGTGTCTCCCATACAGTAACTCAAAGGGGGAGAATCCCGTAGAGGATTGGGGCACCTCCCTAATAGCAAACATCAAATAAGGAAGTAAACAGTCCCAATCCTTTCCATCTCTATCCACCACTTTCTTCAACATTTGTTTTAGGGTTTTGTTGAATCTTTCAACCAGCCCATCGGTTTGGGGGTGATACACAGACGTACGCAATTGCGTCACTTTGAACAATTTACACAGCTCTTTCATAACCCGGGACATAAAGGGTGTACCTTGGTCCGTAAGCAGTTCTTTACAAATACCCACCCGGCTAAAAACAAGAGATAGCTCTTTGGCTATGGTTTTGGCCGAGGTATTTCGGAGAGGGATCGCTTCTGGATAACGGGTGGCATAGTCCATTATAACTAATATGTACTGGTGTCCCCTAGCGGACTTGATTATAGGACCTACCAAATCCATGGCGATCCTCTCAAACGGGACCTCAATGATGGGTAGAGGGACCAGCGGGCTACGGAAATGTGGCATCGGGGCCAACCTCTGACACACAGGGCAGGAGGAACAATAATTTTCTACGTCCTTCATCACCCCCGGCCAATAGAATCTCTGTAATACCCTCTCTCGGGTTTTCTCTGTCCCCAGATGACCTCCAAGAATGTGCCCATGGGCCAACTCCAACACCAACTTCCTGTAAGGTTTGGGCACCACAAGCTGCTCAACGGTTTCTTCTGCCCTTTTTGCCACCCGATACAGTAGGTCCTTCTCTACGCTGAAGTATGGGTAAGTGCAGGTATTATCTGGGTTCACTAACTCACCATCTATTTTCACTACGTTTTCCCGTGCCTTTATTAGGGCGGGGTCTTTCAACTGTTCTGTGGCAAAGTTTTCCCTGTGAACCTCAAGATCAGAAAACTCCACAGACGGTAGGTTTTCGTCTGAGGAGGTGGGCTCCTCTCCAGTTTCTTGAGTCTCCCCTGCCAATACTGATAAGGGAAATTCCGGAGAGTCCTCACCACTCTCAGGGGAGTTCTGGCTATCACATTCCTGGTACATAGGGGCACCAGTGAGGGGCTCAGGATCATCCCACAGTTCCCAGAACTTCGGAAAATCCCTTCCCACAATGGCGTCATGCGGTAACTGAGATACTAAGCCCACTGGATGAGAGAGGGTACCTTTGGGGGTCTCGAAACACACTGTAGTCACTGGATACTCTCGGGTGTCCCCATGCACACAAATAACAGCTACCTTGCTATTCCCAGAGACCTCTGTTTTAACTAACTCAGCCTTTATCAGGGTCACAAGGCTACCTGAATCCAGCAATACCACAACATTTCTACCATTAACACACATTTTGCATAAATGTTTCTCAGTTCCTCGAATGGCAGTGCATGCAACTGTCGCACACAGCGACTGACGTCTGCCCGTCAGAAAGTCACACTGCATGGGTTCCTCCACAACCGGGCAATTGGCTGCAATATGTCCTTTCAAATGTGGTCAAAAATACCTCTGGATCATCCTCTCCAGTCATTTTTGTCAATAAACGACTCACCCCAAAGGACGCGGTATTAGTGGGACGGCTTTCCTCACTGGTCTGCGGACGTTGCTGCATTACTGCTTCCATCTGTTGTTGTAGTCTCTGCTCTTGCTTCTGCAACAGGTCTATGAAGCGGGCCTCAGATTGCTGCTGGGCTCGTTGCTGAGCCTCCAGACTCTGTTGCAAAGTTGCGTTTGTCTGCTGCTGGGCTGCAAGGCTCCTTTGTAAACCTGCATTTGTCTGCTGTTGATTGGCATTTGCTAGAGCCAGCTGCTTCAGTATCTCCTCCATGCTGGCTTAAAAAAAACTGCCACTGGTTCTCCACCAACTGTGAGGGGGTTAGCTCGGCAGCGGGTGTGTGTGACCCCCGGGATGGGCTCCCCACACAAAACAGGCCCAGCAAACGGAGGTTGTGGTTTTCAAAATCAAAAAAAGGTGCGGTTTATTTTCTATTTACAGTGACAAAACACAGCAAAGCAAAAGAAACATAACCAAAATAAATCCTGGTCAAGTTGACCTCTGACTAAACATACAGGTTTCCTAACTAACAACTGGGATCAGCCTAGTGCTGTCCTAGTCCCTAAGTCCCTGGTTTAGTAAAAGTCCAAACAAATAGCCACACAGGCTTTGCCTCACCGCACAGGGGTTCACTCTCCCTAGACAGTCCACACAGGTCTGGTTCCAGGCATGAGCTAACACCTAATGAATCTGGGAGTTCTTATAGAGGCCTAAATGAGCTGACAAGGTTCAGCTGGTCTCCTCATCTCTGTCTGCACGACGCCCCACACTCTCCCTAGAGGTATGAGTCATCCATGAGCCCACTAGCCTTATACAACTCTCCACCTAGTTGTATAAGTCGGCGTAAAGCCTGAATCTGGGCGAAATATATCTACCCCCCTGGATGCAACCAGGTGACTTTACCTTCCTGCTGTCACAATATATATATATATATATATATATTTTTAAATTGTCGCTCTCTTATCAAATACCACCAAAAGAAAGCTCTATTTGTGGGAAAAAAGGACATCGATTTCTGTGTCGCAGAATCGCGCAATTGTCAGTTAAAGCGACGCAGTGTAGTATCGCAAAAAATGGCCTGGTCATTAAGGGGGCAAATCCTTCCGGGGCTGAAGTGGTTAATGTGCTTCTTCTTGAGCCACTCCTTTGTTGCCTTGGCGGTATGTTTTGGGTCATTATCATGCTGGCAGGCTCATCCATGACCCATCTTCAGTGTTCTGGCAGAGGGAAGAAGGTTCTCATCCAAGATTTTACAATACATGGCCCCGTCCATTGGCCCCTCAATGCGGCTATACTGGCCTATACCTTTAGCAGAGAAACGGCCCCCAATTATCATGTTTCCACCTCTGTGCTTGACTGTAGGGATGGTGTTCTTAGGGTCATAGTCACCATTTTTCTTCCTCCCAAACACGGCAAGTTAATGGCAAAGAGCTCAATTTTGGTCTCATCTGACCACAGCACTTTCTCCCAATCCTTCTCTGAATCATTTAGATGTTCATTGGCAAACTTCATATGGGCCTGGCCCTGTACATGTGCCTTCTTGAGGAAGGGGGCCTTGCGGGAGCTGCAGGATTTCAATCCATGACGCTGTATTGTGTTACCGATGGTTTGTTTGGTGCCTGTGGTCCCAACTGCCTTGAGATCATTCACAAGCTCTTCCCGTGTAGTTCTGGGCGGATCCCTCACTTTTCTCATGATCATCCTCACCCAATGAGGCAAAATCTTGTATGGAGCTCCAGACCGAGGGCGATTGATGGTTATTTTCTTTCTCGTACATCACGGGACACAGAGCGACATAGTCATTACTAATGGGTTATATAGATACCTTCAGGTGCTGGCACTGGCAACTTCCAAAACCGGAAGTACCCTCCCCTATATAAGCCCCTCCCATCCGGGAGCACCTCAGTTTTTTGCCAGTGTCTAAGGTGTTGGCCAAGAAGAAACATGTGTTTTTCACTGAGCTTGCGTACAGGTTCTTTTGGGCCTCCGTAAGCTATTCCGGATCCGACCAAAAAAGCTTCATAGCTAAACGGTCGGTACCCGGGCCTTGCAGAGAAGAGCAAGGTTTTGCCTGTAATGCTTCTCTTAGGAGAGCTGGACCCTGGGATCCAGAGCTCTGGTCATACCCATGACCAAGATGTTTTCTGTGCAGGGTGCTATACAGGTCCAGGGGAGTGGAATCCTTGGGAACCCGGTCCCTGAAGGTTTAATTACAATGCCTGCCGTGATAGGTGAAGTTTGGGCTTCTGTGGACCAAACAAAGTCCTGCGGCGGGGAACAGGTAAGTGGGGGCCCCCAGGAACTTGGTTCTATTGGGGGACCCCCAAGCCTAATTTGTCTTTCTGTCTGTTACCTAACGGTATTCCCGCTAATATCTGTGCATGCCTGTAACTACTAAAAAATGTAATAATTTTAATAGTGGTCAAGAAAAAAAAATAAAAAAAAAAAAATATATATATATATATATATATATATATATTTAATATATTAGACTGCGGTACCTGTGTTAATCCACTAGAGGCCGCTGTGGAACGTTTCTTGTCATGTGGACTAGTTTCTTTTTATCAGAGCAAGTCCAGGCAGATGGTGAGTTCTCTCGTGGGAAACTGCTTCCTCTGCCATGTTGCAATGCTCGTCCACCCCCCGGCCTGTGGCAAAAGGGGCCCTGGCTCTTGTCCCTGGTTTCCTTTTCAAAATTAGCGCCGAAGGCGCACGTGGCCGCGCGCGTGCTCGTGCACGCGCCTCTATATATAGAGGTGAGCCGGAAAAGGGGGCGGAGCTTGGGGGATGACGCTCTGTGCGCGCCGCAGCGCTTCTGCGCATGTGCGGGCGTCCCAGCATATTAAAAAACCACAATTATGTGTTGTGAGCTGGCTATGGAGTGCAGAGACAGAGCTGGCAACATTTAAAAAAGGCATACAGCAAGCGGTTGATGCAGGCATCCCCATAGAAAGGCACATTAGTAGACACCAACTGGTTTTATAGCAGCATTTGTGCTAGACTATTGTCAGTAAGTGGTGTATTTCGGCTGGAATACCTCAGCTTTGGGCTTAGGAATAATGCCGTCAAAAAACTCCGGGACTAAAAATTCCAGGAAGCATAGGGGGTCTCCATCGGGCTCTGAGGATCTTGGGCATGCTTCGGCTGCACCAGTCTCCCCTGAAGAATCAGAGGTTAGTGACCGTAGAGCACCCTCAGGAGTACCTGGTACTGTGGCTGTCCTCAGTTCACCTGCTCCTGTGTATGTAACAGAGGAGGTTTTTTCCTCAGCTCTGGGAGGGCTGGAAGAGAGATTGTCAGCATTGATCGCTGCTTCCCTGTCACAGGAAAAAAGCGCTCGATCTCCGTCTCCTCCCTCAGAGTGCCTGTTAGCAGAGCAACAGTCCCATACAGGGATCGACCTGCCTGAAGGGGATCAGGATGAGGTCGATTCTGTTGTAGAGGAATCAACAGTGGAAGAGCCATTCTCAGCATCACATGCTGAAAGGTTATGGGTTCAGTCCCTGACTAATATGGTCCGATCAGCATTTAAAATGCCCCTTGCGGAGCCATCATCCACTTCTGTCTCCTCGTTGGGGTCGCTAAAAGCTCCCCAGACTGTTTGTTCCTTTCCGATCCATCCTTTACTGGAAGGGCTCATTTACCAGGATTGGGAGCATCCTGACAAAATATTTACTCCCCCCAAGAGATTTCCGGTGGTCTATCCCATGGAGGATAAGTTCATCAAAAAATGGAGGGTCCCTACAGTGGACGCAGCCATCTCTTGTGTGAATAAATCACTGACATGTCCAGTGGATAATGTCCAAATGTTCAAGGACCCAATAGATAAAAAATTGGAGTCCTTATTCAAATCTGCTTTTTCTACAGCAGGATTGGTGACACAACCAGCAGTAGCAGCTATTGGGGTCTGCCAAGCAGTGAAGGATCAGTTGAAACAGGTCTTAAGGGACTTGCCAGATCAGCAGGCTCTTGCCCTAGCTGATCTACCTAGAGCCTTATGCTTTGCGGTGGACGCTATAAAGGATTCAATCCATCAGGCCTCCCGCCTTACGCTGTCTGTAGTACATATGTGCAGGCTTCTATGGCTCAAAAACTGGTCTGCTGAAGCTCCCTGTAAAAAATTGCTGGTCAGCTTCCCATTTCATGGTGAACGCTTATTCGGGGAAGACCTGGACAAATATATCCAGAGAATTTCCAGCGGTAAAAGTACACTTTTGCCGGTTAAAAACAGAGTTAGAGGTCCCTCTTTTAAGAGGCCTGCTTCTCCAGTCCCTAGGACATCGGCTGTGAAACAGTTCCGACGGCCTCCTCGGTCAAATCCCGGAGGTAAAAATCAGGGACAATTGCAGGGTAACAAGAAGCCCTGGAGCAGGAGAGGTACAAAACCTCCCCCAAAGTCAAATGCATGAAGGGTTGCCCCCACTCAATCGGGTGGGGGGAAGACTTCAGTTGTTCGCAGAGACCTGGCGGGACACGATCAGAGACAGATGGGTGCTCTCCGCAGTAAATCTGGGATACAAATTGGAGTTAAAAGACTCCCCTCCTTCCCACTTTATAAGGTCAAACGTGCCAAGGGATCCCCAGAAGAGAGGATCCCTCCTGTTGGCACTAGAACAATTATTGCTCCAAGCAGTAATTATAGAGGTTCCCCTGGAAGAATGGGGGTTCGGGTTTTACTCAAACCTCTTTACAGTCCCGAAGCCAAACGGGGACGTGAGGCCCATATTAAATCTAAAAGGGCTAAACAAATTCCTACATATCAGGACTTTCCGGATGGAGTCGATCCGGTCGGTGGCCACTGCCCTACAAGGGGAGGAATGGTTAGCCTCGATCGACATCAAAGATGCTTATTTGCACATTCCCATCTTTCCAGCCCACCAAAAATTTCTACGCTTTGCGGTAGAAGGGCGCCATTTTCAGTTCAGAGCCTTACCCTTCGGTCTGGCCACAGCACCACGAGTGTTCACAAAAATTCTGGCCCCATTATTGGCCAATCTAAGAACATGAGGTGTAACGATAATGGCATATCTAGACGACTTGTTGCTGATAGACCACTCAGTGGAAAAACTAGAAGTGGTTGTTCACGAGACAATCAAGTATCTGGAATATCACGGTTGGATTATCAACCGAGACAAGTCAGCCCTAAAACCAGTCAAAAGTCTGGAATACTTGGGGCTAAGGCTGGATTCAGACCAGAGAAAAATTTTCTTGCCTCAAGAAAAGGGGTCGTCTTTGAGAGATTTGATCCACTTATTGGGTTCAAAAAGACAGCCATCCATACGCCTGTGCATGAGGCTGCTGGGAAAAATGGTGGCATCATTCGAAGCCGTACCCTACGGTCAATTCCATTCAAGGAATTTGCAAAGGGCCATACTGTCAGCCTGGAACAAAAAAGTTCAGGCTCTGGACTTACCAATGTCCTTGTCCCCTTCCGTTCGCAAGAGCCTCCGCTGGTGGTTGGTTCCCCAGAATCTGAAAAGAGGGAAATCCTTCAGTCCGATTTCTTGGAAGGTGGTCACTACAGATGCCAGCCTTATAGGCTGGGGAGCAGTACTGGAGCAATGGTCTCTCCAGGGCAGATGGTCGGATGCGGAAAAGGCCCTGCCCATCAATCTCTTAGAGATACGCGCAGCCCGGTATGCCCTAGTAGCATGGACATCCAAACTTCAAGGGTCCCCTGTCAGAATTCAATCAGACAATGCCACAGCAGTGGCATATATCAATCATCAGGGGGGCACCAGGAGTCGTGCAGCCCAGAGGGAAGTAAATTACATCCTGAGATGGGCAGAAAGATATGTCCCAGCCATATCTGCAGTATTCATTCCAGGAGTGGAGAATTGGAAGGCAGACTTTCTAAGTCGCCAACAATTATGCCCAGGGGAATGGTCCCTTCATCCCGAGGTTTTCCGGACAATATGTCAGCGGTGGGGAACACCGGATGTAGATCTGCTAGCATCCAGATTCAACGCAAAAGTGGACAGGTTTGTCTCTTGGACAAGGGATCCCCTAGCTTGCGGCTCGGATGCCCTAGTGTTCCCTTGGGATCAGTTCAAGCTGATATATGCATTCCCACCGCCACAATTGTTACCTCGATTACTCCGCAGAATCAGGGTAGAAAAGAAACCAGTGATTCTGGTGGCTCCAGCGTGGCCCCGAAGAGCATGGTACGCGGAGATTGTAAAGATGTCTGTGGGGAGTCCTTGGACCCTCCCACATCGTCCGGACCTGCTTTCGCAAGGACCGATATACCACCCTTCCTTACCAGCCCTAGGTTTGACGGCCTGGCTATTGAAGCCCACATTCTAAAAAAGAGAGGGCTCTCTAATGCTGTGGTATCTACCATGATCAATGCCAGGAAGCCGGTATCCAGGCAGATCTACTATAGAATCTGGAAGGCGTACATCGCCTGGTGTGAGGCCAAGAAATGGCATCCACGTAAATACGTAATAGGTAGGATTCTGGACTTCCTACAATGGGCTGTAGATAGGAAGCTTGCCTTGAGTACTATCAAGGGTCAGATTTCGGCCTTGTCAATATTTTTTCAAAGGCCCTTGGCTTCGCATTCACTAGTCAAAGCCTTTATACAAGGAGTGATGCGTATTAGCCCTCCGGTTAATATTCCCATATGTCCATGGGATCTAAACTTGGTTCTGTCGGTTCTACAGAAACAACCATTTGAACCATTACAGCATATTTCCCTGGTTCTTCTCACCAGGAAATTGATTTTTCTAGTAGCCATTTGTTCGGCTAAAAGAGTGTCGGAATTAGCAGCTATGTCCTGTAAAGAGCCATATCTGGTTATCCATAAGGACAGAGTAGTGTTACGTCCTCATCCAGCCTTTCTTCCTAAGGTGGTATCGAGGTTTCATTTGAACCAAGATGTGGTTCTTCCTTCTTTTTTCCCCAAACCTACTTCGGTAGAGGAAAAGTTATTGCATTCTTTGGATGTAGTAAGAGCAGTTAAAGCTTATCTAAAAGCCACTGCTCAGATTCGCAGAACGGATACTTTGTTTATTCTGCCGGAAGGCCCCAGAAGGGGTCAGGCAGCGTCAAAATCTACTTTAGCCAAGTGGATTCGACAGGTCATAATGCAAGCCTATGGCTTGAGAAGGAGACCACCTCCGTTCAAAGTTAGGGCGCACTCCACGAGAGCAGTTGGAACTTCATGGGCAGTGCATCACCAGGCCTCCCTGGCTCAAATCTGTAAGGCCGCAACATGGTCTTCAGTACACACGTTTACTAGGTTCTACCAGGTGGACGTTAGAAGTCAGGAGGATGTCGCCTTTGGGCGCAGTGTGTTGCAGGCCGCAAAAGATCCTCATGTCTGATAGCGCTCAGCTTATATATAGTGTATCCCCCCCCCCTCGTTGGGCATTGCTTTAGGACATCCCATTAGTAATGACTATGTCGCTCTGTGTCCCGTGATGTACGAGAAAGAAAATAGGATTTTTATAACAGCTTACCTGTAAAATCCTTTTCTTGGAGTACATCACGGGACACAGAGCTCCCACCCCTCTTTGGGGACACTTATTGCTTTGCTACAAAACTGAGGTGCTCCCGGATGGGAGGGGCTTATATAGGGGAGGGTACTTCCGGTTTTGGAAGTTGCCAGTGCCAGCACCTGAAGGTATCTATATAACCCATTAGTAATGACTATGTCGCTCTGTGTCCCGTGATGTACTCCAAGAAAAGGATTTTACAGGTAAGCTGTTATAAAAATCCTATTTTTTAGTTCTTCCATTTGCAAATAATCGCTCCAACAGTTGTCTCCTTCTCACTACGCTTCTTGCTGATGGTCTTGTAGCCCATTCCAGCCTTGTGCAGGTCTACAATCTTGTCCCTGATGTCCTGTGACAGCTCTTTGGTGTTGCCCATGATGATGAGGTTTGAATGTAAGAAATATTCTGTGGACAGGTGTCTTTTATACACATAACGGGTTGTCGTTAGGAGCACCTTCTTAACCACTTTCCGCCCAAGGTACGTCCATGGACGTCCTTGACTTTGAGCGGGGATATCTGAATGATGGTTGCAGCTACAGGCATCATTCACATATTGTCTTTTAGAGCCGGCGATTCCTCGCACCGTAAGAATGATCATAGCAGGTGTTCCGCCGCTTGATCGTTCTTACGGGCGGCGAGAGGGGACGTCCCCCCCTCCTGCCACCCTCCAGTGCTTCTACCGACTCACCGATGCGATCGGTGAGTCGGAGGACAGGTCCGCCGGCCCTGGATGCCTACCATAGAGATTTCCAGCAGACCAGATGGTTGGTTATGACGACACGCCCGGCCTCTGCATTCAAAAAAACTGCGCCGCCTCTGCTGGGAAGTCGGATCGGTTTTGTTTTGTTTTTTATTTCAGGCTTCCCAGCCTAGAGGTGAGATGTGGGGTCTTATTGACCCCATATCTCACTGTAAAGAGGACCTGTCATGCTTATTCCTATTACAAGGGATGTTTACATTTCTTGTAATAGGAATAAAAGTGATCAAAATGTTGTAAAAAGTTTAAAGTAAAATGAACAATGAAAAAAAAAAAAATTAAAGTGCCCCTGTCCCTGGCAGCTTGCACGCAGAAGCGAACGCATATACATAAGTCCCGCCCACATATGAAGATGGTGTTCAGACCACACATGTGAGGTATAGCAAAAAAATTATGATTTTTACATGTAGGAGCGAAGTGCCAGAATTGGCCCGGATGGGAAATGGTTAAACTGACAGAACTAATCTGTGTACCACATGAGCACATACTGTAGCCAGTCCGTGGGAGCCAGAATTATTGTTGGTTGATAGGGGTTCAAATACTTATTTTACTGACTGAAACCCTTTACAACCACTTTAACCTACAGGTAAGCCTAGATTAAGGCTTACCTGTAGGTGCTTGAAATATTTCCTAAACCTCCACGGTTTAGGAAATATTTTTAAAAATCATGGGCGCCGATGTCTACGGTGCATGCGCCGTAGATAACGGCGCAGGCGCACTTTAGCAACGGCGATTGTGCCGTTCCTAATGGAGGCCGTGCCATGACTGGCGGCTCCGGCGAGGAAGTGACATCATCGTGGCTCCAGCCAATCACAGCGCCGGAGCCGCGTTACCCGGAAGTAACAGCCGGGAGAGATGTTGGCCGCCCGAGCGGTAAACGAGGATGGCTGCCAGGGCTTCGATCTCGGGTGAGTATTACATAATGAGCTAGTATGCTATGCATACTAGCTCATAATGCCTTTGTCTTGCAGGTGGTGCTTTTTTCTTTTTTTTTACAAGTGGCTTTACCACTTTAATTTATATCCTTTGTATTATGTGTTTATTTTTCTGGATTTTTGGTTGATTTTCTGTCTCTATCATTTAAAATACACCTATGATAAAAATTATAGACCCTTAATTTCTTTGTCAGTGGGCAAACTTACAAAATCTGCAGGGGATCAAATCATTATTTTACACACTGTAAGTAGATGGGGGTAGATGCAGTAAATGCACAATTTAGCTTATATTGAGATAGTAATGTTCCTATACTGGTTCCTAATAATCAAATGTTTGCTCAATAATTTTTTGGGATCTTGTGAAAATTAATGAATTTTTTTATTCTTTTCTAATCTCTTTATCTGGTTGGAGATTCTTTCTCCCATTGAGTTTGCTTCTTCACCCATATCCCTCTCACTTCATGCCTTATCCTTGTAGGACTGGTGACTACCTGAAAGCATGTGCTCCTGGATCCCCATTTCTGTGTTTACGCTTTTTCTTGGCTTCTGCTCATCTGATATGGATCCTGCCCCTGATCTGAGGGCTGTTTTACCATCCGCAATAAGCTCCAAAAATAACACCATTTATGGCATCGTTTTTGATGCCGGCAGTACTGGGACTCGAATTCACATCTACACCTTTCACCAAAGAGCTGCAGGTGAGCGTATGGAATGTTTTTAAGGTTCTCTTGTTAATGTTGGTGGGAGTACAGCCCTCAACACTCCATGAGTTTAGAGGAAAATGTACTATTTCTGTAACAGATGGAATATGTGATGCAAGGCCGAGATGAGATGCTCCGATTTTGTATTTTTTATAGTTTTGAAGAAATTAATAAAGAAATTGAAAAACAAAAAAAAACAAAAAAAAAACACACAAATATTTCATGGTGGTGGACCATAAACACGTGGATATTTCATGGTAGTGGACCATCAACACATAGATATATCGTGGTGGTGGGACCATCAACACACAGATATTTCATGGTGGTGGGACCATCAGCACACAGATAATTCATGGTGGTGGGACCATCAACACACAGATATTTCACGGTGGTAGACCATCAAAACACAAATATTTCATGGCAAGCTGTTTGCTCTGGCGGCACTTGGCGGGAGGGAGGGGCCAGGAGTGTCGGCCGGGGGACCCGAGAAGAGGAGGATCCAGGCTGCTCTGTGCAAAACTATTACACAGTGCAAAATCACAAACATTCGGGAAACAATTCAGCAGAAACAAACAAGCAACTTTACTCAGCCAGAGCAAGAAGAAAAATACCATATAAATACTCTACAATCAACAAAAATTACTCTGGTCCTCCGAGACAGCACATCACCAAATTACATTATTTCAACAAAACTTCTGAAAGAATGTACCGACATCTTGGCACCCACCATAACAAGGTATTGTTCCGATTTCCCTCAAGCAAGGCATAATCAAACCCCTCCTAAAGAAACCCAACCTCGACCCAAACTACCGCAGACCGGTAACAAGCCTTAACACCATCTCCAAGATCATTGAGAAAGCAGTAGTACAGCAGCTACAACTCCATTTGGACACTTACAAACTCCTGGACCCACTACAATCTGGTTTCCGCCCAGGCCACGGGACAGAAACTGCACTTCTCAAAATATGGAATGACGCCCTCGAAGCCGCAGATGATGGAGATTCATGTCTCCTGGTGCTGCTGAACCTCAGCGCAGTTTTCGACACAGTAGACCACAAAACTCTGCTCACTCGTCTCACAGAAGTAGCCGGAGTCGCAGACTCAGACCTACCCTGGTTCGCATCGTTCCTGGAGAACCGATCCCAGACAGTGAAACTAGGAGCTTTCACTTCCGAAGCACGTAAAATTACATGCGGAGTCCCCCAAGGATCACCCCTGTCACCCGAGCTCTTCAACATCTACCTCCGCCCACTCCTCAAAATCATCAGCAATCAGGACCTGCTCTATCACTCCTACGCCGATGACACTCAACTTTACCTTCGCATCACCAACAAAAAAGACCAATACCACGCACTAGAAAATTGCCTCACATTGATCGACGACTGGATGACGGAGAACTCCCTCAAACTTAACGGATACAAAACTGAACTTCTAATTCTCCACGCAAACTGAAAGAAAAACTGTAGGACAACAAGCACACCACCCACCATCCTTGGACAAACCATCACCCCAAGCACCAAAGTCCAAAAGCCTCAGAGTCATCTTTGACTCAGACATGACGATGGATGCACAAATAGGATCAGTAGTCAGCGGATCTCCCTAGCTTTTCCGACTGTTGCGTAGACTCATCCCCTTTATCCCGGAAGGGGACACAGCAGTAGTAGTCGGAACAATCATTAATTCCCGACTCGACTACGCAAACGCCCTCTACCTCGGACTTCCCAAATACCAAATTTCACGTCTACAAGTCGTCCAGAACACAGCAGCCAGACTGGTAACAGGAAAAAAACCCTGGGAATCGATCACCCCGTCCCAGAGGACCCTCCATTGATTAGCCGTGAAGGATCGGGTTACATTTAAGACCCTCTGCCTCACTCACAAATGCACACAAGGAAACGCTCCTCAATACCTATGCGAGAAAATAAAACGCTACACCCCTAGTCGCGCCCTTCGGTCAACTAACCAAATTCTCCTCCACATCCCGAAGACATGATACAAATCAAAAGGAGAACGAAGATTCGCAGTCCAAGGACCATGGCTATGGAACGCTCTACCCACCGATATCCGCATGGAAGAAAACCACCTGGCCTTCAGGAAAAAAATTAAGACCCACCTCTTCTAAAGATACAGGCCGACACTGGCTGCAAAAAGTGCCTTAAGGTGATTTTGTTCGCATTTGTAGCGCTATACAAGTTACTTACTCACCCCCTTCACACAGGAACACAGCTGAGGTTGTCAATAACCTGCTCTGTGCTAGAGGTCCCTCCCCTATCACCTTTTCTTTATCGTACACCACGGGACACAGAGCTAGTCATTACATAATGGGTTAAGGGTCACCAGCGGTGATTGGACACTGGCACAACCAATGGAAGACAGTTCCCCTCCATATAACCCCTCCCATCAGGGAAGTACCTCAGTTTTTTCGCCAGTGTCGAAAGGTGTTGGACGCGTTAGGAGGTGCTAAAGGAAAGCTCTACCAAAGAGACCCTCTGGGGGTAAAAGAGCTATGCTTTCGGATCCATCCAAGACGCCTACAAATGAGCTGAATCTGGATGGGATCCGGGCCTCATCCATGAGGCGTCGCCTGTAATGTCTCTCTTCGGAGGACTGGGCTCTAAGATCCAGCACTTTCGCTATTTCGCTATAAAGTCCTGGTAAGAGTCTTGTACAAGGCCCAGGGGAGAGGTATCCTTTAAATAGGAACCCATATCCCTGAAGGTTGGCACACATAGCCCACCGTGAAGGGTGAAGTTTGGTATCTGTCTGAAATCTTTCAGCAGAAAAACCTGCGGCGTGGATAAGGTGAGATTAGAAGGTCCATAACTAGGTTGGGACCTTTTTCAAAAAATGGATGTCTTCTTTTTTTCCACCACTGGGGGGAGTAAAGAGCTGAATATACTCACCTCACTCTGTTCAGTGTCGGCTTCGGCGAAGTACACTGCTCGTCACCTCCGCTGCTGAGCTTGCTGGGGCACCCCGATCCTCCTTTCGGTGGCCGACCAGACACCTGCAGATGCAGGTAAGTGGGAACAAGGGCTGATGAGAGTCCTCTCTCACTATGGCCACCGCCATAGCGCTAAGGGCCGCGCGCTGCGCGCGCGGGAGCGCGCTTTATCGGAGGGGGGGGCGAAGGCGTGCGCGGGCACGTGGCGCGCGCAGGCACAGAAACGGCGCCAAATTTAAAAGACTGTCAGTGTGAGAAGCACTGCAGCAGCAAGCAAGCTCGTTAGTTCTCTTGTTCCTGGCAGAGAAACACAGCAGCTATACAGGGACGTAAGACTCCATGTGGTTGGATTGGGTACTTCCTAGAAGACATCCATGTTATGCATAGTTATGTGTTAAAAGTTGCATACTTAATGTATTTGCTAAACTGAACACGGTAGTATATGCATTTAGGTACCTTGTATTTTGTCTAAACAGTAAGCCTTCCAGGGGAAGTAATACGGACAAAAAGAGATAAGAAAGCACCACCGCCTGAGAGGAGGCTCTAACTGTGCTGACTCGGTACCTTTCTCTCCTGTGTTGCTAAATGCACCTGTACAGGATGAGCCATTACCTCTGTCAGGTATGGCGGCTTCCCCAGTGAAGCCTGGGCCTGTATATGTCACTGAGGACACTTTATCAGCTGCCCTAAATAATCTGGAGGAAAAAATTGCTACCTTAATCGCTAAGTCCTCTAAAAAGGGACAATAAGCGAAGCAGGTCTCTTCCAGTATTGGACCTCCCTTCAGAAGTACCTGAGGGAGGAGGATGAGGAGGAGGAGGCTACATCAGCAGAGGATGAGGAGCCAGATTTTAAGGTCACAGGTACAATGCTATAGCAGTGCATTTAAGTTAACCTCTGCGGAGGTAACGGAATTACCTGTCTCCTCCCTAGGGTCATTAAGATCCCTGCAAGGTGCATGCTCCTTCCCGGTTCATCCGTTACTAGAGGATCTAATATACGCAAACTGGCAACATCCAGATAAGCGTTTCTCACCTCCAAAAAGGTTTAACATTCTTTATCCTATGGGGGAAATTTTTTTAAAGAAATGGAGCCTGCCTGCGGTAGTTGCGGCTATTTCTTGTGTAGATAAAAACCTGACATGTCCGGTGGATAATGTACAAGGGTTTAAAAGATCCTTCTGAGAGGAAGTTGAAATCCTCCTTCCTTTTGGCCGGCTCAATTACCCAACCTGCAGTAGCAGCAGTCGGTATGTGTCAGGTCATCAGCCAACAGGTAAAGCAGGGGCTGAAGGAACTGCCTTCAGAGCAGGCTAGAAATTGGGAAAATTTGCCTAAAGCCTTATGCTTCACAGTGGATGCCATGAGAGATTCTATCATACAGGCATCACGCCTTACACTCCAGCTGGTACAGATGCGCAGAGTACTTTGGCTTAAGCATTGGTCAGCGGAAACCCCATGCAAAAAGCTGTTGGCAAGTTCCCGTACCATGGCGAACGCCTATTTGGGGAAGATTTAGAAAAATATATACAGAAGATATCAAGTGGTAAAACGACTTTTACCTGAGAGAAAGAAAAACAAGAGATCTTGTTTTAAACGCTCTCTCTCCCCAGCTCCCGGGAAATCTGACTCCAACCAGTGGCGGCGGCCTGTTTTAGCCGCCCACAAAAGCCAAGGGGCAAGCTCAGAAGAACAAGAAGCCGTGGGGTGCAAGAGCTAATAAGCAAGCCCCCAAAGCCTCTCAGTGAAGGGGCGCCCCCGCTCGGCCGAGTGGGAGGAAGGCTTTGTCAGTTCTGAGCGACTTGGTGGTCAGAAATCCAGGACAATTGGGTAGTATCCACAATATCCTCAGGGTACAAACTGGAATTTCGAGAGATCCCACCTTCTCAATTCCGAGGTTCAAGACTCTCCAAGGATCCACAAAAAAGAGAATCCTTCTTCAAAGGTTTGAATCACTTAATGGCTCAAGGGGTAGTTACAGACGTACCCCAAAAAGAGCGAGGTTCAGGTTTTTACTCAAACCTCTTTGTGATTCCAAAGCCAAATGGAGATGTCAGACCCATCCTGGATCTAAAATCCCTAAATCGGTTCCTGAACGATCGCCATTTTCGAATGGAAACGATCCGATCCGTGGCCGCCACTTTAAAGGGCGGAAAATTCATGGCGCCCATAGATATCAAGGACGCACATTTACACATACCCATCCTCCCCGCTCACCAAAGATTCCTAAGGTTTGCGGTAGAAGATCGCCACTTTCAATTTGTGGCTCTGCCGTTTGGTGTAGCCACCGCGCCCATAGTATTCACAAAGGTGCTAGCTCCTCTGTTAGCAAACCTAAGAACACGGGGCATTGCGGTAACAGCCTATCTGGACGATCTACTAGTAATAGATCAGTCAAAGGAGGGATTGGGTCACGCTGTACACACTACAGTAGGATACCTGGAGCATTTAGGATGGATTATAAATTTACAAAAATCCTCTCTCCAGGCCCAAAGAAGGATAGTGTACCTGGGCATGATCATAGATACAGCCCAAAACGGGGTATACCTGCCAGAACCGAAGATACAGTCTCTGAAAGACCTGATCCACAAGGTCAAAGCAAACAAGAGGCCGTCTATTCGCCTTTGCATGAGACTATTGGGAAAGATGGTAGCCTCCTTCGAGGCGGTCCCTTACGCCCAGTTTCATTCGAGACTACTTCAAGGCAATATTTTAGCTTCCTGGAACAGGAAGAGCCAAGCTCTGGATATACCCATGCGCCTGTCCTCACAAGTACGCCACAGCTTCGATTGGTGGCTAGAAGCCAGGAATTTACGGAAGGGAAAGTCCTTCCTCCCAGTGGCCTGGAAGGTGGTATCTAGGGATGCCAGCCTATCGGGCTGGGGTGCAGTATTCGAGGAGGCTTCTACCCAGGGAACCTGGGCCAAGACTCAGGGGATCCTGCCCATCAATGTGCTAGAGATCCGGGCGGTATATCTAGCCCTCCAAACCTGGACATACAGGTTACAGGGCTAGCCAGTTCGGGTTCAATCCGACAATGCTACTGCAGTAGCTTACATCAATCACCAAGGAGGCACCCGCAGTCGGGCAGCCCAAAGAGAGGTGAACCGGATCCTGGCATGGGCAGAAGAGCATGTACCTTGCCTTTCTGCAATCTTCATTCCAGGGATAGAAAATTGGCAAGCAGACTACCTGAGTCGTCAGCAGCTGCTACCAGGAGAGTGGTCTCTTCACCCCGAGATCTTTCAGGCCATATGTCTGAGATGGGGAAACCCAGATGTAGACCTGCTAGCTGCCAGGTTCAACAAGAAATTGGACAACTTTGTGTCCAGAACGAGAGATCCTCTAGCCTACGGGACAGACGCTCTAATAATACAGACGCTCTAATAACTCCATGGAATCAGTTCTCACTGATCTATGCATTCCCTCCGATCCCTCTTCTACAAAGACTGCTTCGCAGGATCAAGGAGGAGGGAATACCAGTAATCCTAGTGGCCCCAAACTGGCCCAGGAGGCCTTGGTACGCCGAGATTGTAAAAATGGCGATAGGAAGGCCCTGGAAGTTTCCACTTCGACACGACCTGCTGTCACAGGGTCCAGTATTCCACCCTTCCTTACAAAGGCTAAAGTTGACGGCCTGGCTGCTGAGACCCACATTTTTAAAAAGAGAGGGGTCTCTGGTCCGGCTCTTTCTACGCTCATTAATGCTAGAAAGCCAGCCTCCAGACTCATCTATCAGAGAGTCTGGAGAGCATACGTTTCCTGGTGTGAATCCAGATGTTGGAATCCTCAGAAGTATGAAATAAGTAGGATTCTTGCTTTTTGCCAGTTAGGAGTGGATATGAATTTAGCCCTTAGCACCATCAAAGGGCAAATATCGGCTCTATCAGTCTTCTTTCAGAGACCATTGGCATCTCACTCCCTAGTTCAGACATTCATTAAGGGGGTACTGAGGATAAATCCTCCAGTTAGGACTCCCTTGTGTCCATGGGATTTGAATTTGGTATTGTCAGTGTTGCAAAAGCAACCTTTTGAACCTATTCGCCATATTCCTTTAATTATATTGAGTAGGAAGTTGGCCTTTCTGATTGCTATAGCTTCTGCTAGGAGAGTATCAGAGCTAGCAGCTCTTTCTTGTAAAGAGCCTTATCTAATTTGTCACAAGGACAAAATCGTATTACTACGACCCCATCCGGCTTTTCTACCTAAGGTGGTGTCGGCTTTTCACTTGAATCAAGACATTGTTCTGCCTTCCTTTTTTCCAAACCCGCGGACGGCGGGGGAAAAATTATTACACTCTCTAGATCTACTGAGAGCGGTAAAGGTGTATCTGCAAGCAACCGCTCAGATACGTAAAACAGATGTTTTGTTTATTTTACCAGATGGGCCCAAGAAGGGCCAAGCGGTATCAAAATCCACCATTTCCAGGTGGATTAGACAAGTAATTATTCAAGCTTATGGTTTAAAGAACAGGACTCCTCCTTTTCCTGTTAAGGCGCACTCTACCAGGGCGATAGGTGCTTCATGGGCAGTGCACCACCAGGCTTCGATGGCTCAGATCTGTAAAGCTGCAACTTGGTCTTCAGTCCATACATTTTCCAAATTCTATCAAATAGATGTGAAAGGACATGAGGATTCCGCCTTTGGGCGAAGTGTGCTGCAGGCAGCAGTATAGGGCTTCTGGTCCGCAAGCGGCCTGTTTTGATCTGTGTCTCCCCCCCTTCATATGAGCATTGCTCTGGGACGTCCCATTATGTAATGACTAGCTCTGTGTCCCGTGGTGTACGATAAAGAAAATAGGATTTTTATAACAGCTTACCTGTAAAATCCTTTTCTTGGAGTACACCACGGGACACAGAGGTCCCCCCCTTCTTATGGGAACCTTACTGCTTTGCTACAAAACTGAGGTACTTCCCTGATGGGAGGGGTTATATGGAGGGGAACTGTCTTCCATTGGTTGTGCCAGTGTCCAATCACCGCTGGTGACCCTTAACCCATTATGTAATGACTAGCTCTGTGTCCCGTGGTGTACTCCAAGAAAAGGATTTTACAGGTAAGCTGTTATAAAAATCCTATTTTTTCTCTTGGTGTCAGGAAAACTTGTCAGAGGTGACTTTTGCTGATAGCAGAGGAAGGAAGATGCAGACAGAATTGGCACTTAGTGCTCTGGATTGAGACAAGTACACACTATAGAGGGATAGGCTTTGTTCATATTTCATGTCTGAGGTTTACAACCACTTTAAAGCTTCCGGGCGGTGTTGTATGACTTCACGTTTATTGCTGCTCAGAACTCAATTTGCATTGGATTTGTGCTCATCATAACTGATCTGCTGAT
This sequence comes from Rana muscosa, assembly GCA_029206835.1. Classification (NCBI taxonomy): domain Eukaryota; kingdom Metazoa; phylum Chordata; class Amphibia; order Anura; family Ranidae; genus Rana; species Rana muscosa. The sequence goes on from CM055126.1 coordinate 217,294,877, forward strand.
CTAATTTCTGTCCATTATTCAGGTTCTCCTCTGGAGCTGGATGGAGAAATCTTTGAGTCGGTAAAGCCGGGTCTCTCTGCTTATGCCAATCAGCCAGAGAAGGTGAGCCGAGTTATTTTCAATTCACCCATTATAAACGGCTGATAACTCCTAATACACTTGTAACATTTGTTAAATAAAATTATATACATCACCATTTAGTAGATTGGAAATATCCTTAGAATGACCTCTTCTAGAAAAACAACCTGCAGAGTCCAGCACGGGGGTGTCAAACTCAATTACATAGCGAGCCACATTAGCATTATGGTTGTCCTTAAAGGGCTGGTTGTATCTGTAAGACTAGATGTCCCCCCCCCCCCCAACATCAGATGTTAAGAGCCCCCCCCACCCTTATATCATAGTGCACCCCCCTTACCTTGTGCTGCTGCAAGGAAGAAGCTGGGGGCGAGCTGGGAAGCAGGAAGTGCAGGGTCTGGAGTCAGCTGCTGGAGTCTGCTGAGTGCTGAGACCAGAGGAGGCGGAGACGAGGGTGTACAGAGAGACATTGGATCTGTAGGAGGCGTTCTGTCCTCCTCTGCTCAGACTAGGGGAGCAGAGACGAGCCTCTCCGCAGCTGCACAAAGAAGCACAGGACCTAGCGGGAGGGAGTTCTGCACTCCCCTATGCTGCCAACTGCTGATACAAGGCAGGGGTGCCGCAGCTGCAGGAGAGGTGCGAGGGCCACATGATCGACAATCACAATGATCACAAATGTAAACAGTTGTGCTGTTTAAGACATTTAAGTGCCAGTGACCATTGCATGTGTGTAGGCGGGGGATTGCGGTAAAATGCCACTTGGCACCAATGACTGTAGTGTTTATTTGGGGGGAAGGAGTTTGTCCATAGCATCTAGCCATTGCACACATTGCCATTTTAGCGCAATGCAATTGTCTGGGGAACTTTCCTCCCAATCATGAAACACTTGCAGTTGGCTCACCATTAATGGAAGACTTGAACTTGGCTTCAGTGGGCGACCATTAAAGGTCAAGCTCACCGTTGCCACCTCAATACCATCATGTTTCTTCATTTCCAAGAAGTAGTGGCAAAAAGAATCACCTTTTCCAAAAAAGGGGGTGTTAGAACTGTCCTGACATTTTTATTTGATACATTTTATAGCAGAATGCAAAGGAAACCGATTTTATTTATTTATTTTATGTTTAGTCTTTTTCATAGGTGTGCACAGCCTATTGCATTAGGGTGCGCACCTCAAAGCTCAAACACATGCACTATATTGTCAAAAGTATTGGGACACCTGCCTTTACACACATATGAACTTTAATGGTATCCCAGTCTTAGTCCGTAGGGATCAATATTGAGTTGGCCCACCCTTTGCTGCTATAACAGGTTCAACTCTTCTGGGAAGGCTGTCCACAAGGTTTAGGAATGTGTCTATGGGAATGTCTGACCATTCTTCCAGAAGCGCATTTGTGAGGTCAGGCACTGATTTTTGGACAAGAAGTCCTGGCTCGCAGTCTCCACTCTAATTCTTTCCAAAGGTGTTCTATCTGGTTGAGGTCAGGAGGACTATGTGCAGGCCAGTCAAGTTCCTCCACCCCAAACTCGCTCATCCATGTCTTTATGGACCTTGCTTTGTGCACTGGTGCGCAGTCATGTTGGAACAGGAAGGGACCATCCCCAAACTGTTCCCAAAAAGTTGGGAGCATGAAATTGTCCAAAATGTCTTGGTATGCTGACGCCTTAAGAGTTCCCTTCGCTGGAACTTGGGGGCCAAGCCCAACCCCTGAAAAACATCCCCACACCATAATCCCCCTCCACCAAATGATTTGGACCAGTCTACAGAGCAAGGTCAATAAAGACATGGATGAGCGAGTTTGGGGTGGGGTACACACAGGCCAAATGTCAGCCGGTTTCTATTGAACCGGCCGATGCCACTCGACATTGAGCCAGTATGTACTAGGCTATAGGCTTTAAGGTTCCCAATGCCAGACCTTGAGCTCCTAATCCAATATCTAACATAGAAAGTTCATAGAAATGTTCTTAGGACATGTTGCTGCTCATAGTGGCTCAATAGAAGAAAAACTAAAAACAACCAGCTTGCATTAAAACAATAAAAAACATTTATTGAACCACAAAGTCATGGGAAACAACCTTACGAGTAAAAGAGATGAGAACTCCGAACATGATCCTGTAGGACTATATATGTATGTTCTGTGAGTTTTGGCTTCACTTCCTCTCATAGAAAAAAGCCCATGGGTGGGAGAGCCTATTCTCCTCTAGATGGAAATGCTGGCGGCCGTGGTGTCTCTAGAGAGGCGAGGGGGCTCTTGCAATGCTGCTCGTGGCACCGATGGTGACCAGGTCTAGGGTGATGGCAGATAATATAAGTCTGGGGCATGACCCCTGGAGAGCTGGCTGAGGTGACGTCTCAGCCTCACGCCGGAGCTTGCTGGACACGAGGGAGACTGGGAAATGGAGGAGACTAATCAACCTGGCACCAGAGGATGACGTCACGGGCAGCACTGAGGCCATGGGCTGTATTGAGTGAAGGAAGAGGAATCCTCGCGTCTGCCTGTTAGGCGGTCACTATGACCACGCGTTTCACTCAATGGAGCCTTGTCAAGTCACGTGACTAATACCAGAACTGAAGGACTTTTAAAGGGGTGGGAGGGGTAGAGGAGCCAGGGGAGGGAAGAGGAGGGCAGGGAGCTCATTATACAATATAACGCCTCAAGATTGCCTTTTTACATTGCCATCCATTTTGTGTTAACCCTTTATACTCCTAAAGAGTCAGTAATGTCAACTAACACAATATATGGTACAATAAAATATGTAACAAGTATTTAAATGTGTGACAATTATTTGAAAACTATATTGAGTGCAGCCTTTGTTATAGCGAATGTGATAGGAGTAACCTTTGCAAGGACAAAAACTAATTTTTTGTAACTCCTACTACAGTTCCACAGATTTACCTTGTCCTGTCCATGGATAGCAATGTTTGGATTAGGGATGAGCTAAGGAGTGTTAGGATACGAGTCCGAACCTGCCTGAGCTATCCCGCCGGAAACTGTCAAAGCTGATAGCCTGTCTTATCCAGCGGGGGCATACCCTATCCCACAGCCGCATGTATTCAAGGGGCATGTATATGTGCAGCTGCGGGCATGGAGTGCTTCCGACACCTATGATTGGCTGTCAGCTTTGACAGCTTCCTGGCGGGATAGCTCAGGCGTGTCCAATCCCACCTTAACTCATCACTTTTTGGGATCAATAATCTGGTTATTTACCCCTGAAAGAGTATCTTGAAAGTTGAACTTGAGTGTCAATTAGGTGAATGTCCAACAGCCTTTATTTATTGCATTTAAAATGACCATACATATGGTCCATATGGACTAGGGGCCAATAAGCCATATCATTTAAATAGTGACCCTCAACAGAAGGGACTCCTATTTCCCTCCTAAGCTGCAAAGGTATGTATGAACATTCCTTTTAGTGAATTCAATACCTCCTATTGTTTTTTTTTTTTTAACATCAGTCTATACCTTCAGTACTTTCTACTTGGCAGTAAGAATTTTCCTGGCTTTGCGGATCACACTCTTCTTTTCTTCAAGGAACAAAGGACTCCTGGTCCTTCTGAATTAAAGCTTTATTTTAATACCCGTGAGAACAATTGTATAAAGAAATTGTTCTGAAGATGAATTTTTTTTTTTTTGCAAGCTAACATAGTAGATCCCAAAAAGGTATACTACATAAAAAAAAAGCAGTATAAGCAAAAAAAATTAACATATTTCAACCCGAAAAAATAACCACTTGAAGACCAGCCCTTTTCTGGAACTTTTTGTTTATAAGTTTAAATTGATATTTTTTGCTAGAGAATTACTTAGAATCCCCAGACCTTAGAGAATAAAATGGCGGTCGTTTTATGTCACACAGTTGCGCAGCGGTCTTTCAAACGCAACTTTTTGGGAAAAAAATGCACTTTAATTAAAGAAAACAAATCACAATAGTTGGCTCAATTTGTTTGTATAAAGTAAAAGATAATGTTACGCAAAGTAAATGGATACCTAACATGTCATGCTTTAAAATTGCGCATGCTCATGGAATGGCGAAAACTACGGTACTTAAAAATCTCCATAGGCGACACTACATTTTTTTTACAGGTTATCTGTTTAGAGTTAAAGGGGTTGTAAAGGTTCGTTTTTTATTTTCTCAATTGGTTCCTTTTAAGCTAGTGCATTGTTGGTTCACTTACCTGCTCCTTCGATTTCCCTTCTAAATGTTTTTTTTCTTTGTCTGAATTTCTCACTTCCTGTTCCTCCTCAGTAAGCTTGCCCCCATCATCCGAGCCGTTCTGGCTGGGGGTTAGTCAGCGTGCTCGCCCCCTCCCTTGGGACTACCGTATATACTTGAGTATAAGCCGAGTTTTTCAGCACATTTTTTTGTGCTGAAAATGCCCCCCTCAGGTTATACTCGAGTCACCTTTTTGCGCCTGACCTCCCGGACTTTGGGGACCCGGTACTGACCGTCGGTAGGACCCCTGGACCCCACACTTGGCACACATGTAGCCACACTCCTCCTCTACATTTGTACAAAGTTTGTTGTCCCGGGGACCTACGGCCGGGGAGCACCGATTTTTCAAAGCCGGGCACCCCTTCCATAGACTCCTATGTTAAACGTCAGTCTAGTCATGGGCACAGTGAGGCATGGACACAGTGAGGCATGGACATGGACACAGTGAGGCATGCAGATGGACACCCTAGGCTTATACTCGAGTCAATACGTTTTCCCATTTTTTTGTGGTAAAATTAGGTGCCTCGGCTTATATTCCGGTCGGCTTATACTCGAGTATATACGGTACATCGCTGCGGGGAGCCTCCCGTGCCTGTGAACGTTCACAGCGTCTCCCCGCAGGGATGTAGTCCCAAGGGAGGGGCGAGCACGCTGACTAACCCCCAGCCAGAACGGCTCGGATGATGGGGGCAAGCTTACAGGAAGTGAGAAATTCATACAAAGAAAAAAAACATTTAGAAGGGAAATCGAAGGAGAAGGTAAGCGAACTAACAATGCACTAGCTTAAAGGAACCAATTTACAAAATAAAAAACGAACCTTTACAACCCCTTTTAAGAGGAGGTCTAGCACTAGAATTATTGCTGGCACTCTAATGATTGCAGCAATACCTCACATGTGTGGTTTGAACACCGTTTATATATGTGGGCGCGACTTGCGTATGCATTCGCTTCTGCGTATAAGCACGTAGGGATGGGGCGGTTTAATTTTAAATTTTTATTTAATTTTACACTGTCCCATTATTTCTATTTATTTTGATCACTTTTATTCCTATAACAAGGAATGTAAACATCCCTCATAATAGAAATGAGGATGACAGGTCCTATTTATTGAGAGATCTGGGGTCAAAAACCCCCAGATCTTTCATTTACCTTCAAAAGCAAAAAAAAAAAAAAAAAAAAACTTTCTTTTTGGCATTTTTACTTTAAAAAAAAATTATTTGTTTTGGCCCGAGAACCTGATGTGATGTCAAATGTCGCTTCGGTCTTCCAAGGGCATAGAGACGAGTGGCAGCCATCTTGGCTTCACTTGTCTCCCTGCCCAGCTAACGGCCTCATTGAATCGTTCTCTGGCTTTGCCACCCCTCCCGCCATTTCTAAATGTGATCCTGCGGCAAATCCGCCCATGGGATCACTTTTATCTGACGCAGAACCGGCCATAGTAAAAAAAAAAAAATGACCTGGGGGTTTTAGCAGCTAGCTGCTGCCATAACGCCAGTATTAAGGCTGGGTTCACACCTATGCGAATTGAATGCGCATTTCCCCGCATTAAATTCGCATAGCAGGAGAATGTGACTGTCTCTCTATGGAGCCGGTTCACATATCTCCGCAGTGGGTCCGGTGCGGTGTGCCGGAAAAATGCGTGCCTTTTTTGGTGCGTTTCAGGTTCGATTTCAGCCCAAAATTCGGGCTGAATTCGAACCTGAAACGGTGAACCAGCACGCACTGGACCCCTGCTGGGCGCCGCATGTGGCGACAGTGTGAACCCGGCCTAAACGTCAAAGTAATGATGTACTTTTTACCATGGGTTGGTCGGCAAGTGGATAAACTAATAATAATTCTCAGAATCGCTATCTTAAGTGAAACACCAATTTCTACCATTGAAAATGTAAATTTGAGCTAAAATTTTGCAGAAATGTTTAGTAAAGATTGGAATGTCTACAAAAACTAGCTGAAATGGTAATAAGGATTTGAGCCCATAAGAAAGTACATATCTAGCATGTCAGATAGTCTTTCTTAAAGGTTGGGGGAAAGCCTTGTGAGTCATTACTAGAGCAGAGATGAGCTCCCTTGAAATAAAATGTTTCTTACAGGGTGCAGATGCTGTGCGTTCCTTACTTCAACTGGCACAAGACGCTGTCCCATCTTCTCACTGGCAGAAAACTCCTCTGATACTGAAAGCTACTGCCGGCTTCCGACTGCTTCCTGTACACCAGGCTGAAGGCCTGCTCTCCGAGGTGAGACGGGTACATGGTAAGAGAGGGGCATGCAAGGTCGGGGTATATAGCCTGGGTACATGACTTTTGGACTTGGCTGGGATGGGGGGATGTATGGCCTTGATGCATAGCCTGGGTTTATGTAATTTGTGCATGGCTAGGGAGGGGAATGCACAGTCTGGGTATACAGCCTATATATGTGGCCTGGTTATGTGTCTTTACAGTGTCTTGGAAAAGTAATTACACCCCTTGAAACTTTCCACATTTTGTCATGTTGCAACCAAAAACGTAAATGTATTTCTTTATCGTACACCACGGGACACAGAGCTAGTCATTACATAATGGGTTAAGGGTCACCAGCGGTGATTGGACACTGGCACAACCAATGGAAGACAGTTCCCCTCCATATAACCCCTCCCATCAGGGAAGTACCTCAGTTTTTTCGCCAGTGTCGAAAGGTGTTGGACGCGTTAGGAGGTGCTAAAGGAAAGCTCTACCAAAGAGACCCTCTGGGGGTAAAAGAGCTATGCTTTCGGATCCATCCAAGACGCCTACAAATGAGCTGAATCTGGATGGGATCCGGGCCTCATCCATGAGGCGTCGCCTGTAATGTCTCTCTTCGGAGGACTGGGCTCTAAGATCCAGCACTTTCGCTATTTCGCTATAAAGTCCTGGTAAGAGTCTTGTACAAGGCCCAGGGGAGAGGTATCCTTTAAATAGGAACCCATATCCCTGAAGGTTGGCACACATAGCCCACCGTGAAGGGTGAAGTTTGGTATCTGTCTGAAATCTTTCAGCAGAAAAACCTGCGGCGTGGATAAGGTGAGATTAGAAGGTCCATAACTAGGTTGGGACCTTTTTCAAAAAATGGATGTCTTCTTTTTTTCCACCACTGGGGGGAGTAAAGAGCTGAATATACTCACCTCACTCTGTTCAGTGTCGGCTTCGGCGAAGTACACTGCTCGTCACCTCCGCTGCTGAGCTTGCTTGGGCACCCCGATCCTCCTTTCGGTGGCCGACCAGACACCTGCAGATGCAGGTAAGTGGGAACAAGGGCTGATGAGAGTCCTCTCTCACTATGGCCACCGCCATAGCGCTAAGGGCCGCGCGCGCGCGGGAGCGCGCTTTATCGGAGGGGGGGGCGAAGGCGTGCGCGGGCACGTGGCGCGCGCAGGCACAGAAACGGCGCCAAATTTAAAAGACTGTCAGTGTGAGAAGCACTGCAGCAGCAAGCAAGCTCGTTAGTTCTCTTGTTCCTTGCAGAGAAACACAGCAGCTATACAGGGACGTAAGACTCCATGTGGTTGGATTGGGTACTTCCTAGAAGACATCCATGTTATGCATAGTTATGTGTTAAAAGTTGCATACTTAATGTATTTGCTAAACTGAACACGGTAGTATATGCATTTAGGTACCTTGTATTTTGTCTAAACAGTAAGCCTTCCAGGGGAAGTAATACGGACAAAAAGAGATAAGAAAGCACCACCGCCTGAGAGGAGGCTCTAGCTGTGCTGACTCGGTACCTTCCTCTCCTGTGTTGCCAAATGCACCTGTACAGGATGAGCCATTACCTCTGTCAGGTATGGCGGCTTCCCCAGTGAAGCCTGGGCCTGTATATGTCACTGAGGACACTTTATCAGCTGCCCTAAATAATCTGGAGGAAAAAATTGCTACCTTAATCGCTAAGTCCTCTAAAAAGGACAATAAGCGAAGCAGGTCTCTTCCAGTATTGGACCTCCCTTCAGAAGTACCTGAGGGAGGAGGATGAGGAGGAGGAGGCTACATCAGCAGAGGATGAGGAGCCAGATTTTAAGGTCACAGGTACAATGCTATAGCAGTGCATTTAAGTTAACCTCTGCGGAGGTAACGGAATTACCTGTCTCCTCCCTAGGGTCATTAAGATCCCTGCAAGGTGCATGCTCCTTCCCGGTTCATCCGTTACTAGAGGATCTAATATACGCAAACTGGCAACATCCAGATAAGCGTTTCTCACCTCCAAAAAGGTTTAACATTCTTTATCCTATGGGGGAAAATTTTTTAAAGAAATGGAGCCTGCCTGCGGTAGTTGCAGCTATTTCTTGTGTAAATAAAAACCTGACATGTCCGGTGGATAATGTACAAGGGTTTAAAAGATCCTTCTGAGAGGAAGTTGAAATCCTCCTTCCTTTTGGCCGGCTCAATTACCCAACCTGCAGTAGCAGCAGTCGGTATGTGTCAGGTCATCAGCCAACAGGTAAAGCAGGGGCTGAAGGAACTGCCTTCAGAGCAGGCTAGAAATTGGGAAAATTTGCCTAAAGCCTTATGCTTCACAGTGGATGCCATGAGAGATTCTATCATACAGGCATCACGCCTTACACTCCAGCTGGTACAGATGCGCAGAGTACTTTGGCTTAAGCATTGGTCAGCGGAAACCCCATGCAAAAAGCTGTTGGCAAGTTCCCGTACCATGGCGAACGCCTATTTGGGGAAGATTTAGAAAAATATATACAGAAGATATCAAGTGGTAAAACGACTTTTACCTGAGAGAAAGAAAAACAAGAGATCTTGTTTTAAACGCTCTCTCTCCCCAGCTCCCGGGAAATCTGACTCCAACCAGTGGCGGCGGCCTGTTTTAGCCGCCCACAAAAGCCAAGGGGCAAGCTCAGAAGAACAAGAAGCCGTGGGGTGCAAGAGCTAATAAGCAAGCCCCCAAAGCCTCTCAGTGAAGGGGCGCCCCCGCTCGGCCGAGTGGGAGGAAGGCTTTATCAGTTCTGAGCGACTTGGGGGTCAGAAATCCAGGACAATTGGGTAGTATCCACAATATCCTCAGGGTACAAACTGGAATTTCGAGAGATCCCACCTTCTCAATTCCGAGGTTCAAGACTCTCCAAGGATCCACAAAAAAGAGAATCCTTCTTCAAAGGTTTGAATCACTTAATGGCTCAAGGGGTAGTTACAGACGTACCCCAAAAAGAGCGAGGTGCAGGTTTTTACTCAAAGCTCTTTGTGATTCCAAAGCCAAATGGAGATGTCAGACCCATCCTGGATCTAAAATCCCTAAATCGGTTCCTGAACGATCGCCATTTTCGAATGGAAACGATCCGATCCGTGGCCGCCACTTTAAAGGGCGGAAAATTCATGGCGCCCATAGATATCAAGGACGCACATTTACACATACCCATCCTCCCCGCTCACCAAAGATTCCTAAGGTTTGCGGTAGAAGATCGCCACTTTCAATTTGTAGCTCTGCCGTTTGGTGTAGCCACCGCGCCTATAGTATTCACAAAGGTGCTAGCTCCTCTGTTAGCAAACCTAAGAACACGGGGCATTGCGGTAACAGCCTATCTGGACGATCTACTAGTAATAGATCAGTCAAAGGAGGGATTGGGTCACGCTGTACACACTACAGTAGGATACCTGGAGCATTTAGGATGGATTATAAATTTACAAAAATCCTCTCTCCAGGCCCAAAGAAGGATAGTGTACCTGGGCATCAGGGCCGGCCCTACCATGGGACCCGGTGGTACCATTGTACCAGGCGGCACATTCAGGGGAGCGGCAAGTTGCCACTATCCAGTTCCGCCCACTCCACTCCCCCTGCACTCAGGGCTGGCGGTACCACTAGGCAGCCGCCTAGGGCGCAGCCATGGCCACTGGTTCCCTATCTCAATGTGTGACAGTAGTAGTCCTTGCCGCCGCGCAGTCCTGTGGAGGAAGAGGCACTGGGAGCTTGACGCAGCCTCGATCATCCAACAGTTGTTGGGTCAGTAGGTGGATCAATGTGCTCCCCTCCCCCGGCTCCTCCCCTTCTCCCGCGCTCTGCGAATCTCCTACCAAGTACCATGTGCAGAGCGCGGATAATGGCTGCCGCCGCCGCCGCTGCTGAGCAGCTCCTTGAATTCCTCTCCAGGATGGACGGCCGTAGTGTGGAAGACGTAGGTACTGTGAATGACGGTCCGCTGCCCGACACTGACAGCATCCAGTGACGTCACTCCCTGAACGAGGGAGCCCGAACATCCCTGCTACCAGCCGCCCGTGATGACCTCACACACAGCCCTAATGCTATGATGCCATCTACTGTCTCCTGTCATCATCATGCTCCTCGTCATCCCCCTGTTCCTGGCATGATCCCACCACCCTACCTCTGAGGCCTGTCTTACATTTTATCACCCCCTGTCATCTCCATCCTCCCTGTCATCTTCCTACCACCCACCCCTGTCATCTTCATCCTCCCTGTCAGCTTCCTACCACCCACCCCTGTCATCTTCATCCTCCCTGTCAGCTTCCTACCACCCACTCCTGTCATCTCCATCCTCCCTGTCAGCTTCCTACCACCCACCCCTGTCATCTCTATCCTCTTTGTCAGCTTCCTACCACCCGCCCCTGTCATCTCCATCCTCCCTGTCAGCTTCCTACCACCCACCCCTGTCGTCTTCATCCTCCCTATCAGCTTCCTACCACCCACCCCTGTCATCTCCATCCTCCCTGTCAGCTTCCTACCACCCACTCCTGTCATCTCCATCCTCCCTGTCAGCTTCCTACCACCCACTCCTGTCATCTCCATCCTCCCTGTCAGCTTCCTACCACCCACCCCTGTCATCTTCATCCTCCCTGTCAGCTTCCTACCACCCACTCCTGTCATCTCCATCCTCCCTGTCAGCTTCCTACCACCCACCCCTGTCATCTCCATCCTCTTTGTCAGCTTCCTACCACCCGCCCCTGTCATCTCCATCCTCCCTGTCAGCTTCCTACCACCCACCCCTGTCGTCTTCATCCTCCCTATCAGCTTCCTACCACCCACCCCTGTCATCTCCATATTCCCTGTCATCTCCATATTCCCTGTCATCTCCATCCTCCCTGTCATCTTCCTACCACCCACCCCTGTCATCTTCATCCTCCCTGTCAGCTTCCTACCACCCACCCCTGTCATCTCTATCCTCCCTGTCAGCTTCCTACCACCCACCCCTGTCATCTTCATCCTCCCTGTCAGCTTCCTACCACCCACTCCTGTCATCTCCATCCTCCCTGTCAGCTTCCTACCACCCACCCCTGTCATCTCTATCCTCTTTGTCAGCTTCCTACCACCCGCCCCTGTCATCTCCATCCTCCCTGTCAGCTTCCTACCACCCACCCCTGTCGTCTTCATCCTCCCTATCAGCTTCCTACCACCCACCCCTGTCATCTCCATCCTCCCTGTCAGCTTCCTACCACCCACTCCTGTCATCTCCATCCTCCCTGTCAGCTTCCTACCACCCACTCCTGTCATCTCCATCCTCCCTGTCAGCTTCCTACCACCCACCCCTGTCATCTTCATCCTCCCTGTCAGCTTCCTACCACCCACTCCTGTCATCTCCATCCTCCCTGTCAGCTTCCTACCACCCGCCCCTGTCATCTCCATCCTCCCTGTCAGCTTCCTACCACCCACCCCTGTCGTCTTCATCCTCCCTATCAGCTTCCTACCACCCACCCCTGTCATCTCCATCCTCCCTGTCAGCTTCCTACCACCCACCCCTGTCATCTCCATCCTCCCTGTCAGCTTCCTACCACCCACCCCTGTCATCTCCATCCTCCCTGTCAGCTTCCTACCACCCACCCCTGTCATCTCCATATTCCCTGTCATCTCCATCCTCCCTGTCAGCTTCCTACCACCCACCCCTGTCATCTCCATCCCCCCTGTCAGCTTCCTACCACCCACCCCTGTCATCTCCATCCTCCCTGTAAGCTTCCTACCACCCACCCCTGTCATCTCCATCCTCCCTGTCATCTTCCTACCACCCCCTGTAATCTTCATCCTCCCTGTCAGCTTCCTACCACCCACCCACCCCTGTCATATTCCTACCACCCCCTGTAATCTTCATCCCCCCCTGCCAGCTTCCTACCACCCCACCCCCTTAATTTACTGGTGCACATCACATATGATGGACGCAGGGACATTTTTTTTTGGGGGGGGGGGGGGGCGCACATAGCTGGTCTTGCCTAGGGCGCCAAATTGCCTAGCACCGGCCCTGCCTGCACTGTGAGGCAAATTGCCACTGGCCAGCCCGTTCCGCCCGCCAGCCCGTTCTGCCCGCTTCACTCCCCGCTGCACTGTGAGGCAAATTGTCGCCAACTCGTTCCGCCCGCTCCGCGCTTCACTGTGAGGCAAATTGACGCCCGCCTGCCAGCCAGCCTGCTCCGCTCCACCTGTTCTGCCCGCACGCTCAATTCACCTGGGCGTCGGGCCCAGGTAAAAGGAGCGTGCGGGCAGAACAGGGGAACAGTCAGCGGGCGTGACAGTCAGCAGGTGAGCGGGCTTGCTGGCCAATCAGCGGGCGGGGGAGCAGAGAGATGACATCATCTCTCACTGCCCGCCCTGCATCGCTGCAGTTCGGCCCCCACTGTGTGGGCAGCAGAGAGATTACATTATCTCTCTGCTGCCCTCCTTTACTCTGGGACACAGCAAGTGGCAATCCGTTATGTGTGGCAGGTGACGTCATGGCAAGTGACAATCTGCAATGTGTGGCAGATGACGTGGCAAGTGACAATCCGCTATGTGTGGCAGGTGACATTGTGGCAAGTGACAATCCGCAATGTGTGGCAGGTGACGTGGCAAGTGACAATCCGCTACGTGTAGCAGGTGACGTGGCAAGTGACAATCTGCAACATGTGGCATGTGACGTCGTGGCAAGTGAAAATCCGCAATGTGTGGCAGGTGGCGTTGTGGCAAGTGACAATCCCCTACGTGTGGTAGGTGACGTGGCAAGTGACAATCTGCAACGTGTGGCAGGTGACATCATGGCAAGTGGCAATCCGCAATGTGTGACAGGTGGCACGTGACAATCTGCTACATGTGGCAGGTGACGTGGCAAGTGACAATCAGCTACGTGTAGCAGGTGACATCGTGGCAAGTGACAATCCGCAATGTGTGGCAGGTGACAATGTGCATCTGAAGGCAGGTGACGTTGGCAAGTGACACGCTCGGGGCTCCCACTGATTCTGCAATAATGGTGAGTTGAACTATTTTATTTTATATAACAATGTAATAATAGAAATAATGCACTTGAAGCATTTTTATTATTATTATTTTTTTACTAGTAATGGTAGTGATCTGAGATTTTTTTTTTTTGCGAGACTGCGACATTGCGGTGGACAGGTCGGACACTTTTGACACATTTTTGGGACCATTGACATCTATACAGCGATCTGTGCTATAAAAATGCACTGATTACTGTGTAAATGTCACTGTTAGGGAAGGGGTTAAATGTGTTTCCTGGGAGGTGTTTCTAACAGTGGGGGGGGATGGGAATGACTGGAGGAGGAGAGAAATCTCTGTTCCTAATCACTAGGAACAGCAGATCTGTCTCTCCTCCCCTGTCAGAATGGGGATCTGTCTATTTACATTGACAGTTCCCCGTTCTGGCTCTCTGTGGACCGATCGTGGGTGGACGGCTGACATTGCGGCCGCCGGCCAGGCACAGGTCCTTTTATACTCCTATATACATGTATAGAGCCATGACAGGTCCTTTTTATACTCCTACATACATGTATAGAGCCATGACAGGTCCTCTTTATACTCCTACATACATGTATAGAGCCATGACAGGTCCTCTTTATACTTCTACATAGATGTATAGAGCCATGACAGGTCCTCTTTATACTCCTACATACATGTATAGAGCCATGACAGGTCCTCTTTATACTCCTACATACATGTATAGAGCCATGACAGGTCCTCTTTATACTTCTACATAGATGTATAGAGCCATGACAGGTCCTCTTTATACTCCTACATACATGTATAGAGCCATGACAGGTCCTCTTTATACTTCTACATAGATGTATAGAGCCATGACAGGTCCTCTTTATACTCCTACATACATGTATAGAGCCATGACAGGTCCTTTTTATACTCCTACATACATGTATAGTGCCATGACAGGTCCTCATTATACTTCTATATACACGCATAATGCCATGATGGTCCTCTTTATACTCCTATACATGAATAGAGCCATAACAGGTCCATTTTATAGAGCCATGACAGGTCCTCTATATACTCCTTTACATGTATAGAGCCATGACAGTTCCTCTTTATTTATCATATCAAATAATGGATGTGGGGGCATTTCGGTGTGCGTGATTTTTTATTTTATTTGGGGGGGGGGGGGGGGCAGCATTTCATTCTTGGTACCAGGCAGCACAATGTCTTGGGCCGGCACTGCTGGGCATGATCATAGATACAGCCCAAAACGGGGTATACCTGCCAGAACCGAAGATACAGTCTCTGAAAGACCTGATCCACAAGGTCAAAGCAAACAAGAGGCCGTCTATTCACCTTTGCATGAGACTATTGGGAAAGATGGTAGCCTCCTTCGAGGCGGTCCCTTACGCCCAGTTTCATTCGAGACTACTTCAAGGCAATATTTTAGCTTCCTGGAACAGGAAGAGCCAAGCTCTGGATATACCCATGCGCCTGTCCTCACAAGTACGCCACAGCTTCGATTGGTGGCTAGAAGCCAGGAATTTACGGAAGGGAAAGTCCTTCCTCCCAGTGGCCTGGAAGGTGGTATCTAGGGATGCCAGCCTATCGGGCTGGGGTGCAGTATTCAAGGAGGCTTCTACCCAGGGAACCTGGGCCAAGACTCAGGGGATCCTGCCCATCAATGTGCTAGAGATCCGGGCGGTATATCTAGCCCTCAAAACCTGGACATACAGGTTACAGGGCTACCCAGTTCGGGTTCAATCCGACAATGCTACTGCAGTAGCTTACATCAATCACCAAGGAGGCACCCGCAGTCGGGCAGCCCAAAGAGAGGTGAACCGGATCCTGGCATGGGCAGAAGAGCATGTACCTTGCCTTTCTGCAATCTTCATTCCAGGGATAGAAAATTGGCAAGCAGACTACCTGAGTCGTCAGCAGCTGCTACCAGGAGAGTGGTCTCTTCACCCCGAGATCTTTCAGGCCATATGTCTGAGATGGGGAAACCCAGATGTAGACCTGCTAGCTGCCAGGTTCAACAAGAAATTGGACAACTTTGTGTCCAGAACGAGAGATCCTCTAGCCTACGGGACAGACGCTCTAATAATACAGACGCTCTAATAACTCCATGGAATCAGTTCTCACTGATCTATGCATTCCCTCCGATCCCTCTTCTACAAAGACTGCTTCGCAGGATCAAGGAGGAGGGAATACCAGTAATCCTAGTGGCCCCAAACTGGCCCAGGAGGCCTTGGTACGCCGAGATTGTAAAAATGGCGATAGGAAGGCCCTGGAAGTTTCCACTTCGACACGACCTGCTGTCACAGGGTCCAGTATTCCACCCTTCCTTACAAAGGCTAAAGTTGACGGCCTGGCTGCTGAGACCCACATTTTGAAAAAGAGAGGGGTCTCTGGTCCGGCTCTTTCTACGCTCATTAATGCTAGAAAGCCAGCCTCCAGACTCATCTATCAGAGAGTCTGGAGAGCATACGTTTCCTGGTGTGAATCCAGATGTTGGAATCCTCAGAAATATGAAATAAGTAGGATTCTTGCTTTTTGCCAGTTAGGAGTGGATATGAATTTAGCCCTTAGCACCATCAAAGGGCAAATATCGGCTCTATCAGTCTTCTTTCAGAGACCATTGGCATCTCACTCCCTAGTTCAGACATTCATTAAGGGGGTACTGAGGATAAATCCTCCAGTTAGGACTCCCTTGTGTCCATGGGATTTGAATTTGGTATTGTCAGTGTTGCAAAAGCAACCTTTTGAACCTATTCGCCATATTCCTTTAATTATATTGAGTAGGAAGTTGGCCTTTCTGATTGCTATAGCTTCTGCTAGGAGAGTATCAGAGCTAGCAGCTCTTTCTTGTAAAGAGCCTTATCTAATTTGTCACAAGGACAAAATCGTACTACGACCCCATCCGGCTTTTCTACCTAAGGTGGTGTCGGCTTTACACTTGAATCAAGACATCGTTCTGCCTTCCTTTTTTCCAAACCCGCGGACGGCGGGGGAAAAATTATTACACTCTCTAGATCTAGTGAGAGCGGTAAGGGTGTATCTGCAAGCAACCGCTCAGATACGTAAAACAGATGTTTTGTTTATTTTACCAGATGGGCCCAAGAAGGGCCAAGCGGTATCAAAATCCACCATTTCCAGGTGGATTAGACAAGTAATTGTTCAAGCTTATGGTTTAAAGAACAGGACTCCTCCTTTTCCTGTTAAGGCGCACTCTACCAGGGCGATAAGTGCTTCATGGGCAGTGCACCACCAGGCTTCGATGGCTCAGATCTGTAAAGCTGCAACTTGGTCTTCAGTCCATACATTTTCCAAATTCTATCAAATAGATGTGAAAGGACATGAGGATTCCGCCTTTGGGCGAAGTGTGCTGCAGGCAGCAGTATAGGGCTTCTGGTCCGCAAGCGGCCTGTTTTGATCTGTGTCTCCCCCCCTTCATATGAGCATTGCTCTGGGACGTCCCATTATGTAATGACTAGCTCTGTGTCCCGTGGTGTACGATAAAGAAAATAGGATTTTTATAACAGCTTACCTGTAAAATCCTTTTCTTGGAGTACACCACGGGACACAGAGGTCCCCCCCTTCTTATGGGAACCTTACTGCTTTGCTACAAAACTGAGGTACTTCCCTGATGGGAGGGGTTATATGGAGGGGAACTGTCTTCCATTGGTTGTGCCAGTGTCCAATCACCGCTGGTGACCCTTAACCCATTATGTAATGACTAGCTCTGTGTCCCGTGGTGTACTCCAAGAAAAGGATTTTACAGGTAAGCTGTTATAAAAATCCTATTTTTATGTGATGGACCAACACAAAGTGGTACATAATTGTGAAGTGGAAGGAAAAGGATAAATGGTTTTAAAAAAAAGTTACAAGAAAAATTTGAAAAGTGTGGTATATATTTGTATTGGGCGCCATTTACTCTAAAACCCCTAACTAAAATCTAGAGGAACCAATTGCCTTCAGGAGTCACCTAATTAGTAAATAGAGTCCACCTGTGTGTAATGTAATCTCAGTATAAGTACAGCTGTGAAGAGGTTTGTTAGAGAACCTTGATGAACTTACGGCATCATGAAGGCCAAGGAACACACCAGACAGGTCAGGAATAAAGTTGTGGAGAAGTATAAAGCAGGGTTAGGTTATAAAAAAAAATATCCCAAGCTTTGAACATCTCACAGAGCTCTGTTCAATCCATCATCCGAAAATGGAAAGAGTATGGCACAACTGCAAACCTACCAAGACATGGCCGTCCACCTAAACTGACAGGCCGGGCAAGGAGAGAATTCATAAGAGAAGCAACCAAGAGGCCCATGGTAACTCTGGAGGAGCTGCAGAGATCCACAGCTCAGGTGGGAGAAATACTGACACAATGGGGTGATCCTTTTTCCAACTCAGTGATTCTGTTTTTGAATTATTATTTTTTTCCGACATGTTGGTGTTCTAACTTTCACTTGGATGTTCTAAGTTGTAATGAGTAAATAAAGCTGGATAAAACAAAAACTGTCTGTCTTCATTTTAAAGCGGAGTTCCACCCATTTAAAAGTCAGCAGCTACAAAAAGTGTAGCTGCTGACTTTTAATAAACAGACACTCACCTGTCCCATGGTCCAGCAATGTGGGCGCGCAAAGCCTCGCTCCTCTCCCCCTCCTTTCAGCGGCGCCAGCATTCTAACTGTGGGCGCCCGGCTGTGGCTTCACAGCCGGGCGCGCGATGCGCGCTGTGAATGGCCAGGCAATCTTCTGGGTCCTGTGACGTGTCCCAGAAGATTACAGGGGGGAGAGGTGATCTTCCTTCCGGCACCGCAGTGCCAGGGGAGGAAGTGGGAGCTGGGTGCCTGTAAAAACAAAAAATGGCATGCCAAATGTGGCATGTCAAGGGGTCACCAACACTTAAAGCGGAAGTTCCATTTTTGGGTGAAACTCCGCTTTAAGCTGCAATTGAATGAATGAGTGACTTGTATAGCGCTACACATGCGAACTGAATCGCATCTAGGCGCTTTTTGCAGCCAGTGCTAACCACTACTCCACTGTGCTGCCTTTGCAATTGGGGTATATGTAGCCTGGGTACATGGCTTGAATATGTGCTTTGGTTTCATGGGTGAATGGATGGGATGTTTTTTTATAGGTCATGAATGAATCTCATTTTCCTCCTTTTTAGGTGAGGAAAGTCTTCAACTCGTCTCCTTTTCTAGTACCGGAAAACAGCGTCACCATTCTGGATGGAACTGACGAAGGTGAGAACACAAAAATATCACATAACACAGAACATAGAAACTGCAAATATTTCCAATGTGCTCCATCTGCAGACACCACCAACGCATTTACTTTATTTAACAAAACAGGAGTGCTTTTTTGTTTTTTGGTATTAAAAATAGGGCAATATCAAAATATACATAATGATACGGCCTGGTATATCCTACAGCAATAAAACAAAAAAAGAATATGGGAGGAAAAACAATATTCATGCCCAAGGTTTACTTAACATGAAGGATGGATTAGTTGATAAACTATATCCAGGGGCGGAGACAAAGTGTAGTAGGGGGGAAGGCAGGATGAGGGGGGGGCTTAAGATTGTGCAAGGAAGGGGAGGAGAGAAGAAGAAAAGGGGAGTAAGGGCCCGGATGCCCATCCCAATACCCTGGTCAATATGCCTGTTGCATTATTATACAGATCCAACAATTAGCTTCAGGTGGAAGTCCATGGGGACCAAACCTTGTCATATTTCCATGAACACCCTCTATTCATATAAGTAATCTTATACATGGGCAAGGCTGCATTTATGATTGCTTCCCAGGAGGATATGGCTGGGGGGGTTGGTGATGCCCATTTCATGAGAATCTCCATTTTAGCATAATACAGAAGATAGGAGATCAGCAAGTGATCAGTGATGAGCACCAACACATTTTTACATATAATAAAGAAATATCTTGGACAGCCGTACTCCGGAAAAATCTTTTGGTTGCCTTTATTGGTAAAACAGGATAAAAACACTACAAGCCACAGCAAAAATAGGACACACAGCTGACGTGTTTCACATTAATATCAAGTGCTTAGTCATAGTCGAAGCTATGACTAAGCACTAGATATTAGTGTGAAACGCGTCATCTGTGTGTCCTATTTTTGCTGTGGCTTGAAGAGTTTTTTTATCCTGTTTTACCAATAAAGGCAACCAAAAGATTTTTCCGGAGTGCAGCTATCCAAGATATTTCTTTCTTTTTTTTATTCCTTTTTTTTTGCTATACGCATTGTCAGCACCCGTGGTTGAAAATGATTCCATCACTTGCCTCTAGAGATTTGCAGAACATTATTCTGTCCCAACTACTCTCCTATCAATACATATTGATATATTTTGCAGATTATTCTATCATGGACTTCTCTAGAGATCTTAAGAACATTGTTTTGGTCTCTATATGATGGGATCATAGACATGGTAGACAAAAGCTAGTCCTCCGGATACTAACTGGATCCTTTTTGTCTGTTGTGGTTTTTTTTTTCTCCTTAGGAATATTAGCCTGGATCAGTGTAAACTTTTTGACAGGTAAACCCAGGCAGAATAACTCCTTGTTTATGGTTTAAGTGGAGGGTATAGATAGTCTTTGTGTATGGTGAGGGTTGGGGTACAGTTGGGTCAATATGTCTGTGTGTAGTGTGGATGGGGGTACAGTTGGGTCAGTATGACTGTGTGTAGTGTAGGTGGGGCACAGTTGGGTCAGTATGTCTGTGTGTAGTGTGGGTGGGGCACAGTTGGGTCAGTATAACTGTGTGTAGTGTAGGTGGGGGTACAGTTGGGTCAGTATGTCTGTGTGTAGTGTAGGTGGGGTACTGTTGGGTCAGTATGACTGTGTGTAGTGTAGGTGGGGGTACAGTTGGGTCAGTATGTCTCTGTGTAGTGTAGGTGGGGTACAGTTGGGTCAGTATGACTGTGTGTAGTGTAGGTGGGGTATAGTTGGGTCAGTATGTCTGTGTGTAGTGTAGGTAGGGCACAGTTGGGTGGTCAGTATGTCCCTGTGTAGTGTAGGTGGGGTACAGTTGGGTCAGTATGACTGTGTGTAGTGTAGGTGGGGTATAGTTGGGCCAGTATGTCTGTGTGTAGTGTAGGTGGGGCACAGTTGGGTCAGTATGTCTGTGTGTAGTGTAGGTGGGGGTACAGTTGGGTCAGTATGTCTGTGTGTAGTGTAGGTGGGGTAATGTTTGGTCAGTATGACTGTGTGTAGTGTAGGTGGGGTACTGTTTGGTCAGTATGACTGCGTGTAGTGTAGGCGGGGTACTGTTTGGTCAGTATGACTGTGTGTAGTGTAGGTGGGGTATAGTTGGGTCAGTATGTCTGTGTGTAGTGTAGGTGGGGTACAGTTGGGTCATTATGATTGTGTGTAGTGTAGGTGGGGTATAGTTGGGTCAGTATGTCTGTGTGTAGTGTAGGTGGGGGTACTGTTGGGTCAGTATGTCTATATGTAGTGTAGGTGGGGTTACTGTACAGTTGGATCATAATGACTGTGTGTAGTGTAGGTGGGGGTAAGGTTGGGTCAGTATGACTGTGTGTAGTGTAGGTGGGAGTACAAGTTGGGTCAGTATGTCTATATGTAGTGTAGGTGGGGGTACAGTTGGGTCAGTATGGCTGTGTGTAGTATTGATGGGGGTACTGTTGGGTCAGTATGACTTTGTGTAGTGTAGGTGGGGTACAATTGGGTCAGTATGACTGTGTGTAGTGTAGATGGGGGTACAGTTGGGTCAGTATGACTGTGTGTAGTGTGGATGGGGGTACAGTTGGGTCAGTATGACTGTGTGTAGTGTGGATGGGGGTACAGTTGGGTCAGTATGGCTGTGTGTAGTATTGATGGGGGTACTGTTGGGTCAGTATGACTTTGTGTAGTGTAGGTGGGGTACAATTGGGTCAGTATGACTGTGTGTAGTGTAGATGGGGGTACAGTTGGGTCAGTATGACTGTGTGTAGTGTGGATGGGGGTACAGTTGGGTCAGTATGACTGTGTGTAGTGTAGATGGGGGTACAGTTGGGTCAGTATGACTGTGTGTAGTGTGGATGGGGGTACAGTTGGGTCAGTATGACTGTGTGTAGTATTGATGGGGGTACTGTTGGGTCAGTATGACTGTGTGTAGTGTAGGTGGGGTACAATTGGGTCAGTATGACTGTGTGTAGTGTAGATGGGGGTACAGTTGGGTCAGTATGACTGTGTGTAGTGTGGATGGGGGTACAGTTGGGTCAGTATGACTGTGTGTAGTGTGGATGGGGGTACTGTTGGGTCAGTATGACTGTGTGTAGTGTAGGTGGGGGTACAGTTGGGTCAGTATGACTGTGTGTAGTGTAGGTGGGGGTACAGTTGGGTCAGTATGACTGTGTGTAGTGTATGTGGGGGTACAGTTGGGTCAGTATGTCTGTGTGTATGTAGATGGGGGTACAGTCAGGTCACTGTGTGCACCAGCTATAATCTCTGATACCCTCTAGGTCGGTTACATGGAGATCGTAGTGTGGGCACTTTGGATTTGGGTGGAGCATCTACACAGATCACCTTCCTTCCTCTTAATAAAGTACGTTTTTATTTTTCTCTCTATGTACAACACTGACTGCTGTTTGTCGCTCTTTTTAGTAGACTGGTCCTTTCTCTTTTTTATATTTTTCAGGCTACGTTAGATGAGACTCCACGGGAGTCGTTGGCTTCCTTTGAGCTGTTCAATAACACATATCGCCTCTACACACGTAGGTGGGTCTTCTGTGCAGTGAGTCAGCTTCTTATAGAGGACATTGCTGATCGTAATTAATGCCATTGTTGTTGTTCCAGTTATCTGGGTCTTGGTCTGAAGGAGGCTCGTCTTGCAGTTCTTGACGCTTCGGTGTCTGTAGGTAAATCTTAAAATGTATGTTGTCACCACAAAGGCAGTGGAGGGTTGCCATTTGTGTGTGACTCCACTCCTATATAATGATCGTCTTACCCAATCTGTCCATTTTTAGCTTAAAGTTTTGACCATAAAATGTTTACGCTAGCTTCAAACAGCCCTAAAGCTGGCCATGGACAGTTTGAATCTTGCCCCGTTCAGCAGGGACTGGCCGAGATTCGAACCACGTATAGGTCAGATTTCTTTCTCGTACATCACGGGACACAGAGCGACATAGTCATTACTAATGGGTTATATAGATACCGTCAGGTGCTGGCACTGGCAACTTCCAAAACCGGAAGTACCCTCCCCTATATAAGCCCCTCCCATCCGGGAGCACCTCAGTTTTTTGCCAGTGTCTAAGGTGTTGGCCAAGAAGAAACATGTGTTTTCACTGAGCTTGCGTACAGGTTCTTTTGGGCCTCAGTAAGCTATTCCGGATCCGACCAAAAAAGCTTCATAGCTAAACGGTCGGTACCCGGGCCTTGCAGAGAAGAGCAAGGTTTTGCCTGTAATGCTTCTCTTAGGAGAGCTGGACCCTGGGATCCAGAGCTCTGGTCATACCCACGACCAAGATGTTTTCTGTGCAGGGTGCTATACAGGTCCAGGGGAGTGGAATCCTTGGGAACCCGGTCCCTGAAGGTTTGATTACAATGCCTGCCGTGATAGGTGAAGTTTGGGCTTTTTGTGGACCAAACAAAGTCCTGCGGCGGGGAACAGGTAAGTGGGGGCCCCCAGGAACTTGGTTCTATTGGGGGACCCCCAAGCCTAATTTGTCTTTCTGTCTGTTACCTAATGGTATTCCCGCAAAATTCTGTGCATGCCTGTAACTACTAAAAAAATGTAATAATTTTTAATGGTGGTCAAGAAAAAAAAAAAAAAAAAAAATTTTTTTATATATATATTTAATATATTAGACTGCGGTACCTGTGTTTGTCCACTAGAGGCCGCTGTGGAATGTTTTCTTGTCATGTGGACTAGCTTCTTCTCAGCAGAGCAAAGTCCAGGCAGATGGTGAGTTCTCTTATAGGAAACTGCTTCCTCTGCCATGTTGCAGTGCTCGTCCATCCCCCGGCCTGCGGCAAAGAGGGGCCCTGGCTCCTGTCCCTTGTTACCATATTTGAAATTAGCGCCGAAGGCGCACGTGCCCGCGCCTCTATATATAGAGGTGAGCCGGGAAAGGGGGCGGAGCCTGGGGGATGACGCTCTGTGCGCGCCGCAGCGCTTCTGCGCATGTGCGGGCGTCCCAGCAGTTTAAAAAAACCACAATATTGTAGTGAGCTGGCTATGAAGTACAGAGACAGAGCTGGCAACATTTAAAGGCATACAGCAAGCGGTTGATACAGGCATCCCCTAGAAAGGCACATTAGTAGACACCAACTGTGATATAGCAGCAATTGTGCTAGACTATTCTCAGTAAAAGTGGTGTATTACGGCTGGAATACCTCAGCTTTAGGCTTAGGAATATGCCATCCAGAAGCTCCGGAACTGAATCTTCCAGGAAGCGAAGGGGGTCTCATCGGGCTCGGAGGATCTTGGGCATACTCCTGCTGCACCAGTCTCCCCTGAAGTTCAGAGGTAAGTGACCGTAGAGACCCCGCAGGGGTACTTGGTACTGTGGCTGTCCTCAGTCACCTGCTCCTGTGTATGTAACAGAGGAGGTTTTTTCCTCAGCTCTGGGAGGATTAGAGAGAGATTGTCAACATTTATCGCTGCCTCCCTGTCAGGGAAAGCACGCCCGATCTCCGTCTCCTCCTTCAGAGTGCCTGTTAGCAGAGCAACAGTCCCATACAGGGATCGACCTGCCTGAAGGGGATCAGGATGAGGTTGATTCTGTTATAGAGGAATCAACAGTGGGGGAACCTTTTCTCAGCATCTCAAGCTGAAAGATTATGGGTTCAGTCTCTGACTAACATGGTCCGATCAGCATTTAAAAATGCACCTTGCGGAACCATCAACCACTACTGTATCCTCGTTGGGGTCGCTAGAAGCCCCCAGACTGTTTGTTCTTTTCCACTTCACCCTTTACTGAAAGGGCTCATTTACCAGGATTGGGGAACGTCCTGAGAAAATATTTATTCCCCCAAGAGATTTCCGGTGGTCTATCCCATGGAGGATAAGTTCATCAAAAAAAAAAAAAAATGGAAGGTCCCTACAGTGGACGCAGCCATCTCTTGTATGTATAAATCACTGACATGTCCAGTGGATAATGTCCAAATGTTCAAGAACCCAATAGATAAAAGATTGGAGTCCTTATGAAAATCTGCTTGGTGATACAACCAGCAGTAGCAGCTATTGGGGTCTGCTAAGCAGTGAAGGATCAGTTGAAACAGGTCTTGAGGGACTTGACAGATCAGCAGGCTTTGCCCTAGCTGATCTACCTAGAGCCTTAGGCTTTGCGGTTGACGCCATAGAGGATTCAGTCCATCAGGCCTCCCGCCTTACGCTGTCTATAGTACATATGCGTAGGCTCCTATGGCTCAAAAACTGGTCTGCTGAAGCTCCCTGTAAAGAATGGCTGGTTAGCGTCCCATTTCATGGTGAACGCTTATTCAGGGAAAACCTGGACAAATATATCCAGAAAATTTCCAGCGGTAAAAATACGCTCTTGCCGGTTAAAAGCAGAGTTAGAGGTCCCTCTTTAAGAGGCCTGCTTCTCCAGTCCCTGGGGCATCGGCTGTGTAACAGTTCCGACGGCCTCCTCGGTCAGATCCCGGGGGTAAAAAACAGGGACAGTAGCAGGGTAATGAGAAACCCTGGGTCAGGGGAGGTACAAAACCTCCCCCAAAGCTAAATTCATTGAAGCCCCCACTCAGTCGGGTGGGGGGAGGACTCCAGTTGTTCGCAAGAGACCTGGCGGGACACGATCAAGACAGATAGGTGCTCTCCGCAGTAGGTTTGGGATACAGTTTGGAGTTAAAAGACTCTCCTCCTTCCCATTTTTGAGGTCAAACGTGCCAAGGGATCCCCGGAAGAGAGAGTCCCTCCTGTTGGCACTAGAACAACTATTGCCAGGACTTTCCGATGGAGTCGATCCGATCGGTGGCCACTGCCCTACAAGGGGAGGATTGGTTAGCCACGATCGACATCAAAGATGCTTATTTGCACATTCCCATCTTTCCAGTCCACCAAAAATTTCTACGCTTTGCAGTAGAAGGGCGCCATTTTCAGTTCAGAGCCTTACCCTTCGGTTTGGCCACAGCACCACGAGTGTTTACAAAAATTCTGGCCCTTTATTGGCCAATCTAAGAACACAAGGTGTAATGATAATGGCATATCTGGATGACTTGTTGCTGATAGACCACTCAGTGAAAAAACTGGATGTGGTCGTTCACAAGACGATCAAGTATCTGGAATCTCACGGTTGGATTATCAACCGAGACAAGTCAGCCCTAAAAACCAGTCAACAGTCTGGAATACTTGGGGCTAAGGTTGGATTCAGGCCAGAGAAAAATATTCTTGCCTCGAGGAAAGGTGTTGTCTTTGAAAGATTTGATCCACTTAGTGGGTACAAAAAAGACAGCCGTCCATACGCCTGTATATGAGGCTGCTGGGAAAAATGGTGGCATCATTCGAAGCAGTACCCTACGGTCAATTCCATTCAAGGAATTTGCAAGGGGCCATACTGTCAGCCTGGAACAAAAAAAGTTCAGGCCCTAGACTTACAATGTCCTTGTCCATATCCGTTCGCAAGAGCCTCCGTTGGTGGTTGGTTCCCCAGAATCTGGAAAAAAGGAAATCCTTCAGTCCGATTTCTTGGAAGGTGGTCACTACAGATGCCAGCCTTATAGGCTGGGGAGCAGTACTGGAGCAATAGTATTTCCAGGGCAGATGGTCGGATGCAGAAAAGGCCCTGCCCATCAATCTCTTAGAGATACGAGCAGCCCGGTATGCCCTAGTAGCATGGACATCCAAACTCCAAGGGTCCCCTGTCAGAATTCAATCAGACAATGCCACAGCAGTGGCATATATCAATCATCAGGGGGGCACCAGGAGTCGTGCAGCCCAGAGGGAAGTAAATTACATCCTGAAATGGGCAGAAAAATATGTCCCAGCCATATCTGCGGTATTCATTCCAGGAGTGGAGAATTGGAAGGCGGACTTTCTAAGTCGCCAGCAATTAGGCCTAGAGGAAGGGTCCCTTCACCCCGAGGTTTTCTGGACAATATGTCAGCGGTGGGGAACATCGGATGTAGATCTTCTAGCATCCAGATTCAACGCAAAGGGGGACAGGTTTGTCTCTCGGACAAGGGATCCCCTAGCTTGCGGCTCGGATGCCCTAGTGTTCCCTTGGGATCAGTTCAAGCTGATATATGCATTCACACCGCCACAATGGTTACCTCGATTACTCCGCAGAATCAGGGTAGAAAAGAAACCAGTGATTCTGGTGGCTCCAGCGTGGCCCCGAAGAGCGTGGTACGCGGAGATTGTAAAATTTCAGTGGGGAGTCCTTGGACTCTCCCACGTCGTCCGGACCTGCTTTCGCAAGGACCGATATACCACCCTTCCTTACCAGCCCTAGGTTTGACGGCCTGGCTATTGAAGCCCACATTCTAAAAAAGAGAGGGCTCTCTAATGCTGTGGTATCTACCATGATCAATGCCAGGAAGCCGGTATCCAGGCAGATCTACTATAGAATCTGGAAGGCGTACATCGCGTGGTGTGAGGCCAAGAAATGGCATCCACATAAGTACATAATAGGTAGGATTCTGGACTTCCTACAGTGGGCTGTAGATAGGAAGCTTGCCTTGAGTACTATCAAGGGTCAGATTTCGGCCTTGTCAATATTTTTTCAAAGGCCCTTGGCTTCGCATTCACTAGTCAAAGCCTTTATACAAGGAGTGATGCGTATTAGTCCTCCGGTTAATATTCCCATATGTCCATGGGATCTAAACTTGGTTCTGTCGGTTCTACAGAAACAACCATTTGAACCATTACAGCATATTTCCTTGGTTCTTCTCACCAGGAAATTGATTTTTCTAGTAGCCATTTGTTCGGCTAAAAGAGTATCGGAATTAGCAGCTATGTCCTGTAGGGAGCCATATCTGGTTATCCATAAGGACAGAGTAGTGTTACGTCCTCATCCAGCCTTTCTTCCTAAGGTGGTATCGAGTTTTCATTTGAACCAAGATGTGGTTCTTCCTTCTTTTTTCCCCAAACCTACTTCGGTAGAGGAAAAGTTATTGCATTCTTTGGATGTAGTAAGAGCAGTAAAAGCTTATCTAAAAGCCACTGCTCAGATTCGCAGAACGGATACTTTGTTTATTCTGCCGGAAGGCCCCAGAAAGGGTCAGGCAGCGTCAAAATCTACTTTAGCCAAGTGGATTCGACAGGTCATAATACAAGCCTATGGCTTGAGAAGTAGACCGCCTCCGTTCAAAGTTAGGGCGCACTCCACGAGAGCAGTTGGAACTTCATGGGCAGTGCATCACCAGGCCTCCCTGGCTCAAATCTGTAAGGCCGCAACATGGTCTTCGGTACACACGTTTACTAGGTCCTACCAGGTGGACGTTAGAAGTCAGGAGGATGTCGCCTTTGGGCGCAGTGTGTTGCAGGCCGCAAAAGATCCTCATGTCTGATAGCGCTCAGCTTATATATGGTGTATCCCCCCCCTCATTTGGCATTGCTTTAGGACATCCCATTAGTAATGACTATGTCGCTCTGTGTCCCGTGATGTACGAGAAAGAAAATAGGATTTTTATAACAGCTTACCTGTAAAATCCTTTTCTTGGAGTACATCACGGGACACAGAGCTCCCGCCCCTCTTTAGGGACACTTATTGCTTTGCTACAAAACTGAGGTGCTCCCGGATGGGAGGGGCTTATATAGGGGAGGGTACTTCCGGTTTTGGAAGTTGCCAGTGCCAGCACCTGACGGTATCTATATAACCCATTAGTAATGACTATGTCGCTCTGTGTCCCGTGATGTACTCCAAGAAAAGGATTTTACAGGTAAGCTGTTATAAAAATCCTATTTTTTCATGCGATTCTTGCCAGCGGCTATAGCCGCTAACAATAATCACTGTGTGCTCCTCCGACCTGGATGGCTCCCCCACCCGCCCCCCTTACTGGGGGAACACGATAGATCTACGGGAGGGATTCCCCGATGATTACCAACTGTGTCGATGGTGGAATTGAGCAGTTTTCTTTCCTGCAACCCGTGGTTGCAGAAAAGAAAATTGCATCGTCTATGGTCAGCTTAACGGACCATTCTTAAGCTGGATACACACTATACAACTTTTGTTTGATTTCCTTTAGATTTACCTTCAACTATGTAGTACAAGGGCCTGCCTGATTGTATACAAATTGAAGGTGTTTAGGTCTGACCTCATATTATGTGGTTTTGGTAAATCTAAAGGAAAATTTTTAAAGAAAATTGTATAGTGTGTATCCAGCTTTACATGGATACCAAGATCAGACAAGTTGAACACATTTTTTATTTTTTCCAGTTATTTTTTATTTTTATTTTTTTCAAAGCTTAATTGGGAACAAGTTGAAGTTAGAAGCTGATTGGCTACCATGCACCGCTGCACCAGATTTTTCACTCTCCAGTTTAGCCCAGGTTCACACTGGGGCTGTGGGAGTGAAGCCGTGCGAGTTCAGCTGAACTTGCACGATTTCACTCCTGCCTGTCAGTCCCGATTTCAGCTCGATTACAGAGACATCTGACACAGATGTCAATGTAAATCGTGGCTGAAATCGCAAAAAGTAGTACAGAAACTACTTTTTGAAATCGGTGCAGCGCCGCAGATGCGGCGTCGCACCGATTACGACGGTGCCATTGCCTGCAAATTTGGCCAACTTGACATGCGATTTGACATGTCAAATCGCACCAGTGTGAACCAGGGCTTATAGTAAATCATCCCCACTATTTGATGTGGTCTTCTCTGGTGATCTCTCTGGTTTGCCCTGTAAAGTCTATGGACACATTTATTTAAAGCGGAGGTCCACACAAATTATTAACTTCACCTTAATCCCATCCTCATATTGAACAGATGTTCAAATGAAAAAAAAAAATAATTCTTAGTGTGTACCTGTCAAGCCGTCTTTATTTAGTTACTTCCTGTGTCTGACCCCCGTGGGAGTAGGCGTGTATCCTCGTCATCCCCGGCGGAGCTAAGTGTCAGTATTCCCAGGAGTCAGTGCGGATGGCCGCCGCGAAATCTCGAGAGATCTCAAAACCAGAAGTGACGCGTGACTTGTTTTGTGTTTTCTTTGTTGCCATCACAACGGGGCGGGAACTTCCGACGACGCCGCCCGTTGTGATGGCAACGTGGAAGTTTACGGCGCTCCCCGCCGTACAAACTGAGCATGCGCGGGAACGAGCAGTGAATGCTGGTAGCTCAGCATTCACTGCATCCCAGAAGTTTATGCTTGTGGGCTTCACATGCCCATAAGCAAGATGAAACCTGCCATCAACACTTTTTTTTAAAAGTACGTTTTTCGATCGAAACCGGACATCGGGGGGAGATAGTTCCCAAAAAAAGTGAGTGTAACATTGTCCTTATGTAAGTGTCTGAGTGGTTAAATAAATAAATAAATAAATGATTGTCGGTGGACCTCCACTTTTAAGGCCAGATAAAAAGTTGAGAAATTTTTGTTCTCTGACTTTGTGAACAACAGTGAGGCTTTACCATAAGTAAACCTATAGTCATAATATTAAATAACGTACTACATGTGTGACACCTTATTTCTCCTCTTTATCAGCCCAACAGAAGCAGACCTTGCACAGCCATTGTTTTCCCCCAGCCCTGAATGGATCATGGGTATTTGATAGTGTAACCTACAGATATGGAGGACACTCTGATGGTGAGTCTGATATCGAGGGGGGGGCAATAAGATTCTAGAACTGGGGAAGTATAATGGTGAGGGGCGCACTCAGGTTCTGAAAAAGACGATGACAGTCTGATGGTGAGGGACACACTTGGGTTTGAGAAGGGGAAGACAGTCTGGTGGTCTTCTGGTAAAATTGCACTCAGGTTCTGAGGAAGGAGAAAACAGTGTAAAGGTTAGGAATGCACTCCGATTCTGTGTAAGGAAAGACTGTCTGATGGTGAGGGGTGCACTTCGGTTCTGAGGAAGGAGAAGGCAAGGGGCGCACTCAAGTTTCTTAGGAGGGGAGTGGCACTCTAAAGGCGAGGAGCACACTCAGGATCTGAGGAAGGAGAAGACAGTCTGATGGAAAAGGGGGTACTTGGGTTTTGAGGAAGAAGGGGGACAGCCTGATGGAGAAGGTGGGTACTTGGGGTTTTGAGAAAGAAGAGGACAACCTGATGATAAGGGGTACACTCAGGTTCTAGAAGGGGGAAGACAGTCTGATGGGAAGGGGGGCACTTGGGTTTTGAGGAAAGAGAGGACAGTCTGATGGAGAAGGGGGCACTTAGGTTTTTAGGAAGAAGAAGACAGTCTGATGGAGAAGGGGGCACTTAGGTTCTGGGGAATGGAGAGGACAGTCTGATGGAGAAGGGGGCACTTAGGTTCTGAGGAATGGAGAGGACAGTCTGATGGAGAAGGGGGCACTTAGGTTTTGAGGAAGAAGGGGACAGTCTGATGGAGAAGGGGGTACTTGGGTTCTGAGGAAGAAGAGGACGACCTGATGATAATGGGTACACTCAGGTTCTAGAAGGGGGAAGACAGTCTGATGGAAAGGGGGGCACTTAGGTTTTGAGGAAGAAGGGAACAGTCTGATGGAGAGGGTGTACTTAGGTTTTGGGGAAGGAGGGGACAGTCTGATGGAAAGGGGGGGGGGGGCACTTACGTTCTGAGGAAGGAGAGGACAGCCTGATGATAAGGGGTACACTTAGGCTCCAGAAGGGGGAAGACAGTCTAATGGTAATGGGGGCTCTCAGGTTCTGAGGAAGGAGAGGACAGTATAATTGTGAGGAGCAATCTCTGAGTAAAAAAGGATACTGATACTGAGGGGCACATTCAGGTTTTTATGTAGGAGAAGACTGATAATGACAGATATACTCAGGTTTTAACTCTCACTGAGTTGTCCCATTTTGGAAATTTCCCATCTACTCCTGTTGTGGTGACAATTGTCATTTTTTTTTTTCAAATCCTCTTACAGGACATGGAAGAAACACCTTTAAAATATTTTTTTTCTCTTAGTGGAAACTATTACTCTATGCTAATTTGGACAAGTAACAGGCGCAGTCTTCACAGGTGTCCTCATACAGACGGAGGTAGTGCTATAAAGGATTACAGAGGACACAGTGGTCAATCTCTGGTGCCTATTGGACTGCACAGCCAATTTAGACACTACTGTGCAAGCGCTAGAACAAGAAAGCGGTGGGAAGACACTGAATATGGATATTATTTAAATGTCTATCCAACAGAATATCTGTTTCTCTGACTTCAGTTGTGCTCTATAGTCTCTCTATAGATTTTCAAAGATGCCTCGATGAATCTTATAAGCAACTGTTGGCTAGGGGGCGAGGCACTTATTTGATTGCTCAGGGAGCCTGTAATGTGATTGGATATGCCAGTTTTTAGAATGTGCTTCAAAAATGGGTTTGTCCTCTAAATTCTTTGTCTAAGATATTGCTGATGTATTACACATGTGGGCTTGCCTTATGTTTGGCTCCGTATATCAGGGTACCCTCTGTTCTTCATTTCAGGTCTCGCTGGATTTAATTCATGTTACTCGGAGGTTCGTCGTATTGTAGAAGGAAAGCTGCACCAGGTGGATGAGATCCGACACAGCCCATTCTATGCCTTCTCATACTACTATGACCGTGCTGTGGACAGCAGCCTGATTGGTGAGTGCTGAGCACCCCATCTATGTAGCCTGACTGATGTTCTGTTCTGTTCTCCTAATGCAGCATTTTTGTGTTATCAGATTTCGAGAACGGTGGTGTGCTGGAAGTCCGGGACTTTGCCCAAAAAGCAAGAGAAGGTAAGAATTTAAATCGTAAGGAGCAGATTTACTAAAGGCTTTTTTTTTTTTCTTTCTTTTGGTTTCTTTTACGTGATCACAAGCTTGTCACAAATCTCAGTCCCTTCCGCACATCCTAAGTTATTAAAACTTAAAGTAATCACAGTTCTTGTGTTGTAGAAAAAAATAGGATTTTTATAACAGCTTACCTGTAAAATCCTTTTCTTGGAGTACATCACGGGACACAGAGCGACATAGTCATTACTAATGGGTTATATAGATACCTTCAGGTGCTGGCACTGGCAACTTCCAAACCGGAAGTACCCTCCCCTATATAAGCCCCTCCCATCCGGGAGCACCTCAGTTTTGTAGCAAAGCAATAAGTGTCCCCAAAAGAGGGGTGGGAGCTCTGTGTCCCGTGATGTACTCCAAGAAAAGGATTTTACAGGTAAGCTGTTATAAAAATCCTATTTTCTTTCTCGTACATCACGGGACACAGAGCGGCATAGTCATTACTATGTGGGACGTCCCAAAGCAATGCCCAATGAGGGGGGGATACACCATACATAAGCTGAGCGCTATCAGACATGAGGATCTTTTGCGGCCTGCAACACACTGCGCCCGAAGGCGACATCCTCCTGACTTCTAACGTCCACCTGGTAGAACCTAGTAAACGTGTGTACTGAAGACCATGTTGCGGCCTTACAGATTTGAGCCAGGGAGGCCTGGTGATGCACTGCCCATGAAGTTCCAACTGCTCTCGTGGAGTGCGCCCTAACTTTGAATGGAGGTGGTCTCCTTCTCAAGCCATAGGCTTGCAAAATGACCTGTCGAATCCACTTGGCTAAAGTAGATTTTGACGCTGCCTGACCCTTTCTGGGGCCTTCCGGCAGAATAAACAAAGTATCCGTTATGCGAATCTGAGCAGTGGCTTTTAGATAAGCTTTAACTGCTCTTACTACATCCAAAGAATGTAATAACTTTTCCTCTACCGAACTAGGTTTGGGGAAAAAGGAAGGAAGAACCACATCTTGGTTCAAATGAAACCTCGATACCACCTTAGGAAGAAAGGCTGGATGAGGACGTAACACTACTCTGTCCTTATGGATAACCAGATATGGCTCTTTGCAGGACATAGCTGCTAATTCCGACACTCTTCTAGCCGAACAAATGGCTACTAGAAAAATCAATTTCCTGGTGAGAAGAACCAAGGAAATGTGCCGTAATGGTTCAAATGGTTGTTTCTGTAGAACCGACAGAACCAGGTTTAGGTCCCATGGACATATGGGAATATTAACCGGAGGGCTAATACGCATCACTCCTTGTATAAAAGCTTTGACTAGTGAATGCGAAGCCAAGGGCCTTTGAAAAAATATTGACAAGGCCGAAATCTGACCCTTGATAGTACTCAAGGCAAGCTTCCTATCTACAGCCCACTGTAGGAAGTCCAGAATCCTACCTATTACGTACTTACGTGGATGCCAATTCTTGGCCTCACACCACGCGATGTACGCCTTCCAGATTCTATAGTAGATCTGCCTGGATACCGGCTTCCTGGCATTGATCATGGTAGATACCACAGGATTAGAGAGCCCTCTCTTTTTTAGAATGTGGGCTTCAATAGCCAGGCCGTTAAACGTAGGGCTGGTAAGGAAGGGTGGTATATCGGTCCTTGCGAAAGCAGGTCCGAACGATGTGGGAGGGTCCAAGGACTCCCCACAGACATTTTTACAATCTCCGCGTACCATGCTCTTCGGGGCCACGCTGGAGCCACCAGAATCACTGGTTTCTTTTCTACCCTGATTCTGCGGAGTAATCGAGGTAACAATTGTGGCGGTGGGAATGCATATATCAGCTTGAACTGATCCCAAGGGAACACTAGGGCATCCGAGCCGCAAGCTAGGGGATCCCTTGTCCGAGAGACAAACCTGTCCACCTTTGCGTTGAATCTGGATGCTAGCAGATCTACATCCGGTGTTTCCCACCGCTGACATATTGTCCGGAAAACCTTGGGGTGAAGGGACCATTCCCCTGGGCATAATTGCTGGCGACTTAGAAAGTCCGCCTTCCAATTCTCTATTCCTGGAATGAATACCGCGGATATGGCTGGGACATATCTTTCTGCCCATTTCAGGATACAACTTACTTCCCTCTGGGCTGCACGGCTCCTGGTGCCACCCTGATGATTGATATATGCCACTGCTGTGGCATTGTCTGATTGAATTCTGACAGGGGACCCTTGGAGTTTGGATGTCCATGCTACTAGGGCATACCGGGCTGCTCGTATCTCTAAGAGATTGATGGGCAGGGCCTTTTCTGCATCCGACCATCTGCCCTGGAGAGACCATTGCTCCAGTACTGCTCCCCAGCCTACAAGGCTGGCATCTGTAGTGACCACCTTCCAAGAAATCGGACTGAAGGATTTCCCTTTTTCCAGATTCTGGAGAACCAACCACCAACGGAGGCTCTTGCGAACGGAAGGGGACAAGGACATTGGTAAGTCTAGGGCCTAAACTTTGTTGTTCCAGGCTGACAGTATGGCCCTTTGCAAATTCCTTGAATGGAATTGACCGTATGGTACTGCTTCGAATGATGCCACCATTTTTCCCAGCAGCCTCATGCACAGGCGTATGGACGGCTGTCTTTTTGTACCCACTAGGTGGATCAAATCTCTCAAAGACGACACCTTTTCTTGAGGCAAGAATATTTTTCTCTGGCCTGAATCCAGCCTTAGCCCCAAGTATTCCAGACTTTTGACTGGTTTTAGGGCTGACTTGTCTCGGTTGATAATCCAACCGTGAGATTCCAGATACTTGATTGTCTTGTGAACGACCACTTCTAGTTTTTCCACTGAGTGGTCTATCAGTAACAAGTCGTCTAGATA
Source organism: Rana muscosa (assembly GCA_029206835.1). Taxonomy (NCBI): domain Eukaryota; kingdom Metazoa; phylum Chordata; class Amphibia; order Anura; family Ranidae; genus Rana; species Rana muscosa. The sequence continues at coordinate 217,329,974 of CM055126.1, forward strand.
TGCCATTATCGTTACACCTTGTGTTCTTAGATTGGCCAATAATGGGGCCAGAATTTTTGTAAACACTCGTGGTGCTGTGGCCAGACCGAAGGGTAAGGCTCTGAACTGAAAATGGCGCCCTTCTACTGCAAAGCGTAGAAATTTTTGGTGGACTGGAAGGATGGGAATGTGCAAATAAGCATCTTTGATGTCGATCGAGGCTAGCCATTCCTCCCCTTGTAGGGCAGTGGCCACCGATCGGATCGACTCCATCCGGAAAGTCCTGATATGTAGGAATTTGTTTAGCCCTTTTAGATTTAATATGGGCCTCACGTCCCCGTTTGGCTTCGGGACTGTAAAGAGGTTTGAGTAAAACCCGAACCCCCATTCTTCCAGGGGAACCTCCATAATTACTCCTTGGAGCAATAGTTGTTCTAGTGCCAACAGGAGGGATCCTCTCTTCCGGGGATCCCTTGGCACGTTTGACCTTATAAAATGGGAAGGAGGAGAGTCTTTTAACTCCAATTTGTATCCCAGACTTACTGCGGAGAGCACCCATCTGTCCCTGATTGTGTCCCGCCAGGTCTCTGCGAACAACTGGAGTCTTCCCCTCACCCGATTGGGGGCAACCCTTCATGAATTTGACTTGGGGGAAGGTTTTGTACCTCTCCTGACCCAGGGTTTCTTATTACCCTGCGATTGTCCCTGATTTTTACCCCTGGGATTTGACCGAGGAGGCCGTCGGAACTGCTTCACAGCCGATGTCCCAGGGACTGGAGAAGCAGGCCTCTTAAAAGAGGGACCTCTAACTCTGTTTTTAACCGGCAAGAGTGTACTTTTACCGCTGGAAATTTTCTGGATATATTTGTACAGGTCTTCCCCGAATAAGCGTTCCCCATGAAATGGGAAGCTAACCAGCAACTTTTTACAGGGAGCTTCAGCAGACCAGTTCTTGAGCCATAGAAGCCTACGCATATGTACTATAGACAGCGTAAGGCGGGAGGCCTGATGGATTGAATCCTTGATGGCGTCAACCGCAAAGCATAAGGCTCTAGGTAGATCAGCTAGGGCAAGAGCCTGCTGATCTGGCAAGTCCCTTAAGACCTGTTTCAACTGATCCTTCACTGCTTGGCAGACCCCAATAGCTGCCACTGCTGGTTGTGTCACCAAGCCTGCTGTAGAGAAAGCAGATTTTAATAAGGACTCCAATTTTTTATCTATTGGGTCCTTGAACATTTGGACATTATCTACTGGACATGTCAGTGATTTATTCACACAAGAGATGGCTGCGTCCACTGTAGGGACCCTCCATTTTTTGATGAACTTATCCTCCATGGGATAGACCACCGGAAATCTCTTGGGGGGAGTAAATATTTTATCAGGATGTTCCCAATCCTGGTAAATGAGTCCTTCCAGTAAAGGATGGATTGGAAAGGAACAAACAGTCTGGGGAGCTTTTAGCGACCCCAACGAGGAGATAGAAGTGGTTGATGGCTCCGAAAGGGGCATTTGAAATGCTGATCGGACCATATCAGTCAGAGACTGAACCCATAATCTTTCAGCATGTGACGCTGAAAATGGTTCTTCCACTGTTGATTCCTCTACAACAGAATCAACCTCATCCTGATCCCCTTCAGGTAAATCGATCCCTGCAAGGGACTGTTGCTCTGCTAACAGGCACTCTGAGGGAGGAGACGGAGATCGGGCGCGCTTTTCCTTTGATAGGGAAGCAGCGATCAGTTTAGTCAATCTCTCTTCCAGTCCTCCCAGAGTTGAGGAAAAAACCTCCTCTGTTACATACACAGGAGCAGGTGAACTGAGGACAGCCACAGTACCAGGTACTCCTGAGGGTGCTCTACGGTCACTAACCTCTGATTTTTCAGGGGAGGTTGGTGCAGCCGAAGCATGCCCAAGATCCTCAGAGCCCGATGGAGACCCCCTATGCTTCCTGGAATTCTTAGTTCCGGAGCCTTTTGACGGCATATTCCTAAGCCCAAAGCTGAGGTATTCCAGCCGCAATACACCACTTACTGACAATAGTCTAGCACAATTGCTGCTATATAAACAGTTGGTGTCTACTAATGTGCCTTTCTATGGGGATGCCTGCATCAACCGCCTGCTGTATGCCTTTCTTTAAATGTTGCCAGCTCTGTTTCTGTCTATAACCAGCTGACAACAGCTAATGTGCTTTTTTATCATGCTGGGACGCCCGCACATGCGCAGAAGCGCTGCGGCGCGCACAGAGCGTCATCCACCCAGCTCTGCCCCTTTTTCCAGCCCACCTCTATAAATAGAGGCGCGTGCACGCGCGCCTTCGGCGCTCTTTTTTGAAAGGAACTAGGACAGAAGCCAGGGCCCTGTTTGCCACAGGGCCGGAGGATAGACGAGCATTGCAACATGGCAGTGGAGACAGTTTCCCATTCAGAGAACTCACCCTCTGCCTGGATTTTGACTTGGAAGAAAAAATCCACATGACAAGAAAACAACGTTCCACAGCGGCCTCTAGTGGTTTAACACAGGTACTGCGGTTTAACCATTTTTTCTTTTTCTTGACCACTCTTAAAATTATTACATTTTCTTTATCGTACACCACGGGACACAGAGCTAGTCATTACATAATGGGTTAAGGGTCACCAGCGGTGATTGGACACTGGCACAACCAATGGAAGACAGTTCCCCTCCATATAACCCCTCCCATCAGGGAAGTACCTCAGTTTTTTCGCCAGTGTCGAAAGGTGTTGGACGCGTTAGGAGGTGCTAAAGGAAAGCTCTACCAAAGAGACCCTCTGGGGGTAAAAGAGCTATGCTTTCGGATCCATCCAAGACGCCTACAAATGAGCTGAATCTGGATGGGATCCGGGCCTCATCCATGAGGCGTCGCCTGTAATGTCTCTCTTCGGAGGACTGGGCTCTAAGATCCAGCACTTTCGCTATTTCGCTATAAAGTCCTGGTAAGAGTCTTGTACAAGGCCCAGGGGAGAGGTATCCTTTAAATAGGAACCCATATCCCTGAAGGTTGGCACACATAGCCCACCGTGAAGGGTGAAGTTTGGTATCTGTCTGAAATCTTTCAGCAGAAAAACCTGCGGCGTGGATAAGGTGAGATTAGAAGGTCCATAACTAGGTTGGGACCTTTTTCAAAAAATGGATGTCTTCTTTTTTTCCACCACCGGGGGGAGTAAAGAGCTGAATATACTCACCTCACTCTGTTCAGTGTCGGCTTCGGCGAAGTACACTGCTCGTCACCTCCGCTGCTGAGCTTGCTGGGGCACCCCGATCCTCCTTTCGGTGGCCGACCAGACACCTGCAGATGCAGGTAAGTGGGAACAAGGGCTGATGAGAGTCCTCTCTCACTATGGCCACCGCCATAGCGCTAAGGGCCGCGCGCGCGCGGGAGCGCGCTTTATCGGAGGGGGGGGGGCGAAGGCGCGCGCAGGCACAGAAACGGCGCCAAATTTAAAAGACTGTCAGTGTGAGAAGCACTGCAGCAGCAAGCAAGCTCGTTAGTTCTCTTGTTCCTGGCAGAGAAACACAGCAGCTATACAGGGACGTAAGACTCCATGTGGTTGGATTGGGTACTTCCTAGAAGACATCCATGTTATGCATAGTTATGTGTTAAAAGTTGCATACTTAATGTATTTGCTAAACTGAACACGGTAGTATATGCATTTAGGTACCTTGTATTTTGTCTAAACAGTAAGCCTTCCAGGGGAAGTAATACGGACAAAAAGAGATAAGAAAGCACCACCGCCTGAGAGGAGGCTCTAGCTGTGCTGACTCGGTACCTTCCTCTCCTGTGTTGCCAAATGCACCTGTACAGGATGAGCCATTACCTCTGTCAGGTATGGCGGCTTCCCCAGTGAAGCCTGGGCCTGTATATGTCACTGAGGACACTTTATCAGCTGCCCTAAATAATCTGGAGGAAAAAATTGCTACCTTAATCGCTAAGTCCTCTAAAAAGGACAATAAGCGAAGCAGGTCTCTTCCAGTATTGGATCTCCCTTCAGAAGTACCTGAGGGAGGAGGATGAGGAGGAGGAGGCTACATCAGCAGAGGATGAGGAGCCAGATTTTAAGGTCACAGGTACAATGCTATAGCAGTGCATTTAAGTTAACCTCTGCGGAGGTAACGGAATTACCTGTCTCCTCCCTAGGGTCATTAAGATCCCTGCAAGGTACATGCTCCTTCCCGGTTCATCAGTTACTAGAGGATCTAATATACGCAAACTGGCAACATCCAGATAAGCGTTTCTCACCTCCAAAAAGGTTTAACATTCTTTATCCTATGGGGGAAATTTTTTTAAAGAAATGGAGCCTGCCTGCGGTAGTTGCGGCTATTTCTTGTGTAAATAAAAACCTGACATGTCCGGTGGATAATGTACAAGGGTTTAAAAGATCCTTCTGAGAGGAAGTTGAAATCCTCCTTCCTTTTGGCCGGCTCAATTACCCAACCTGCAGTAGCAGCAGTCGGTATGTGTCAGGTCATCAGCCAACAGGTAAAGCAGGGGCTGAAGGAACTGCCTTCAGAGCAGGCTAGAAATTGGGAAAATTTGCCTAAAGCCTTATGCTTCACAGTGGATGCCATGAGAGATTCTATCATACAGGCATCACGCCTTACACTCCAGCTGGTACAGATGCGCAGAGTACTTTGGCTTAAGCATTGGTCAGCGGAAACCCCATGCAAAAAGCTGTTGGCAAGTTCCCGTACCATGGCGAACGCCTATTTGGGGAAGATTTAGAAAAATATATACAGAAGATATCAAGTGGTAAAACGACTTTTACCTGAGAGAAAGAAAAACAAGAGATCTTGTTTTAAACGCTCTCTCGCCCCAGCTCCCGGGAAATCTGACTCCAACCAGTGGCGGCGGCCTGTTTTAGCCGCCCACAAAAGCCAAGGGGCAAGCTCAGAAGAACAAGAAGCCGTGGGGTGCAAGAGCTAATAAGCAAGCCCCCAAAGCCTCTCAGTGAAGGGGCGCCCCCGCTCGGCCGAGTGGGAGGAAGGCTTTATCAGTTCTGAGCGACTTGGGGGTCAGAAATCCAGGACAATTGGGTAGTATCCACAATATCCTCAGGGTACAAACTGGAATTTCGAGAGATCCCACCTTCTCAATTCCGAGGTTCAAGACTCTCCAAGGATCCACAAAAAAGAGAATCCTTCTTCAAAGGTTTGAATCACTTAATGGCTCAAGGGGTAGTTACAGACGTACCCCAAAAAGAGCGAGGTGCAGGTTTTTACTCAAACCTCTTTGTGATTCCAAAGCCAAATGGAGATGTCAGACCCATCCTGGATCTAAAATCCCTAAATCGGTTCCTGAACGATCGCCATTTTCGAATGGAAACGATCCGATCCGTGGCCGCCACTTTAAAGGGCGGAAAATTCATGGCGCCCATAGATATCAAGGACGCACATTTACACATACCCATCCTCCCCGCTCACCAAAGATTCCTAAGGTTTGCGGTAGAAGATCGCCACTTTCAATTTGTGGCTCTGCCGTTTGGTGTAGCCACCGCGCCCATAGTATTCACAAAGGTGCTAGCTCCTCTGTTAGCAAACCTAAGAACACGGGGCATTGCGGTAACAGCCTATTTGGACGATCTACTAGTAATAGATCAGTCAAAGGAGGGATTGGATCACGCTGTACACACTACAGTAGGATACCTGGAGCATTTAGGATGGATTATAAATTTACAAAAATCCTCTCTCCAGGCCCAAAGAAGGATAGTGTACCTGGGCATGATCATAGATACAGCCCAAAACGGGGTATACCTGCCAGAACCGAAGATACAGTCTCTGAAAGACCTGATCCACAAGGTCAAAGCAAACAAGAGGCCGTCTATTCGCCTTTGCATGAGACTATTGGGAAAGATGGTAGCCTCCTTCGAGGCGGTCCCTTACGCCCAGTTTCATTCGAGACTACTTCAAGGCAATATTTTAGCTTCCTGGAACAGGAAGAGCCAAGCTCTGGATATACCCATGCGCCTGTCCTCACAAGTACGCCACAGCTTCGATTGGTGGCTAGAAGCCAGGAATTTACGGAAGGGAAAGTCCTTCCTCCCAGTGGCCTGGAAGGTGGTATCTAGGGATGCCAGCCTATCGGGCTGGGGTGCAGTATTCGAGGAGGCTTCTACCCAGGGAACCTGGGCCAAGACTCAGGGGATCCTGCCCATCAATGTGCTAGAGATCCGGGCGGTATATCTAGCCCTCAAAACCTGGACATACAGGTTACAGGGCTACCCAGTTCGGGTTCAATCCGACAATGCTACTGCAGTAGCTTACATCAATCACCAAGGAGGCACCCGCAGTCGGGCAGCCCAAAGAGAGGTGAACCGGATCCTGGCATGGGCAGAAGAGCATGTACCTTGCCTTTCTGCAATCTTCATTCCAGGGATTGAAAATTGGCAAGCAGACTACCTGAGTCGTCAGCAGCTGCTACCAGGAGAGTGGTCTCTTCACCCCGAGATCTTTCAGGCCATATGTCTGAGATGGGGAAACCCAGATGTAGACCTGCTAGCTGCCAGGTTCAACAAGAAATTGGACAACTTTGTGTCCAGAACGAGAGATCCTCTAGCCTACGGGACAGACGCTCTAATAATACAGACGCTCTAATAACTCCATGGAATCAGTTCTCACTGATCTATGCATTCCCTCCGATCCCTCTTCTACAAAGACTGCTTCGCAGGATCAAGGAGGAGGGAATACCAGTAATCCTAGTGGCCCCAAACTGGCCCAGGAGGCCTTGGTACGCCGAGATTGTAAAAATGGCGATAGGAAGGCCCTGGAAGTTTCCACTTCGACACGACCTGCTGTCACAGGGTCCAGTATTCCACCCTTCCTTACAAAGGCTAAAGTTGACGGCCTGGCTGCTGAGACCCACATTTTGAAAAAGAGGGGTCTCTGGTCCGGCTCTTTCTACGCTCATTAATGCTAGAAAGCCAGCCTCCAGACTCATCTATCAGAGAGTCTGGAGAGCATACGTTTCCTGGTGTGAATCCAGATGTTGGAATCCTCAGAAATATGAAATAAGTAGGATTCTTGCTTTTTGCCAGTTAGGAGTGGATATGAATTTAGCCCTTAGCACCATCAAAGGGCAAATATCGGCTCTATCAGTCTTCTTTCAGAGACCATTGGCATCTCACTCCCTAGTTCAGACATTCATTAAGGGGGTACTGAGGATAAATCCTCCAGTTAGGACTCCCTTGTGTCCATGGGATTTGAATTTGGTATTGTCAGTGTTGCAAAAGCAACCTTTTGAACCTATTCGCCATATTCCTTTAATTATATTGAGTAGGAAGTTGGCCTTTCTGATTGCTATAGCTTCTGCTAGGAGAGTATCAGAGCTAGCAGCTCTTTCTTGTAAAGAGCCTTATCTAATTTGTCACAAGGACAAAATCGTACTACGACCCCATCCGGCTTTTCTACCTAAGGTGGTGTCGGCTTTTCACTTGAATCAAGACATTGTTCTGCCTTCCTTTTTTCCAAACCCGCGGACGGCGGGGGAAAAATTATTACACTCTCTAGATCTAGTGAGAGCGGTAAGGGTGTATCTGCAAGCAACCGCTCAGATACGTAAAACAGATGTTTTGTTTATTTTACCAGATGGGCCCAAGAAGGGCCAAGCGGTATCAAAATCCACCATTTCCAGGTGGATTAGACAAGTAATTGTTCAAGCTTATGGTTTAAAGAACAGGACTCCTCCTTTTCCTGTTAAGGCGCACTCTACCAGGGCGATAAGTGCTTCATGGGCAGTGCACCACCAGGCTTCGATGGCTCAGATCTGTAAAGCTGCAACTTGGTCTTCAGTCCATACATTTTCCAAATTCTATCAAATAGATGTGAAAGGACATGAGGATTCCGCCTTTGGGCGAAGTGTGCTGCAGGCAGCAGTATAGGGCTTCTGGTCCGCAAGCGGCCTGTTTTGATCTGTGTCTCCCCCCCTTCATATGAGCATTGCTCTGGGACGTCCCATTATGTAATGACTAGCTCTGTGTCCCGTGGTGTACGATAAAGAAAATAGGATTTTTATAACAGCTTACCTGTAAAATCCTTTTCTTGGAGTACACCACGGGACACAGAGGTCCCCCCCTTCTTATGGGAACCTTACTGCTTTGCTACAAAACTGAGGTACTTCCCTGATGGGAGGGGTTATATGGAGGGGAACTGTCTTCCATTGGTTGTGCCAGTGTCCAATCACCGCTGGTGACCCTTAACCCATTATGTAATGACTAGCTCTGTGTCCCGTGGTGTACTCCAAGAAAAGGATTTTACAGGTAAGCTGTTATAAAAATCCTATTTTTTAGCAGTTACAGGCATGCACAGATATTTAGCGGGAATACCGTTAGGTAACAGGCAGAAAGACATATTAGGCTTGGGGGTCCCCTCAATAGAACCAAGTTCCTGAGAGGCCCCCACTTACCTTTTCCTCGCCGCAGGACTCTGTTTGGTCTACAGAAGCCCAAACTTCACCTCTCACGGCAGGCATTGTAATTAAACCTTCAGGGACCGGGTTCCCAAGGATTCCACTCCCCTGGACCTGTATAGCACCCTGCACAGAAAACATCTTGGTCGTGGGTATGACCAGAGCTCTGGATCCCAGGGTCCAGCCCTCCTAAGAGGAGCATTACAGGCAAAACCTTGCTCTTCTCTGCAAGGCCCGGGTACCGACCGTTTAGCTATGAAGCTTTTTTGGTCGGATCCGGAATAGCTTACTGAGGCCCAAAAGAACCTGTACGCAAGCTCAGTGAAAACACATGTTACTTCTTGGCCAACACCTTAGACACTGGCAAAAAAATGAGGTGATCCCGGATGGGAGGGGCTTATATAGGGGAGGGTACTTCCGGTTTGGAAGTTGCCAGTGCCAGCACCTGAAGGTAATCTATATAACCCACATAGTAATGACTGTGTGTCCCGTGATGTACGAGAAAGAAAATGATACACCCCCAGACTGTCCATATGGATGTGCCCTGCAAACAGCACTTAAAGGGTAACTCAACTTTTGTGACCAAAAAAAAAGGCAAATAAAAAAATAATAATATAGCGTATACAACTGGGACACAAGTCATATTGTAATTGAAAGTTATGAGAAATGATCTTTCCTTTCTAATCTGCAGCTCTGTAATTTTCTGTAAAAAGCAATATGGCTATCTGGAGGTGCTCTTTATACAGAACGCCCCCCAGATACATAATTTCCTGCTTGTGTGATTTCCCCAGAAGTCTGCACTAAGATACAAGTCAGATTTCAGGCATCCCCTGCAACAAAAATTAATTTTTTTTGGTGAGATACTCCCAATAGGAAATCACATCTAAAGGGATGCAGATCCTGCCACGTTCCTCAGAGCCCAGCAGCCGATTGATATTTATGAAACCACTCCCATTAGATTCACTTAGCACAGGGACTAAAACACTCAGGGATTTCTTCATAATAACAAAAGATAGGAATCTGCAACAAAGTTTGTTAAAATCCTTGTAATGTACATAGATCACCCAGAGGGGAATGGTTTTTTTTTTCCCTCAACAAAAGTGGAGTTACTCTTTATCCACTTGCCGCAAAATCACGTACCTGTACATCCTTTTGCTCAAGTGATTGTACCAGGGTGATGCCCGGGCAGAAAAACTCTGTCTACATGACTGATTGCAGTGGTATGTGTAAAGGCATAATGTGCTAGTATGCATCACGTACAAGAAAGAAAATAAAATTTTGTACTTACCGTAATATATTTTCCTTGACACTTTTTGAGTGTTTGATTACTTTTTGTTATTTCTTTGGTACCGAGTTATACCCTGCTTAGGCCTACACTTAATTTATTTGTCAGTATCCTACATTCTGTAGGCGGCAGTATAACCCCAAAGGTTTAAGACTTCTTGCATTGGTCAATCAACTACAGAAAAGAGGATTTTATATTAGGTATAAAGCATCTGTTTAAAAATCGTATTTTTAAGTGGTAACAATAGGGGGAAAAAAAAGAAATCGTACATACCCAAAAAAAAGAATAGTGATTTTGTATGGGACTGCTATTGCTGACCTGTTTTTTTAATATGGAGGCTCAACGGTTGTCATCCTCAAAAAGATTAGGGTTTCTTATGATACTACCTTTCCGGAGAAGGAAGTTAAAGTGATTGTAAAGGATCAACTTTTTTTTCAAGTGGCCCCGATCCACCTGTTCTGGGGTCTCTCACGGCTCCACCCCACATTAGATAACCCCCAGGGTGAAGCGCTCTCCTGAGGGGTTACCTTGCGGGCGCGCTCCCGAGTCATTCATTAGGCGTCCAAAGCCGCCGAATGTATGACTCAGCCCCGCCCACCAATGCCCGCATCATTGGAATTGATTGACAGCAGCGCAGCCATTGTCTCCCGCTGCTATCAATCTATCCAATCAGGACTCGAGACATATGGCTGGTGTGTTCGTCCCAGAGGAGAAGAAAAATGGGCTCAGGTAAGTAAATCGGGGGGGCTGGGGGGTAGGTGACTGCAAGAAGTTTTTTCACCCTAATGCATAGAGGATGCATTAAGGTGAAAAAGCATGAGGGTTTACAACCCCTTTAAAACAAACCTGGATAATTAGTTCTGAGTCGATCAAAAATTCATAAGCAGTGAAAGGCACATCAGATGCAGGTAGCCAAAGAAAGCTATATGCTGATCCTGACTTTTCCTATAATTATTGGCCTTGGTAATGCTCCTTTCTGTCCTCTTATAAACACAACTGACCCTTCAATGTGATGAGTGACCTTGATGGCCAGTAAGCAGGCTTTGTGGGTGGCAAAACTCAAACTTTACAAGAAAAGCCTGTATGTAGCCTTTATACTTAGTGTTATTAAAATCACAACAGTAAAATCAGTCTGTATATGCAGTAAAGCATTCTCGTTATACTCACTGTGGATCCTAAGTGGTTAATCCTCTGCATTGTGTAAAAATAAAAAAAATAAAAGGCTGTATGATCCTGTATGCACAGATCCTCCCCTTCTTGCACTGACTCCAAAACATGTCTGGATGAGACAGATACTGGAGTCAGGCTGCACATGCTCATTTTGGTATGTATTGCTAGATTGTTTGTTTTTTGTCCTTGGGAGAGGGCATGTGATCAGCACAGGGCCCATCAGCACTGTTCAGAGGGTCAGGGGTCCTGCATCCTGTTATGACAGCCAGTGCAGTATCAATACTCCTCCTACAAACTTTAACCAGGCACTGATAAAAGTCACAAGACTGCTATATACTGCTGATGAGAAAAGTAGGATTTTTAAAACAGCTTACCTGTAAAATCCTTTTCTTGGAGTACATCACGGGACACAGAGCGGCATAGTCATTACTATGTGGGTTATATAGAATTACCTTCAGGTGCTGGCACTGGCAACTTCCAAAACAGGAAGTACCCTCCCCTATATAAGCCCCTCCCATCCGGGAGCACCTCAGTTTTGTAGCAAAGCAATACGTGTCCCCAAAAGAGGGGTGGGAGCTCTGTGTCCCGTGATGTACTCCAAGAAAAGGATTTTACAGGTAAGCTGTTATAAAAATCCTATTTTCTTTCTCGTACATCACGGGACACAGAGCGGCATAGTCATTACTATGTGGGACGTCCCAAAGCAATGCCCAATGAGGGGGGGATACACCATACATGAGCTGAGCGCTATCAGACATGAGGATCTTTTGCGGCCTGCAACACACTGCGCCCGAAGGCGACATCCTCCTGACTTCTAACGTCCACCTGGTAGAACCTAGTAAACGTGTGTACTGAAGACCATGTTGCGGCCTAACAAATTTGAGCCAGGGAGGCCTGGTGATGCACTGCCCATGAAGTTCCAACTGCTCTCGTGGAGTGCGCCCTAACTTTGAACGGAGGCGGTCTACTTCTCAAGCCATAGGCTTGTATTATGACCTGTCGAATCCACTTGGCTAAAGTAGATTTTGATGCTGCCTGACCCTTTCTGGGGCCTTCCGGCAGAACAAACAAAGAATCCGTTCTACGAATCTGAGCAGTGGCTTTTAGATAAGCTTTAACTGCTCTTACTACATTCAAAGAATGCAATAACTTTTCCTCTACCGAGCTCGGTTTGGGGAAAAGAAGGAAGAACCACATCCTGGTTCAAGTGAAACCTCGATACCACCTTAGGAAGAAAGGCTGGGTGAGGACGTAATACTACTCTGTCCTCATGAATAACCAGATATGGCTCTTTACAGGACATGGCGGCTACTTCCGACACTCTTCTAGCCGAGCATATGGCTACTAAAAATATCAATTTTCTGTTGAGTAGAACCAAGGAAATGTGCCGCAAAGGTTCAAATGGCTGCTTCTGCAGAACCGACAGAACCAAATTTAGATCCCATGGACATATGGGAGCTTTAATCGGTGGAATAATACGAGTCACCCCTTGCATAAAGGATTTGACAAGTGAATGCATAGCCAGGGGCCTTTGAAATAGTATTGATAAGGCCGAAACCTGACCCCTGATAGTACTTAAGGCAAACTTCCTGTCTACAGCCCACTGTAGGAAGTCCAGAATTCTGCCTATAACGTACTTACGTGGATGCCACTTTCTGGCCTCGCACCAAGTGATGTACGCCTTCCAAACTCTATAGTAGATCTGCCTGGATACAGGCTTCCTGGCATTGATTATAGTTGATACCACAGAGTTAGAGAGACCTCTCTTCTTTAGGATGTGGGATTCAATAGCCAGGCCGTTAAACTTAGAGTTAGCAAGGAAGGGTGGTATATCGGCCCTTGCGTAAGCAGGTCCGGACGACGTGGAAGGGTCCAAGGACTCACCACAGACATTTTGATGATCTCCGCGTACCAGGCCCTTCGGGGCCACGCTGGAGCCACCAAGATCACCGGCTTCTTTTCCAACCTGACTCTGCGAAGGAGTCGAGGCAACAATTGTAGCGGAGGGAATGCATATATCAGTCTGAACTGATTCCAAGGGAACACCAGAGCATCCGAGCCGCAAGCGAGGGGATCCCTTGTCCGGGAGACAAATCTGTCCACCTTTGCGTTGAATCTGGATGCTAGCAGATCTACATCCGGTGTTCCCCACCGCTGACATATTGCTCGGAAGACCTCGGGATGAAGGGACCATTCCCCTGGGCATAACTGTTGGCGACTTAGAAAGTCCGCCTTCCAATTCTCCACCCCTGGAATGAAGACAGCTGACATACATGGGACATGCTTTTCTGCCCATTCCAGGATGTGACTTACTTCCCTCTGGACTGCACGACTCCTGGTGCCTCCCTGATGATTGATATATGCCACTGCTGTGGCATTGTCTGATTGAATTCTGACAGGGGACCCTTGGAGTCTGGATGCCCAGGCTACTAGGGCATACCGGGCTGCTCGTATCTCTAAGAGATTGATGGGCAGGGTTTTTACTACATTTGACCATCTGCCCTGGAGAGACCATTGCTCCAGTACTGCCCCCAGCCTATAAGGCTGGCATCTGTAGTGACCACCTTCCAGGATATCGGACTGAAGGGTTTTCCCTTCTGGAGATTCTGGGGGATCAACCACCAGCAGAGACTCTTCCGAACGGAAGGGGACAAAGCCATCGGGAAGTCTAGAGCCTGAATTTTTCCGTTCCAGGCTGACAATATGGCCCTCTGTAAATTCCTTGAGTGGAATTGGGCGTATGGCACAGCTTCGAATGATGCTACCATCTTTCCTAGCAGCCTCATGGACAGGCGTATGGACGGCTGTCTTTTTGCACAAAGCAGACGGACCAAGCCCCTCAAAGAGGATACCTTGTCTAGAGGTAAGAAAATCTTCCTCTGGTCTGAATCCAGCCATAGCCCTAGATATACCAGGTTTTTCACTGGCTGTAGGGCTGACTTGTCCAGGTTGATGACCCAACCGTGAGATTCTAGATACTTGATTGTATCGACAATTACCACTTCTAGCTTGGCAACTGAGTGGTCCATCAACAACAGGTCGTGTAGGTATGCCATTATCGTTACACCTCGTGTTCTTAGATCGGCCAACAGTGGGGCCAGAATTTTTGTGAACACTCGTGGTGCTGTGGCCAGACCGAATGGTAAGGCTCTGAACTGAAAATGGCGCCCTTCTACTGCAAAGCGTAGAAATTTTTGATGACCTGGAAAGATGGGAACATGCAAGTAAGCATCTTTGATGTCGATCGAGGCTAACCATTCCTCCCCCTGTAGGGCAGCGGTGACCGATCGGATCGACTCCATCCGGAAGGACCGGACGTTTAGAAATTTGTTTAGACTCTTTAGGTCCAATATGGGTCTTATGTCCCCGTTTGGTTTCGGGACTGTGAAAAGGTTTGAGTAGAAACTCAACCCCCACTCTTCCATAGGAACCTCCATAATTACTCCTTGGAGCAATAGTTGTTCTAACGCCACTAGGAGACACCTTCTTTTCAGAGGGTCTTTTGGCATGCCTGACCACATAAAATGGGAAGGAGGAGACTCTTTTAACTCCAACTTGTATCCCCGAGTTACTGCGGAGAGCACCCATCTGTCTTTGATCGTCTCCCGCCAGGTCTCTGTGAACAACTGAAGTCTTCCCCCCACCCGTTTGAGTGGGGGCAGCCCTTCATAGGCTTGACTTGGAGGCTGGTTTAGTACCCCTTCGGATCCAGGGTTTCTTATTACCCTGTGACTGTCCCTGATTTTTACCTCCTGAGTTTGACCGAGGAGGCCGTCGGAACTGCTTAGTAGCAGACGTCCCAGGGATAGGAGAGGTAGTCCTCTTAAAAGACGGACCCCTAGACCTCTTTTTAATTGGTAAGAGAGTACTTTTACCACTGGAAATCTTCTGGATATATTTATCCAGGTCTTCGCCAAAAAGGCGTTCTCCATGAAATGGGAAGCTAACTAAGAGCTTCTTACAGGGAGCCTCAGCAGACCAGTTCTTGAGCCACAGAAGCCTACGCATATGTACCAAAGACAGCGTGAGGCGGGAGGCCTGATGGATAGAATCCTTGATGGCGTCAACCGCAAAGCATAATGCTCTAGGCAGATCAGCCAGAGCCTGGGCCTGCTGGTCTGGCAAATCCCTCAGGACCATTTTCATTTGATCCTTTAAAGCTTGGCAGACCCCAATAGCTGCCACTGCTGGCTGTGTAACAGCCCCTGCTGTGGAAAAAGCAGATTTTAATAAAGATTCCAATTTTTTATCTACTGGATCTTTGAACATTATCTACTGGACATGTCAGTGATTTGTTCACAGAAGAAATGGCTGCGTCCACCGTAGGAACATTCCATCTCTGGGTGAACTTTTCCTCCATGGGATAGATCACCTGAAATTTCTTAGGCGGAACAAATAGTTTATCAGGATGTTCCCAGTCCTGGTATATAAGTCCTTCCAATAATGGATGAATTGGAAAGGAGCAATTAATCTGGGGAGCTTTTAGCGACCCCAACGAGGAGACAGCAGTAGTTGATGGTTCAACAAGAGGCATTTTAAATGCAGATCGAACCATGTCAGTTAGGGTCTGGACCCACAATCTTTCAGTCTGTGATGCTGAAAATGGTTCATCTACTGTCGATTCCTCAAAAACAGAGTTAACCTCCTCCTGATCCCCTTCAGGAAGGTCAGTCCCTTCCTGGGACTGTTGCTCTGCCAACAGGCACTCTAATGGAGGGGATGGAGATCTGGCGCGCTTTCTTTCCTGTAGAGAAGAAGCGATCAATGCAGCCAATCTCTGCTCCAATCCCTCCAGAGTTGAGGCAAAAACCTCCTCTGTTATATATGCAGGAGCAGGTGGACTGAGGACAGCCGCAGTACCTGGCACTCCCGGGGGTTCCTTATGGGTATTAACCTCTGATTTCTCAGGGGAGGAAGGTGCAGATGACTGCTCCAGATCCTCAGAGCCCGATGGAGACCCCCTACACTTCCTGAGAGGTATATCTCGGAGTTTTTTAGGCGGCATATTCCTTAGTTCAAAGCTGAGGTATTCCAGCCGCAATACACCCCTTTACTGAAATAGTCTAATGCAATTTGCTGCTATGTACATCAGTGGGTGTCTACTAATGCGTCTTTCTGGGGATGCCTGTATCAACCGCCCGCTGTAAGCCCCTATACCATGCTACCAGCTCCTTTTCATGCTCTGTGTCCATAGCAAGCAGCGTGGACTGAGTCCTTTTATCTTGCTGGGACGCCCGCACATGCGCAGAAGCGCTGGGCGCACAGAGCGCGTCATCCGCCAGGCTCCGCCCCCTTTTTTGAAGCTAAATCTTATAAAAAGAAAGCGTGTGTGCGCGCGCGCACGTGTGCGCTCTTGGCGCCATGTAGGGAGAGGAGCCAGGGTCCCTGTTTCACCAGGACTCGGGGATGGAAGGAAACTACTTGGCAGCATGACAGAGGAATGCAGCTTCCCTGATAGAGAGCTCACTCATCTGCCTGGACTTTCACCATGGAAGGAATAGTCCCAAGAAAAAAAGACGTTCCACAGCGGCCTCTAGTGGACAAACACAGGTACCGCACTTTTGTCTCTTTTTTTTTTAAAAACCTCCTTTATGAAAAACATTTCTAGGTTTACAGTTTTTAAAACTTCCTTTATGAAAAGACATTTCTAGGATTTCTTAGGCATATACAGCTATTAGCGGGAATACCTTTAGGTAACAGGCAGAAAGACATATTAGGCTTGGGGGTCCCCTCAATAGAACCAAGTTCCTGAGGGGCCCCCACTTACCTTTTCCCCGCCGCAGGACTTTGTTTGGTCCACAGAAGCCCAAACTTCACCTCTCACGGCAGGCATTGTACTAGACCTTCAGGGACCGGGTTCCCAAGGATTCCACTCCCCTGGACCTGTATAGCACCCTGCACAGATAGCCTCTTGGTTTTGGGTATGACCAGAGCTCTGGATCCCAGGGTCCAGCCCTCCTAAGAGAGGCATTACAGGCAAAACCCTGCTCTTCTCTGCAAGGCCCGGGTACCGACCGTTTAGCTATGAAGCTTTTTTGGTCGGATCCGGAATAGCTTGCTAAGGCCCAGAGAACCTGTACACAAGCCCAGATGAATACATGTTAACCTTGGCCAACACCTTAGACACTGGCAAAAAACTGAGGTGCTCCCGGATGGGAGGGGCTTATATAGGGGAGGGTACTTCCTGTTTTGGAAGTTGCCAGTGCCAGCACCTGAAGGTAATTCTATATAACCCACATAGTAATGACTATGCCGCTCTGTGTCCCGTGATGTATGAACAAGAAAGGTATTTAGCAGTTTGTATTTACTAAAATGATTGCATTTCCATGTTCTGTGGGAGACCAGGTATAGTGAATGCAGGCTCCTGGGTTTAGTAACACTTTAAAGTGTTTGTTAAAGGCACAAGGTTTTTTATGCCTGAAGGTAAAAAAAACCTTCTGTGTGTAACAGCCCCCCCCAATACTTACCTGAGCACTCTCTCGATCCAGCTATGTCCAGGAGAGCCTTGCCTGTCCAGGAACTCGCAATCCTAATTGGTTTTTGGCAGCAGTGGGAGCCATTGACTCCCGCTGCCCTCAGTTACAGCCAGTGAGCCAATCAGGAGACAGTGGCAGGGCCTGACCACGGCTCCATGTCTGAATGGACACACAGAGCAGCAGCTCGGGTCCCCCCCATAGCAAGCTGCTTGCAGGAGCCAGAGGCGCTGGCGTGGGACCCGAGAAGAGGAGGACCAGGACTGCTCTGTGCAAAACCACAGCACAGAGCATGCAAGTATAACATGTTTATTTTTAATAAAAAACAAGACTTTAATATCGCTTTAACTCCCCCGTGTTCATCATCGTAGTCTATTTTTATCTAGCATAGCTTCTGCCATCAGGGGCACTTCTCCTTGCATCAAAAATTGACAATTTGTGTTTTTAGAAATAAATATTTTATGCAAAACTCTTCTGAAGTTTAGAAAGGCCAGGAAAAGGTTGTATCCGAGACGTTTCTCTTTAGATATGGAGGGAATGTGTTATGGCAAACTTTAAACTGAATGCGTCTTCCCGCAGTGTGTGATCACATGACCAGCGACTCATCTCACAGCCACTTCCTGTGTATGGATCTGACCTACATCACTGCTCTGCTCAGGGAAGGCTTTGGCTTTGAGGACGGAACTGTCTTGCAGGTAAATGCACTTTGCTTTTGCTCATTTCATAGTTTTTGCACCTTCTAAATCCCGTTTTTGTTTTTTCATTTCAGCTAAGCAAAAAAGTGCGAAATGTGGAGATGAGTTGGACGCTGGGAGCCGCTTTCCATGTGTTGCAGTCCCTGTTACTGTTGTAGTAGCGCCAGCAGCAATATCACAACCCCAGTGCCTTATCATGAGTCTTATTGCACACCTCGGGATTTAGCCCGAAAATGTGTTTTCTATAGATTAATGTTCTCTGATTTAGGGAGGAGAGAGCTCATCGTAATTGTATATTCTTCTCTTATTCATGTCCTAATTTAGAATAATATGCAATTTGCACTGAACATCTCTAACCAGCTGCTCTTTTGTTGCAGTACTGATATTTATATATTTAATTTATTAAAACTTATTGATTACACCAAATTAAATAATTTATTTAGTAAAGTACTTTGAGTCACTGATGTCTGTCACTTTTTTGTGTTTCTCGATGTCAGCCTGAAAATCAGGCAGTTCAGTTGAATTTTTCCCTTGGATTGCCATGATTAGCTAAAGTAAGTTCTGTACTCAACCTGCTTGTCACAGCCCAGCAAGAAGCACAAGACTTGTCTGTGTGGGATGTTTAAAAACACAGCTGTGAGGAGAGTGGGTATTTGAAGCCACTACAGCCAGGTGACAAAAGTCCTTAAAAGGACAAGTTCACTTTTTTTTTTTTTAACCACTTCAGCCCCGGAAGAATTGGCGGCCCAATGACAAGGCAATTTTTTGCGATTCGGCACTGCGTCGCTTTAACTGACAATCGCGCGGTCGTGCGACGTGGTACACAAAACAAAATTGATGTCCTTTTTTTTTTTCCCCCCCACAAATAGAGCTTTCTTTTGGTGGTATTTGATCACCTCTGCGATTTTTATTTTTTGCGCTATAAACAAAAAAGGTGACAATTTTGAAAAAAACCCCCACTATTTTGTACTTTTTGCTATAATAAATATCCCCAATTTTATTTTATTTTTTTCTTAGTTTAGGCCGATATGTATTCTTCTACATATTTTTGCTAATAAAAATCGCAATAATTGTATATTGATTTGTTTGTGCCAAAGTTATAGCGTCTTCAAAATAGGGGATAGGTTTATAGCATTTCTATTATATATATATATATATATATTTTTTTTACTAGTAATGACGGTGATCTGCGATTTTTTTTAATCGGGACTGCGACATTATGGCGGACACATTTTTGGAACCATTGGAATTTATACAGCGATCAGAGCTATAAAAATGCACTGATTACTGTAAAAATGTCACTGGCAGGGAAGGGGTTAACACTAGGGGGCGATGTTCCCTTTCTTCACATTAAAAATACAGCTGCCCTCCACCTCCAGTGCAGGTAGCAGCACAGCTAGGCTTAGGCAGGCGATAGATTATGTGATTGCTCTTTCCTTGCTTCCCTGCAAATCGTTTGATTTCCCCATCAACAGTCAATTATGGATGGGGAATCCCTCCTGCTGGAGGGGGGCACAGGGATTACTGCTAGCGGCTATAGTTACTGGCAATAATTGCATTTAAAAATCCAACATGCTGGTTGTACCCAAGCAGAACGTATAGATCGACTTGGGTATAATCAGTCTGCCCATAGATGGATTAAATCTCGGTCTATCCCTGCTGAACTGGCCCGAGATTCGATCCATCTATGGCCGGCTTAAGCAATAAGTGATGTTTTTCAAACCCAGCTGTAATTATAATATGGATATAAGCTCAGTCATTATTTTTACACTGCACTCATTTTACAGTTTTATGTGATAGTCATAGGAAAAAATGATTTAAAATCCATGTAAAACATATCTTTATTATAAACAAAATATAACAATAAATGACGGACAATAAATTATATATTGATTGTCATTGGATGAACCAGCATCATCATCATTTACTGGCAAATGCCATGATCTGTCCCTGGAGGTGACAGAAAAATACAAAGTTAGATGAGCCCACCAAGTCACCAACCGCACACGGAATGGAATGTGGAAGACAGCCTACCTTTATTGGTGTCACTGCATTTGTAGCTTGGAGACCAAAAGTGCGCAAAAGAACAAGGGGAGGCTGCTTTGTGTTGTATAATCTTTTCAGCAAATCAATAGCAGCCATTAAAGGGAGGTTCTGGCGTTGCCGCTCTGTCTCATATGCCAGGAGATGTCTTGTAGATCCTGACAAAGAGAAATGTAAAGACTATTCAGATCTGCAGAGGTCCCTATAGGACAGCAGAGACGAGAAGACCTGTGTATTGGAGAACCAGCACTGCATCCAAAGTGTAAAAGGGAGGACAGCCTGGGGCTTGTAGTTCTCAGGGTCACAAAATGCATGGGTTGCAGTGCTTGAACAAGGATTTACAGACTGCATGAGCAGGACTGTTTTAGTAGATTTTTACATTGAGAATATAAATGAAGGAAACCATTCTGGAGAGAGAGAAACATTGGGGCTGCAATCTAAAAATGCTTGTTGCCTACCTGCCACACTGACCCCCCCCCCAAAGTAGATGAGGACTTCTGACTTTACTGTTACATTGCTGTTATGCGTACTTGTTCTGTCAGTAACTCAAAAAGGTATTGAAGTCAGAGGATCCAAAAAAAAAAAAAGTTAGGCACCTTGCAATATTAGAAATGGCAACCCCATATTTCTCTTAGGAAAGCTTTATTATAAACCACACCCAAATCTTACATTCCCCACCTGCTTCCATCGCTCCATCTGCATCCATAAAACCACGCTCTGTGTCCATCGCTCCAGAAAACCACGCCCCTATTGCTCCATAAACCCCCCCCCCCATATCTGCGTCCGTCGCTCCATAAAACCACGCTCCATCTGTGTCCGTCGCTCCATAAAACCACGCCCCCATCTGCGTCCGTCGCTCCATAAAACCACGCCCCCACCTGCGTCCATAAAACCACGCTCCATCTGTGTCTGTCGCTCCATAAAACCACGCCCCCATCGGCGTCAGTCGCTCCATAAAACCACGCCCCATCTGCGGCCGGCGCTCCATAAAACCACGCCCCCATCTGCGGCCGGCGCTCCATAAAACCACGCCCCCATCTGCGGCCGGCGCTCCATAAAACCACGCCCCCATCTGCGGCCGGCGCTCCATAAAACCACGCCCCCATCTGCGGCCGGCGCTCCATAAAACCACGCCCCCATCTGCGGCCGGCGCTCCATAAAACCACGCCCCCATCTGCGGCCGGCGCTCCATAAAACCACGCCCCCCCCATCTGCGTCAGTCGCTCCATAAAACCACGCCCCCCCCCATCTGCGTCAGTCGCTCCATAAAACCACGCCCCCCCCCATCTGCGTCCGTCGCTTCATAAACCATGCCCCATCTCCATTTATTGCTTCATAACCACCCGCTATTTTTATCCATCGATCCATGACCCACGCCCCTACAATGCCTTGAAAAAGTATTCATACCCCTTGAAATTTTCCACATTTTGTCATGGTACAACCAACCAATCTTAGAAAAAAAGTCAGAGGATCCAAAAAAAAAAAAAAAAAAAAAAAGTTAGGCACCTTGCATTATTAGAAATGGCAACCCCATATTTCTCTTAGGAAAGCTTTATTATAAACCACACCCAAATCTTACATTCCCCACTCTATAAAACCACGCCCCCATCTGCATCCATAAAACCACGCTCTGTGTCTGTCGCTCCATAAAACCACGCCCCCCATCTGTGTCCATCGCTCCATAAAACCACGCCCCCATCTGCGTCCGTCGCTCCATAAAACCACGCCCCCCCATCGCTCCATAAAACCACGCCCCCCATCTGCGTCCGTCGCTCCATAAAACCACGCCCCCATCGGCGTCCGCCGCTCCATAAATCCACGCCCCCATCGGCGTCCGCCGCTCCATAAATCCACGCCCCCATCGGCGTCCGCCGCTCCATAAATCCACGCCCCCATCGGCGTCCGCCGCTCCATAAATCCACGCCCCCATCGGCGTCCGCCGCTCCATAAATCCACGCCCCCATCTGCGTCCGCCGCTCCATAAATCCACGCCCCCATCTGCGTCCGCCGCTCCATAAATCCACGCCCCCATCTGCGTCCGCCGCTCCATAAAGCCACGCCCCCATCTGCGTCCGCCGCTCCATAAAGCCACGCCCCCATCTGCGTCCGCCGCTCCATAAAGCCACACCCCCATCTGCGGCCGCCGCTCCATAAAGCCACGCCCCCATCTGCGGCCGCCGCTCCATAAAACCAGGCACCCATCTGCGTCCATCGCTTCACAAACCATGCCCCATCTCCATTTATTGCTTCATAACCACCCGCTATTTTTATCCATCGATCCATAACTCACGCCCCTACAATGCCTTGAAAAAGTATTCATACCCCTTGAAATTTTCCACATTTTGTCATGGTACAACCAATCTTAGAAAAAAACTGTTAGAGCTGCAAAAGACTTGAGGCTGGGACAGAGGTTCACCTTCCAGCAGGACAACGACCCTAAACATGCATCCAGAGCTACAATGGAATGGTTTAGATCAAAGCATATTCATGTGTTAGAATGGCCCAGTCACAGTCCAGACCCAAATCCAATTGAGAATCTGAGGCAAGACTTGAAATGTGCTGTTCACAGACGCTCTCCATCCAATCTGACAGAGCTTGAGATATTTTGCAAAGAAGAATGGGCAAAAATGTCCCTCTCTAGATGTGCAAATCTGGTAGAGACATCCCCAAAAAGACTTGCAGCTGTAATTGCAAAGAAAGGCGGTTCTACAAAGTATTGACTCAGGGGGGCGCCATACAAATGTACCCCCCACACTTTTCACAAATTTATTTGTAAAGAATGTTGAAAACCATTTATCATTTTCCTTCCACTTCACAATTATGTGCCACTTTGTGTTGGTCTATCACATAAAATACATTTACATTTTTGGTTATAACATGACAAAATGTGGAAAATTTCAAGGGGTAAGAATACAGCTAGTCAAGAAATGCTGCTCCATATATTGGCACTCACAAGCCCACAACACCCTTAGGGCCTCCCCAGATGAGCAACTTTGACTGTGCATGCGTACCCAATCAAGGGGTATGAATACTTTTTTTTAAGGCACTGCATCTCTGTCCATTGCGCCACAAATCATGCCTGGTCTCCATCCTTTGCTCTGTAAACCATGTTTATAACTCCATTCATCACTCCATAAACCACTCCTCTATCCCCATACATCACTCCATATCTCCTGGGAGGCTTGTGCTATGACATCTCTGTATTGTATTGTTACCTAAATCTCGTCCATCAAATGCAGCGCTGCTCAGATGATTGAGTAAACTGGCCACATCAGCGAAGCCCATGTTAACTCCTTGTCCTGCCAGCGGGTGGACTCTGTGTGCGGCGTCTCTGAAAACAACATTCTCATCTTTACATATCATCTAATCAGAGCGGTTCAATAACCTACTGTCACCTCACCCTATGAAATAATAATCTACTGATTGTCACCTTACCCAATTAAAGCCACCCGCTGGCGCACATATTCAGGGGCGTGACCCAATCCCAGCGGAAAAGCAGCCCTACTCTTCTCCCCAACAGCGGAGACGCTGGGAGGAAGCTGGCGTGCGGGGGTTCCACTCGGCATGAGGAGAGATACGACTGAACGGAGCACTGAGTTGGCGGAGGAGATGAATTCTGAGTGGTACTCGCTGCTCCACTGTGAAAAGACAGAAGATGGCAACAATCAATGTTTAAAGTATATATAAACACTAATGATAAAGTTCTCTTTTTTGTTCCCTTAAATAAATAATTTAGTGTTTTCTTATATCAGTTTGATAACTGCAAAAAAAAAAAAAAAAGGGGGGTTTAATCGCTAAAAATCTAGTGCGGCCCTGTGACAGTGCAGTCCTGTCTCACACATTGTTATCAGAAAGTGTGTTAGGACTGCAGACTACCTCCTCCTTATATTATGGAGAGAGGGAGGTCTTCTGTAGTCCCAACACACTTCACGTCCTAGGGTAACAACACTGCTCCTCTATAGATACAGTAAGTGAGCATGGTCATCCTAAGACAGGAAATGTGTTACTCATAGGATTACCAAGTGAAAATAATTAATCATATCCTGAAAAAAAAAAAAAACACGAATGCAGCCACCACATCTGAGGACTAGAAATGTGTAATAAAAACCACTTTCCGATTGTAGGATGTCCTTAGGTTGAAGTGTTTATACTGGGATAATACCTGCAGCTACAGGCATCGTCCTGGTATCTTTTATCAGCCAGCGATTCCCTATTTTGTAAAAGCCATTCTAGCGGCTGATTAGCCGCTGGATTGCTTTTACAAGCAGTGGGAAGGGATGTGTTCCCACCCCACCCCCCCCCCCTTCTCCAAGCTCTCTTGTGTGATCATAGAGCCCAGGATCTGATCCGGCGCTTCCACCAGGTTACCACAGAGCCAGCCGTGGACCAGATGCTACCCGGCCATCTCTATGCTCCTGGGAGGCCGGAATAGACGTCATGACATCACTTCCAGCACTGGCAGATGTTAAACACTGCCATTTTTTTTCTAGTAGCAGAGATCATTGTTTTGTTTTTTTATCTCATGCTTTGCAGGGTAGAGGAGATATTTGGGGTCTTATGAACCCCCATAAACAGGACCTGTCATTACTTATTTCTATCACAATGTTTACATTTCTTGTGATAGGAATAAAAGTGATCAAAAAAATGAAAGGAACAGTGTAAAAAAAAATAAAAAAAAATATGAATTCTAGCACTAGACCTCTTCTCTAACTCTAAACTGGTATCCTGTAAAAATGTTTAAGGTGTCGCCTGTGGAGATTTTTAAGTACTGTAGTTTGGTGCCACTCCACAAGCGGGCGCAATTTTGAAGCATGACATGTCTATTTACTCTGCGTAACATCATCTTTTATATTTGAACAAAAAAAATGTGGGTATATACTGCGTTTTTTGCATTAAAATTCATTAAGACTGCTTTCACATTGGGGCGGGTGGGCATTGACGGTAAAACGCTGCTAGTTTTAGCGGCACTTTACTGTCATTTTAGCGGCACTATTCGGCCGCTTTTTACCCCCGCTAGCGGCCGAATAAAGGGTTAAATGCGCCCGTGAAGCGCCGCTGCCGGAGGTGCTTTGCAGGTGCTTCGGCAGCGGTGCCTATTTCTTTCAATGGGCAGGAGTGGTGTATACACCGCTCCTTCACTGCCCCAAGGATACTGCTTGCAGTAAAAATTTTAACGTTCTGCCAGCGCATCGCTGCAGTGTGAAAACACTCGGGCTTTCACACTGGGACTGCAGGGGAGGTGTTTTTCAGGCACTATTTTTTAGCCCAAAAGCGCCTGAAAAACGCCTCAGTGTGAAAGGGGTCTAAAGTGTATTTTTTCCCCAAAAATTGCTGCCCAAATACCGTGTGACATAATAAATTGCAACACTCACCATTTTATTCTCTAGGCCAGGGCCTCTGCTTAAAAAAAAAATATTATATACATATATTTGGAGGTTCTAAATTGTCAAGCAAAATAATGTTTTTTACATGTAGGACAGAAATGCCAGAATTGGCCCGGTAGGGAAAGTAGTTAAATGTAAAAAGAGAAGTATGTTTTTTTTCTTTTTTATATTCATGCTTACCTATGTGGATGGAGCATCAGACCGATGCTGCAGCTATCCCCTGCCACCTCTTCACTGAGAACCGAGCCACCGAACACCGCCGATGGCTCGGTTCTCTCCCCTCCCCAAGCAGAGAGATGCTGCCGGCCAGTCAGCATCTCTCCTGCTCAGCTACCCACTCTCACTGGAGTGCTGAGCTGTGGAGGGGTGGGGAGCAGCCGTCTCAGCGGCTCGCTGAGACTGCCATCAGTCCAGGCACCTGGCGGATCCAGACTTCGGAAGTCGGATGGCGCGCTGCCTCGACTGAACTTAGTGACTTTAGCGGAGAGCGGACTTCAGACCGCTCTCCGCTGAAAACGGGTCACAGGAGTGCAAAACGAATTGCACTCCTGTGACCCAGAGGAGAAGCCCAGCCTAAAAAGCTCAGGCTGGACTTCTCCTTTAAAGGCAACGCACAGCCACTGCAGAGCGCCAAGTTCCTCAATTCCTATATGCTGTATGTCCAGCTGGGTGTGGTGTGTGCCTTACACATGGAACTGCAAATGTATGCAGAACTGTGTTTTTATTATAATGCTAAAATCAGAATTTAATCCATTCCCCTATGCTGGCGGATGATGTTGGTGCTGGTTTATATTTTGTATTGTCTGTTGTGGATGACATGACATGGATATCATGATGGACAAGAATCTATGCAATGCTTCATTTAAAAATAAAAAATATATACTTACAAAAGCTGAATTGACAGCATCAACAAAGTTTTCATCATCCATGTTAAGAAGCTCAGCGGCATGTTCAGGAGACGTGGACCAGACTAATGAACTGCAAGTGTCTGAAACCTGTTAGGAGGAAGCAATGATGTGGACGGTCAGGAAACTTGAAGGGCAAGGAACACAAGACATACATTAAAGTGATTGTAAAGTCTTTTTTTTTTTTTTCCCTTAAAAATAACAAACATGTTATACTTACCCGCTCTGTGTAGTGGTTTTGCACAGAGCAGCCCAGACCCTCCTCGGCTCTCCTGGTCCCTCCCTCCTGACAAGTGCCCCCCCAAAGCAAGCAGCTTGCTCTAGGGGCACCTGAGCCGAGCCACAGCTCCCAATGTTTTTTTCAGACATGAAGCTACTGCCTAGCCCCGCCCCCTTCTCTCCTCATTGGCTGAATGACTAATTGACAGCAGTGGGAGCCAATGTTGCCGCACTGCTGTCTCAGCCACTGAGGAGGGGAGTCCCGAGCAGCCGAGACATTGCTGCACAAAGAAGGCTTTTATCTTAATGCATAGAATGCATTAAGATAAAAAAACCTTCTGACTTTACAACCACTTTAAGAAACTGTACCAGGTCTGATCCGATCTGCCAGACAGTTGGGGAATAGGATCACTATCCGTCTGTTTTTTGCAGATAGGATCGGATTAGATGGCAACAGGTGTCAGCAGACCGCCGCTCTATAGAAGAGCGTGGAGGGCACGATTGAATCCACCTGAAAAACTGACAGGCAGACCCGATCAGACAGGGGCCTTAAAGTGGTTGTAAACCCTTATGGGGAAGTTACACCTACAGGTAAGCCTAGATTAAGGCTTACCTGTAGGTGCTTGCAAAAAAAGACTGTACCGGTGTCTACGGCGCACGTGCGCCGTAGACAACGACGCAGGTGCACTGAGCGTGCCGTTTTATGAATGGGGTCGTGCCGTGAAAAGCGGCTCATGCGCGGGAGTGACATCATGCGACTCCGGCTAGTCACAAAGCCAGAGTTTGCAGACCCCGGAAGAAGAGGGGGAAGAAGAGGGGTGAAGATGGACGCTCGCCTTCTAGCGAGGAAATCGCGTGGCTTCTACTGCAGGTAAGGCATTATGCTTTATTTTTGCAGGGAAACAAAGAGGAAGTAACACCCATCAGGGTTTATTTCCTCTTTAAGTAGTGTTTTTGGTGCAGATTCGCTTTAAAGAGACATGCTATTCCTTGCTATATGAATATGTGAGTAGTCGGGATGCTTTCTTTGAAAACAATAAAGATCAATTTTATACAGAGAGCACGGGATCCTTTACTTTTAGTATTTGGAGGAACAACTGGTACAATTTCTTAATGGGGGGGCCTAGATTGTAATTATGATGGAGAAGTGGCGTGCCCCCTTTTTCTGGTGTAAAACTGCCTGACCTTCTCTTTGTTTAGAAGTTGAATCCGAGGTGAGCAGATTCACTCACTGGAGTGTCACACATTTTTCTTGAATTTGACGAGCACATGGGAAACAGTGGATACACGCACACACCGACAGAACTATAATTCTTTAAACGTATGTGTGTGTAATATATATATATATATATATATATATATATATATATATATATATGGTGTATAAAAAGGTGTGTGTGTGTGTGTGTGTGTATGTATGTATGTATGTATACACACACACATACATATATATATGTGTGTGTGTGTAATATAAATATATATATATATATATATATATTACACACACACACACACACACACACACACACACGTTTAAAGAATTATAGTTCTGTTTATGTTACACCATATGTGGTTTTATCACAGATTCACTTTAGGAATGCCGGCCATACATGGAGCGCATTTTCTTTCCTGCCGCCACGGAAGGCTGGTTGTACCCAAGTTGATCGATCAACTTGGTACATTCAGCCTTCCAATTAACGGATCGAATCTCCACCGGCTCCTGCTGAACCGACTGAGATTCGAACCGTGTATGGCCCAGCCTTAGTGTATTTAAAGTGATATTACACACCGTTCACACTGAATGCCGCTCTGAAATCACACTACTTCAGCGCGATTTCAACGCCGTTGGTCTGTGCGATTTTATGTGCGGCTTGCCAACATCTGTCCGACTTCATACACAGATCTCAATGCAAGTCACAGACGAAATCGCCAAAAATAATGCAGAAGCCTATTTCCAATCGATGTCACACCGATTTGAACGGTTCCATAGGTATAAATAGGGTAAAAGAACAGGAGGGAAGGAAGCGCTAGCTAAGTGTAGTATCCTAGTTGAAATGCTTTAAATTACAATTGATTAATAACACTCACAAGATAAAATTGCTCATCTGGTGCTGAGGATGTAGATTCCTCATATATCTGACCTGCAGGACCGCTGTGAGGTGTTCCAGCTGCTGGAAGAGGGTCAAAATAGTAAAAATAGCAGAAATAATTACGGTATATATTTAATTCAAGTAAAAGATAGTACATAAATGAATGTCATGAACATAAGCCAATTCAAACAAAATCCAGCAAATAGGTAAAATGATATTGCAAGTATCTGTCAATATTATAGCACACAAGCATCAAGTATACTTGATGCGTTTCGCGAGGCTTAGCTCACTCTTCAGGGGGTAGATGCTCGTAGTGTACCTAAAATGAAAGGATATAGTGTATAGTATGATATAAAAGGCACAGGGTAAGGGGGGGCCCTTGATGTAAAAAATCCCATACTCACCAATGGACATAGCCAAAAACCAGCGCAGGAGAGGCAGCGTCGCTGTGGCTGGAAGCATCATACCACCGAGATGACCCGGGGGGAGTGTTTGGGCCTGCGCACCGCCCCTTGGCGGTGGGCGGTCTCTTGTGCCCGCTTCTCAGTCATCCACACATGTCGATTTGGGGGCGGAGCCTCTCGAGCTCTTCCGGGGGTATTTATTGGAGGATCAGCACAGCATGGATTTCATTCTTTGCTTTCTCTCACTGAGGTCAGACACACCAGTGCAGGTCTCCTACTGGAACCCATCACCTCCAGACTCCCTCCACTCAGGTACACATTACATGTTTGCATATGACTCACTTGGAGCATTCACCTGCAGCCTGTTTTTTCATTACAGTCCTTACCAAACATCCGCACTCCATTTTACTCTCACTCTCCTTTCCTTCCTGCTTTCTCATCTGATTTTTCCTTCATCACACCAGCCAGTTCTTGGCATCCTCTCACCACATTCCCCTTCAGTTTTTATGTTCTCACTACCCTTGACTCAGGTCTTTCCTCTACATATGGATATACATGTGTTTTTGTATGCCTATCTACCTAAATACTCAAACTAACCATGTACATTTTGCATATGATTCACTTTAAGCATTCACCCGTCCTCATCACATACCCGCACTCTAGTTTACTTTCACTCTTTTCCTTCCTGCGTTCTCATCTGATTTTTCCTCCATTACACCAGCCAGTTCCTGGCATCTTTCCACCACATTCCCCTTCAGTCTCTATGCTTTCACCACCCTTGGCTCAGATCTTTCATCTACATATAGATATACATGCATTTTTGTATGCTTACCTACCTTATTACCTCAATTATCTGACACACATATTTGTGTTTAGAGCCAATATTTCATATGGACCATTGAGACTTTTGGGGATACACAAACTCTATCCATGCTGTGCCCTTCTTCCGTTTGGCCCCCGGTTGGGACTTTGTTTGGCCCCACCTCCTCTGCCCTCTGGCAAGACATACGCTGCCGCCGTTTGGGGGCCTCACATGCGCTGGTTTTTGGCTATGTCCATTGGTGAGTATGGGGTTTTTTACATCAAGGGCCCCCCTTACCCTGTGCCTTTTATATCATACTATACCCTTTCATTTTAGGTACACTACGAGCATCTACCCCTGAAGAGCGAGCTAAGCCTTGCGAAATGCGTCGGTTATACTTGATGCTTGTGTGCTATAATATTGACAAATACTTGCAATATCATTTTACCTATTTTGTATGAATTGGCTTATGTTCATGACATTAATGTATGTACTATCTTTTTCTTGAATTAAATATATACCGTAATTATTTCTGCTATTTTTACTGGCTCTATAGTGCTCACCTCACTGCTGCTGTCTAATCCACTGTGGAGGGAGAGTCCCCAGAGAGCTGAGGCTCTGGTGCACATCACTGAATCGTGATGGGGCTCAGGTAAGTATTAGGGGTGCTGCTGCACACAGGTTTTTTAGCTTCATGCATTGAATGCATGAAGGTAAAAAAAAAAAAACTTGACCCTTTACAATAATTTTAAGTATACATTTGCTTGATTCTGTTAAATTGTTTTCTATCGATTGTCTTTGGTATTGTTTTGAGAGTGTGGCACATTAATAATAATCAGAAAGGTGCTGAGCACACTGGAAGGTGACATTGGCAGACACCAGGGGCAATCTAGAGACTGTCCGCTACCAGGACAATCCTGATGGTCCAAGCTACATGACTGCACATAACACTTTTTTCTCTAACCAGTTAAATAAGAACACGAAATGATGACAGAAGGACCTCGGCTATTCCACAGCACAAAAACACACAACTTACAGGGAGAAGCGCAATGGGACCAGTAGGAAGGAACCTCTGCCAGGCTACATTGTTGTTGGTGAGCTACAAGAGATGAACACACAAACACAGACATGACTATTCCAGCTTTGGGGTCATTGTAGGATAAAAAGAGATAAACACAGAAATTTTACAGAGGCCATCTTACATGGCTAAAAAGACTTACTACAAGAATGTTTATGTATCATCATTATTCTTTGTCCTGGGTACCGTGCTCTGTGAGTATTCTAACCCAACATCATCATCATGTCTAGTAGCTCTGCAGGGTCCTCCCTCCACTAGAGTATACTGACCTAACAGACATCATGTTTACTATTGTTCCAGCGTCTTCCCTCCACTGAAGTATACTGGCCTAATACAGTGCATCCGGAAAGTATTCACAGCGCTTCACTTTTTTCACATTTTGTTATGTTACAGCCTTATTCTCAAATGGATTAAATTCATTCTTTTCCTCAAAATTCTACAAACAATACCCCATAATGACAACATGAAAGAAGTTTGTTTTAAATCTTTGCAAAGTTATAAAAAAATAAATTAAAAAAAATGTACATATCACAACCTTTGCTCAATACTTTTCTGAAGCACCTTTGGCACCAATTACGGCCTTGAGTATTTTTGAGTATGATGCTACAAGCTCGGCACACCTATTTTTTGGCAGTTTCTCCCATTCTTCTTTGCAGGACCTCTCATGCCCCTTCAGGTTGGATGGGGAGCGTCAGTGGACAGCCATTTTCAGATCTCTCTAGAGATGTTCAATCGGGTTCAAGTCTGGGCTCTGGCTGGGCCATTCAAGGACATTCACAGAGTTGTCCCATAGCCACTCCTTTGATATCTTGGCTGTGTGATTAGGGTCGTTGTTCTGTTGGAAGATGAACCTTCACCCCAGTCTGAGGTCCAGAGTGCTCTGGAACAGGTTTTCATCAAGGATGTCTCTGTACATTGCTGTATTCATCTTTCCCTCGATCCTGACTAGTCTCCCAGGTCCTGCTGCTGAAAAACATCCCCACAGCACCACCATGCTTCACTGTAGGGATGGTCTTGGCCAGGTAATCAGCAGTGCCTGGTTTCCTCCAGACATGACGCTTGACATTCAGGCCAAAGAGTTCAATCTTTGTTTCATCAGACCAGAGAATTTTGTTTCTCATGGTCTGAGAGCCCTTCAGGTGCCTTTTGGCAAACTCCAGGCTGGCTGCCAGTAAAGTGCTGTGAATACTTTCTGGATGCACTGTAGACATTGAGGTTGATTTACTAAAACTGGAGAGTGCAAAATCTGATGCAGCTCTGCATAGAAACCAGTCAGCTTCCATTTTTTTTCTGTTTTTTTTTGTTGAAGGGAGAGTTGTAGAGAAGGGTTCTAAGTGCAGTATTTAAACAGTTTATTTGGCCAACACGATAAAATACACTTACAAAATGTAGAAGAACAGTGGGCTCGTTTGACCATCACAAAAAGTGTCCGAGTTCCTGCCCCTGTGGCTCCGGGTCCCCTTGCCGACCAGCAGCAGTGGGAGAGATGTGATGAACCGATGTGGAGGAAGACCTGTCATCCAGGGCTGCAGTGGTCTTTTGGGTCTGAGGGAAAAGTGTTGTGCGCATGCTCTGAAATGCGTAACCTCCGCCACCCTGACGTCACTACCAGTTTGTGCGGTCCACGAGCGTGCATTCCGGATGACAGGTCTTCCTTCACATCGATTCATCACATCTCTCCCACTGCTGCTGGTCGGCAAGGGGACCCGGAGCCACAGGGGCAGAAACTCGGCCTCTATTTAAAATTGTCAGGTAAGCTCACTGTACTTCTACATTTTGTCAGTGTATTTTATTGCGTCGGCCAACTAAACTATCTAAATACTGCACTTAGAAGCGCCTTCTCTATCTCTCTCTCTTAGCCAGACAGAGTTGCTTCTACGCTTCAGAAGAGATGCTCCAAGTGCCAGTTTTTAGTTTCTGCATTCCCTTTGGATTCTATGGTTCTATCCAAACTGAGACAGGATCCACCAGACAGATGGGCTCTATGTTCCATGTACAGTTTTTTTTTTTTTTTTTTTGTCTAAGCTTAATTGAACAAGCTGAAGTTAAAATTGGATTGGCTACCATGCAGAGCTGCACCAGATGATTTTGCACTCTCTGGTGTGTAAATCAACCCCATCATGTCTACTAGCGCTCAAGAGTCTTCCCTCCACTACAGTATATTGACCCAACAGACATGTCTATTGGCTTTTTGAGGTGTTCCCTCCTCTAAGGTATGCTGACCTAACACACATCATATCAACTAGTGCTCCAGCATCTTTCCTCCACTAGAGTATACTGACCTAACAGACATCGGGGGTTATTTACTAAAGGCAAATCCACTTTGCACTACAAGTGCAAAGTGCACTTGAAATTGCACTGAAAGTGCAGTCGCTGTAGATCCGAGGGGGACATGCAAGGAAAAAAAATGCATTTTAGCTTCCACATGATTGGTTAATAAAATCAGCAGAGCTTCCCTTCATTTCAGATCTACCCCTCAGATTTACAGCGACTGCACTTCCAAGTGCACTTTGCACTTGTAGTGCAAAGTGGATTTGCCTTTCGTAAATAACCCCCAACATTTCTACAAACTCTCCAAGGTCTTCCCAACACAGATCATGTCTACTAGCTTTCCAATGTCTTCCCTTCTCTACAGCATGCTGATGTAACAAACATCATGGGGTTGATTTACTAAAACTAGTCAGTGCAAAATCTATTGCAGCTGTGCATAGTAACCAATCAGCTTCCAGTTTTTATTTTTTTATCAAAGCTTAATTGAACAATCTGAAATTATGATTGGCTACCATGCACAGCTGCACCAGATTTGCACTCTCCAGTTTTAGTAAATGAACTCCCATGGCAATCAAGCACCTTTCACTTCTAGAACACATCATGCATGCCCTCAGTCAATAGGTTAGAAGGTAAAAAGCAAACACATATGGTGTGTTTTCCCACCCCTAATCCGAGATAACCTCACCCCATGCCATGTAAAACCTCATACCCCTATATCCAATGCAACCTCATCATGTGTCCGTGCAACCTAACTGCATTCATTGGAACCTTTTTATGTGACTAAAGATGGCCATAGATGGATCAAATCTAGGCCGATTCAGCGGGGACTGGCCAGGATTCAATCCATCCATGGGCAGGCTGTTTGTACTGAAGCCGATCCACTTCAGTAAATCGCATTTTTGAGTGCAATTACTGCCAACGGCTAGAGGCTACCAGCAGTGACCATCGTGTTCCTCCCGGTAGGGATGTCTCCCCGCTGGCGAATTACAACAGCACTGCGGGAGGGTTACCCTCATCAAAATTGATAGCGAAAACAAGAAATTTTCTTTGCTACATCCCATCTATGACTTGCTTAAATCTCATCCCATTCTATTTCATTAAATGAATGGACTTTCTTTAGACATGGTTGGAGCCAGAATATTACCAACACATTATCCATTAAAGGCCATATTCGTACTGCTCCCAGTGACTGCTACCCTCTAGTGGCCACAAACTAACATTCTCAGTGCAGACTGTGGTTGTCCTGCAGATGTAAAGCACTTCACTCACCTCAGACAACTGAAGAGTGGCAACTACGGCAACATGGTTGTAACTCCACTGAATCGTCTTCATCCCGGCTGTGCGGCGGACCATCGAGTTCTGTCCATCTGCTCCAATCTAGTAGGATGAAATGGGGTTTAAGACAATGGGGAGGGCGGGAGGGCTGTAATGGGAGACAGAGATCCTCACCAGAAGTTTTGTGTGCAGCTTCTTTCCATCTGCCAACTGTATCTGCACCCAGCTGCTTCCCTCCTTATCGGGGTAAGGCGCTGACCAGGTGTAGTTTACAGCCCGACTCCGATAGAGGACCTCAATGCGATCTGTTGGTATATATTTGACAAATTAAGAATTAACCCCAATTGCAAAGCTGAATAAAGAAACAGTAGTGTCATCACAGTGTCTATGTAGAGTTGCAGAAATGTGTAATTCATAAGAGTGCTTAAAGGAGAACTCCAGCTTTTCCTTCCTAAAACAGATGCACTGTGCATGTGAATCAATCACAACCTCAATGTCAGTTTGTGTGCAACTTGCCTCCTTTAGCTGTATACAGCAGGTTACTGTGTCTGTGATGTCACTTCTCCTCCTGGCTGAATTTCAAAGTTCTCTGACTTCCTGTTCCCTTCCTTTTTCAGTCCAGATCTCCCATGATCTTTTGAGCCTTTGTACCTTCAGGATGGGCTTTGGGGGTCACTGGGAGTACCGGTTCTGGGAGTTGATGTAGGTGGTCCTAGGGTGGTTACTGTGGGTGTTTCTGGGCCTTCATGTGGGTGGTGAAAGTTGTAAATGTGTCATAACTCCTCCTGTGGCATTCCTGTCTTGCATGCCAAAGAATAATGGCTTACTGCAAGACTACAGAGGAAGGTGTGTATAGAGGAGAATCTCCCTATAGCCGCACATAAAAACAATCCCATTAGTTTTAAGTCCATGGCAACCTCAGCCTGGGCTCCAACCAGGCCACGCCTGGGGGCATGACCTGGTTGGAGCCCCGGCTGAGGTTGCCACACACTCAAGATTAATGGGATTGTTTTGATGTGTGGCTATAGGGAGATTTTTTTCTATACCCAAGCCAGCACTCACAGCAGTGGACTGAGGACTTGCACACCATCTAAAGGCTGAGCGGCTCACTTCCCAGTCTCTTTTGGACCACAGAGGAAGGGCTATGAAAGGTTATTATGAAGGCGTTTCCTTCCTATGTAAATGAATCCAATCACAGAAAGCAGGGCTCTGGAAGGGCGGGATCTAAGGGGTGGAACTTTACCTATTCACAGGGTCGGCATAGTTACCTGGACAGGACTGAATTCTAATTGTGATCCATTCAATCCTGTCCAGAAGCAGCACAGCTAGCTTTCAAAGCAGGCTGTGTATATTATATGAAGGGGTTTCCTTCTTGAATAATGCGGAGATCTGTGAGGCGGGACTTTGGAGGTTTGGACTCCTCCTTTAGGTGTGACTGGGAGGGATTGAATGATAATTAGGATGTATTCCATCCCACTCACCATCTGGATTGTGAAGGAAGTAACATCATTTACAGAGTCTGAAAGACTACAGAGGGGTCTGGTATAGACTCTGGTCACTGCAGGAAGGGACAGAGGCTGCAGAATGGACAGAGTCTATCAGCAGGATATACAGAGTGTCGCATGATACAGAGCCACAACTAAACCCAGAACATCAGGGGATCTGAAGACAACAGAGCTACATAGCACACAGGTATGATCTATGCTGGGATTTATCATTCCATTCAGTTCTAGTAAAAAGAAAGTTGGGATTCAGCTTTAAATAAAAATTACATATCCTGAGTTCCATTTAAAGCTGAATTCCAGGAATTTAACTCCTTTGTAAAAGTGAAGGCACACTATGCGTTAAGTCCAAGGAGGTGCGTGACATCTCTTGGGCTTATCTCTATTATTTACATCTGACAGTTTTATTGCACTCCCAGATGATGACCATCACTGTATTCCCAACGCTGATGCTTCAGGTCTAAGCATCTTCAACATTAGATTCGGTGCAGCTGCTATGTCTGCCCCTTTCCTCCTCCTGCCCAATCACAGAAGCCTTTATATTATGTGAGCTCATTCACAAAATACAAAGGCTTCTCTGAATAGGCAGCAGAGGGGAGGGACAGGCATAGCTGCTATGTGTGCCTCTCTCTAATTTCATAGCATGCTCCGGCAGAGACATAAACCTGTCAAAAAAAAATTGTTAGAGCTAAGCCCAGGAGATGTCAAGCAGCTTCTTGGACTTAAAGTTTTACTAAACTCACAATAGAAAAATCAGTCTGTATTTGCAGTAAAGCATGCTTGTTATACCCACTGTGAAACCTAAGAGGTTAATCCTCTGCATTGTGTAAACAGGCTGTTTGATCCTGTCTCCTCTGATACTTCCCAGCCCCCAATCCATCTCATTAAAGTACAGAGCTTTGGGGGGCACTGTGCACATGCTCAGTTTGGTGTGTATTGCTAAAGAGTTGTTGTTTTTTCTTGGGATGGTGCATGTGATCAGCAACAGGGCCAATCAGCGCTGTCCAGAGAGAGGGTCAGGGGTCATGCAGCCTCACAGTACAGAGGAGAATGAAAACTCCTCCTACAAGCTTTAACCAGACACTGATAGAAGTCACATAACTGCTAATGAGAAAAGGTATTTGGCAGTTTAGATTTACTAAAATAATTGCATTTCCATGTTCTGTGTACTGTGGGAGACCCGATATAGTGACTGCATGGTACAGGGTTTAGTAACACTTTAACTCATAGTGTGCCTGCACTTTTTACAAAGTGACTGAATTCCTGGAACTCGGCTTTAACATGGGCTTACACAACTAGGCCATGGTCACATCATTTAGTTGACATCTCTGACCTGCCATGGCGTCCAGCTGTTTGGTCAGTGCAGCTGTAATGACGTCATTCTCGATGATGTATCCCATATCCTCCAAGCCTTCTTTATCAAATGTAATTAGCGCATCAGAACAGGCATCCCAAACCTGTAAGAGATCAGCTGTTTATAGAGAAGGACCCTCATTGGTGCACAATATTTAGTCATTATCTCACCTGCATTCTCTTGTATGGTTTCATCCTCATGGCACCGATATGATCCCAGGCCCCAAAGCCTGTTGGCAGAGAAATAGGAACATTTCATGACAGCGGGTATGAAAATAGAAGGGACATGGTATAGTTTTATCACAAGTACTTACTAGCCAGGAGGGTAGCTGAGCCAGGTGTAATAGAACTGACTCTGTTACTAAACTGCTCTGGTAAGTGTTCATACGCTTTCCTGTGTCCTGCCTCCAGCAGAAGAATCTTCTTGTTGTGAAAATGAGGGTGGGAACCTATTTTTTGAAAACAACATTTTTTTTTGTGTTTTTACAAAGCAAAAGAGGTTTTAACCAAGCTGTAAGAAGTGTTACCATTTTGCATGAATACAGATATTTAATTGGTTACAGTGGATTAACCAATAGTGGAGAGAAGGGAGCAGCGGAAGAAGGGCGCAGCGGGGGACGGGAGCAGATGGTGGGAGAGGAAAGCAGTGCAGAGCAGAGGGGGTAAAGGGAGCGATTGGGAGCAGAAGGCGGGAGAAGGGATCGATGGGGAGCAGAGGGCGCGGGAGAAGGGAGCGATGGGGAGCAGAGGGAGAAGGGAGCAGGGAGCGATGGGGAGCAGAGGGAGAAGGGAGCGATGGGGAGCAGAGGGAGAAGGGAGCGATGGGGAGCAGAGGGAGAAGGGAGCGATGGAGAGCAGAGGGAGAAGGGAGCGATGGAGAGCAGAGGGCGGGAGAAGGGAGCGATGGGAAGCAGAGGGCGGGAGAAGGGAGCGATGGGGAGCAGAGGGGGGAGAAGGGGGCAGAGGGCGGGAGAAGGGGGCAATGGGGAGCAGAGGGCAGGAGAAGGGGGCGATGGGGAGCAGAGGGCGGGAGAAGGGAGCGATGGGGAGCAGAGGGCGGGAGAAGGGAGCGATGGGGAGCAGAGGGCGGGAGAAGGGGGCGATGGGGAGCAGAGGGCGGGAGAAGGGGGCGATGGGGAGCAGAGGGCGGGAGAAGGGGGCGATGGGGAGCAGAGGGCGGGAGAAGGGGGCGATGGGGAGCAGAGGGCGGGAGAAGGGGGCGATGGGGAGCAGAGGGCGGGAGAAGGGAGCGATGGGGAGCAGAGGGCGGGAGAAGGGAGCGATGGGGAGCAGAGGGCGGGAGAAGGGAGCGTTGGGGAGCAGAGGGCGGGAGAAGGGAGCGTTGGGGAGCAGAGGGCGGGAGAAGGGAGCGTTGGGGAGCAGAGGGCGGGAGAAGGGAGCGTTGGGGAGCAGAGGGCGGGAGAAGGGAGCGTTGGGGAGCAGAGGGCGGGAGAAGGGAGCGTTGGGGAGCAGAGGGCGGGAGAAGGGAGCGATGGGGAGCAGAGGGCGGGAGAAGGGAGCGATGGGGAGCAGAGGGCGGGAGAAGGGAGCGATGGGGAGCAGAGGGCGGGAGAAGGGAGCGATGGGGAGCAGAGGGCGGGAGAAGGGAGCGATGGGGAGCAGAGGGCGGGAGAAGGGGGCGATGGGGAGCAGAGGGCGGGAGAAGGGAGCGATGGGGAGCAGAGGGCGGGAGAAGGGGGCGATGGGGAGCAGAGGGCGGGAGAAGGGGGCGATGGGGAGCAGAGGGCGGGAGAAGGGGGCGATGGGGAGCAGAGGGCGGGAGAAGGGGGCGATGGGGAGCAGAGGGCGGGAGAAGGGGGCGATGGGGAGCAGAGGGCGGGAGAAGGGAGCGTTGGGGAGCAGAGGGCGGGAGAAGGGAGCGTTGGGGAGCAGAGGGCGGGAGAAGGGAGCGTTGGGGAGCAGAGGGCGGGAGAAGGGAGCGTTGGGGAGCAGAGGGCGGGAGAAGGGAGCGTTGGGGAGCAGAGGGCGGGAGAAGGGAGCGTTGGGGAGCAGAGGGCGGGAGAAGGGAGCGATGGGGAGCAGAGGGCGGGAGAAGGGAGCGATGGGGAGCAGAGGGCGGGAGAAGGGAGCGATGGGGAGCAGAGGGCGGGAGAAGGGGGCGATGGGGAGCAGAGGGCGGGAGAAGGGAGCGATGGGGAGCAGAGGGCGGGAGAAGGGGGCGATGGGGGGCGGGAGAAGGGAGCGATGGGGAGCAGAGGGCGGGAGAAGGGAGCGATGGAGAGAAGGGGGTGGGGGGAGAAGGTATCAGTAGAATGAAGGGGGGCGGGTGAAAGTTTAGTTGTAGAAACTTGAACAATAAACAACCCCGGATAGCGGTGACCTTGAACTTTGCTTCTCTCTCTCTCTCTCTCTCTCTCTCTATATATATATAATAGGAAGGTTCCTCACCCAGAGCGCAGGCCATGGCGGTTCCCACCATTCCTCCACCAGAAATCACCACATCATAGAGAGCGGAGGCGCAGGAATTCAGAGAGCGGTGGCAGACGGATCGGTGTAGGCCGAGGAGTGGCGGAAGGCCCAGGCGGCACACAGGGAAAGGCATTATCACACCAGAGTCACCTCTGCAGAGCAAAGAGAGAGAAATATGACGTCATGAGATTAAAGGGGAACTCCACTATAACACTGACAATGTGTACAGAAGGCGGAGCCTGGCTCTGTGCCCTCCACACATCTTATACAGCATCAGAGAAATTCCTCCTGTACTACCGGACTGCTGGATTTATATCCTCTGTACAGCACTATGGAATATGTCAGCGCTATAATAGTGTGTGACTGTGGGGGGAAGTTAGAGTGTCAGCTCCTCTGGTTGGGTGGACACGCTCAGGTCTCGATGTGTGGAGAGTGTCGGGGAAGAATATCGGATATCTCGGCATTTTTTAGTGGTAGCACACATACTACATGAGCCTGCACGGCGTCCTCCACATATCACCTGTCATTCGATCCAGTCGCTGCCTAATGACGTCAGTGCGCCACATTCCTATTTCTTGCCCAATTTCAACATGGCGTCTATTGACTTCCGCCCGGTTGAGGAGGTAATTGGTCACCATGGAAACTCATAACCTTACGGACGCCGCAGAACACAGAAGAGGACCGATCTACCGTACTTATTCCTCTCTATACCCCCATCACCTACCGTATTTTCCTCTCCATACCCCCCTACCCACAATTTATACCTCTCTATGCCCCCACCAACCTACCCATCGACCATATATACCTCTTTATAACCCCACCCACCTACTGTATTTACCTCTCTACACCCCTAACCTACCTACCGTTTATACCTCTCTATACACCCACCTACCATAAATATCTCTCTATACCCCGACCTACCTACCGTGTATACCTCTCTATGCCCCCCACATCTACCTACCTTATATATCCCCACCACCTACCGTATTTACCTCTCCATATCCCCCCCCCACAATTTATACCTCTCTATACCCCCACTAACCAACCTATCGACCATATATACCTCTCTATACCCCCCACCTACCTACAGAACATATATACCTCTCTATACCCCCACCTACCTACAGACCATATATACCTCTCTATACCCCCCACCTACCTACAGACCATATATACCTCGATATCGACCCCACCCACCTACTGTATTAACCTCTCTTTACCCCTACCTACCTACAATATATACCTATCTTATTGTATTTACCTCTCTATACCCTCCACCTACCTACTGCATATATCCCACTATACCCACACCCACCTACCGTATTTAACTCTATACCACCCTCCTATGCCCACATACCTATCATATTTGCCTCTCTATACCCTCCACCGACCTACCTACCTATATAACTCTCTATAACCCCACTTTCCTACTGTACACTCTATAGCCTTACCTACCTACCTACCAAATATACCCCTCTATACTTCCACCTATTGAGCCCTACAATATATACCCCAACTTACCTACTGTATATATTCATCTATACTCACACCTATTGTAATGTATAAAATACCCCTTTCTACCCCCAACTACATACTTCTTTTGCCCTTCTATACCATTACATACCTACCCTCTACCCCTACCTATCTAGTATCTACTGTACCTGTATATACCTCTCTATACCCCCACCCACAATATATAACTCCTACTTGCTGTGTGTGTATATGTGTATGTGTATGTGTGTGTGTGTATATATATATATATATATATATATATATATATATATATATATATATATATATATATATATATATATATATATATATATATATATATATATATATATCCCTATTTACCACCACTTACCATGTCTACTAGCCTCACCTACTGCTCCAGCTGTTGTGAAACTACAAGTCCCATGAGGCATTGCAAGGCTGACAGTTAAAAGCGTGACTCCCACAGGCAGAGGCATGATGGGACTTGTAGTTTTGCAACAGCTGGAGGGCCATTAGTTTGAGACCTCTGAGTCCATTCTTTACCAACACCTTCCATGTCTACCCCATCTACTGTTTAGACCATTGTTTACCACCACCTACCATATATATATATATATATATATATATATATCCCTCAATATCTTCACCCATCTAATGTATGTACCCCTCTTGTAGGACATGGCTGGTGATGATGATTTTGAAAGAAGTGGACACCCTGATGGGGAGGACCGGCAGTTCTTGGATACTCTGCATTCTTTGAAGAGCAGAAACAGGCTCTACCTGCAGGAACTGGCCAGTCTATATCGGTCCCAGGCTGGTCTGGATGATGGAGTGGATGATGGAGATCTCAGCAGGTACTTTTCTGCCACCCCACTCAGGGATCAGGACATGGGCCTACAGAGGTAAGTGATTGCATGTCTACAGGTTCTGTTTCCTGTGACATGATCTGTGTGACAAGGACCAAGACTTGTGTTTGGCTCCACTTGGTTTGTAAAGCTGTTGATTTCTCTTCCAGCCCGGCAAACAACACGAGGCCGAAGCCCAGGAGAAGCCGCAGCGCATTCACCATCACAGTGCCCAAACCATTTCAGATGAGTTTGCGGGAAGCAGAAAGGGGAGAGAAGGTGAGAGCCCAGGACTGGGCTGACCCTGAGGATGACATGAAGGAGGAGGATATTGAATGCTATAAGCAGTTCCGGGCCCAGCCCATTCCAGCCGAAGTCCTCCTTCCCCTCTACAATGACATCATGGAGCAACAAGATGAACGCAGGAAGTCTGACATACAGAGAAGAAAAGAGAAGCTGATGGCCATGCAGAAACCATTTCACTTCCTAGTAGAAGAGAGGAAGAAGTCATGTGAGCGTCCAGTGACAGCCCCGGCCCAAAAAACTCAGAGTGTCATCAAACCCATTCCCAAATCTGTGCTGGACCCAACAGTTAGTGATCGGCTTAGAGGTAATGTTCCTTCTGCACTTTCCAGTCTGCTGTAGTGGTTACCCATGAATGTAGTGTGCTAACATAGAGGGTCCATAGAGTAGTGGGGGCAGAGTATTAAACCCGAGGATATTGGTCTTTGTAGAGGCTACTCTGGGGGATCCAGTGAGTAGAAAGCTTGGGTATTATACCCAGGGGTTTTGTCCTTAATAGAGGCTAATGAATTTGTGGAGTAGAGGGGTGAGGTATTATACCCTGGGGTATTGGGTTCTATAGAGGCTATTTTATTAGATCTGGGGAGTAGAGGGGCAGGGTAGTATACCCTGGGGTATTGGGCTCCATAGAGGCTAATGGATTTATGGAGTAGAGGGGTGAGGTATTATACTCTGGGATATTGAGGTCTATAGAGGCTATAGTATTAGATCTGGGAAGAAGAGGGTGAGGTATTATACCCTGGGGTATTGGGATCTATAAAGGGCTATTTTATTAGATCTGGGGAGTAGAGGGGCAGGGTAGTGTACCCTGGGGTGTTGGGCTCTATAGAGGCTAGTGTATTAGATCTGGGAGTAGAAGGGCAGGGTATTATAGG
This sequence comes from Rana muscosa, assembly GCA_029206835.1. Taxonomy (NCBI): domain Eukaryota; kingdom Metazoa; phylum Chordata; class Amphibia; order Anura; family Ranidae; genus Rana; species Rana muscosa. Next base: position 217,373,265 of record CM055126.1, read on the forward strand.
TACTGGGGTCTATAGTGGCTATTGTATTAGATCTGGGAGTAGAAGGGCAGGGTATTATACCCTGGGGTATTGGGCTCTATAGAGGCTATTGTAATAGATATGGGAGTAGAAGGGCAGGTATTATACCCTGGGGTATTGGGCTCTATAGAGGCTAGTGTATTAGATCTGGGAGTAGAAGGGCAGGTATTATAGGTACTGGGGTCTATAGAGGTTAGTGTATTAGATCTGGGAGTAGAAGGGCAGGTATTATAGGTACTGGGGTCTATAGAGGCTAGTGTATTAGATCTGGGAGTAGAAGGGCAGGGTATTATAGGTACTGGGCTCTATAGAGGCTATTGTATTAGATCTGGGAGTAGAAGGGCAGGTATTATACCCTGGGGTATTGGGCTCTATAGAGGCTAGTGTATTAGATCTGGGAGTAGAAGGGCAGGGTATTATAGGTACTGGGGTCTATAGTGGCTATTGTATTAGATCTGGGAGTAGAAGGGCAGGGTATTATACCCTGGGGTATTGGGCTCTATAGAGGCTATTGTATTAGATATGGGAGTAGAAGAGCAGGTATTATACCCTGGGGTATTGGGCTCTATAGAGGCTAGTGTATTAGATCTGGGAGTAGAAGGGCAGGGTATTATAGGTACTGAGGTCTATAGAGGCTATTGTATTAGATTTGGGAGTAGAAGGGCAGGGTATGATACCCTGGGGTACTGGAGTCTATAGAGGCTATTGTATTTGATCTGGGAGTAGAAGGGCAGGTATTATACCCTGGGGTATTGGGCTCTATAGAGGCTAGTGTATTAGCCCTGGAGAGTATTGAGTTAAGCTGACCTTGTACCTGTAATTTAATTCAGATGAGAAAGTATAAGGCCTCATGCCCACGGGCGTTTTTTCAGCCGCGTTTTTGAGCGTTTTTTACAGCTTAAAAACACCTGTCCATGTTAGTCTATAGCTTCATGCCCACCTAGGCGTTTTTGAGCTGTAAAGAGCATAGGCGTTTGTAAGCTGTAAAAAAAACCCAGGGCCAGTGCGTTCCTCAGCGTCAGAATTAGGCATAAAAAAACGCGAGCGTCAAAAAACGCGCAAAAACGCGCACTAACGTGCAAAAAACGCACACTAACGCGCGGTCGCGTTTTTAGCTCCGACTTTTTTTTTTTTTCAAAAAAAAAAATATTTACAATAACATGGACAGGCGTTTTTAAGCTGTAAAAAACGCAGCTGTAAAAACGTCCGTGGGCATGAGGCCTAAAAATTGCTCGTCTGACCATTCGATGGTCCCTTCATAGATTGGACTAATTTAAAATTACTTCTTTTTCGACTACCATGCCAATGTCTCAGTTTTCATAGAACAAACTTTCTACTTCCAGATTAACTTTGACAAGTGCAGACAATTAGAAATTCATTTTGTTTCTATTAGATTTGACAACGTTTCTATCCATGTCCTTTGATTTTATTTTTTTTTTATGCTTGCTCTGGTCATAACAGATTGTTGAATACCCTTTAAATCTTATGCCTCGTACACACGAGCGGTTTTCCCGTCGGAAAAAAAACAATGGTTTTCCCGACGGAATTCCTCTCAAGCCTGCCTTGCATACACACGGTCACACAAAAGTCCGGTGAACCTTTGACTGCCAAAGCATACAGACGAATGGTTTTCCCGCTAGGATTTTTTCCTGATGGGGGGAAAAAAGGGATCCTGCTCTCTCTTTTTATTTCCGGCAGTTTTCCTGTGGGAAAAAGTCAGATGGAGCATACACACGGTCGGGATTCCCGAAGAAAAGCTCTCATCTGACTTTTTCCGACGGTGTACGGGGCATTAGGCAATTTAACAAATGTTCTGAAAATGACATCTTTAATTAAATTCTACAGGTGTAAGCCCAGCCTTAGGTTAGTATACCCTGGGATTTTTGAGCTCTATGGAGGATACTGTATTGGATAGATGACTATCAGAAAAGACCAACCCTAACTAAATACATTTTTAGGACTTTAACACTAACACAATTACATATGTAACATTTCTTTAAATTTTATTCGTACAAAAAGATTTTTTTTAAACCATTGACAAGCTGGTGTATAGGATCTGGGGGGTAGAAGGCATAGCATGTTATACTCTGGAGTATTGGGCTCTATAGAGGGAGTCTTGTGTATGGGATGTGTGAAGATATAGGGGGTTATTTACCAAAACTGGAGAGTGCAAAATCTGGTGCAGCTCTGTCATAGGCGTGTGCCTGGGCACACCCTAATCCTGGAGTTGGCAACCCATCAATTGTGGGCAGGTGACGGGTAAGCCACATTCCTTACTTGCCGACCTCTAGAACCTGGACAGGATAGGCGGCTGGTGTGGAAATTAATGGACCGATCTGTATTTTCTTCTGCAGCAGCTGAAAGTAGGCTTCTCCTCCTCTTCCTCTCGCCGATATTCAGCTGCCATAGGAGGAAAATACAGGGGATTGGTACCAATGAATGCCACCCCTCTTGTCCCAGTTACTTTTCTTTCTGCTGCCCAGGTCCCCCTGTGTGCTCACCTGCGACCGCCTATTGTTTTAGGATGACGAGTGGGGAAGAGGCCGGTTAATATGTCACAAAGGCATGTGTTGGAGCTTTGAGGCGCACACCCTAATACAATAGGCTGTGCACACCTATGAGCTTTGCATAGAAACCAATCAGCTTCCAGGTTTTATTGCCAAAGCTTAATTGAACTACCTGAAGTTAGAAGCTGGTTGGTTACCATGCACAGCTGCACCAGATTCCAAGTGTGCCAGTATTAGTAAATCTCCCCCATAGTGTTATAGTGATAATAATGACATTGCTGACCTCTCAATGTAAATATATCTGATTTTCACCGCAGAAGCAGAACTTCTAAGGAAGATTAATAGTCAGTTAAGAGCAAAGGATTTGCTGCAGAGTTCCAATGCTCCAGTAACATTGACTCGTCACATCAGAGACCCCAATTCCAGAACATCCCTGAAATGCAAAGAGCAGCACCTCGCTTTTCTGCAACAGAGTCTCAGTTTCCAGCCGCGCACAAACCCGGCCGTCCCAGACTTCCACACGCTTTACAGAAACTTTCAGAAACTCTCTCTCTCTAGGCAACAAGTCAGAGAACCTACACGGACAAAACCCTTCAATTTACGCACATCCCGTCAGCGATACAGAAAGAAACCAAGCCACTCCGAGAGTGAACAGGTGAGACCGCATCCAGGGCCTCTAAAGCCTAATTTTCTGATTGTCTGGTGACCATAGTCAGCCCCTGTACAGCCTGCTCTGGATCTAAGGTGACCACAGCTTGTCCTTTTACAGCCCGGTGTCCGGACATAAAGTGATCAGAGCTGGTTCCTTAAAAGATACCGGTAATTTCACCTTTGGGAACATGTTATATGTTTCACCCCTTTTTAGAATGGAACAAGTACCCAATGCTGCAGCCACTGCTCGATCCCCACACTCCCTGTGATAGCAGTACTGGGGAGAAGTTCCCCGTACTAGCTATCACTTTTTGAATTTAGCGCAGCGGCTGCATCATTCATGGATGGATAAAGACATGAATGAGCGAGTTTGGGGTGAAGGAACTTGGCTGGCAGAGTCCTGACCTCAACCTGATAGAACACCTTTGAGATGAATTAGAGCGGAGACTGCGAGCCAGGCCTTCTCATCCAACATCAGTGCCTGGACCTCACAAATGCGCTTCTGGAAGAATGGTCAAACATTCCCATAGACACACTCCTAAACCTTGTGGACAGCCTTCCCAGAAGAGTTGAAGCTGTTATAGCTGCAAAGGGTGGGCCAACTAATATTGAACCCTACAGACTAAGACTGGGATGCCATTAAAGTTCATGTGTGTGTAAAGGCAGGTGTCCCAATACTTTTGAAAATATAGTGTGTGTGTGTGTATATATATATATATATATATATACACTAAAGCCAATTAACCTACCAGCATGTCTTTGGAGTGTGGGAGGGCCCAGAGGAAACCCACACAGGCACATGGAGAACATGCAAACTCCAGGCAGGTAGTGCTGTGGTTGGGATTCAAACCAACAACCCTAGTTCTGCTAGGCGGAAGTGTTAACCGCTTTCTAACACAGACGGCTCAGTTTGCCACCTGCCCATGGCATTCAAGGCAGAGTGGGAGCAAGTGGCGTAGGAGCAGAGCTGGATACTGTTTTTATTGAACAACATACTTAAAAATAATAGTACTGCAAGTTACGGGACAATACAGGAAATGTGCGGGATACATATTAGGGTCACATCTAGATGGAGATGTGATAAGGCTAAGTACATATACAATATAGAAACCAGATATTGCAGTTAATGGGGGGAGTAAGGCTTTTATGTTATCATAGATTTTCAGTCTAAAGGCCCGTACACACGGTAGGACTTTTTGACAACAAACTTCAAAATGAGCAAGCTTTCAAGAAATCCTACCGTGTGTACGCTCCATCGGACAAACTTTTTCGGGAAATCATCGGACAAACTTTTCGGCAACAAAAGTCCTACAGTGCAAAGTCCTATCGTGTGTACAGAAATCCATCGGACTTTTGTCCGAAGTACAAACAAGCATGCCCAGAACCAATGTTAAAATCAACCAACAATAGCAGAAGTTGACCAAAGGGTGGCGGTGAAGAGCAGAAAAAACACGTGATGTTGGGAAAGTTTGCAGAAAAGTCCTGCCGTGTGTATGCTATGGGTGTGTCAAATTTTGACCTGTATGTAGGGTCTGTGCACGTTTCCACGGCCTTGAGCCATCTGTCCCAGATTTTATTATATTTACTAGGACACCCTCTGTTAATGTAGATGATCTTCTTGTAAGGTAGCGTATTATTTACTTCTATTTTCCAATCAGTAAAGCTAGGGGGTATGGGTCTCATCCACTGGCTATAAGTTTCCTGGCTGAGAAGAGTGTTTCATGCAGAAACGTTTTAGTGAACTTGTCTATTTTGGAGTCAGGGAAGATCCCCAATAGGCATTGCTTGGGGTCCGGGGTTAAGGGGGAGCCCATGTCATCATGAAGGAAGTCAACAATCTGCTTCCAGAGACCCCGGAGTTTTGGGCAGGCCCAAATTAGATGAAAAAATGTGTCTGTCTCTTGAATACACATCATGCATGTGGTGGGAGACCCTGGTCTAAAATGGGCGACTCTAAGGGGGGTAAGATATGCATGGTGAAAAATATACAGTTGGGACAGTCTGTCAGAAAGTTTAGGGGATAGTCTTGCAGGCATCCAATGCCTCACTCCACTCTTCATCCTCCAACAGTCCCACCTCCCTCTCCCATCTGGGTTTGAGACCATAGGCCAGTTTGGTGGACTGTGGGGTAAGGTGCATGTTATAAACTTCAGAGGTAAATTTTTGTGGATCTAAACCCTTAATCACCGCCACAATAACATTTGGGGTGGATTGCGGGAGAGGTCGAGGGAACTGCGAGTGGATGGCATGTTGTAATTGGAGAAATCTAAAAAGCATGGAGTTGAGTAGCATGTGTGCACCCTGAAGATCCTCAAATGTTTTAACGGCTCCATCAGAAAGTATATGGTGTAAGTAATATACCCCATGTTTGCGCCATAACTCTGTGTCAGGGATCGAATTAAATTCTTGAAGCGATTTGTTATGCCAAATAGGAGTGTAATCATTATATCTGGGGATCTTCAGCATGCCAGTAGCAATGTCCCATATGCGTCTATAGTGGTACAAAAGGGACCCCCGACCACCTTCCGATTCATTGCCTCCGCAGCCCACTGCAGAGCTGGATACCATTACATACATTCTATATCATTTTTTTGTATAAGAGTAAGATGGGGTGCTTCACCTCGTGTACTGTACATTCTCTAAGACCCCTTTCACACTGGGGCGTTTTTCAGGCGCTTTAGCGTTAAAAAGAGCGTCTGTAAAGCGCCTGAAAGAAGCTGCACCTGCAATCCCAATGTGAAAGCCCAAGTGCTTTCACACTAATGCGCCTGAAAAACGCCCCAGTGTGAAAGGGGTCTTAGCGCTTAAAAAAAGCGCCTGTAAAGCGACTGAAAGAAGCCTCATCTGCAATTCCAATGTGAAAGCCCGAGTGCTTTCACACTGAGGCGCTGCGCTGGCAGGGCGTCAAAAAAATTCCTGCAAGCAGCTTCTTTGCAGCGCTTTAGGAGCAGGGAGAACAGCGCTCCTAAAGCGCCCCTTCCCATTGAGGCACTTTTTTTTTAATGCCAAAGCGCCTGAAAAACGCCCCAGTGTGAAAGGGGTCTTGGTGGAGCTTTACCAGCGTTTTTCGGGCGCTGGCAGTGTGAAAGGGCTCTGAAAGTACTCAGGCTTTCACATTGGGGTTGCAGATGAGGCTTCTTTCAGGCGCTTTACAGGCGCTTTTTTTTAACGCCAAAGCACCTGAAAAACGCCCAGTGTGAAAGGGGTCTTAATCATATGGCATGTTACCTTTTCTCTCTGTATCTGCAGGATGAAGACCGACACCCTTTCACACCCTCCCGTCATCTGTCCAGTTTGTCAGCCAACACACTGCCAGTGTATATAACAGACAGCACCAAGAGGAGGGAAGCCTCTATCAGGTATACCAGGGTGGGAGTGGGAAAGTCCTTTCCTCATTCTGCCCCACACACCATCTAATGCCGTGTACACACGACCGTTTTTAATGTCAGTGAAAAAAACGACGTTTTTCCTCGATGTGATTCTTAAGCCTGCCTTGCCTACACACTATCATGAAAAAAAATGCTTGAGTAAAGCGCGGTGACGTACGAAATGTACGACGGCACTATAAAGGGGAAGTTCCATTCGGATGGCGCCACCCTTTGGGCTGCTTTTGCTTATCCTCGTGTTAGTAAAGTTTGGTGAGAGACGATTTGCGCTTTTCAGCCTCGTGTTCTTCAGTCCGTTACAGCGTGATGAATGTGCTATCTCCATTACGAACGCTAGTTTTACCAGAACGAGCGCTCCCGTCTCATCACTTGCTTCTGAGCATGCGCGTTTTTTTTTACGTCGTTAAAGCGTACACACGGCCATTTTTCATGACGAGAAAAACGACGACGTGAAAAACGACGAGAAAAATTAGAGCATGTTCCAAATTTTTAATGGCCATTTTTCAAGTCGTGAAAAATTCTCTGGAGCCCACACACAATCGTTTTTAATGACCAAATTAAAAAATGCAATTTTTCTCGTCATGAAAAATGGTCGTGTGTACGCGGCATAACTGTAAAATTTCTATGTCAGAGCTGTAGATATGGGAATGCCACTGACTGTTATTATAAGAGGCAGGAACTGATTCTCTGATGAATATTCTGCTTATATATCTAGAAATCTATTGCAGATCTTCTCTACAAGACAGAGAGCACAAGGGTGCAGAGCAGGAAAAGTGGCTGCAGAAACACAGACAAAGATCTCTGGGCATGCAGCGCTCTATCTCCCACCGCGCCAAAGCTATGGATCCACATAAACCATTGGCAGACACTAACATACAGAAGCTGAGAGAGAACCAGTAAGTTCCAGTTTGTATAACATTCAGCTCATTTGATGTCATTGTGCAGTGGATAGGCTGACTGCCAGCAAATGTTTAAATTGCCTAGCCGAATTAGAGTGAAAGTTATGGTGCGGTTTAGGCCTGACTGGAGGAAAGAGAACATGACACACTGGGGTTGATTTACTAAAAATGCAGAGTGCAAACTCTGGTGCAGCTGTGCATGGGAGCCAATCAGCTTCTAACTTCGGCCCCTTTCACACTGAGGCGTTGAAAAAACGCTCAAAAATTATGGGATTTTGTACCTCTATTTTACCGCGTTTTTACCGCGATCGCGCTAAAAATAGCGCTAACGCGTATGCGTTTTTACCGCGTTCGCGCTAAAAATAGCGCGAACACGGTAAAAACGCAGTAAAAACGCGGTAAAAACGCATACGCGTTAGGGCTATTTTTTTAAATAACGCTTATGCCTATGCGTTTTTACCGCGGTTCCCATTCATTTCAATGGAGATAGGCGTTTTTACAGCGCTATTTTATGCGCCCTAAAGTTGCTCTAAAAAAGCGGTTTGCAGGATTTTTTCCAACGCCCAGCCAGCATAACGCCTCAGTGTGAAAGCCCTCAGGGCTTTCACATTGAGAATGCTGGGGCAGGATAATTTCAGGCGTTATTACAGCGCTATTTTTAGCGCGAAAACGCGGTAAAAACGCCTCAGTGTGAAAGGGGCCTTCAGCTTCTTCAATTAAGCACTTAAGGACCATAAGGATTTGCTTCTTAAAGCAGAGTTCCGCCGAAAAAAATAATAATTAAAAGTCAGCAGCTACAAATACTGCAGCTGCTGACTTTTAATAAATGGACACTTACCTGTCCTTGGCGCCCGCGATGTCAGCACCCGAAGCCGATCTGGCTCTCGGGTGGAGGCGCCGCCATCTTCGGTAAGGGAATCAGGAAGTGAAGCCTTGCGGCTTCACTTCCTGGTTCCGTTCTGCACATGCGCAAGTCGCCCTGCACGATCCCACTGGTCCCTGCTGTCTTCTGGGACCTGTGTGTATCCCAGAAGACAGCGGGGGGGGGGACAGTGTAGGCGCCGGACGTGGTGTTGGTCACTGCGATGATCTATGCCCGGAAGTGGGAGCAAATACCTGGATTACACAGTTCTCTGCTCCCTCCTCCCCCCTGAATGGTGCCAAATGTGACAACGGAGGGGGGGGGGGAGGATTCCAAAAAGCGGAAGTTCAATTTTTGGGTGGAACTCCGCTTTAATGACCAGGCCATTTTTTGCGATACAGCACTGCGTTGCTTTAACTGACAATTGCGCGGACGTGTGACGTTGTACCCAAACAAAAATTGTTTTCGTTTTCTCCCACAAATAGAGCTTTCTTTTGGTGTTATTTGATTACCTCTGTGGTTTTTATTTTTTGCGCTATAAGCAAAATAATAGCGACAATTTTGGAAAAAAACTATATTTTTTACTTTTTGCTATAATAAATATATATTAAAAAAATAATAAAAAATTCTTCATCAATTTAGGCCAATATGTATTCTTCTACATATTTTTGGTAAAAAAAAAATCAAAAAAATAAAATCGCAATAAGCGTACATTGATTGGTTTGCACAAAAGTTATAGCGTCTACAAAATAGGGGATAGATTTATGGCATTTTTATATTTTTTTTATTTTTTACTAGTAATGTCGGCGATCTGCTTTTTAGCAAGACTACAAACTCCAACTTTTAATGAGGAGTCAATACCTGACCAATACCAACTAAATCTTGTTATAGTTATAATGAGCCCTTTTGACACATTTTTGGGACCATTCACATTTATACAGCGATCAGTGCTATAAAAATGCACTGATTACTGTGTAAATGTCACTGGCAGGGAAGGGGTTAACACTAGGGGGCGATCAAGCGGTTAAATGTGTTCCCTGGGAGGTGTTTCTAACTGGGGGGGATGGGACTGACTGGAGGATGAGATAGTTTGCCGTTCCTAATCACTAAGAACGGCAGATCTGTCTCTTCCCCTGACAGAACGGGGATCTGTCTGTTTACATTGACAGATTTCTGCTCTGTCTCTCTCAGGAATGATCAGCGGTGGCCGGCGGACATCGTGCCCGCCAGCCACACGCATCGGCTTAGGCGTCGCGCTGCGCCCCCTGGAGTTTTTAAAGCAGGCTACGTACAATGATGGCGATTCGCCCAGGAGAGCCAACTGGCCGCAATACAACTGTTAAAGTGGTGGTAAAGGCAGAAGGTTCTTTATCTTAATGCATTCGATGCATTAAGAGAAAAAGCCTTCTGTTAGCCCCCCTAATACTTACCTGAGCCCCATCTTTATCCAGCGATATCCACGAATGCCTCGGCAGTAGCGCCATTGGCTCCCGCTGCTGTCAATAAAACTGTTAGCCAATCAGGAGAGAGTGGGCGGGGCCGAACCGCTGCTCTGCGTCTAAATGGATACAGGGAGCTGCAGCTCTGCTTGGGTGCCCCCAGAGCAAGCAGCTTGCTCTGGGGGCACTTGGCAAGAGGAAGGTGCCAGGAGCTCCAGCCAGGGACCAGAGAAGAGGAGGATCTGGGCTGCTCTGTGCAAAACCATTTCACAGAGCAGGTAAGTATGATGTTTGTTATTTTAATAGAAAAAAAAAACTGAGACTTTGCAATCACTTTAAGCTTTGACAAAAAAAAAATGGAAGCTGATTGATTTCTATGCAGAGCTGCACCATATTTTGCACTCTCCAGTTTTAGTAAATCAACTCCACAGAGTAATTTAAAATAAGAAATAAGTGATTCCATACCTAAACATTACCAACTCCATCTTGTAATGAGTCCGATCTGAACACACCACCAACCCCACCTTACCTTGTAATGATGAGTCCAAACCTGAATATCATCAACCCTTCCTTGTAGTGACTTGATACCGGGTCACTACCAACTCCACTTTGTAATGAGTCTATACCTAAACACAACTAACCCCACCTTGTAAAAATGAGTCCATGACTGAACACTACAAACTCCAACTTGTAAAGATGAGTCAAGACCTGAATACCATCAACCCTTCCGTGTAGTGATGAGTCCATACCTGAACACTACAAACTCCAACTTTTAGGCTGGGTTCACACTTGTGCGGTGCGAAATCCAGCTCTTTTATCTCTGCAAAGAGATAAGAGAACTGTTCAGCAGATCATCTCCGTTTTAGCTGCGAATTTGGTGACCTGGGAGAGAGGAGGGGGAGGGGGGAAGTGTAGTGAGGAGAAGGAGAGAAATCCTGATGAGAACTGAACACATCTGCGAATCAGATGCGTGCCCATAGAAGATAATGGCCCTGAATTCGCAACTGAGCCGCACCGCAATGCCTAGCAAACGCACACGTTTTTTGGGCAATGCACAGTGCGAATGCATCGCACATATGTGAACCAGCCTCATTAAAATCAATGTATTTTATAATGTTATGCAAAGTGGATGCGGTTTAAGCCGCAACTAATTTGCATAGTTGTGAACGGGGCATTAAAGAGGAGTCCATACCTGACCAATACCAACTAAACCTTGTTATAATGAGCCCAAACACTACCAACTTCACCTTGTAATGATCAGTCCAGAGTATTAGTTATAGTAGAGATGTATTTGCTGTCTCTGTAGAGCATCTGATCGGAAGAGAAGTCAGGAATATGAGAAGGAGCTGGAGCAGATGAAGAGCCGGGTGAGAAGGAGAGCGTACCTATTTGAACAAGTCTCTAAGGTAAATGGGAGAGAAGGTTTAGTCCAGTACAATGTGATGTGGGACAATCACTTTCATTCTTTATATATCCCCTATCAGTATGACCTGCAAGTCTGCTTTCTGTCTCCAGAGATCTGCAGTTAAAGAAGCAGAGCGTAAATTTACTCACACGCTCCGAAAGGCGGGACTGACTGAAGAGTTTGTTCAGCAGAAGGGAATCAAAGAAGAGGAAATTACAGACGAAAGTGAGGACCTGGATGATGAAGATCCATGACAGAGTTACCCCCCCTCATTTCTGGATCCCTCCTCCACTTATGTACTTCCATGGTGTAATATGCGACACCCTCCATTGTTATAGATCTGCTGTGTAACATGGGACCGCCTTCCCAAGATTTCTGTACCTCCGCTATGTAACCTGTGACCACCTACCATAATCAGAAGTTACACAGAGGGGTTGATTTACCAAAGGCAAATCCACTCTGCACTACAAGTGCACTTGGGAGTGCAGTTGCTGTAAATCTGAGGGGAAGATCTGAAATGAGAAGAAGCTCTGCTCATTTTATCATCCAATCATGTGCAAGCTAAAATGCAGTTTTTTATTTTCCTAGCATGTCCCCCTCAGATCTACAACAACTGCACCTCCAAGTGCACTTGCAGTGCAAAGTGGATTTGCCTTTACTTTATATACTCTGGGGTTTATTTACTAATCTAGACAGGTCAATTGTTCCACAGAGGACATACAGCAGTCTGGGGTGGGGGTTATGGGTGGAAACACCCAGAGAACGAGGGGATGCAAACTCGGCGCTGGTCCTATACTGGCCAGGAAACACTAAACATTTAATAATTGGGCACAAGAATATAAGATAACCTAGCTTTCAAATGATATAGTATTGTATATTTATGATAGATAATCATGACAAGTGTACCCTCGCAGATAATGATCACCTCTCACAGAGATCACAACACGAATGTCTTGTACACACGGTCGGATTTTCCGTCGGAATAAACTCTGACGGGTTTTTGCGACGGAATTCTGTTCAAGCTGTCTTGCATACACACTGTCAAACCAAATTCCGACTGTCAAGAACGCGGCGACGTACAACAATACGACGAGCTGAGAAAAATTAAGTTCAATGCTTCCTGAGCATGCGTCGACTTGATTCTGAGAATGCGTGTTTTTTTCTCAGTCGGAGTACCATACAGATGAACGGAATTTCCGATAGAACAAGTTCTCTTTTTTTCGACGGAAAAAAATTTCTAAGTCCGTCGGAATTTCCAAGGAAAAAAGTCCGATGGGGCATACACACGGTCGAAATATCCGATGAAAAAAATCCGTCTGACTTTTTTTCTCGGAAATTCCGACCGTGTGTACGCGGCATAAGAATGCCTATTCTCTACCCTCCCCCAAAGACGCTGCATCATCTTATGTGCAGGTGTTCCGTTATACACCAAGAAGGGGCCAAGCGGACATCTTGGTACACCCACTGGAGTTTTGCATTTCACAGTAATTTTTAACACAAAACTGAGTTTATAAGCTGAAATACAGTATTTAGAAATCGGACGGACTGTTTAGATGGTAAATTTTAAAAGCAGCGCCAAACCTGCTGATCGCACAGGTTTGCTAATGTGGCAGGACAGTGCTGCTTTTTATAATTCAATATGTAAACAGTCTGATGGATTTCCAAATCCTGTATTTCACCATATATGCTCTGTTTCTTGTTAAAAATAACTGTGAAATGCAAAACTCCAGTGGGTGTACCAAGATGTCCGCTTGCCCCCTTCTCGGTGTATCGTTACTATGGAGGAGTGCGGGGTGTAGCAAGATGGCGGCGACAGAACGTCACTTCCGTTACCAATTCTAACGGGTCATCTAATCTGACGGAACACAGGCATCATCCAGTGTCAACATCTACTCCCTGTCTTGAGAAGCTGAGTGACAGATGCCGCCATCAGGTAAATCCTGTTGCCTGTATGTTGTTGGCTGTGTATACAGACTGTCTTACACATATCAGCATGCTTGCTCGGGAGTTATATTGTACAGCTCCAGTGAGTGATCACTGGGGGAGAGGAGACTGAGGATATGCTTCCTTCTGCCTACAGCCAATTGTCTCCCAGGATTTTCTTCTCAGGCCTTGGTTAAAGGACTATAGCTATAGTCACAGCATACGCTTTCATTTTATAACATCATCATTGTAATATCAATACAATTATTTTGCCAATCCTATATAAGCTTACGTGAAAAATCTCCTTTCATGTTGTTAGTGCTACCAGTCTACTGGCCATGCATTTTTCCGCTTCCTTTCGATTTCCAAGGACTACATATCCCATGGTACCTTGCCTGCAAGCAGTGATTCCTGTACTGACTCTGCCTCTCAGCACCTCTGTAGGTCAGATGGCAGGCTCTGTGAAATGTGTGACACAGCAGGGCCTACTCACAGCAAATAAAGAATATATGTCACAGAATTCAAGTAAGTAAATGTGTGGGGGCCTTCACAAAGTTTACAAAAACTTCAAGATTGTTCAAATTAGTACGTAGGAGTAGGCTAGATCTAAATTGAAATACAATGTGCAAATGAATATATGATTTTATATTTTGACTATAGATACGCATAAGTCACTCGATTGAAGCCCAGAGGCTGCTGCTTTGTGATAATAAAAGTTCAGTTGTTTTTGTTTCTGCATGTGATGTTAGAATTTATTCACATTGACCGGTAAAAAGTTACTAACAGGTCCACTTTAAAAGTAGAGTAATTGTTCAAACATTTTGACAAACCATTGTTTTCCTTGTAATTGTATCTTCTTTCTCATCCATTGAGGACACAGTCTTTCACCTTCGGGTTATAAAGCCGCCTACAGGAGGATTGGACACTGGCAAACAAAATTATAGACCAGGCTGGGATAATCCATTACCAGATTTGTTTTTTGCTAGTGTTCTAGGAGGATGGACATCTTTTGTTCAGCTCTCATGTTAAAAGACTAACTTATGGCATTGCTAGCATTTTTTTTTCTTCAAACAAGACTCATCATTACATTGCTGCTAGAGCCATCTCTTTGATTTCAGCTATCCAGCGTGGTCTGTTCTCAGCATGGCTTTTGGAGTGCCAGACCCTACTAGACTGGATATTGCACTGCTAATTAGTAAGGTCTCCTTCCTTTCATTGGTTTACTTCTGGAGTAAGCAAGTTTAGGCCTCCAATATCTGGTTCTCTGTCCACCCGCAAGTCTAGGGAAAAACCTAAGCCTTCATCAGCATGAGACTATCTGATCCTTAGTCAGACACTAAGTAATAGGGTGGAAGAAGAGGACATAGAGGTGCTCCATAAAACCTGATGTGCCTGGAGGAGAGGAGAGCCCAGAGAACGAGGGGCGGTAAACTCCTTCACAGAAGGGAACTGAGGGTAGCCCTTCTGTGGACACCCCACTGCAGTGTCAAGCTGGTCAACCTCAACTTGCAATGCCCAAAGCTAATGAAGCAAAACCCCGCCCAGATCTTGCAGGTATGTAGACCTTCAGAGGATTGTCCACTTAGACTGTTCTCTTCATGGAAGGTCACTGAAGTATCTCATTAGGAGAATGCCAAGAAGAACTACTAAAGCAAACATCTACTAAGTTACCTGGTACCTTCCACACTAAGCAATCTCAGTCTGGTAGGTACCAGGAGTGCAGAGGGGAGCCTGAGGGTGCATAATCCTGTTAGGGCAGAGGAAAACTGAAGCTGTCTCTGGTAGACCAGGCAGATCAGGGGGTCCCCGAGAGGAAAGACTCTGCAGGGTATCAGGTACCACTAATCACTTTACACGTCCTGAGAGGCAATGATCTCCCAAAGAAAGAGGGAGGTGGCTAGGCAAGGACAAAACTCCAAGGGTGAAACAGACACCAGGACGAGAGGTACAAAATTACAGGTAGAGGAAACACCAAAAGAGTGGGAGAAGGTTTGTTAATTTCTGCACAGAGGACAAAGATCAGTCAAAGCCTGAAGGGGCACTCAATTGTCTACCCTAAAAACAGACAATCCAGGGACCTACAAGGACTAGCAATCACCCCCTCCCTTAGAAAAGTGGAGGCACACCCTCATGTTGAGGATTTGGTCGGTTTCTTTCAAACCCCATCCCCCTTATGGACCGATATAGGTTGACAAGGCCTGGATGAACTCCCTGCAGAAGAAAAGAAGGCTGGGACCCCACCAACCTTTCTTTAAATGTCTTAAAAAGCTGAGGTAGGTTATACTCTGTCTTCCCGCAGAATACTTGATGATGGGGTCATGAGTAAGACTGAAGAGATGGCATCACTCAAAGACCAAGCAAGTCAGGTACTCCTTTGAAGGAGCATATGCATTCCCAGGCTCTCAGTCGGAGTGCTCTGCGCATCTGTATGAACGCTAAACCCATACAGGGTAAAAAGTTTAGATGCTTCCTACAAAACAGCACAACTGAAGCACTAGGCTCCTGACATCTATTCCACACCCTCGGTTAGGAAGGAGTTTACCATCAGTGGAGAGGGGAGTTTTCTTTTTTTAAAGGGGTTTAACCCATTCTGCCATGTTTGGCAGATTAGGGTCAACAGAGGACAGAACCTGCAGAGAAAACTGATTTAAAGGCAAACATAGCCTCCTGAGGTCTAGTGCTTTTCCTGTGAATGGGGTTCACCGGCTGATACACGGTGGGTATAACCTAACATATAATAAATTCCCTCTAAAAAGGGAATTCTAACACACTTTCAAGTTGGGCCGGGGACTCTTCAGGGTGCTTCTAGGTCAATACAGAGGAATACTTTAAAATAGCAGGTGGAGTAATAAGGACGTTGCAGACTGCAGCATGCATTGTGTCAATTCTGGGGTGAAGTCAATGAAAGAAGGATCCATAGAAAAGAAAAAATTGAAGGGAAATAAAAAGGCTAGCAACAGTGCTTAAGACTTTTCTCAGCAAAATTGAATTAAATAAATCCATCCTTCCAAAATACCAGCGAGAAACAGAGACATGCTGGTTAGAGGAGTCATTCTGGACTAGCCTATGACTTTTTTTTGTTTGCCAATGTCCAAGTCCTTCTGTAGGGGACACAAATAGTTATAACCCAACAGTTTCTGAATTCCTGTGCCCCTCAATGGACAGGAGAGAAATAGGATTTTTGTACTCAATGTAAAATCCTTTGCTTAGAATCCATTAAAGCTGTACTAAACCGCACCTTTTCTATAAATAAATAAAAAAAAAACTGCAAGACAAAATGGCATAATGTGGTAGTATAGATCGCATACTAGCACATTATGAAATACTTACCTTAGAACAAAGCCCTACAGCAGCACGCTGTCACCGCTGACAGGGCTTCCACCGTAACCCGGTCTTCTTTTCCGGGTTTGAGTGCTCCAGCCGTCTGATTGACCGAGCCGCGATGATGTCACGGTCGCCCCACGGAACCCTGAAGGGACGGCACGGGTATGCCGTCCCTTCAGAGCGCATGCAGCGATGAATTCACAGGCTGCGTGCAGTGTGAATATCTCCTAAACAGTGCAAGTTTAGGAGATATTCTCTGTACCTACAGGTAAGCTTTATTATAGGCTTAACTGTAGTGCAAAAAAAAAAAGGATGGATTTAACGACCACTTTAGAAGTATCTTTTTTTTTGCAGAATCATACTTCCCTAGGTGGATGTAGTATCTGTCCCCCACCAGCTCGAAGACTGAGAAC
The DNA here is from genome assembly GCA_029206835.1 of Rana muscosa. Taxonomy (NCBI): domain Eukaryota; kingdom Metazoa; phylum Chordata; class Amphibia; order Anura; family Ranidae; genus Rana; species Rana muscosa. Next base: position 217,390,092 of record CM055126.1, read on the forward strand.
TGAGCAATGAAACACCACTGATTGCTTGCTTCTCATGGCTCCATGAGCAGAGAGCTGCTGACTGTACTCTGGCCCCCTCCCTCTCTCACTGGAGCGGTGGGCTGTGGAGGGGGCAGGAGCGGGAGCGGCCGGCTCGCTGAGCCAGTTGCCGGGCCAGGCATGTGGGCTGATTCCGGCTTCAGTGTCGCGATCTTGCCCGAGCCTGGACCGGTTCTGTGATGTCAGCCAACAAAACAGGTCACAGGAGTGCAGAACGAACTGCACTCCTGTGATCCACAGGAAAAATACAGCCAAACAAGCTTTGGATGTACCCCTCTGTGTTGTAGTTTATGCTCTTGGTACTGCTTTCTTGCAAAACTGAGGCATTCTGGCAGTGGGAGGGGTTATCCTGGGCTGGCCTACAATTTAGTTTGTCCAATCCTCCTGCAGGGAACTGTATAACCCAAAGCCGAAAGACTGTGTCCCTCAATGGGCTCCCAGAAAAGAATGTTACAGTGAATACAAAAGTCTTATGTTGCTCAGATAATACACAGCTTGCTTGTTCTAGAATAAAAGTCATTTATGAGTTGTACCCATATACATCTTAGTTTCCAGAGTTATGATGTCATCCATTCCGGGGATGGCAGTGGCATGATTTAATCACACCACTTTACTGACAGATGAACCCATTGCCGGAAAAGAGTTTATTTTACCAAGTTAGTAGCATGGTTGGGGGGGGGGGGGGGGGGTCACATTTAATGTGCTTTTACAGACTGTCATGTTTCGGAAGACATGAGGGCCTGGCTTCTGTCATACATAAAGTGATTTTCCTTTACAGGGGTGAATGTTCCTTGCATCGCCATACTCTGCAGGCCTTCAGTTTTTTTCAGTTTGTCCAGAGCCAGCCATAAAAGTCCAAGACTCGGTTCCTCGGCCAGTTCTTGCTCTTTTCAATACGGTTTCCATGTGCGGAGAAAAACCAAATGACGTCGGTGTCTTTAGCTAAGCAAAATGGAGACGTCCTCTTCATAGGAGTGTCTGTCTGATGACACAGACAGCAGAGAAGAGTCCTGTAAGGCGTCTTCACTCAGCTGGAGATGCTCCTCCATGCTGCTGTTTTCTGAAACAAAAAAGAAAATCCTGAAAATCCAAACCAGACTTTTATGGTTATCTGCAAAACTTCTCACTCCAAAATGTACTGTATGTACAATGCCTTGAAAAAGTATTCATACCCCTTGAAATTTTCCATATTTTGTCATGTTACAACCAAAAACGTAAATCTATTGTATTGTTTTTTTGTGAAAGACCAACACAAAGTGACACATAATTGTGAAGTGGAAGGAAAATCATAAATGGTTTTAAATTTTTTCTACATATAAATATGTGAAAAGTAATGAAGGAGCCGTGGCCATGTTTCCGAAATGCATTGCGATTGGCAGAACACAGTGGTAGGCGGCTCCCAGCTCTGGATCACTGAGTAACCCAGCCGGCGTCTACCTAAGGTCCCTCGGGGCTTCAGCTTCCTGCTGTTAATGGCGCTCGTGGCTCTCCATCAAAAATGGATATACTGGCGGTTTCTGCTCCCATGCTGGACGTGGCACGTCCTTACCCACTGAGCACTATGTGAGTGAAATCCATATTGTCAGTAATTGCTTATCTCAATAAAATAATGCTGCACTAGGAATTGCCTGGCGCTTCTCTTCCCTTTCTTGCCTTTATCTCTCACAGTTTTGTGGTCCCCAGCCTGTGCCTGAAGCAGCCTTGCTACCCTCTGCAGCATTCACACCAGAGACTAACTGAAAGGGGTTCACACCCCAGAACATTTTTTTGAGATACATTCTGTTTTTATAACTTTTATTTGCATTCATTGATGCCTCTCTTTTATATTAACAATAAGATATAAGAGGGTTTGTACACTACTGTTGCAACTACCAGGTTTTTAGCGCTGAATTCCACACAAGCCTTGTGCGTTTTATCTTTTTGGGGATGTCTCTACCAGCTTTGCACATCTAGAGAGGGCCATTTTTGTCCATTCTTCTTTGCAAAATAGCTCAAGCTCTGTCAGATTGGATGGAGAGCGTCTGTGAACAGCAATTTTCAAGCCTTGCCACAAATTCTCAATTGGATTTGGGTCTGGACTTTGACTGGGCCATTGTAACACATGAATATGCTTTGATCTAAACCAGGGGTCTCCAAACTTTTTACTTCGAGGGCCACATTGTATATTTTACAGATAATCGCGGGCCGGATAAAAAAATAGGATTTTTATAACAGCTTACCTGTAAAATCCTTTTCTTGGAGTACACCACGGGACACAGAGCCAGTCATTACATAATGGGTTAAGGGTCACCAGCGGTGATTGGACACTGGCACAACCAATGGAAGACAGTTCCCCTCCATATAACCCCTCCCATCAGGGAAGTACCTCAGTTTTGTAGCAAAGCAGTAAGGTTCCCATAAGAAGGGTGGGACCTCTGTGTCCCGTGGTGTACTCCAAGAAAAGGATTTTACAGGTAAGCTGTTATAAAAATCCTATTTTCTTTATCGTACACCACGGGACACAGAGCCAGTCATTACATAATGGGACGTCCCAGAGCAATGCTCATATGAAGGGGGGGAGACACAGATCAAACCGACCGCTTGCGGACCAGAAGCCCTATACTGCTGCCTGCAGCACACTTCGCCCGAAGGCGGAATCCTCATGTCCTTTCACATCTATTTGATAGAATTTGGAAAATGTATGGACTGAGGACCAAGTTGCAGCCTTACAGATCTGAGCCATCGAAGCCTGGTGGTGCACTGCCCATGAAGCACTTATCGCCCTGGTAGAGTGCGCCTTAACAGGAAAAGGAGGAGTCCTGTTCTTTAAACCATAAGCTTGAACAATTACTTGTCTAATTCACCTGGAAATGGTGGATTTTGATACCGCTTGGCCCTTCTTGGGACCATCTGGTAAAATAAACAAAACATCTGTTTTACGTATCTGAGCGGTTGCTTGCAGATACACCTTTACCGCTCTCAGTAGATCTAGAGAGTGTAATAATTTTTCCCCCGCCGTCCGCGGGTTTGGAAAAAAGGAAGGCAGAACAATGTCTTGATTCAAGTGAAAAGCCGACACCACCTTAGGCAGAAAAGCCGGATGGGGTCGTAGTACGATCTTGTCCTTCTGACAAATTAGATAAGGCTCTTTACAAGAAAGAGCTGCTAGCTCTGATACTCTCCTAGCAGAAGCTATAGCAATCAGAAAGGCCAATTTCCTACTTAATATAATTAAAGGAATATGGCGAATAGGTTCAAAAGGTTGCTTTTGCAACACTGACAATACCAAATTCAAATCCCATGGACACAAGGGAGACCTGACTGGAGGATTTATCCTCAGTACCCCCTGAATGAATGTCCGAACTAGGGAGTGAGATGCCAATGGTCTCTGAAAGAAGACTGATAGAGCCGATATTTGCCCTTTGATGGTGCTAAGGGCTAATTTCATATCCACTCCTAACTGGCAAAAAGCAAGAATCCTACTTATTTCATATTTCAGAGGATTCCAACTTCTGGATTCACACCAGGAAACGTATGCTTTCCAGACTCTATGATAGATGAGTCTGGAGGCTGGCTTTCTAGCATTAATGAGCGTAGAAAGAGCCAGGCCAGAGACCCCTCTCTTTTTCAAAATGTGTGTCTCAGCAGCCAGGCCGTCAAATTTAGCCTTTGTAAGGAAGGGTGGAATACTGGACCCTGTGACAACAGGTCGTGTCGAAGTGGAAACTTCCAGGGCCTTCCTATCGCCATTTTTACAATCTCGGCGTACCAAGGCCTCCTGGGCCAGTTTGGGGCCACTAGGATTACTGGTATTCCCTCCTCCTTGATCCTGCGAAGCAGTCTTTGTAGAAGAGGGATCGGAGGGAATGCATAGATCAGTGAGAACTGATTCCATGGAGTTATTAGAGCGTCTGTCCCGTAGGCTAGAGGATCTCTCGTTCTGGACACAAAGTTGTCCAATTTCTTGTTGAACCTGGAAGCTAGCAGGTCTACATCTGGGTTTCCCCATCTCAGACATATGGCCTGAAAGATCTCTGGGTGAAGAGACCACTCTCCTGGTAGCAGCTGCTGACGACTCAGGTAGTCTGCTTGCCAGTTTTCTATCCCTGGAATGAAGATTGCAGAGATGCAAGGTACATGCTCTTCTGCCCATGCCAAGATCCGGTTCACCTCTCTTTGGGCTGCCCGACTGTGGGTGCCTCCTTGGTGATTGATGTAAGCTACTGCCGTAGCATTGTCGGATTGAACCCGAACTGGGTAGCCCTGTAACCTGTATGTCCAGGTTTTGAGGGCTAGATATACTGCACGGATCTCTAGCACGTTGATGGGCAGGATCCCCTGAGTCTTGGCCCAGGTTCCCTGGGTAGAAGCCTCCTCGAATACTGCACCCCAGCCCGATAGGCTGGCATCCGTAGACACCACCTTCCAGGCTGCTGGGAGGAAGCACTTTCCCTTCCGTAAATTCTTGGCTTCTAGCCACCAATTGAAGCTGTGGCGTACTTGTGAGGACAGGCGCATGGGTATATCCAGAGCTTGGCTCTTTCTGTTCCAGGAGGCTAAAATATTGCCTTGAAGTAGTCTCGAATGAAACTGGGCGTAAGGGACCGCCTCGAAGGAGGCTACCATCTTTCCCAATAGTCTCATGCAAAGGCGAATAGACGGCCTCTTGTTTGCTTTGACCTTGTGGATCAGGTCTTTCAGAGACTGTATCTTTGGCTCTGGCAGGTATACCCTGTTTTGGGCTGTATCTATGATCATGCCCAGGTACACTATCCTTCTTTGGGCCTGGAGAGAGGATTTTTGTACGTTTATAATCCATCCTAAATGCTCCAGGTATCCTACTGTAGTGTCTACAGCGTGATCCAATCCCTCCTTTGACTGATCTATTAATAGTAGATCGTCTAGATAGGCTGTTACCGCAATGCCCCGTGTTCTCAGGTTTGCTAACATAGGAGCTAGCACCTTTGTGAATACTCTGGGCGCGGTGGCTACACCAAATGGCAGGGCCACAAATTGAAAGTGGCGATCTTCTACCGCAAACCTTAGGAATCTTTGGTGAGCGGGGAGGATTGGTATGTGTAGATATGCGTCTTTGATATCTATGGACGCAATGAATTCTCCGCCTTTTAAAGTAGCGACCACGGATCGAATCGTTTCCATTCGAAAATGGCGAACGTTCAGAAACTGGTTTAGATTTTTTAGATCCAGGATGGGTCTGACTTCTCCGTTCGGTTTTGGAATCACAAAGAGGTTTGAGTAAAAACCTGAACCTTGCTCCTTTTGGGGTACCTCTGTAACCACACCTTGAGCTATTAAGTGATTCAAACCTTTGAAGAAGGATCCTCTTTTTTGTGGATCCTTGGAGAGTCTTGAACTTCGGAATTGAGAAGATGGGATCTCTCGAAATTCCAGTCTGTACCCTGAGGATATTGTGGATACCACCCATTTGTCCTGGGTTTCTGTCCGCCAAGTCGCTGAGAACTGACGAAGCCTTCCCCCCACTCGGCCGAGCGGGGGCGCCCCTTCAATGAGAGGTTTTGGGGGCTTGCTTATTAGCTCTTGAACCCCACGGCTTCTTGTTCTTCTGAGCCTGTTCTTTGGCTTTTTTGGGCGGCTGAAAAGGCCGTCGCCACTGGCTGGAGTCAGATTTCCCGGGAGCTGGGGAGAGAGTGTGTTTAAAACAAGGTCTCTTGTTTTTCTTTCTCTCAGGTAAAAGTGTCGTTTTACCACTTGATATCTTTTGGATATATCTTTCTAAATCTTCCCCAAAAAGGCGTTCGCCATGGAACGGGAAACTTGCCAACAACTTTTTGCATGGGGCTTCCGCTGACCAATGCTTAAGCCAAAGTACTCTGCGCATCTGTACCAGCTGGAGTGTAAGGCGTGGTGCCTGTATGATAGAATCTCTCATGGCATCCACTGTGATGCATAAGGCTTTAGGCAAATTCTCCCAATTTTTAGCCTGCTCTGAAGGCAGCTCCTTCAGCCCCTGCTTTACCTGTTGGCTGACGACCTGACACATACCGACTGCTGCTACTGCAGGTTGGATAATTGAGCTGGCCAAAAGGAAGGAGGATTTCAGTAAGGATTCCAACTTCTTCTCAGAAGGATCTTTAAACACTTGTACATTATCCACTGGACATGTCAGGTTTTTATTTACACAAGAAATAGCCGCATCTACCGTAGGCAGGCTCCATTTCTTTAAAAAATTTTCCTCCATAGGATAAAGAATGTTAAACTTTTTTGGAGGTGAAAAACGCTTATCTGGATGTTGCCAGTCTGCGTACAATAGATCCTCTAGTAACGGATGAACCGGGAAGGAGCATGCACCTTGCAGGGATCTTAATGATCCTAGGGAGGAGACAGGTGATTCTGTTACCTCCAAAGAGGGTAACCTAAATGCAGCTCGCACGGCTCCTGCATAGCATTGCACCTGTGACTTTAAAATCTGGGATACCGAAAAAGGCTCATCCGATATCCCTGATCCGTCTGACTCCTCATCCTCTGCTGATGTAGCCTCCTCCTCATCCTCCTCCTCCTCCTCAGGTACTTCTGAAGGGAGGTCCAATACTGGAGGAGATCTGCTTCGCTTATTGTCCTTTTTAGAGGATTTAGCGATTAAAGTAGCAATTTTCTCCTCCAGATTATTTAGGGCAGCTGATAAAGTGTCCTCAGTGACATATGCAGGCCCAGGCTTCACTGGGGAAGCCGCCATACCTGACAGAGGTAATGGCTCATCCTGTACAAGTGCTTTTGGCAACACAGGAGAGGAAGGTACCGAGTCAGCACAGCTAGAGCCCCCTGTCTCAGGCGGCGGTGCTCTTTTATCTCTTTTTGTCCGCATTACTTCCCCTGGAAGACTTACTGTTTAGACAAAATACAAGGTACCTAAATGCATATACTACCGTGTTCAGTTTAGCAAATACATTAAGTATGCAACTTTTAACACATAACTATGCATAACATGGATGTCTTCTAGGAAGTACCCAGTCCAACCACATGGAGTCTTACGTCCCTGTATAGCTGCTGTGTTTCTCTGCCAGGAACAAGAGAACTAACGAGCTTGCTTGCTGCTGCAGTGCTTTTTACACTGACAGTCTTTTAAATTTGGCGCCGTTTCTGTGCCTGCGCGCGCCACGTGCCCGCGCACAGCCTTCGGCCCCCCCCCCTCCGATAAAGCGCGCTCCCGCGCGCGCGCGGCCTTTAGCGCTATGCTGGTGGCCATAGTGAGAGAGGACTCTCATCAGCCCCTGTCCCCACTTACCTGCATCTGCAGGTGTCTGTATCGGCCACCGAAAGGAGGAGCGGGGTGCTCAAGCGAGCTCAGCAGCGGAGGTGACGAGCAGTGTACTTCGCCGAAGCCGACACTGAACAGAGTGAGGTGAGTATATTCAGCTCTTTACTCCCCCCAGTGGTGGAAAAAAAGAAGACATCCACTTCTTGAAAAAAAGGTCCCAACTTTTTTTTTTTTTTTTTTTTTTTTTTTTTATGGACCTTCTAATCTTACCTTTCCACGCCGCAGGTTTTTCTGCTGAAAGTTTTCAGACAGATACCAAACTTCACCCTTCACGGTGGGCTATGTGTGCCAACCTTCAGGGATATGGGTTCCTATTTAAAGGATACCTCTCCCCTGGGCCTTGTACAAGACTCTTACCAGGACTTTATAGCGAAATAGCGAAAGTGCTGGATCTTAGAGCCCAGTCCTCCGAAGAGAGACATTACAGGCGACGCCTCATGGATGAGGCCCGGATCCCATCCAGATTCAGCTCATTTGTAGGCGTCTTGGATGGATCCGAAAGCATAGCTCTTTTACCCCCAGAGGGTCTCTTTGGTAGGAGGTGCTAAAGGAAAGCTCTAACGCGTCCAACACCTTTCGACACTGGCGAAAAAACTGAGGTACTTCCCTGATGGGAGGGGTTATATGGAGGGGAACTGTCTTCCATTGGTTGTGCCAGTGTCCAATCACCGCTGGTGACCCTTAACCCATTATGTAATGACTGGCTCTGTGTCCCGTGGTGTACGATAAAGAAAATAAGCCATTTATAAATGACTCCTCAGCTATGGAATAGAGTAGAATTAAAAAAAAGGCTGCCATCAGCGGGGCTGGATGGTGCACCTGTATCCTCTGCCTTCACCTAAATGCTCGAGCCTCGTGCACCAGGGCTAAACATTAAGTGTGCATGAGGCCTTACATCTGTGTTCCTGTCAGAGCCTCCCTGCTCATTTGTGTCCCCAGCTGAATTTTCCCACACAATTGTGTCTCCTCATCAGACCCTAGAGTTGCCACCTCATCCCTTTAAAACCGAACACATATTAATTACACAGGTTCTGTGGCTGATTAAGGTGGTAATTAAACTCAATTGGTGCCTTATCTGCATTAAAGTAGCCTCAGAACCTGTATAATTCATATGTGTTCGGGTTTAAAGGGATGAGGTGGCAACTCTATCAGACCCTCCCTACATGCTTCTGTCCCCATTAACACCCCCCCTTGCACATTTCTGTTCCCATCACAGCCACCCCCCCACACATTTGTGTCCCCATCAGAACTCCTGCCACACGCTTGTGTCCCCCCAGAGCTATCTCCCCCCATTAAAACCCTTCCTGCCCATGTCCCAATCAGCACCCCCACACATTTGTCCCACATTTGAGTCCCCATCAGAGTCCTTCACCCAACACTTGTGTCCCCCAACACACTTTTGTGCCCCCCCCCATCAGAGCTCCCTCCACACTCGTGTCCCCCCCATCAGAGTCCCCTCCACACTCGTGTCCCCCCAACAGAGCCCCCTCCAAACTTGTGTCCCCCATCACAGCCCCCTCCACACCTGTGTCCCCCATCAGAGTCCCCTCCACACTCGTGTCCCCCCAACACTCATGTCCCCCCAACAGAGCCCCCTCCAAACTTGTGTCCCCCATCACGGCCCCCTCCACACCTGTGTCCCCATCAGGGTCCCCTCCACACCTGTGTCCCCATCAGGGTCCCCTCCACACCTGTGTCCCCATCAGGGTCCCCTCCACACCTGTGTCCCCATCAGGGTCCCCTCCACACCTGTGTCCCCATCAGGGTCCCCTCCACACCTGTGTCCCCATCAGGGTCCCCCCCATCACAGCACCCTCCACACCTGTGTCCCCATCAGGGTCCCCTCCACACCTGTGTCACCCATCACAGCACCCTCCACACCTGTGTCCCCATCAGGGTCCCCTCCACACCTGTGTCCCCATCAGGGTCCCCCCCACACCTGTGTCCCCATCAGGGTCCCCCCCACACCTGTGTCCCCATCAGGGTCCCCTCCACACCTGTGTCCCCATCAGGGTCCCCTCCACACCTGTGTCCCCATCAGGGTCCCCTCCACACCTGTGTCCCCATCAGGGTCCCCTCCACACCTGTGTCCCCCATCAGGGTCCCCTCCACACCTGTGTCCCCCATCAGGGTCCCCTCCACACTCGTGTCCCCCCAACACTCGTGTCCCCCCAACAGAGCCTCCTCCAAACTTGTGTCCCCCATCACAGCCCCCTCCACACCTGTGTCCCCCATCAGGGCCCCCTCCACACCTGTGTCCCCATCAGGGTCCCCTCCACACCTGTGTCCCAATCAGGGTCCCCTCCACACCTGTGTCCCAATCAGGGTCCCCTCCACACCTGTGCCCCCATCAGGGTCCCCTCCACACCTGTGTCCCTATCAGGGTCCCCTCCACACCTGTGTCCCTATCAGGGTCCCCTCCACACCTGTCACCCATCACAGCACCCTCCACACCTGTGTCACCCATCACAGTACCCTCCACACCTGTGTCCCCATCAGGGTCCCCTCCACACTTGTGTCCCATCAGACCCCCCCCAGAACATCTACATTACCATCAGAGCGACCCAGTGACTTTGAATTGAAGCTCCCCCCCAGCACATTCTTTTCCCCATCACCGTCTGCTATTTCCCCGTAGATCAGCGTGTTCTGTGCTGCTTCTCTGAAGGGCTGGCATTAGAGCAGACACACTGCACTTTCCGGGTCCTGCCCACTTTTACACAGACACGCTGATCTATGAGCCTATGTTATTTCAGTGCAGAGCCCCAGCTCCTGCCCCGCAGTTAGATCAGCGTGTCTGTGTAAAAGTGGGCGGGACTCGGCGAGTGCAGTGTGTCTGCTCTAATGCCAGCCCTTCAGAGAAGCAGCACAGAACACGCTGATCTACGGGGAAATAGCAGACGGTGATGGGGAAAAGAATGTGCTGGCTGTGTTGGCACACACCCTCAATGCCTGTCAGAAGGCAGAGCAAACCCCGCAATTCGAGCAGAGTCCGTCCCTGCAGTGAGTCTGATGACTGAAGCTGCGGGCCGGACAAAACGTCCTAGCGGGCCGGATGTGGCCTGCGGGCCGCACTTTGGAGATCCCTGATCTAAACCATTCCATTGTAGCTCTGGCTGTATGTTTAGGGTCGTTGTCTTGCTGGAAGGGGAACCTCCGCCCCAGTCTCAAGTCTTTTGCAGCTCTAACAGGTTTTCTTCTAAGATTGCCGTGTATTTGGCTCCAACCATCTTCCCATTAACTCTGACCAGCTTCCCTTCCCCTGCTGAAGAAAAGCATCCCCACAACATGATGCTGCCACCACCATGTTTCACAGTGGGGATGGTTTGTTTAGGGTGATATGCAATGTTAGTTTTCCGCCACCCATAGCGTTTTGCTTTTAGGCCAAAAAGTAACATTTTGGTCTCATCTGACCAGAGCACCTTCTTCCACATGTTTGCTGCGTCCCCCCACATGGCTTCTCGCAAACTGCAAACAGGACTTCTTATGGCTTTGTTTCAACAATGACTTTCTTCTTGCCACTCTTCCATAAAGGGCAGATTTGTGGAGAAGCACAACTAATAGTTGTCCTGTGGACAGAATATCCCACCTGAGCTGTGGATCTCTGCAGGTCCTCCAGAGTTACCATGGGCCTCTTGGCTGCTTCTCTGATGAATGTTCTCCTTGCCCGGCCTGTCAGTTTAGGTGGACAGCCATGTCTTGGTATGACGGATTGAACAGAGCTCCGTTCAAAGCTTGGAATATTTTTATAACCTAACCCTGCTTTATACTTCTCCACAACTTTATCCCTGACCTGCCTGGTGTGGTCTTTTGGCCTTCATGATGCCGTTTGTTCACCAAGGTTCACTAACAATACCTCTGAGGGCTTCACAGAATAGCTGTATTTATACTGAGATTAAATTACACACAGTTGGGATATATTTGTTAATTAGGTGACTTCTGAAGGAAAATGGTTCCCCTAGATTTTAGTTAGGAGTATCAGAGTAATAGCTCTTTCACACTGGAGCGCCCATAGCGTCGGCGGTAAAACACTGCTATTTTTACCGCCGACGCTATTGGCAGATTTGCGGCGCATTTCGGCCGCTAGCGGGGCGGTTTTACCCCCCGCTAGCGGCTGAGAAAGGGTTAAAATTAAAATCGCTCTGTCCCATTCATTTTAATGGGCGGCAGTGGTGGAGCAGCGGTAAACACACCTCTCCTTCACCACTGCAAAGATGCGGCTAGCAGGACTTTTTCTAATGTCCTGCTAGCGCAACGCTCCAGTGTGAAAGCCCTCAGGCTTTCACACGGGAATGAATGGGGCAGCAGTTTAGCAGCGTTTTGCAGGCGCTATTTTTAAGGCTATAGTGCCTGCAAAACGCTCCAGTGTGAAAGGGATCTAAAGGGGGCTGAATACAAATGCACGCCACACTTTTCAGATATTTGTAAAAACAATTGAAAGCCATTTATCATTTTCCTTCCACTTCACAATTATGTGCCACTTTGTGTTGGTTTATCACATAAAATCCCCAATAAAATACATTTATGTTTTTGGTTGTAACATGACAAAATGTAGAATATTTCAAGGGGTATGAATACTTTTTCAAGGCACTGCAACATCATAGGTAACCATTCTATGCACAGCTATGTAACTTATAAACCCCCCCCCCCCCATTACCAGCATAACCCGTGAGGACTACACCTACCTTTCAGCTTTCCAGGTTGAGCCACCTACCTTAAAGCTTTCCAGGATGTAGCACCTACCTTGCAGCTTTCCGGAGTGATGCTTTTTTACATGAGCATTCCGGCTTCCACTTTGGGAAAAGCTCTTCCCACAGATGGGACACTGGTGGGACTTCAGACCTGCCCAGCACACAGCAGACAGGAGCCTTATCACAGTGTGCACATACAATGGCTGCCACATGTTACAAAATTAAATATAAGGTCAAAGCTTTGGCTAAAGTTAGTACAAAGTATATAGGCAAATGCTGCTTTAGAACAGACGTTTTATTTAACAGGTTACTCTAATGAGATTTAGAGGAAGGGCACACACAGTATGAGACGCTTCACCTTATTACCTGCTGTAATGCTTTATGGCAGGGGTCTCCAAACTTTCTAAGCAAAGGGCCAGTTTACGGTCCGCCCACCGCTGCAAAAATTAAAAGCCAGCAGCTGCACATACTGCAGCTGCTGACTTTTAATAAATCGGACACTTACCTGTCCTGGAGTCCAGCAATGTCGGCACCGCAGCTGATGTTTCCATCAGCTGTCGGGTGCATGCCGCCTCCATTGCGAGTAAGGAAACCCGGCAGTGAAGCCTTACGGCTTCACGACAGGAACCCTACTGCGCATGCGCGAGGCTCCGCTCCTCTCTCCTACTGGCCCAGCGGCCGGGGAAGGAGGAGGGAGCCTGAACGGTGACGTCAATACCCACTGCTGAGGCTCCCGGAAGTGGGAACAGAATACATGTGAAAGACAGGTATCCTGTCCCCCCCCCCCCCCCCGAAAGGTGCCAAATGTGGCACCGGAGGGGGGGGAGGAGTACAAGAGCTGAAGTTCCACTTTTGGGTGGAACTCCGCTTTAATCCATGTACATACGGGCTGAATGTCAAGCAACATCGGCAGGTTCAATAAAAAAACAGCCAAGATTCGGCCCTTGTGTAAGGTACTCAGTCCAACAGTAGCCACGCGTTCGGTGGGCTTCTGTCAGACGATCATGCTGGAAAACCAGCAGTCGACCGCCTCCCGATCAGCGCTCTCAGCCAATGATGGAGAGTGCCGATTGGAGTGTTCTGGCGGGAGGGCAATCCCCCTGTCAGAACACAACAGTTCAGTGGGGGAGATCGATGTACTAACGTCTCATTGTTAATACAGCGACTCTGACCCGAGCTCTCTCTCAGGTTTTTTTTTTAATAAAAAAAACAAAAAAAAACAAACTAGAAGTGTGTACCAGGCATGAGGAGGCCAGACTGGCCAGTGAAAGTAGAAAATGCCCCTCATTGGTTTTAATGGGAGAAATAGTGCCCCATTTATGGTATCAATGGGAAGAATAGTGCCCCATTGATGGTATCAGTAAGGGGAATGGTGCCCCATCATTGGGGTCAGTTGATGGAATAGTGCCAGATAAGAAGTTCCACATCCGACCCCCGGGTGGCAATTTGGAGATCACTGCTCTGAAATAGAGGGGCCTACACTACATGGACCCTATATATGAGAAGGCAGGCAAAGAAATCATATCTTCCAATCAAATACATGTCTTATTAGTTCCATGTGAAGGATGCAATTCACACAATGACACGATAGAATACAGTTACATGTTTATGCAGAATTTGGGATGCTTTCCTATTTATTCTATTGGCCATACAGTGGCTGCTAAAGATAAAGCTATCATTAGCTAAACAGTATCGCATACAGACAGCAATACACTATAACTATGACAAAGGTCATAGAAAGTCTTTACCTGAATGGACGACCTGATGTTTGCGCAGGCTGGAATACTCTGCAAACGATCGGCCGCACCCTTCCATCTCACACACAAATGGCTTCTCTCCTGCGAGAAGACAAATCATCAGTAAACAGTCAACCACAAGCCAAGATCTAAGGGTTGCTACCACCACTCACCAGTGTGAATACGGAGATGGTTCTTCAGGTTTCCGGCTGTTGTGAACTGTTTCCCGCAGTCAGTCTCCGGACACAGGAACGGTCGTTCACCATTATGAGTGCGCATGTGGACTTTCAACCTCTGGAGAACATAAAAACTCTTCCCACAACCCTCTGCTGGGCATGTAAAGGAGCGGTCATTCCTAAAAACAAAAAAGGACATGAGCAGTGAGGGGGGAGTCAGTACACCCCAAGCAGGGTGATAAGGCTGCCAGCTTGGGTCTCCTCCGATAGAGATCACAGAGTGCATCTCAGATGATATTTAGCTATTTGAAGAGTAACATTTGTCTAATAATGGGATTGATATGGATTTTTTTAAGAATAAAGGCATCTACAAAGTGCCTCTTGTATTTTGTAACCCCCAACTGTGCTAACTTAGCCCACTCCCCTGTGACCACCAGGGTTTATTTTACATCCCACCGCACTGCTAACCTCTTCCATGCACGGTCTATACAAACAAATGGCCACCGCCCCACCTTATAACTGGGCTTCGCAGCAAAGAGCACATGGAAGGGCGATGCATGTCAAACAAAACCAAAGACAATTCCCAGCTCAACTTACCAGCCTGCCTGAAACCAACTAAATTATTCTGTCTAACAGTACACATTAAAAAAAACAAGGGTTTTGTTTGCACACATTTGCAAATGCATGCGTAAGCTGCACAGCCACTTCACGGGAAACCCAGTATTATCTGCAACATGCGTTGCCCTTCCATATGCTCCTTGCTGCAAAGGCCAGTTATACCTTGTTTCCCGAAAGTAAGCCCTACCCTGAAAATAAGACCTAGCACGATGATCGGGTAGGGCTGCAATATAAGCCCTACCCCGAAAATAAGCCCTAGTAAAGTTAAAAAAAAAAAATATCCACTTTGTAAAACTTCCACACTGGCATAAGGTGCAGTGTGTGTCGCCCCCCCCCCCCCCCCTGCAACAATCATACAAAATACACCCTCCACAGCCTCCGCTGACGCGCTGGAGATCTTCTCCTCTCCTCTCGGCTCGGAGCAGGCTGACATCAGTGGGAGTCTCGGAGCGGAGAAGAAGAGCTGAGGCAGGTTAGATGATTGAGGGCTGCTGTAAAAGGTACTTCTCATAAAACAGCCACAAAGGGAGACACATTGCACCCCCTACACCAGCACAATCCTCCCAGAAAACGGACTATATAATCTTAAAAAAGTACTTTAACCAAGATGTTTTTGAGGGGATTAAAATTATGTCAAGATACTGATACTAATAAGATATCCCCCGAAAATAAGCCCTAGGGTCTTTTTTTAATATAAGACCCAGTCTTATTTTCAAGGAAACATGGTAGTTGGGGCCGTGGCCATCTGTACTGTTGGAATACTGGTTAGGGGACGCACTGGACACCTTTGCTGCCATTGTGCTGGGTGTCCAGTGCACCCCTGTGCTTTAAGGGAGCGGTGGGCTCCCTCCAGGCATATCTGCCCTTTATCTATCCATTAGAATGCATGTGCTACAACGATGGAGGCTCTCAAAAACGTATAGAGTTAAGACTGCAGATAATACTGGGGTGTCGTGAAGTGGCTCTGCAGCTTACGCACGTACCTGCAGATGTGCGCAGACTAAAACCCTGTTTTTAAACGCCTACTGTTAGACAGCATAATTTGGTTGGTTGCAGGCTGGCTGGCTGGCAAGTTGAACTGGGAGTTTTCTTTGCCTTTGTTTGAAATGTGTTGTGTATGCCTGCACAGTTGCTTTTCATAGGGTTCTATGGGTTAATCGCCTGAAGAAATAGTTCTTGGAGCCCGCCAGATAAATGGATGTGTTTTTTGTTCAACACAGCGTCCCTGTTTGGACTTGAGATTTTGAAATTAATATATTGACTTTTAATCAAAACTCGTCAACGGATTCTCAAAATTACATACCTAAAAAAAAAAAAATCACCATCTTTCCTTATATACTATTTTATAGTATCTTGGCAAGGTTTGGAACAATAGACCAAGCTACTAAAATTCCATGGACCAATACTTACATTCCTGGCACACTAACATGCAGCCAACACCCGGGCTGTATAGATGATCGGTACCCAGGTATCAGTTCTGGGGTTTCCTCTTGTAATTTAGAAAATGACAGTGTTCACAAGAGGACAAAAAAAAAGGAAATACTTCCCAGTCAATATACTGGTACAGGAAAGTTACCTGTGAGTTTTCAGATGGTATTTCATGTGTGTCGGCCACACAAAGACACGGTCACAGCCCTTGTATGAGCAGCGCAGACGTTTCTCTGATGGAGTAGCTTTTGGTTCAGCTTCTGGAAGATTATTCTGTGAAATATCCACTAGAAAAAGAAAAAAGAAGAGAAAATGTTCTAAATATAGTAATGCTAGATCTTTATAGCTCCCATATTTGCCTAGTCTAGAAACCACCACACCCCAGCCTTAGCCCTTACCACCACTGCAGAAGTCAGATTTCCACATTTACCCAATGGCCAAGCTGTCCCGCCAAAGGGACAAGGACAGGGGAACAAACTATCACACCTACAAAGGAGAAAATGATATATATGTGTGTGTGTAATTATGAATAAATATATAATGTGTATATATATATATATATATATATATATATATATACACACACACACATACACATATACACACACACACACACATATAGTGGAACCTTCGATTACGAGCATAATCCGTTCCAGGAGAATGCTTGTAATCCAAAGTACTCGCATATCAAAGCGAGTTTCTCCATAGAAGTCAATGGAAACAAAGATAATTTGTTCCGCATTGACTTCTATGGCATGCAATACCCCATGTGGCCAGAGGTGGGGTGGCGCTGGAGAGCCTCGGAAATACTCGGGGACAGCTCGGCTGATCTCGGAAACCCTCGGAAAGGTTCGGAAACACTTGGGAATGGAGTATTTCCGAGTATTTACAAGTGATTCTGAGTATTTACGAACCGTTCCGAGTGTCACCGGCACCCCCGCACCTTTGGCCAAATGTGGTACTGTACACCCCATTAGCTTGAATTCTGCAACAACACTCGCAAACCGAGTATATATATATATATATACACATATACACACACACACACACACACATCTTTTTTTATTACAAATACTAAAAACATGTCCTGAGGAAAAGTGTTAACTCACTAGCCCAAAACTGTTGCAGATAGAACATTTTGCGGATTTTGGATATTTGCAATTTATCTACTTTTAATAAGCATTAAAAAGTGTTACTAAACTCAGGAGCCTGCATTCACTATATCTGGTCTCCCACAGTACATGGAAATTATTTTAGTAAATATAAACTGCTAAATACCTTTTCCCATCAGCGGTATATAGCAGTTTTGTGACTTCTATCAGTGTCTGGTTAAAGCTTGTAGGAGGAGTTTTCATTCTCCTCTGACTTTCCTATCAGGCTGCTTGACCCCCTGTCTGGACAGTGCTGATTGGCCCTGTGCTGATCACATGCCCCCTCCCAAAAAACAAAAAAAACTCTCTAGCAATACACATCAAATTGAGCATGTGCAGAGTGCCTCCTATGGCTCCGTTCTGTCAGTAGATAGTTTGAGAATTGTGGAAGAAGGAGAATTAAAGAAGATTTAAAGAGCATAGGGTATTCCCGAATTTCCCAAAAGGCAAGACGGGGGAATATGGGGGATTTTTTAACGTGCAACAACCAATAGTAGACAAGATAAAAATATGTTTAAAAACAATATTTTTTAGTCCATAGAAGAAATATAAAAAGACATTCTAAAAATGTGTACAATGTTGCCAAATTTGCAATTTTCCTGAGGACGTGCGCTAGAGCACGAAATGCATCGAAATTGAGGCTTGCATTCACCTGATACAGGAGCTCTCCCCTTTCATTTTTCAGCTGAGACGCACGCCGCGCTTCCTGCATCACCTACAGAGTGACGGATCGGCTCCTGCCTCATCCTACAGCTGTGCTGCCACCTTTTGTGTCTTAAACATGCATGTAAGTGCTTTTTATTAAAGTCAATATTACACTATATTGCCTCCCCGTGGCTCGTTTTTGGGGAGCCCAACTTCATAGATTTTATGAAGGGAGCTGTGGATATGCACCTTAGAGTGTAAGAGTTGGAGGATTTTTAAACATTCATGATTGAATTGGAGTCCGATTGATTTTTGGAAATAGTCGATTGGAGTCGCATGTGGTCTGGAAGGATTGAGCTAAATGAGGAAGGTTTTTCTCCATTATATGCCTGGTGGTCACTTTGTGGCCAGAGATATCTGGTGAGCACATTTATATGTCACTTCGGGTGAAGCACTTTTTGTCTTTTCAAGATTAAAGGCACAATGCACTTTAGGAGGCACGGTGTTGGAGGAATATTACATAGAAGATTTATATCACTATACCGTTTATTGTTTATGCACATGCATATGTGTGCTGGACTGTTCTGACACTTGAGATAATGGTGTATTAATATCACACTCACGCTATGTTGGGTGTTTTACATGTTTTTTGCACCCATTTGTTCACGATTTCATAAAGTCAACAGAACCAAGGACGGTGGTGATATTGACGCGTTTCGCCCAGATTGGGCTTTTCCTGGATCCACTTCAAGTTCACATAATATTATTAATCCAGAATTACGGACATAGCAAAAGATGGATACAGAGGCTGATTCACAATAATTATATCCCCAAAAAAATGGTATCAAAAAGTTTTTATGATGGTGATTATATTTAGCTAGAAAGGGAGCCCACATCAAGGGCCACTAGACCAGTGCAGGGTGATGAAAGGGGATTGTGGTGAAAGCCTTGGACAGAATACTACCAATCAGCAACATGGGTCATAAACTGTACCAGCCCTACGTGTAGCCAAGGAAACAACGCGACATTCCCGCAAAGAATGCCGGAAAGGCAGCAATGGCGCCATTGTATTTGGTTTTAGAATGTCTTTTTACATTTCTTCTATGGACTAATAAATATTGTTTTTAAACATATTTTTATCTTGTCTGCTATTGGCTGTGGCCCATTAAAAAAAAAAAACATATTCCCGTGTCTCCACTTTCAGGGATACCCTATGCTCTTTAAATATTGATTTTTGGAGACTGTGCCACCATTTTCTATTTGCACAAGCTTCTCCCACCAAATTTTCTTGAAGATCAGAGAGAACAGGATCAATCTCTTTTACACAATGTGGAGGATTAACCCCTCGGGTTCCACAGTGAGTATAACAAGCATGCTTTACTGCATATACAGACTGATTTTACTGATAAAATGTTAAGTGCAGCAATCCTGGACTTTAATTTTTCTATACAGTGGAACCTCGGATTGCGAGTAACGCGGTTAACGAGCGTTTCGCAATACGAGCACTGTATTTCTAAAAATCCTGACTTGGTTTGCGAGTGTTGTCTCGCAAAACGAGGAGGATTCAAGCCACAGTGGTGTGCAGTACCGTGTTTGGCCTGAGGTGGGGGGGGGCGCCGGAGCCATTCGTAAATGCTCGGAAATACTCTGTTCCTGAGCCTTTCCGAGGTCAGCCGAGCAGTCCTCGGGCCTTTCCGTGTGTTTCCGAGGCTCTCCGCCCCCCCCCTCTGGCCACATGCGGTATTGCATGCCATTGAAGTCAATTCGGAACAAATTATTTTTGTTTCCATTGACTTCGATGGGGAAACTCGCTTTGATATGCGAGTACTTTGGACTACGAGCATTCTCCTGGAACGTATTATGCTCGTAATCCGAGGTTCCATATGGCCTTTGGGATGGCCTGATTGTAAAGCATTGGAAAAAAAAAAGAAAATGAAAATGTAATAAACATACAAATGACTACAATGGTGGTGTTATGAAGCATTCTTGTCATTTGTTATAAGGCACACAAGGACGATAAATACAAAGAAGTCCCTCTGCTTGCAGTATTAGTTATTACCATTATTGCTATTCTTGGCATTCTTTGCCAGCTGTGCCCGCGTGGCAGCAATCAGACTATCGTGAGCCAATTCCTGAACCCGCAGGAACCATGGCGTACTGCTATCTGTGCAATCATTGGACAAGAAATCATTTCCAGAGTCTTCTGCTTCATCCTGAACAAAGACTAAATGTTCTGACGGTGACCCGAGTCCTAGAAGAGAAGAAATCAATTTAGCAGTGGAGGCGGAAAATAACCAAGAAAATATGAAGAAGATTTAAAATGATATCCAAACCAAATAATATAATCTATTGTAGAATGATATTCTATAAAAACGTGGTTCGTTTTCTTTTTTTTTTAAGGTACATTACTGTAAATCTGCAAGTATGGAAAAATACCTGGAGGTCTCACAAATTCAGTGTGCTTGTAACTACGTGTCAAATGATCTGAGGTCTCAAAAGTTATGTTTTCTAGCCACATAAGGACCAGCGCACGACGATATACGTCGACACAATGGCTCCTGTCAGCAGAGGGGCGTACAGGTTCGTCCCCTTTAAGAAGCGGCATTGTGGGCGTGTGCGCCGCGAGTCTGACCGCGGGTTCCGCGGACTCGACGTCCGCGGGGATACCCGCAATCGTCTCGCGGAGCAGAAGAACGGAGAAATGCTAATGTAAACAAACATTTCCCCATTCTTCCTAGTGACAGGACACTGATCACAGCTTCCTGTGATCGGGAGCGTTGATCAGTGTCGTGTCACACACATCCCATCCCCCCCCACATTTAGAACACATCCCTAGGACACACTTAACCCCTTCAGCACCCCCTACAGGTTAACCCCATTTACCGCCAGAGTAATTTTTATCAGTGCATTTTTATACCACTGATCGCTGTAAAAATGTCAATGGTCCCAAAAATGTGTCAAAAGTGTCCGATGTGTCCTCCGTAATGTCACAGTCACAATAAAAATCGCTGATCGCCGCCATTACTAGTAAAAAAAAAAATAATTATTAATAAACATGCCATAAAACTATCCCCTATTTTGTAGACGCTATAACTTTTGCGCAAACCAATGATTTTTTTTTTTACCAAAAATATGTAGAAGAATACGTATCGGCCTAAACTAAGGAATTTGTTTTTTTATATATTTTTGGGGGATATTTATTATAGCAAAAAGTAAAAAATATTGATTTTTTTCAAAATTGTCGCTCTATTTTTGTTTATAGCGCAAAAAATAAAAACCGCAGAGGTGATCAAATACCACCAAAAGAAATCTCTATTTGTGGGGAAAAAAAGGACGTCAATTTTGCTTGGGAGCCACGTCGCGCAACCGCGCAATTGTCAGTTAAACCGGCGCAGTGGCGAATCGCAAAAAGTGACCTGGTCTTTGGCCAGCCAAATGGTCCGGGGCTTAAGTAGCTAGATTATCTTTTGTAAACTACAAACCCCCACCCACCCACCATGTAATAAAGATGGAGAGTAGGAGTTGTTATCCAAATCCAGAGAGCAGCCTAGGGTGACAACACTGCTCCTTCATAGGATCAGTACAGGAAATAAGCATTTTCACCCTAGGGGAGGAGCTTGATAGTGGCAAATCAGCAAGATCAGAAAAAGAGGGGCTGGACCTGTGTCCCTCAATCCAAAAATCCTATTTTCTTTCTCATCCATTGAGGTGACACACTGGTGGATGTCCAGAAGCAGTGCAACTGAGAGGTGTGCAAACCATTAGCTGCAGCCCAGGAGTCACCCAAGAGGATTTTACACTCAAAAAAAATAATTAAAAATCGCATGTGGTTTTTGCACTGCATATAGTGAACCGACACTTAAGCCTCATACACACGATCAGATTTTCTGAGGACAAAGCGTAGGACTTTTGTCCAAAGGGCGTTGGCCAGGAACTTGTCTTGCATACAAACGGCAAAGAATTATCAGCCAACAAACACGAAACTATGTGGTTTTTCAGCTCTTTAGCGCCACCCTTTGGGCAACTTCTGCTAACGTTGTGTTATGGTAAACATTGCTTTTGAGCATGCGTGTTTGTACTTTGGAGTTTTTTTCCAATGGACTTCTGTACTCACGATGCGAAAAGCCGACAACACACAATTGTTGGCGGACAATATTAAAGCATGCTATCCCACATTTGTCTGCGGAAAATCCGACAACAATTGTCCGATGGAGCGTACAAACGGTCGGATTTTCCGACAACAGCCTGTCATCACACAATTCCCGTCGGATAATCGGATCGTGTGTACGAGGCTTTAGGGTCTTGAGATCCAAGATGGGACGGAAACCCCTCTTTCGGTTTGGGAACTGAGCAGGGTTGAGGCGTTATCCTTCGCTGGTCTAGGTTTTTTGTTTGCCGGTGTCCAATCCCTCCAGTCGGTGGCACAATAACAACAATTACAAGGCTTCCTGTGTACCTCAAAAGGATGAGAAATAAACATAAAAAAAAAAAAGGTTCACTTTTTATTTTCTATAAAAAACATACATGGTTATCCTTACCTGCTGTGTGCAGGGGTTTTGCACAGAGCAGCCCCGACCCTCTTCGTTTGGGTGCGGGTGCTCATGGCTCCTCCTCTTCAGCAAGTGCCCCCCATAGGAAGTTACTTCCTATGGAGGCACTCATGTGGTTTGCTCCCGAGCCGCCTTGTCTGCATCCATTGACGCAGACAGTGCGGCTCGGCCCTGCCCCCGCTTCCTTTGAATTTGATTGACAGCAGTGGGAGCCAATAGCTTTCACCGCTATCTGTGCAGTGAGGCAGGACAGAGCCGCTGCTCATTCATATCGCTGGATCAGGATCAGGCTCAGGCAAGTATAAGGGGGGTGTGGGGGGAGGGGAAGATGACACATGCAGCACAGAAGGTTTTTTACCTTAAATGCATAGAATGCATTAGACCCCTTTCACACTGAGGCGTATTTCAGGTGCTTTAGCGCTAAAAATAGCGCATAAAAAACACCTGAAATACTCCTGCCCCAGCATTCTAAATGTGAAAGTCCGAGGGCTTTCACACTGAGGCGATGCGCTGGCAGGAGAAAAAAAAAAATCTCCTGCAAGCCGCATCTTTGGAGCGGTGTGTATACCGCTCCTTCCCATTGAAATCAATGGGACACCGCGGTAATACCGCCCGCAAACCGGTTTGCGGGCGGTATTAACCCCTTTTACGGCCGCTAGCGGGGGTTAAAACCGCACCGCTAGCGGCCGAATATTGCGGTAAATACGACGGTATAGCAACGCTGAAAATCGCGCTGCTATACCGCCACCGCACATGCCCGCCCCAGGGTTCAAGCATCATGCATGAAACTCCTGGAACAGCACCAGCTAGAGACCCACAGTGAAACTGATACTACTAATCTTATCTGCCTCCTTGTCATATGCGTTGATAAAGATTGGGAGACAAATTTAGTCTTCTGATTTCATGAGTAAAGCTGGTTAGAAGTACATAGGAACCGCGGATTGCAAGTAACGCAGTTAACGAGCGTTTTGCAATACGAGCACTGTATTTGAAAAAATCCTGACTTGGTTTGCGAGTGTTGTCTTGCAAAACGAGCAGGATCCAGGCCAAAGTGGAGTGCAGTACCGTGTTTGGTGGGGGGGGGGGGGGTTGGCGTCGGAGCCGACCCGAACGGTGCCAATCGCAAAGACACGGAAATACTCAGTTTCCGAGCCTTTCCGAGGTCAGCCGAGGTGTCCTCGGGCCTTTCCGAGGCTCTCCGGCGCCCCCCATCTCTGGCCGCATGCGGTATTACATGCCATTGAAGTCAATGCGGAACAAATTATTTTTGTTTCCATTGACTTCAATGGGGAAACTCGCTTTGATATGCAAGTACTTTGGATTACGAGCATTCTCCTGGAACGGATTATGCTCGTAATCCGAGGTTCCACTGTATTTAAATACACCCACTGCAGGACACTAGCACCTGCTTCTCTCCGCCCAATAGGTCATAAATATATGGAGGATGTGGAAATGGTTAGCGTTGAAGAACCCCAGGTTCAGCAGAGCTAGTAGGTACAATCACATGTATGCAGGTTGAATGAAAAAGACATACACCCAGACAGCTAAGGGAAGGAAAGTATGCAGAATCGTTACCTGATCTGGCAAGATTAAGAAGGATGAAGGACGAATTATCATTGGCTGGTAGATCTTGTAGCAATGATGATTGTCCTGAAGGCGATAAAAGAACACCGCTCTTATCATCTCTGGTGTCTGCACCTGGGTCAATGTCCACCTGAAGACTGTTCAACAACGCTGGGCTGGGCACCTTACATGGCATTCTCTGCACCACAGGGGGATCTGTCCAACAGAGCAAAACATTATCAACATCTATCCAAAATCAAAGTAGATGAAAGCCAAACTGATCTACATAGCCCCATCATTTTTTTTTTTTAACGTTGAACAAAGGTTTTTATTGATCAAAAAGGTGCATACATGTTATGTGTGCTTTGCATATAAACTTGGTAACTGATACCATCATTAAAGGGGTTGTAACGCTTCCTTTTTTTTTTTTAAATGATCAGTCTATAATTTAATGGTAGGTTTATTTTAACAATGAGAGACAGAATAACAACAAAAATGTCCAGAAAAACGCATTTCAAAAAGGTTATAAATTAATTTGTATTTTAATGAGTAAAATAAGTATTTGTTCCCCTATCAATCAGCAAGATTTCTGGCTCCCAGGTGTCTTCTATACAGGTAACGAGCTGAGATTAGAAGCACTCCCTTAAAGGGAGTGCTCCTAATCTCAGCTTGTTATGTGTTGAGAAGATACCTGTCCACAGAAGCAATCAGATTCCAATCTCTCCACCATGGCCAAGACCAAAGAGCTGCCCAAGGATGTCAGGGACAAGATTGTAGACCTACACAAGGCTGGAATGGGCTACAAGACCATCGCCAAGCAACTTGGTGAGAAGGTGACAACAGTTGGTGTGATTATTCACATATGGAAGAAACAAAATAACTGTCAGTCTCTCTCGGTCTGGGGCTCCATGTAAGATCTCACCTCGTGGAGTTTCAATGATCATGAGAACTGTGAGGAATCAGCCCAGAACTACACGGGAGAATCTTGTCAATAATCTCAGCTGGGACCACAGTCACCAAGAAAACAATTGGTAAAACACTACACCGTGAAGGACTGAAATCCTACAGAGCCCCCAAGGTCCCACAGATCAAGAAATCACATGTACAGGCCGTCTGAAGTTTTCTAATGAACATCTGAATGATTCAGAGGAGAACTGGGGGAAAGTGTTGTGGGCAGAGTAGACCAAAATAAAGCTCTTTGGCATCAACTCAACTCACCGTGTTTGGAGGAGGAGGAATGCTGCATATGACCCCAAGAACATGGAGGTGGAAACATTATGCTTTGGGGGCGTTTTTCTGCTAAGGGGACAGGACAACTTCACTGCATCAAAGGGACGATGGACGGGGCCATGTACTGTCAAATCTTGGGTGAGACCCTCCTTCCCTCAGCCAGGGCATTGACAATGGGTCATGGATGGGTATTCCAGCATGACAATGACCCAAAACACAAGGCCAAGGCAACAAAGGAGTGGCTCAAGAAGAAGCACATTACAGTTCTGGAGTGGCCTAGCCAGTCTTCAGACCTTAATCCCATAGAAAATATGTGGAGGGAGCTGAAGGTTCGAGTTACCAAACGTCAGCCTGGAAACCTTAATAAATTGGAGAGGAACTGCAGAGGAGTGGGACAAAATCCCTTCTGAGATGTGTGCAAACCTGGTGGCCAACTACAAGAAATGTCTTACCTCTGATTGGCAACAAGGGTTTTGCCACCAAGTACTAAGTCATGTTTTGCGAAGGGATCAAATACTTATTTCACTCATTAAAATGCAAATCAATTTATAACTTTTTTGAAATGTGTTTTTCCTGGATATTTTTGTTGTTATCCTGTCTCTCATTGTTAAAATAAACCGACCATTAAAATTATAGACTGATCATTTCTTTGTCAGTGGGCAAATGTACAAAATCAGCAGGGGGTCAAATACTTTTTTTCCCCTCACTGCAGGTTGTAGGTGTTGTTGGAAATGGAGGACATACTTTACTAGATGGTCAATGGAGTCACATAACATGATACTCCTAGAAATTATAGCCATTACTCCCCCTTTACAAATCAGTGCTCCCACTTTTGTGCACCCCTTTAAATATTTATTGAGCCAAATTCTTTTTTTAGCAGGATCTATTATAAAAATAAAATGGAAGTGAAGTAGTCAGACAGACAGGGGTTGGTTTACTAAAACTGGAGAGTGCAAAATCTGGTGCAACTGCACAGAAACCAATCAGCTTCCAGATTTTATTGTCAAAGCCTAATTGAACAAGCAGAAGTTAGAAGCTGATTGGCTACCATGCACAACTGCAACAGATTTTGCGCTCTCCAGTTTGAGAAAAACAACCTCACAGTGTAAACAAAATAAACGAAGTCAGGTAAGTGCTGGATTATATTTCCTTCATTGGCTGCAGGAATGAAAACCACAGACTGGTGTCTACAGGGGCAACATAATAAGCGCCAAATGGCTGCACACATTCCTCAAGCTGCAGGTTGGGCACCTCGGCATTAGTTGCCCAGAAGGAGCTCCCCCATCCACATAGTTCAGTCTACCATGTCTCCTCTGGCTCCACTGTGATGTACCTACCTGGCAGGAGAAGGGAGCCGCATTCTGAGGTCCCGGGCAGGAGAGACAGACTTTCTCCCAGCGGAATAGAAGCGTTCTGTACAAACTCCACCAGCAGCTAAAACACAAAAAAAAAAAAAAAAAAAAAAAAAAAGATAAAAATCAATGTGAAACTTCATGGTGCCCAATGAGGGTGACAGTACCAAGGCAGTTAAGGGTAACAGATAGTGTTGGTGATAAAAATATAGGAAGCGTTTAAAACAGGAAAGAATCTTAATGGTAATAAACGCGATTTTACGCGAGTAAAAGATGGTGGCATGAACAAGAAAACGTTGGTGGAGACCAATCACCTCAGGTTTAGGCTGCAGCTCATCAGATAACATTGGAGCAGCTCCGCTATCAAGTAAATCCAGCTCCACCTGACAAAGAAAAAAAACACAAAAGTTATTACCTTATAATAAAAGAATTCTCCAGGACATGAGATAGGCTTCGTCCATCTACAACTAAACACAAGCACAGAGAGGTTATAAGTTCCCAGTAGCTCCAGATCTTCAGTAAACCCAAGAAGAAGAACTGAAAGGATCGCACAGCAAAGAAAAACCATAGAGAGGGAACTCACCGTCCTGGAAGATTCCTTGAAAAAGGAATTATGTGGAGATAACTCATCTTTTTCCAAGTCACTCTCCAAGGACGGTGACATGAAAGCCTACGAAGATGTATACTTAGAGCAGGGGTGCCCAACCTTTTGAAGAGTGAGGGCCACTTAAGCGACTTGGTAACCAGTCACGGGCCACAAGATGCGGAGCGGGCGGAGGACAGGTCCGTGTGCATTCTGCATATGCAGCGAGGACACGGACACAGCCCACTCTACCCTATGGGCCCTCCGATCCACCCAGACGGAAGGGGACAGATCCCCTTCTGTCTATTTGTTTAGCAGTTTGCATCAAAGGTGAATGGAGGGTCCGACAGGGTCGGACCGATTTAGTGAAAAGGGCTTAAAGGGGTTGTAAGGGTTCGTTTTTTATTTTCTAAATAGGTTCCTTTAAGCTAGTGTATTGTTGGTTCACTTACCTTTTCCTTCTATTTCCCTTCTAAATGTTTTTTTTTCCTTTGTCTGAATTTCTCACTTCCTGTTCCTCCTCAGTAAGCTGTTCAGTAAGCTGTTCTGGCTGACTCCACACCACTCGGATGATGGTGTGAAGTTTACTGAGGAGGAACAGAAAGTGTGAAATTCAGACAAAGAAAAAAAACATTTAGAAGGGAAATATAAGGAAAAGGTAAGTGAACCAACAATGCACTAGCTTAAAGGAACCTATTTAGAAAATAAAAAACAAACCTTTGCAACCCCTTTAAGGCTGCTTTCACACTGATGCTCTGTGGTTTAGCCACACCGTGGGTGCAGTGCACCTGTGGCTTTCCTGCAGGTTAGCTGCACTTTGCCATAGACTTCTATCATATCCTGCAGGTGTAGTACCTGCCGGTAACAACAGAAGTCTATGGCTCAGTGCAGGTAATCTGCAGGTGCACTGCACCTGTGGATCAGTTTGAAAGCAGTCCAGTAACCACTGCAGAGCAGATATGCCCAGATATACACTGTGATTTTAGCAATAAACTTACCTTTAACCTCCCTGGCGGTGTGATTCTGTCTGGAATTATGTACCAAAAGCGGTACAATTATTTTTCATGGAAATTTGGTGTTATGTATTGTAGGCCTGCGATTCTTAGTAATTACTTACTTAAACCTGACCAAACGAGTCTAGTAGACATCCCGGGTATGATAAAGTTTGAAACACAAAATCATAAATTATAATATAATAAATAACTATAAATAATTATAACAAATAGTAATGTAATTATAATAAAAAAATATTTAATAATGTAATCAAATCAAAAACACTGAAATTTGCTCAGATGCAGAATTGTCGCTGTCATTAGATTTAGTGTTTGATGACGAATTTCCCCACAAATCGCTATCGCTCAATTCTGCGAGTGATTCTAATTTATTGTCGCTGTTTTTTAGCTGGTCTAAAACCACTTTTGACATAAAAGGGACACTTTTTGGTTGCTATGGACAATCTCCAGTTTCCAGGCAGAAATAAAAAAATTTATTATATAAAACTGCATGCAGGACACTGGGCAGACCACTAGGGACAAAGGGGGTGTGTAATTATTACATACAGTACTGTAATCAGTAAAATTACAGTATACTGTATGTATACTATGTGTTTCACTTTTTGAATTTGGGGCCGAACTCCGCCCCCGTGCGCCGCAACGTCGCAGGGAACGGAGCTCGGCACTCGGCAGTGTGAATCGAGCGAGACACTGCGGGGAGACATCGCAGGATCCAGGGAACAAGGTAAGTAACTTCCCCTGGATACTGCGATGCAGCCCGAGTCTGGCTCGGGGTTACCGCTCCTAACATAAAAAAATCACCCCGAGCCAGACTCGGGAATACCGCTAAGGAGGTTAATAACAGTCTTCTATTCAGGTATTGTCGGCTGTTGCTGTACCAGGCGGAGTGCATTTGGTATCACTCTGCCTGTGACAGGAGCCAGCGCTATACAGGAAACATTGACTTATGCCGCTCTGCTCCACAGCTGCTTGCTTCCTCTACTGCCGGCTTCATTTACAACCCTGATGCTCTGGGATGGCGGGTGGGCAACCCGCGATCTGATCTTGCCAACCTGCCATCCCAGAGCAGGAGGTCGCGGGCCACATCAGAGCGCTCCGCGGGCCACTGGTTGGGCACCCATGACTTAGAGGAACCACAGATTGAAAACCCTCTTCACCTGAATGACAATCTTAACAACTGAGAAGGTCGATTGTGCAAAGTCTAATAAAGAGGTCAGTCTTGGACAATGTGGCAGCTTTGCAAAATAGCACAATGGTTTCTCCAGCCCACCCGGCCTAAGAAGTTAGAAACAAGCAAGGGGAATGTGCTGTAACCTTGTGTGAAAGTTCTGGTCTTAGGGGGTGTAAGCTAATTAGATAACAGACCTGAACCATCTTGTGATTTAAGTTTTACAGACAGACTTCTCTTGTTGGAACCCCCTGAACAGTATGAACAGAGATGTAGAACTAAATTCTCTAGTTGATCCTATATACTACCTTATTTAATAGCTTCCTTATTTAAGCAAATTCTTGCTCCTTCCTATTGCAAAAAGAAGAATCACTTTCTGTGAACGGCAGAAGGCCTGATCAGATTATCACTTAATCAAAAAGAATCTATTTAAAACAGTTGAACAAAAAACAAAAAACTAATTCCTATGAAAAAAAGAGAGGACCTACAACCTGATGATCTCTAAGGATCCAGGAACAAAAGCTAAATGTCTATTAGGATTGGCTAGGCGAGACTCATCAGGGCAATCTAGCCCGAGATTGGGGTCATGGAACACCCACTCGGAGGATGAAGATAGAAACCACCCTGGCTAATACATTAAAGGCGCCCTTGGAAATCCCAGAAGGATCCTGCTAAAGAACGATCCTGCCTATATCTGACCTTTAACCATAGGTCTAGCTATGCCCCTAAACTCCCTGCTATAGCAAAGCATCAGAATTGCACAAAGGACAAGAGACCCCTCAGACATGGACAAGAACCATCACCTGATTGAAACCCAAAAATAAGGGGAGCACCTGAAAAGCCTTCCTTGACAGTCTGTGCCTCAGTCAAGTAAAGACAACCTATACCCAGGTGGACAGGTCCGCCCAAACCAATAGTCTTCTCCCAGTTGGACCGGTCCTCCAAAACCACTACCGTCTTCTCCCAGTTGGACCGGTCCTCCAAAACCATTACCGTCTTCTCCCAGGTGGACCGGTCCTCCAAAACCATTACCGTCTTCTCCCAGGTGGACGGGTGTCCTCCAAAACCATTACCGTCTTTTCCCAGGTGGACGGGTGTCTTCCAAAACCATTACCGTCTTCTCCCAGGTGGACGGGTCTACCAAAACCAATAAAGACTTCCCAGGTGGACATGTCCTCCAAAACCATTAAAGTCTTCTAATAGGTGGACAGGCCCCCAAAACAAATAAAGTCTTCTCCAAGGTTGACAAGTCCTCCAAAACCATTAAAGTCTTCTCCAAGGTGGACAGGTCCACCAAAACCATTAAAGTCTTCTCCCAGGTTGACAGGTCCGCCAAAACCAATAAAGACTTCCCAGATGGACAGGTCCACCAAAACCATTAAAGTCTTCTCCCAGGTGGACAGGTCCGCCAAAACCATTAACGTCCAACCCGAATGGACAGGTCCTCCAAAACCATTAAAGTCTTCTCCAAGGTGGACAGGTCCTCCAAAACCAATAAAGACTTCCCAGGTGGACAGGTCCTCCAAAACCATTAACTTCTAACCCAAGTGGACAGGTCTCCCAAAACCATTAAAGTCTTCTCCCAGGTGGACAGGTCCGCCAAAACCATTAAAGTCTTCTCCCAGGTGGACAGGTCCACCAAAACCATTAAAGTCTTCTCCCAGGTGGACGGGTGTCCTCCAAAACCATTAACGTCTTCTCCCAGGTGGACAGGCCCCCAAAACAAATAAAGTCTTCTCCAAGGTAAACAGGTCCTCCAAAAACCAAGTCTTCTCTATTCTTTGAAGGAGGAATTCTGTAACAAAAGACAAAAGCACACCACCCATCAACCAGCCCCAAAAGTTCTCCTCTGATGATCTTCTCGGAGATGAAGACACAGCAACCCCATGATGGCGTCCAACAGAGTCCAAGCCAGGAGATATGCCTGAGATGGGATTCACACAAAGTATAGGAAACCACCTTTTATGGTTAAGCAGAAAACAACCCAGGTGATGATTTGATGGGACAAGAGTATTCCTACTAGCCTGGGCTCCATAAGGGCAGCCATTTTAGACTGTCTAAAAAACGAAACCTGTAATGACATAAATGCCTAAAGAGAGTCGAGAAGAGAAAAAGATGTGCCTGCAGGTGACACAGGAAACCAGAACTGAGGAGCAGTAACAGCTGGAGAGCTTATAACTCCTCTGGGATTGTGCTTACCTGGGTGTGGGCGGAGCCTATGTCATAAGCTTGCCCTGGAGGATGAACTGAGAAATATCAGATAAGACCTCTACTAATATACTGAGCACAGAGGGGGGGATATGACAAGGAGTGCGGTGCTTGTGGAGAAAAAAAAACAACAATGTGTGGCGTTAGGGGACGCCGTGGTGCATGGCATTAGATTACACAATAGGCTTGATGGGTGCAGTTAGGGGGGCGACAAACACCACAATGGGTGCATTTTAAGCTAGGATGCGAGACGGGGTGGAGTCAGGGGCTAGGAGCGCAGTGATGGGTGGAGTTGGAGCCATGAGTACCGCAATAGGCAGAGTCAGGGGCAATAGGCGGAATCAGGGGCCACAAGCGCAGTGATGGGTGGAGCCAGGGGCAGGGTTGCCACCTCATCCCTTTAAACCCGAACACATATAAATTACACAGGTTCTGAGGCAAATTTAATGGAGATTAGACACAAAGTGAGTTTAATTACCACCTTAATCAGCCACAGAACCTGTGTAATTAATATGTGTTCAGGTTTAAAGGGATGAGGTGGCAACCCTAGCCAGGGGCCACCATGAGCACTGTGATGGGTGGGGTCAGGGGCCGTGGGGCACAGTGATGGGCTGAGTCAGGGGCTATGAGCGCAGTGATGGGCGGGGTCAGGGGCCATGAGTGCAGTGATGGGTGGAGTCAGGGGCCACAAGCTCAGTGCAGGAGGGAAGGCAGGGGCCACAAGCTCAGTGATGGGTGGAGTCAGGGGCCATGAGTGCAGTGATGGGTGGAGTCAGGGGCCACAAGCTCAGTGCAGGAGGGAAGGCAGGGGCCACAAGCTCAGTGATGGGTGGAGTCAGGGGCCATGAGTGCAGTGATGGGTGGAGTCAGGGGCCACAAGCTCAGTGCAGGAGGGAAGGCAGGGGCCACAAGCTCAGTGATGGGTGGAGTCAGGGGCCACGAGCGCAGTGATGGGTGGAGTCAGGGGCCAGGAGCGCAGTGATGGGTGGAGTCAGGGGCCAGGAGCGCAGTGATGGGTGGAGTCAGGAGCCACGTGCGCAGTGATGGGTGGGGTCAGGGGCCACAGGCACTATGATGGATGGGGTCAGGGGCCATGGGCGCAGTGATGGATGGGGTCAGGGGCCACGGGCGCAGTAATGGATGGGGTCAGGGGCGCAGTAATGGGCGGAATCAGGGGCCATGAGTGCAGTGATGGGTGGAGTCAGGGGCCACAAGCTCAGTGCGGGAGGGAAGGCAGGGGCCACGAGTGCAGTGATGGGTGGAGTCAGAGGCCACGAACACAGTGATGGGTGGAGTCAGGGGCCACGAGCGCAGTGATGGGTGGAGCCAGAGGCCACAAACACAGTGATGGGTGGAGCCAGAGGCCACGAGCGCAGTGATGAGTGGAGCCAGAGGCCACGAGCGCAGTGATGGGTGGAGTCAGGAGCCACGAGCGCAGTGATGGGTGGAGTCAGGAGCCACGAGCGCAGTGATGGGTGGAGTCAGGAGCCACGAGCGCAGTGATGGGTGGAGTCAGGAGCCACGAGCGCAGTGATGGGTGGAGTCAGGAGCCACGAGCGCAGTGATGGGTGGAGTCAGGAGCCACGAGCGCAGTGATGGGTGGAGTCAGGAGCCACGAGCGCAGTAATGGGTGGAGTCAGGGGCCACGAGCGCAGTGATGGGTGGAGTCAGAATCCACGAGAGCAGTAATGGGTGGAGTCAGAAGCCAAGAGCGCAGTGATGGGTGGAGTCAGGAGCCACGAGCGCAGTGATGGGTGAAGTCAGGGGCCACGAGTGCCGCCATGGGTGGAGTTGGGGGCCACAAATTCTGTGATGGGAGGGGTTATGATAATGAGCACAGCTAAACAAATGTGACAGAAATACCCCCATTACTATGTAGTTAGTAATTATAAGACACCTTTCCAGGGGCCCCCAACATTCACTCTCGGGATCCCAGACACCCCCCTCCAGGGGCCCCTGACACCCACCTCCCTCCTCTCCAGCTGACAGACCACCGCTCAGGAATTGTGTACACAATGACCATCACACCGCACAGACGCCGGAATCAGCCCGGTCATGTGATCGAACAAACCCCGCCCCTGCATAGATGGACCAATGACAGCGAATCAACCTCTGTACGGAAACCGGAAGTTGTTCTTTCTCCTCCATACAGGAGGCGGTTGTAGCGGTAGTAAACATTGTGCGGAAGAGTGGGATGGACTCTACCGGTGGGTGTAACAAGATGTCCGCTTGCCCCCTTCTCGGTGTATCGTTACTGTGGAAGAGTGCGGGGTGTAGAAAGATGGCGGCGACAAAACGTCACTTCCGTTCCCAATTCTGACGGGTCGACTAATCTGTTTCGTCTGATTTGGTGACCCGTCAGAATTGGTAACGTAAGTGACGTTTCCGGTGCCGCCATCTTGCTACACCTCGCACTCATCCATAGTAAGGATACTCTGAGAAGGGGAAAGCGGACATCTTGTTTTGCATTTTACTCTTATATTTAATAGTAAAGTGAGTTTATATACTGACGGGTCGAACCTGACGAAACACTGGTCATATCTGAAGACGATGTTCTGTTTACAGACCCATACATTGGGCTGTACGAAAGAAGTGAACTTTTTAGGGGACCCTACAGAGGAAAAAGTATATACATGGAAATAGCGACACCTGCTGAATATTTTTAAAACTTCACATAAAATGAATGTTACGTTTCAAAATAGTGACATCTGGTGGTTATTTTTAGAACTGCAAGGTTAAAAAAAAGTTACTTTTGAGAACAGTGACACCTATTGGTTATTTTTAGAACAGCAAGTACAAAAAAAAAATACTTTTGAGAAAAGTGACATCTGGTGGTTACTTTTAGAACAGCAAGTAAAAAAAAAAAATTACTGTTGAAACCAGTGACATCCAGTGGTTATTTTTAGAACTGCACGTTTAAAAAAAACGTTACTTTTGAGGACAGTGGTGGTTATTTTTAGAACAAGTTAAAACCTAGTGGTTATCATTAAAGTAATTTTTGGAAAAAAAATACGTTAATAAATAAAAAAACGAAAAAAAACCAACCAGTAAAATTAGCCCAAATTTTTTTGTATAATGTGAAAGATTTTACGCTGTGAGAATCGTGATCTTTATTCTAAGCAAAAAAATTGCGATTCTCTTTCTGGCCAGAATCGTGCAGCTCTAACTACCACCACTAAATTAAAGACACCCCTAGTTTGTTCACAAACAGACGCCAGCCAGGGCTTTAGTGGCTGTAGTGCTGTCACATACAGGTTTATGGCATCCTCAAAGTATAGCATTTCAAGTATTTACCTCTGTATGTCCCAGCAACATCCCATGTGAAAGCTGAAAAATGACCCGGGCAGAAAAGAACTGTCCAGTATTCAGGTGTTTAAATGAAACCTATAAGTGCATTGTACCTGAGCTGACAGAAATAACAATCCAATATTCGATCTGTTACTAATTCTAATCGATTCGATTTGAAAACAAAATGGAAATGAGTACATCATATTCCTGCTTATGAAAAAAATGAGGGCCATTCTTCCTTTCTAAAAATGTAGTCTCTAGGTGTACTACTAGTGCCCCATCAAAATCTGTCACACTGTACCTGTGCCCAAAACATCTGTAGTAGTAGTAGTGTGTGTCCAATCAACATCTGTCAGAGCTTATTAGTACAACCAATTAGCTGTCACAGCAGGCATGTTCCAGTGTACAAAAACATCTCTACGACTAGTGTCCCATCAACATCTGTCTCAGTGTGTACCAGCGCACACCAAAACATCTATATGACTAGTGTCCCATCAACATCTGTCTCAGTGTGTACCAGCGCAAACCAAAACATCTGTATGACTAGTGTCCCATCAACATCTGTCTCAGTGTGTCCCAGCACACACCAACATATCTGTATGACTAGTGTCCCATCAACATCTGTCTCAGTGTGTACCAGCGCACACCAAAACATCTGTATGACTAGTGTCCCATCAACATCTGTCTCAGTGTGTCCCAGCGCACACCAACATATCTGTATGACTAGTGTCCCATCAACATCTGTCTCAGTGTGTACCAGCGCAAACCAAAACATCTATATGACTAGTGTCCCATCAACATCTGTCTCAGTGTGTACCAGCGCAAACCAAAACATCTATATGACTAGTGTCCCATCAACATCTGTCTCAGTGTGTACCAGCGCACACCAAAACATCTGTATGACTAGTGTCCCATCAACATCTGTCTCAGTGTGTCCCAGCGCACACCAACATATCTGTATGACTAGTGTCCCATCAACATCTGTCTCAGTGTGTACCAGCGCACACCAAAACATCTGTATGACTAGTGTCCCATCAACATCTGTCTCAGTGTGTCCCAGCGCACACCAACATATCTGTATGACTAGTGTCCCATCAACATCTGTCTCAGTGTGTACCAGCGCACACCAAAACATCTGTATGACTAGTGTCCCATCAACATCTGTCTCAGTGTGTCCCAGCGCAAACCAAAACATCTATATGACTAGTGTCCCATCAACATCTGTCTCAGTGTGTACCAGCGCACACCAAAACATCTGTATGACTAGTGTCCCATCAACATCTGTCTCAGTGTGTCCCAGCGCACACCAACATATCTGTATGACTAGTGTCCCATCAACATCTGTCTCAGTGTGTCCCAGCGCACACCAACATATCTGTATGACTAGTGTCCCATCAACATCTGTCTCAGTGTGTACCAGCGCACACCAAAACATCTGTATGACTAGTGTCCCATCAACATCTGTCTCAGTGTGTCCCAGCGCACACCAACATATCTGTATGACTAGTGTCCCATCAACATCTGTCTCAGTGTGTACCAGCGCACACCAAAACATCTGTATGACTAGTGTCCCATCAACATCTGTCTCAGTGTGTCCCAGCGCACACCAACATATCTGTATGACTAGTGTCCCATCAACATCTGTCTCAGTGTGTACCAGCGCACACCAAAACATCTGTATGACTAGTGTCCCATCAACATCTGTCTCAGTGTGTACCAGCACAAACCAAAACATCTGTATGACTAGTGTCCCATCAACATCTGTCTCAGTGTGTCCCAGCGCACACCAACATATCTGTATGACTAGTGTCCCATCAACATCTGTCTCAGTGTGTACCAGCACAAACCAAAACATCTGTATGATTGGTGTCCCATCAACATCTGTCTCAGTGTGTACCAGCACAAACCAAAACATCTGTATGACTAGTGTCCCATCAACATCTGTCTCAGTGTGTCCCAGCGCACACCAAAATATCTATATGACTAGTGTCCCATCAACATCTGTCTCAGTGTGTACCAGCACAAACCAAAACATCTGTATGACTAGTGTCCCATCAACATCTGTCTCAGTGTGTCCCAGCGCACACCAACATATCTGTATGACTAGTGTCCCATCAACATCTGTCTCAGTGTGTACCAGCACAAACCAAAACATCTGTATGACTAGTGTCCCATCAACATCTGTCTCAGTGTGTACCAGCACACACCAACATATCTGTATGACTAGTGTCCCATCAACATCTGTCTCAGTGTGTCCCAGCGCAAACCAAAACCTCTGTATGACTAGTGTCCCAACATCTGTCTCATTGTGTCCCAGCGCACACCAAAATATCTGTATGACTAGTGTCCCATCAACATCTGTCTCATTGTGTCCCAGCGCACACCAAAACATCTGTATGACTAGTGTCCCATCAACATCTGTCTCATTGTGTCCCAGCGCACACCAAAATATCTGTATGACTAGTGTCCCATCAACATCTGTCTCAGTGTGTACCAGCACACACCAACATATCTGTATGACTAGTGTCCCATCAACATCTGTCTCAGTGTGTACCAGCGCACACCAAAACATCTGTATGACTAGTGTCCCATCAACATCTGTCTCAGTGTGTCCCAGCGCACACCAACATATCTGTATGACTAGTGTCCCATCAACATCTGTCTCATTGTGTCCCAGCACACACCAACATATCTGTATGACTAGTGTCCCATCAACATCTGTCTCATTGTGTCCCAGCGCACACCAAAACATCTATATGACTAGTGTCCCATCAACATCTGTCTCATTGTGTCCCAGCGCACACCAAAACATCTGTATGACTAGTGTCCCATCAACATCTGTCTCAGTGTGTCCCAGCGCACACCAACATATCTGTATGACTAGTGTCCCATCAACATCTGTCTCATTGTGTCCCAGCGCACACCAACATATCTGTATGACTAGTGTCCCATCAACATCTGTCTCAGTGTGTCCCAGCGCACACCAACATATCTGTATGACTAGTGTCCCATCAACATCTGTCTCAGTGTGTACCAGCGCACACCAAAACATCTGTATGACTAGTGTCCCATCAACATCTGTCTCAGTGTGTCCCAGCGCACACCAACATATCTGTATGACTAGTGTCCCATCAACATCTGTCTCATTGTGTCCCAGCACACACCAACATATCTGTATGACTAGTGTCCCATCAACATCTGTCTCATTGTGTCCCAGCGCACACCAAAACATCTATATGACTAGTGTCCCATCAACATCTGTCTCATTGTGTCCCAGCGCACACCAAAACATCTGTATGACTAGTGTCCCATCAACATCTGTCTCAGTGTGTCCCAGCGCACACCAACATATCTGTATGACTAGTGTCCCATCAACATCTGTCTCATTGTGTCCCAGCGCACACCAACATATCTGTATGACTAGTGTCCCATCAACATCTGTCTCATTGTGTCCCAGCGCACACCAAAACATCTATATGACTAGTGTCCCATCAACATCTGTCTCATTGTGTCCCAGCGCACACCAAAACATCTGTATGACTAGTGTCCCAACATCTGTCTCATTGTGTCCCAGCGCACACCAAAACATCTGTATGACTAGTGTCCCATCAACATCTGTCTCATTGGGGCTGATTTACAACACATTTGCGCCATGAGTATCGGTGCATCTGCGCGCACAATGGCTGTTTTGGTATTTACAAAACATTAGCGCCGGTAGCGCAGCCCTATTTGCTATTTACTATAGTGTTGTCGGCGGACGGGAGGAGGCGCTCAGTGCGCCACTATGGACCTGGCGCACGGCATGTTAAAATCTAAATATAAAGAAGCTGGAAGTGAGAATATAATGGGGGTGATGTGGGGTGATGTGAGGAAGTTTAGTGACACCTGCCCAAATAACTAATATGCCCAAAATAGAGTGAGAAAGTAACTTTTTCAAAACCAGCCCGCTGCGCCGGCAAGTACGATTAGAGCTGCGGGAGTTTTTTTTGAGCACAGCGCGGGAATTTTCCTTCTTCAAATGCACCAAGACACTGCGCCGGCAAAATCTTACTAAATGTCAAGTCACGTAACTCAATTTGCATAAGTTGAACAGGCGCAGCTCTGAACTTTCCAGTGCGCCAGCAAAATGACATTTCTAAAGGGAAAAAAAAGGCATTTAAAAGCAGCCGCGGCTGTAATGACTTGTCGGCTCCTGGCAATATAGAGAAAAGTCATTGAAAGTCATTGATAACAAAAAAAAAAAAAGCGTGGGGGTTACCCCAAATTCCATTACCAGGCCCTTCAGGTCTGGAATGGATATTAAGGGGAACTCTGCCGCAAATGTAAAAAAAAAATATTCCCCCAAATATCCATACCAGGCCCTTCAGATCTGGTGTGGATTTTAAGGGGAACTCCACCCCAAATTTAAAAAAAAATGGCGTGGAGTCCCCCCAAAAATCCACACCAGACCCTTATCCGAGCACGCAACCTGGCAGGCCGCAGGAAAAGAGAGGGGGACGAGAGAGCGGCCCCCCCTCCCTCCTGAACCGTAGCAGGCCACATGCCCTCAACATGGGGAGGATGTCCCCATGTTGATGGGGACAAGGGCCTCATCCCCACAACCCTTGCCCGGTGGTTGTGGGGATCTGCGGGCGGGGGGCTTATCGGAATCTGGAAGACCCCTTTAACAAAGGGGACCCCCAGATCCCACCCCCCCCTATGTGAATTGGTAAGGGGTACATTGTACCCCTACCATTTCACAAAGAAAGTGTAAAAAAATGTTAAAAATGACAAGAGCCGGTTTTTGAATATTCCTTTATTAATGTCTTCTCTTTTCTTCCATCTTCTTCTTCCATCAACATCTGTCTCAGTGTGTCCCAGCGCACACCAAAACATCTGTATGACTAGTGTCCCATCAACATCTGTCTCAGTGTGTGCCAGCGCACACCAAAACATCTGTATGACTAGTGTCCCATCAACATCTGTCTCAGTGTGTGCCAGCGCACACCAACATATCTGTCACACACAGATTCGGTTGAAATGTTTTATAATGCGGTCGAATTCAGAAATTCGCATACACAAATAATATTCTGAAAACAAATTTACCCACCTCCTGCCCGTGCAATAGCCGAATTATGGCTACAGAGCGGGCCTTAATTGCCGGGAGGGTGTCAATACACGTCCTCCTGTGCATGAGGGGAAAAAAAGCCGATCACCGGCTTCTGACAGAGGGACATCGGTTACGAACAGGGAGAGGCACTGCTGCTATGCAGTGCCCTCCAGTGCCACCTACAGGTGCATATCAGTGCCGCCTACCAGTGACCACCAGTGCCACCTATCAATGCCCACCAGTGCCACCTCTCAGTGCTCATCAATGCTGCCAACCAGTGCCCATCAGTGTCCCCTATCAGTGTCGCTTACCAGTGCCACCTATTAGTGCCACCCATTAGTGCCACCGATCAGTGCCCATCAGTGCCATCTCTCAGTGCCCACCAGTGCCACCTATCAGTGCCTTTCAGTGCTGCCCATTTGTGCCACCTATCAGTGTCACCCATCTGTGCCACCTCACCAGTGCCCCTTATCAGTGCCCATCAGTCCTGCCTTATCAGTGCCAATCTGTGCAGCCAATCAGTGCCCATCAGTGAAGCCTATCAGTGCAGCCTATCTGTGCTGCCTCATCAGCGCACATGAATAAAGTAGAAAAATTACCTGTTTTCAAAATTTTATAACAAAGTATGAAAACGGAAAATTTATATCAAATACTTACCGTAATTTTCCTTTCCTGATGGACTCCATGGCAGCCTACGTGTGGGTTAATCCCGCCCCTCATACCTCAAAGGACCCTTCTCCCATAAATCTTTGCTCTGGGCCAGAGGCCTTGTTCCATAATTTAGCCTACTCCAGCCACTGGGAGGGAACTCCTGCTGCCATGGAGTCCATCAGGAAAGGAAAATTACGGTAAGTATTTGATATAAATTTTCCGTTTTCCTGACAGACTCCATGGCAGCCTACGTGTGGGAAATAACTAGCCATACACACCCGGGTGGGCAGAGTGCTGGACAAAAGAAAAAAGGTTTAATTGGCACCATCACAGACAAGATACGTAAACCACTACGCAGTAGTGTGCCATGAACGTGTTAATTGAAGACCACAAGGCCACCTTGCAAATAACTTCTGGAGGCACGTGACGTGATGCCGCCCATGATGAAGACACACTTCTAGTTGAGTGAGCAGTCACCGCTTCTGGAGGCGCCAAGCCCTTGGCTTTATAGGCCCACTGAATGGCCTGAACAATCCATGCTCCGATAGATCTGGAAGAGGCACGCATTCCCTTATACTTCCTGTGAAAAGAACGAGCAGGTGGTCGGTCTGACGGAAAGAAGCTGTAGCTTCAAGATACTGACTCAGAGCTTTTCCAACATCTAAGGGATAAACACTGGAATCCTCGGTAGATCTGAACGTTGGAAGAGCAATCTCCTGATTGTCATGAAACACAGATGCCACTTTGGGGTTTGAACCCAACATAGGAATTAAAAAGTTTAGAAATGGCTCCTTGCATCCCTGAGAGCTGATTTCAGAGACCCTCTTGGCCGAGGTTATAGCCACCAAGAAGACAACTATTAGAGAGAGTCATTTGACAGAAGATTGATCTTCATGTTCCAACTCTCTACCTAAGAAAAAATCCAGGACAAGGGGAAGATCCCAATTAGAAAAACTTGGCTCTGAGGTCTGAGCCTTATTGCTCCTCTGAAAAACTACTGAGTAAGAGGGTGTCTAGCCCAGGAAACACCCGTAAAGGCAGAGATTACAGCGATTTGGACTCGCAGCGAGCTGACTGACAATGAGAGATCCAATCCTGATTGTAAGAAGCCCAGGATATCATGTATCTTTGGGTTATTGCAAGAACCTGCAGTGGAAGAGGTGTAGTCTGAAAACTTTTTCCAAATCCTCTGGTAGACCCTATTGGTGCCTGTTCTTCTGGCATTTAATATTGTGGAGATGGCCCTACTTGGACAGCCTAGGGCCTCCAACCTTCCCCTCTCAAGAACCAGATCATCAGATGTAGATGGGCCGGGCATGGATGTAGAAATGCCCCTTGTGATAGGAGATCTGGTCTGGAGGGTAGAGGAACTGGGTCCCGGAAGCTGAGTTGCATCAGCAGTAGAAACCATGGCTTGTTTGGCCAGTACGGGACTATTGCCACTATCTCTGCTTCTTCCATCCTGAGCCTCGACAAAAAAACGGAGAATGACAGGAACCGGGGGAAAGGCATAGGCCCTGTGGAACCGCCAATGGTCTGTCAGAGCATCTACCCAAAAGCCTGGGGATACCAAGACCTCGTGTAGTATCTCTCTAGTCTGAAGTTGCATGGGGAGGCAAACAAGTCTACT
This sequence comes from Rana muscosa, assembly GCA_029206835.1. Taxonomy (NCBI): domain Eukaryota; kingdom Metazoa; phylum Chordata; class Amphibia; order Anura; family Ranidae; genus Rana; species Rana muscosa. Next base: position 217,432,174 of record CM055126.1, read on the forward strand.
TCCGGAATGACTCCCAGGGACAGGACCCACCTGAAGACTTCGGGGGGGAAGTCCACTCGTTGTCCAGAGAAACTCTCAACAGAAAATCTGCCTGAACGTTCGGGACTCCAGGGAGATAGACAGCTGTCAGGTTGGCCAGGTTTTTCTGGGCCCAGATCATGATGGGCTCTATTTCCTTTGACAGGGAGAGTCTGCGAGTACCCCCCTGTCTCTTGATGTATGCGACTGCCGTTGTGTTGTCCAGTCTTAGGAGGACTGAGTCTCCTGCTGTTAAGTGGTGAAAGGCCTGCAGAGCGCAGAACGCTGCCCGGAGTTCCAGAACATTGGAGACTATCCTGTGAGAGGGAAAATTCCATATGCCTTGGGCTACTTCTGTCAGCCCCTGTTGCTGGCATCTGTAGTGATGGTGACCCAAGACACAGGTGCGATGGAGTGACAATTGAGGAGGTTCCTCTGTTGTAGCCACCAAGGAAAGCTCTCCCGCATGGATGAGGTTATTTGGATAAAGTGATCCCGAAGCCCTGGATTATACTGCTGGAGAAAACCCTTCTGGAAGGGCCGCATTTTCCACTGAGCCCACTTTACCATGGGTGTTGTTGCCACCATGGTGCCAATGATCTTTAGGCATTGAGAGGCTTGGAGATGAGGACGACATTGCAAGCCAAACTCTGTCCCGGATCACTGGGATTTTTCCAGGGGTAACAAGATGGTGCTCTTGATAGCGTTGAAGTGTGCCCCGAGGAATACCAGGGACTGCGTAGGATCCAGATGGCTCTTTTCCAGATTCAGAAGCCAACCAAACTCGAGTAGAGTGGAGATGACCTGGGATCTGTGGATTAGCAACTGCTCCTTGTCCCGAGACAACAGCAGGTCTAGATACTGATACAGACGGATACCTCTGGTCCTGATCAGAGCCACGACAGCCAACAAGTTTAGAAAACACACGAGGCGATGTTGTAAGCCCGAAGGGGAGACAGGTGAACTGCAGACGGATTTGATCGACAGCCAAGCGAAGGTATTTCTGGAATTCTGACGCTGTCGGAACATGGAAGTAGGCGTCCTTCAGGTCTATAGAGACAAGCCAATCGTCTGGTTGGATTGCTTGACTGATCATGAGTAGTGTCTCCATCTTGAACTTCTCCTTCTAGATAAAAGAATTCAAGTGGGTTAGGTCTATAACTGGCCTCCAGGAGACGTTTTTCTTCAACACCATGAAGAGGGGCGAGTAGACCCCTTAAAACCTTTTGTCGTCTGGAACTGGAATTGCAGCGCCCTGAGCCACAAGAGAGACAGGAGAATTTGCTTTTTCTCTTCCGAGAGAGGCAAGGATGCCGACTCGCTCTGTTTTAGGCAGGTGCAATATCATAAAGACTTAGGGGATTCTTGTCCACCGGAAGATGCCCCTTTTGAAAACTTCTGGCTTGAAGGCTGTTTTTTTCTTCCAGGTCTTCTTGAACTCACGGCCAGGCCTATAGTAGCGAGCATTCCTTGCTCGATCTGAACTTTGCCTGGGCTGTGTTCTCTTCTGGTTTAGCAGACGGCGATCCTGGGGAAGGAACCCCGACTTGCCCCCTGTGGCATGGGTGATGGCACTGTCCAATATGTTCCCAAAGAGGGACGAACCCCCAAATAGAATCCTGCACCATGCCTGCTTGGAGGCAGGGTCAGCTACCCATGGGCGCAGCCACAAGGCACGCTTAGCCGTGACAGATGTCAGCATGATCCGAGCCACCAGGCGAATTATGTCTAGGGAAGCCCCACGAGAAAAGCCAACGTCAACCTTAGCCCATGAATAGGTGAGCTCCTGGCCAGTTCTTCCGAGATGCTCCTCAGAGAAGCATCTACGTCGTCTGCCCAGACTTCCATCGCTTTAGAAAGGGCTGCGAGAGCTAGAGCTGGTTTGCAGGTCATACCCGCTGTAATGTAGATCTGCTTGAGGTCGGTATAAATTTTCCACTCCAGGCAATCCCTAAAGGAAACAGTATCCTCCAATGGGAGTGTGACGTGCCTCACCATCCTCATTAGGGCTGAGTCAATGAGAGGAGCCGACTCCAGGTGTTTTACATCCTTGCTTTTAAATGGGTACATTTTTGATACCTTCATTAACAGGCAATTCTTCCTTTCAACACCACCCCATTCGTCGGTAATTATTGCGCTGTGTTCACCCAAAAAGGAGAAATTAGGGTGTTCTTTTTTGAGGTGTTTAAAATATTTCCTCTGTTTGGAGGGTGCCTCCACTGGCTCTTCCATCTCAAAGCTTCTTTGACAGCTTTTGACCAGCTGTGGTACTAGGGCAAATTCAAAACCTGCACCAGGGTCATCTACCTCCACCTCACTGTCTGAGGCTTCAATTGAGGAATTGCTCGGCTGTGAAGGGCCTGGAGCCTTGAGATCATCCCTAATAGGGACTGACATAGTGTCGCCAGCAGGGTTGTGGGTATGACCAGAATCCCCTTTACTCAGGGACTCACGGACCACCTTTCTGACCAGTGCTTCCACTTGTTGGTCTCCACCCTCTCTTTCTTATGCGACTTTAGAAAAGCATCGCAGCGATTTGCCTTTAGGAACCTGGGCCCCGCATACCCAGCAGGCTTTCCTCACAGAGCGGCTGGAGTGGCGGTGAGAGTGACGCCCAGAGGTGGTTTTAGACTCCTATCTGTGGTACCTAGATCTAAAGGAAGATCTGACGCCTGGACCTTGAAGAGGAGTGACAACGTTGAGACCTAGGACGGTCTTTGCCGTGCTTTGGTGTTCAGACCTAGAAGAGCTGAGTGAAAAAGAAAGGGTTAACAGCTCCTGAATGAGTGAACCCAAGCATCACAGGTAGAAAATAAATAAATCCTACCTGCAGCGCAAGGGTTGGCCACAAGAGGGCGGTGACAGATCCATGGCAAGGCAGTTTGAAAGTGAAATGAATCATTAAAGCCTTATGAGAAACAGGAGTGACAACAGGCATGAGAGAGCACATAACAAAACATAGCCAGCACCCAGGGAGCCTGCAGCAAACAATTTACCTTGTAAACCAGAGCCCAGTGCCTGGGAAAATACTGCATAAGCCTGCAAGTCATCCCAAGTAATAGCTGCTTTGACAGCTATTTAAATCTGCCACCGTTAACGATGTCACCTCCCCATAGCGGTTGCCATCCGGTGGCGGCCAATCGCATCCGCGACCGCCACCGTCATTTTGGCGAAACTGCGCCTGCACGAACCAAGCACAGAATCTTAGTTCGCGGCTTGCGGATGCGCAGCGACTTCCTGAAACGGCGAGCTGGAACGCAGCTGCGCTCCAGCCGCCCTGGCCACTCACTGGAGCTTGATAGAAAATAAGGAGACACACAAAACACAGAGATACGGCTGCCATATAAAAGGAATATCATTGTACATTACCACCACCACGGCACGATCCGGACCAGAACCTGGGACTGGGGAGCTGTTCGCTCGACCCACCGCACGATCGGGCGTTTACAAAGCCTCCCGCTAATAGCTGGGACGTTTGGCCATATTGCCGCTTGCCTGCCAATGGCCAGGTTAGTAAGCTCTTCATGGTATCACATCATATCGCCCATGTCCACCTGCTAATAGCTAGGATTGCTGGACTGCAGAGAGGATCACCGCTAACCACCAACGTATCGCCGTGCACACCGCCAGGCCTGGATTACAGGAAACTTCATGAAAAGGTAAGACTATATCTTGGTCCTAGGAGGAGGACAAAAAAAGGAACACGGCCTCTGGCCCAGAGCAAAGATTTATGGGAGAATGGTCCTATGAGGTATGAGGGGCGGGATTAACCCACACGTAGGCTGCCATGGAGTCTGTCAGGAAACTGTTTTTTTTTTTCAAAATTTTCGGTCTTTTTTCGTTTCATTTCATTTTCCCGCAGTCAGTGTGAACCTGGGCTATGTGTGACATAAATTATCAGCTAAAGAGTTACAAAAAAAAAATCCTTATAAGATTAGAAAATTCTAAAGGATTATTTTTGGTTAGTAAAAAAAAAATCTTGGAAGAGGTCTTCCAATCAGGCAAAATGTTTAGAAGTGTATGAAGTGGTTGATAAATATTCATTACATTTTATTTTCTATAACTTTTCTTTTGTAGAATAGTGATTTCATGAAAACTGCAGCCACTAGGGGGCGCAATAACTCTTTAAATTGCTGCTCTGTAGTGAAGGATTAGGTAAGATTTACATTTTTGCAATCACCTTTACGGGTTCGTTCACACTGTGTCCGCACTGGATAAACACAGATCACCACAAAGACATTTTTTTTCTATATTCTCCATTCACATCTTAAAATGTTACCAAACCCAAATCCTACATTCACTAGATCTGGTCTCCCACAGTACACAGAACATGGAAATGCAATTATTTTAGTAAATATAAACTGCTAAATACCTTTTTCTAATCAGCAGTATATAGAAGTCTTGTGACTTCTATCAGTGTCTGGTTAAAGCTTGTAGGAGGAGTTTTCATTCTCCCATGATTGTCCTATGAGGCTGCAGGACCCCTGACCCTCTGTGCTGATTGGCCCTGTGCTGATCACATGAACCCTCCCAAGAGAAAAAAAAAAACTCTAGCAATACACAACAAACTGAGCATGTGCAGAGTGCCCCCAAGGCTCTACTATCAGGAGATGGATTGGGGACTGTAGAGAAGACAGGATCAAACAGCCTTTTTTACACAATGCAGAGGATTAACCCCTTAGGTTCCACAGTGAGTATAACAAGCATGCTTTACTGCATATACAGACTGATTTTACTGTTGTGGGTTTAGTAACACTTTAACACTGGTGTAATGTGCTGTGCTTTGCAGTGTGGGAGAATGCAGTGTGTCACACTCGACTGCTGTTGTGTGGAGCACTCAATCGAAGAACTTTAAAAAACAAATTCTCTTTGCTCATTTCGGAAAAGCTTAAAGAGTAACCCCACTTTTGTGGAAAAAAATAACCTTCCCCTCTGGGTGATCTCTGTACATTGCGGGGATTGTAACACATGTTGTTGCAGATTCCTACCTATTAAAGCGGAGCTCCGCCGTTAAAAAAATATTAAAAGCCAGCAGCTACAAATACTGCAGCTGCTGATTTTTAATATTAGGACACTTACCTGTCCTGGAGTCCAGCAACATCGGCAGCAGAAGGCGAGCAATCGCTCGTCACTCTGCTGCCCCCCACCGCCATCATGGGTGAGGGAACCAGGAAATTAAGCCTTGCGGCTTCACTGCCCGGTTCCCTACTGCGCATGCGCGAGCCGCGCTGCGCGTCTTTCACTGGTCCCCGTTGTGTCCTGGGAGCCGAGTGTTTCCCAGAACACAACGGGGGGCGGGAAGTGACGCACTACCCGCAGTCTACCCGCAGACTGTATGCACAGAAGTGGGTGCAAATAACTGTCTTAGACAGGTATCTGCACCCCCTTCCCCCCTGAAAGGTGCCAATTACATTTCCCATGATGCTCATGCCCTCTGCAGTGTAATTAAGCATCATGGGAAATGTAGTTCCAAAACATCTGGGAGTGCCAAGGTTCACCATCACTGCTCTATAGTGTGTACTTGTCTCTATACAGAGCACTAAGTGTCATTTCTGTCTGCTGCCTCATTCCTCAGCTATCAGCATGAGTCAATTCTAATAAGTTTTCATGACACCAAGAGAAAAAAGGTGACAGGGGAGGGAGCTCCAGCACACAGCCTGTGATTGACAGCCTCAGCTCTGTTCCTGCATGCTGTGCGGAAGGGGGGACATGTCCCCTCCCTCCAATCCAAGCTGTCAAAGCTCTCCTCACTGAGCTCTGCAGAGTGTAACTTCAGCTCTCTGCCCCCTTTTTCTTAACACTCAGTCAAGCTTTATGAATTCTGGGCTTTGCACGGATGTAGAGAAGAAAATACTGCAGATAAACAGGTACAACTTATGTAGGAGGATTTGGGGTTCATTTACTAAAAGAATAAAGACTGTGCACTCTGCAAGTATATTTGCTCCAGAGCTTAGTAAATGAGCATAAGCTCTGCTGACTTCCATCATCCAATCATATGTGAGCAAAAATGCATTTTTTTTTATTTTCCTTGCACCCTTTGTGTCTGGTTTTGCATCTACAATTATTTGTTAACCACTTAAGGACCGAGCCTCTTTCTGAGATTTGTTGTTTACACGTCAAAAACATCTTTTTTTTTTGCTAGAAAATTACTTAGAACCCCCAAACATTATAAAAAAAAATTCTAACACCCTAGAGATTAAAATGGCGGTTGTTGCAATACTTTATGTCACACCGTATTTGCGCAGCGGTCTTACAAGCCCACTTTTTTGGGAAAAAATACACTTTTTTGAGTTACAAAATAAGACAACAGTAAAGTTAGCCTATTTTTTTTTTTATATTGTGAAAGATAATGTTACGCCGAGTAAATTGATACCCAACATGTCACGCTTCAAAGTTGCGCCCGCTCGTGGAATGGCGACAAACTTTTACACTTAAAAATCTCCATAGGCGACATTTAAAAAATTATACAGGTTGCATGTTTTGACGTACAGAGGAGGTCTAGGGCTAGAATTATTGCTCTCGCTCTACCGAACGCGGTGCTACCTCACATGTGTGGTTTGAACACCGTTTTCATATGCGGGCGCTGCTTGTGTATGCGTTCGCATCTGCACGCGAGCTCGGCGGGACGGGGTGCGTTTAAAAAAAAAAAAATCTTATTTATTTTACCTTTTATTTTTATTTATTACACTGTTCTTTCAAAAAAATAAATAAAAATGTGTCACTTTTATTCCTATTACGAGAAATGTAAACATCCCTTGTAATAGAAAAAAAGCGTGACAGGTCCTCTTAAATATGCCAAAAAGACCTCAGATCTCATATTTATTTAAAATGCAATAAAAAAATAAAAAAAATTATCATTTGAAAAAATGCAAAAAGAAAAAGGTCTCCTTTAAGAGCTATGGGTGGAAGTGACATTTTGACGTCGCTTCCGCCTCGCTATGATATGGAGACGGGTGGGGGCCATCTTTCTCTCACTCGTCTCCATACCTAACAACAGAGAGGACCCGATCGCCTCCGCCGCTGCTGACGGCTCCGGTAAGCGGCGGAGGGCACGGGAGAGCGGCGGGAGGGGGAGCCCCTCTCCCGCCGCCGATAAAAGTGATCCCGCGGCGAATCCGCCGCCGAGACCACTATTATCGGAAACCGGACCGCCCGCTGAAGAGGAGGATACCGGGGGTATGGTAGCTAGCTGCTGCCATAACAGAGATATCCCTCTTCAAACAGCCGACGTATATCGGCGTGCGGCGGTCCGGAAGCGGTTAATTTGGGTGTTTGGACTTTTCCAAAACTGGGAAAAGTGGGTCTTTTTTCTTTTTTTTACAGATGATGGAAGAGGGTGGTTACAGTACATCCAATTTATTTCCCTGCAGAATCTGTGATGGAATCGAGTTCCATTTATCAAAACATATAAAACATCTCTGACCTATAGTGACATCATGGAGAAGCAGACGCTCCCTTTTCTGCACCTTCAGCTGAATCGAGCCGCAGTTCCTGCTGCCGGCTGTCGGGTCAGCTTTGAAGAAACTGTTTAGTACAGGGATCGTTCTAAGTCCATGAGCTCATCGCTGTTTCTGGGAGTTAATTCCGTAAAGAAAAAAAAAAACTGTCCCGGGGCTAATAAAATATTCTGATTTAATTCCTCCATAGAAGTCATTGCCAGGAGAATCGGTAATTATTTCAGTGAATCACCAGCCTTATGCCGTGAAGTTCCATCAGTTTGGGAGACTGCACCACCTTCCGGGAGATGAGCACCGGGGTGCCAACAAACATCAGCAAAGAGGAACTTCTGTAAATTCCAACTAAAGTAAAAATAAACGTAAAATGTTTTTTTTTTTGTTTATTAAAAAAAAAAAAGGCTCCTGCAATCCCTTGTACAGCAGCAATCAGACTGGGAGAGGGATGGTCAGCCGATCAGGTGTCCTGCGTGAATATAGGCCAATCAGAGGAGAAATTTGTGTTTTGCTGCTACCTCCTTGGTTAAAGTGATAATAAAGTCTCGTTTTTTTCTTCTTTAAAAATAATAAACATGTCACACTTACGTGCTCTGTGTAATGGTTTTGCACAGAGCTGCCCAGATCCTCCTCTTCTCGGGTCCCTCTTCTTTGCTCCTGGCCCCTCCCTCCTGTGGAGTGCCCCTATAGCAAGCAGCTTGCTATGGGGGCACCCGAGCCGAGCTGCAGCGGCACGGAGCTGTGGTACACCACCACTAGTGATGAGCCGAACACCCCCGGGTTCGGTTCGCACCAGAACCCGCGAACGGACCGAAAGTTCGAACGAACATTAGAACCCTATTAAATACAATGGATGCGAACGTTCGAATTCTAAAGTGCTAATTATAACGACTATTATCCATGTTATTGTCCTAAACAGAGTTTGGGAACCCGAGTTGTGCACCAGGGGACATGTATCAATGCAAAAAGAAGTTTTAAAAACGGTCGTTTTTCGGGAGCAGTCATTTTAATGATGCATGAAGTGAAAAAAAAAAAGTCAAATATTCCTTTAAATATCGTACCTGGGGGGTGTCTAAAGTATGCCTGTGAAGTGCCACGTGTTTCCCGTGTTTAGAACTGTCCCTGCACAAAATTACATTTCTAAAGGAAAAAAAAGCCATTTAAAACTGCTTGCGGCTTTAATGTAATGTCTGGTCCCGGTAATATGGATGAAAATCTTTAAGAAAAATGGCATAGCTACCCCATCACCCACCCCCCTACCCCAGCCCATTACCAGCCCCTTTGGGTCTTGTATGGATATTAAGGGGAACCCCGCACACAAAATAAAAAAGGCCCTATATACTCTGAACAGCCGTATACAGGCGGTGCATACAAGACAGGGACTGTAGGTTTGTTCTTATGTAGAATCTGTTTGTAATTTTGAACAGGTACATTGTTTAAGTGTAGCTCCAGCCAAAAAATCTATTTTTTAGCTTTTTGGAAAACATAGGGAAGGGTTATCACCCCTGTAACATTTGTTTTGCTGTCTGTGCCCCTGTTCAGAACATTTCACCTCACTTTGCGTCCCAATGACAACTGTTTTTGAAATGTGGTGTTTTTATTGAAACAAGGATTGGTGATAAAGCATCAGTAGAGAGGAGACACCTTTCTCCCATATTAATTCTTACAGGAGAGAATTTTCCTTCCTAGGGGTAGATTTCCTCTCACTTCCTGTTGTCTTCTTCCGTTTGCAAGTAGGAGTCGTTTGTAAGTTGGATGTTTGAAAGTAGGGACCTGCCGTATATACTCTGCAGAAATTGGCCCCTTAGGTGTTGGTGTTGGCACAACACTGTAAGCACTCACAGTTACTCTTGGTGGGTGCTGGAACGCCCTGCTGTCAACTATTATATCAGGAATTGTAATAACATATAATTGTTGAACAGTGGTAGTAAAAATTGGGCCTTTGATGGTGGTGCTGGTGCCCCAACACTGTAAGGCCTGACAGTTACTCTTGGTGGGCGCAGCAATGGGCCCTGCTGTGAATTATTAGATCAATAATTATAATTGCATGCCCCTGTTGAACAGGGGCTGAAAAATTGGGCCTTTGGTGGTGGTGGTGGTGGTGGTGTTGACACAACACTGTAAGCCCTGACAGTTACTCTTGGTGGGCGCAGCAATGGGCCCTGCTGTGAATTATTAGATCAATAATTATAATTGCATGCCCCTGTTGAACAGGGGCTGAAAAATTGGGCCTTAGGCACTGGTGGCACAACACTGCAACCCCTCACAGATACTGTACTTGGAGCACAGCAATGAGGCCTGTTGCAAAGTATTGCATCAAAAATTCTAATTACACGCCCCTGTTAAACTGGGGCTGAAAAATTGGGCCTTAGCCACTGGTGGCGTCACCCATAAACCAAAATGATCTTCCAAGCTATCATCATTAATCGTATCATTGAGGAGGAGGAGGAGGATAGCCAGTCAACATAACAGCACAGGCACTCAGCATCAGCATCAGTCTTGAAGGGATGTGACATTTTAAAATTAGTCTGTTATATCAGCATCAGGTGTGTGGTAGCTGGTGGTGATCCAAGACTGGTTCATCTTGATGAAAGTCAGTCGATCAACCGAGTCGGTGGACAGGCGCACCCTGTGATCCGTGACAAATCCTCCAGCAGCACTGAATGTGTGTTCTGAAAGAACGCTGGATGCAGGACAGGCCAGTAGCTCAATTGCATACTGTGCAAGCTCTGGCCAGTGATCCATCCTCAAGACCCAGTAAGCCAGAGGATTTTCGGTGGGAAAGGTGTCCAAGTCTGACCTTGCCCCTAGGTATTCCTGCACCATGTATATCAGACGCTGGCGATGGTTGCTGGAACCGATCATACTTTGGGGCTGCGGACTAAAGAATTGTCTGAACGCATCAGTCAGACGGCCACCTTCCCCACCGCTCCTTCTTTGACTGCCCGAAGCCTCAGCAACTCGTTGTCCAGGACCAGGAGTTTGTAACCTCCCAGTCTCTGGGAACGCGTTGCACAGACCTTTCTGCAAGGCCTCCCGGAGTTGTCTCATCCTCTGCTCCCTCTGCGACGGTAACATAAGGTCCGCAACCTTACCCTTGTACCGTGGATCAAGGAGAGTGGCCAGCCAGTAATGGTCCCTCTCCTTGATCCGAAGAATACGAGGATCCTTCCGCAGACTTTGCAGGATCAGGGAGGCCATGCAGCGTAGGTTAGCTGAGGCATTCAGTCCGGAGTCCTCTGGGTCACTAAGGACGACATGATCCGCAGCCACCTCCTCCCAGCCATGTACAAGTCCACTGGTTTCTTGGGACTGTAAATCATCCCTAAAAGACTGCTGCTGATGATGCTGAGTGCCAGCCTCCACCTCCATGCTGACACAATCCTCCTCCTCCTCCTCTTCCTGTGTGATGGGTGGGACAGAAGGAACACTGTCTGGGTAAAGGGGGCCTTGAGAGGCAAGGAAGTCCTCCTCTTCCTGCCTCTGTTCTGCCTCAAGTGCCCTGTCCATTATTCCACGCAGCGTGTGCTCCAACAGGTGGACAAGTGGTACAGTGTCACTGATGCATGCACTGTCACTGCTCACCATCCTCGTGGCCTCCTCAAATGGTGCCAGGACAGTGCATGCATCCCTGATCATGCCCCACTGGCGTGGTGAAAAAAACCTGAGCTCCCCTGACCCTGTCCTGGTGCCGTAGTCGCACAGGTACTCATTGATGGCCCTCTGCTGCGTGTGCAGCCGCTGCAGCATGGCCGACGTTGAGTTCCACCTGGTGGGCATGTCACATATAAGGCGGTTCTTGGGCAGGTTCAACTCCTTTTGCAGCTCAGCCAGGCGAGCACTGGCATTATAAGATCTGCGGAAATGCACACAGACTTTCCTGGCCTGCCTCAGGACATCCTGTAAGCCCGGGTACCTGCCCAAGAACCGCTGCACCACCAGGTTAAGGACGTGAGCCATACAGGGCACATGGGTCAGTTGTCCCTGTCGGAGGGCGGAGAGGAGGTTGGTGCCATTGTCGCAAACCACCATTCCTGGCTTAAGCTGGCGTGGCGTCAACCACCTCTCGGCCTGCCCCTGCAGAGCAGACAGGACCTCTGCCCCAGTGTGGCTCCTGTCCCCCAAACACACCAGCGCAAACACGGCATGGCATCTTTTTGCCTGCGTACTTGCGTAGCCCCTTGAACGCCTACGGAGCACCGCTGGTTCATAGGACAAACCACAGGAAGAGGCCATGGAGGAAGAAGAAGAGGAGGGGGTGGAGGAGAGAGGTGTGTCACAACCAGTAGTAGCATTTTGGAGGCGTGGCGGCGGAACAACCTCCAACACTACTGCACCTTGTCCTGCATCCTTCCCAGCTGCCAAAAGAGTGACCCAATGGGCCGTGAAAGAAAGGTAACGTCCCTGTCCATGCCTGCTGGACCATGAGTCAGCGGTAATATGCACCTTACCGCTGACCGCCCTGTCCAGCGAGGCCAAGACATTGCCTTCCACATGCCTGTAGAGAGCCGGAATCGCCTTCCGTGAGAAAAAGTGGCGTTTGGGAACCTGCCACTGAGGAACCGCACATTGCACAAACTCACGGAAGGGGGCCGAGTCTACCAACTGAAAAGGCAGAAGTTGAAGCGCTAGCAATTTAGCCAAGCTAGCATTCAACCGCTGGGCATGTGGATGGCTGGGAGTGAACTTCTTTCGACGGTCCAGCAGCTGGGGCAGGGAAATTTGCCTGCTAGAATCGGACGTCGGTGTACTGCTAGCAGAGTGCCCGCAAGTACTTGGCTGTGACACACCTAATTCTACACCTTCATTCCTCTCAGAGCAGGTTTCAGAGAGGACTGAAGGTATACTGGGATTGGAGATCCCAGCTGATGCGGTGCAAGGAGAGGTCCGCTTTGTTCTTTGGTGTGGGTCTTTAAGGTAGGCTTGCCAACGAGCTGCATGGCAGGTCAACATATGTCTGATCAAGCATGTGGTGCCCAAGCGTCTGATGTTTTGGCCACGCGATATACGCTTGAGACATATGTTGCAAACAGCAGCTGTGCGATCTGATGCACTCGCCTCAAAAAAGGCCCACACCAAAGAACTTTTTGAATGACGGGCAGAGGCAGCGCCCTGCACAGGCGGAGCTCTGCGGTGTGATTCCGTCGGTGTGCTGCCCATACGCTGGCCACCCAAGGGCATCCTGCCTCGTTGGAGATGTGCCTCCTCCTCATCCTCCTCCTCCTCCTCTCTCCTATTAGGCACCCACGTGGAGTCAGTGACCTCATCATCCCCTCCCTCCTCATCACTGGAGCCAATCTGGCAGTATGCTGCAGCTGCTGGAACATGACTGCCAGATTGGTGTCCTTCTTGAGCATCCCCTCTGTCTGCTCTCACGCTACTGCCTTCCTCTAGCTGGGTATCATCATCAGATCCTTTGAAACGCTGGGCATCCTCCTGGAGCATGTAACCAACACTGTGCTCAAACAGTTCGGGGGACTCCTCAGGAAGAGGACATGGTGGGTCTAGGGAAGGAGTGACTAATGATGACATTGATACCAGAGAAGAGGACGCTTTGGCAGCTGCTTTGCCAGTACCCTGAGCCTGGGTGAGAGAGGATGAGGAGGAGGAGGAGGGCTTGGTCATCCACTCTACCAAGTCTTCGGCATGATGTGGCTCAACATGTCCAGCTGCCGAAAAGAAGGACAAGCGTGTCCCATGGCCATGTGCTGATGACAATGCACCGCGTCCACGACCAGCACTGTTGCCCCCAGACACAGAGCCTGCTTGCCCTCTTTTTTTGCCTCCTGACTGTCTGCCTCTCCTTGTTTGACTTCCAGACATTTTAATGGATGGCCTGCAGGGAGATGGGAAAAACAGCAATAAGGGCTACCTTCAGGTGTATACTGTGCAGGAGGCTTAGCAACAATGACACTGACACTGTCCCCTGCCTATCCTTCTCTGTCCCTAAACACAAGGATTTGCAATATGGTTCAGCAAGATTGGTTTAGCACAGAATAGCACACTGTCAGTTTCACTCACTGTCCTTCTCTGTCCCTACAAACAAGATTTAGCACAGAATAGCACACTGATAGTTTCCACGAGTGTCCTTCTCTGTCCCTAAACTCAAGGATTTCAAATATGGCTCAGCAAGATTGGTTTAGAACAGAATAGCACACTGACACTTTCCCTCACTGTCCTTCTCTGTCCCTACAAACAAGGATTAGCACAGAATAGCACACTGATAGTTTCCACGAGTGTCCTTCTCTGTCCCTAAACTCAAGGATTTCAAATATGGTTCAGCAAGATTGGTTTAGAACAGAATAGCACACTGACAGTTTCCCCGAGTGTCCTTCTCTGTCCCTAAACTCAAGGATTTCAAATATGGTTCAGCAAGATTGGTTTAGAACAGAATAGCACACTGACACTTTCCCTCACTGTCCTTCTCTGTCCCTATAAACAAGATTTAGCACAGAATAGCACACTGATAGTTTCCACGAGTGTCCTTCTCTGTCCCTAAACTCAAGGATTTCAAATATGGTTCAGCAAGATTGGTTTAGAACAGAATAGCTCACTGACACTTTCCCTCACTGTCCTTCTCTGTCCCTACAAACAAGGTTTAGCACAGAATAGCACACTGATAGTTTCCCTCACTGTCCTTCTCTGTCCCTACAAACAAGATTTAGCACAGAATAGCACACTGATAGTTTCCACGAGTGTCCTTCTCTGTCCCTAAACTCAAGGATTTCAAATATGGTTCAGCAAGATTGGTTTAGAACAGAATAGCTCACTGACACTTTCCCTCACTGTCCTTCTCTGTCCCTACAAACAAGGTTTAGCACAGAATAGCACACTGATAGTTTCCCTCACTGTCCTTCTCTGTCCCTACAAACAAGATTTAGCACAGAATAGCACACTGATAGTTTCCCTCACTGTCCTTCTCTGTCCCTACAAACAAGGTTTAGCACAGAATAACACACTGACACTCTCCCTACCTATCCTTCTCTGTCCCTAAACACAAGGAATCCAGGATTAGTAAAGGAAAAAAATGACACTGTCCCTGCCTATGCTTCTCTTTCCCTGCTCCGGAACACACTACACAAGGCCGCCGCGCTGGCGGCCTTTTATAGTGTGGGGCGTGTACTAAACCCCCTCAGCAATAATTGGCCACAGGCATCCTGCCTGTGGCCAATCATTGCTCTCCTCGTTGCCAGCGCTGTGATTGGCCAAGCATGCGGGGTCACAGTGCATGCTTGGCCAATCACAGCGCCTGGATGACACTGCGATGGCGTAGTGCATTGTGGGCCGTTCGCGTCACTCGAATTTGGCGCGAACGGCCCAAATCGTTCGATCTTCGTCGAACGATCGAACAGCCGATGTTCGAGTCGAACGTATGTTCGACTCGAACACGAAGCTCATCCCTAACCACCACCACCACCAGCCTGAACCGGTGATACAAGGCAGGATGGATCCATACTTTTATGATGTTTACACCAAATTCTGACCCCACCATCTGAATGTCGCAGCTGAAGACTCATCAGACCAGGCAATGTTTTTTCAATCTTCTATTGTCCAATTTTGGTGATCCTGTGCAACTTGTAGCCTCAGTTTCCTGTTATTAGCTGACAGGAGTGGCACCCGGTGTGGTCTTCTGCTGCTGTAGCCCATCTGCTTGAAGATTCAATGTATTGTGAATTCAGAGGTGGTATTCTGCATAACTTGGGTGTAACGAGTGGTTATTTGAGGTACTGTTGCCTTTTTATCATCTGGAACCAGTCTGCCCATTCTCCTCTGATCAACAAGGCATTGATTGGCTATCCCTCCAAAGTGAGGAAATCCCAGGTTTTTAACAGAATTATTGTCCCCATTGGAAGCCTTCCCCTTTATTCCTGTTCTGGTGACAACCCAAAATGTAGGATTTTCTTTCACTTTCGGCGATATGACTAAACAGGACAAATAGAGAAATAGAGAGGGTGAATCTCCATAACGGAGACACAGACAGCAAAATAAAAAATAAAAAATCTGAAATGGGGTTCTAATTCCTCTCCATTCTATTCAGAACTAACAAAAAACATTTTTTTTCCAAATGTGTTTGTATAGAACAAAAAACATTGCCTTTCATTTTATGGTGGGTTAGAGCTGCACGATTCTGGGAGAAAAATGGAATCACGATTTTTTTTCCTTAGAATAAAGATCACGATTCTCGTGGCGTAACTTCATCTTTCACATTATACAAAGAAAATTGGGCTAACTTTACTGTTTATTTTTTTTTTTATTCATTAGCCACTTAAAGCGGAGCTCCGCCAAAAAAAAATATATTAAAGTGGTTGTAAACCCACTTTGTAAACAAACACCTACAGGTAAGCCTAGATTAAGACTTACCTGTAGGTGCATGAAATATCTCCTTAACCTACACGGTTAAGGAGATATTTGCATTTAAATGCGGCGACGGTGACGTCACGCGCATGCGCATGGGGTTAATCCCATTCACAAATTCGGCTAGGTCGCAGCATTCGACGACGTAGCCGAATTCGACGGGTCATGCGCGCATGCGCAGAGTCACGTCTTCGCCGCTCCGGCAAAAATCACAGCGCCGGAGCGGCGCTGTGATTGGCTGGTGCGGCGATACCCGGAACTAACATTCCGGCTATCGCCGCAGTGATGTCTGCGGCTGGACAGAGGGACGCGGACTGCTTCGGGGGCCCCGATCTAAGGTAAGTGGCACATAATGAGCTAATATGCTAGTCATACTAGCTCATTATGCCTTTCTCTTGCAGGTGGGGGAAAAAAAAAAAAACGAAAAGTGGGTTTACAACCACTCTAAAAGCCAGCAGCTGCTGACTTTTAATATATGGACACTTACCTGTCCTGGAGTCCAGCGACGTGCGCAGCAGAAGATGAGCAATCGCTCGTCACTCTGCTGCCCCCCACCGCCATCCTCGGTGAGGGAACCAGGAAGTGAAGTCTTGCGGCTTCACTGCCCGGTTCCCTACGGTGCATGCGCGAGTCGCGCTGCGCCATTCTGAATGGTCCCCTGTGTTCTGGGAGCCGAGTGTCTCCCAGAACACAATGGGTATTCTGCGGGAAGTGACGTGCTTCCCGCAGATTTCCCGCAGAGAGGACTCCCGGAAGTGGGTGCGAATACCTGTCTTAGACAGGTATCTTCACCCCCCTCCCCCCTGAAAGGTGTCAATTGTGACACTGGAGGGGGGGGGGAGGGTTCCGATCAGCCGAATTTCCACTTTAGGGTGGAGCTCCGCTTTAAGGACCGAGCCTCTTTCTGAGATTTGTTGTTTACACGTTAAAAGCAGCGGCTGTTTCAGGGCGCTTTGCAGGCGCTATTTTTAGCGTTATAGCGCCTGCAAAGCGCCCCAGTGTGAAAGGGGTCTAACTCAAAACATGCAACCTGTAGAAATTTTTGAAACGTTGCCTATGGAGAATAAGGGTAAAAGTTTGTCACCATTCCACGAGCGGGCGCAATTTTTAAGCGTGACATGTTGGGTATCAATTTACTCGGCGTAACCATATCTTTCACAATATAAAAAAAACCTAAAATTTAAAATTTAAAAAAGTGCGCTTGTAAGACCGCTGCGCAAATACAGTGTGACAGAAAGTATTGCAATGACCGCCATTTTATTCTCTAGGGTGTTATATAAAATATATATATATATATATAATGTTTGGGGGTTCTAAGTAATTTTCTAGCAAAAAAAAAAAATGTTTTTAACTTGAAACCAACAAGTTGTCAGAAAAAGGTTCAGTCTTTAAGTGGGTAAACTTCCCTCATTTACAGACCGAAGTTCATTCCTTTGATCTAAAGAACACGAAAACGTTACAATGTTTATAGTTAGCTCAGCCACTGAGGAATGTTGTGAAACTTGGCAGACTGCCTGTTTTTTATTTTAATTTTTTGAGAGCTGTCGGCTTGAGCAGAGAACTCTGCATAGAATCGGGAAAATGCTTTATTAGGATCGCGAGGGGGAGAAAGAATCGCAATCTCGATTCTTAACGATTAATCGTGCAGCTCTACTGTAGGTTAAGTTTTGGCTTTAGGTAACACTTTGGACTGGCTGTAGATATCGGAGTCCCATGTAGGCCCCCCAATTCTATCTATATAGACCAGGAATGACCCTAATATGAAAGGAGTCCTTGGAATACATCTGGGCTATGGATCAGAACACTGCAAGATACCTCCAGGCTTATCAGAAGCAAAACATTAGCGATTGATTTTCCAACGAATTTTTGGGGTGTACATATAAACACGTTGCTGTACAAAAGGTGACAAAACATTTGCACAGCCAGTGTTCATTTTGGAAGCAAATTTCGATTTAGTTTTAGTCTTAGGACTAAAATGGCATTTTAGTTTTAGTCCCGTTTTAGTCTTCTGCAAGTGTTTTATTTTTGGTCGTATTTAGTCGACTAAATCTCCAGGACATTTTAGTCGACTAAAACTAATTTTAGTCATCTAAAATCAAATGGGTGTAGTTAAATTGTAATGCATTATTTAAGAATTTTAGAATTTCTCTACAATTTCCAAACTCATTATTTACTGCTGGAGTGAAAAATCTAATATGTTATTATTTATGGTATTGAGTTATGGACATGCACTACAGACCAGTGTTCATTTTGACGTCAAATTTCAATTTAGTTTTAGTCTTAGTCTTTTTTGACTAAAATGGCATTTTAGTTTTAGTCCCATTTTAGTTTTAGTCGTATTTTAGTCATCTCAATTGTTTTAGTTTTAGTCTAATTTTAGTCGACTAAAATTGTATTAACCGCTTAAGGACCGCCTAACGCCGATATACGTCCGCAGAATGGCATGGCTGGGCATAAGCACGTACGGGTAGGTCCCCTTTAAGATGCCCAGCCGTGAGTCGCGCTCGGGCCGCCGGCGGCGCGCTTGCGACCGGTCCGAAGCTTCGGCTGGTGTCCCGCAATCGGGTCACAGAGCTGAAGAAGAGGTAAGTGTAAACAAACCTTTCCCCGTTCTTCCTAGTGAGAGTGTCACTGATCGTCTGTTCCCTGTCATAGGGAACGACGATCAGTGATGTCACACGCCAAGCCATGCCCCCCCACAGTAAGAATCACTCATTAGGTCACACTTAACCCCCTTCAGCGCCCCCTACAGGTTAACCCCTTTACTGCCAGAGTCATTTACACAGTAATCAGTGCATTTTTATAGCACTGATCGCTGTAAAAATTACAATGGTGTCAAAAGTGTCTGATGTGTCCGCCATAATGTGGCAGTCACGATAAAAATCGCTGATCGCCGCCATTACTAGTAAATAAAAAAAATTATTAATAAAAATGCAATAAAACTACCCCCTATTTTTTTGTAGACGCTATAACTTTTGCGCAAACCAATCAATAAACGCTTATTGCGTTTTTTTTTTACCAAAAATATGTAGAAGAATACGTATCGGCCTAAACTAAGGAAAAAAATAATTTTATATATTTTTTGGGGATATTTATTATAGCAAAAAGTAAAAAATATTGTATTTTTTTTTAAATGGTCGCTCTAGTTTTGTTTATAGCGCAAAAAATAAAAACCGCAGAGGTCATCAAATACCACCAAAAGAAAGCTCTATTTCTGGGGAAAAAAGGACGTCAATTTTGTTTGGGAGCCACGTCGCACGACAGCGCAATTGTCAGTTAAAGCGATGCAGTGCCGAATCGCAAAAAGGGGCCTGGTCCTTTAGCAACAAAATGGTCCGGGGCTTAAGTGGTTAAGTTAGTCGACTAAAATGTTTTAGTCGACAAAACTAACACTGCGCACAGCCCCAGTTTGTGAGCAATATAATTATGTCCTGTGACTTCAAGCGCCATCTAGTGACCACAATGCAGTATTTTTTTTAAAATACCCTAATCAGAAAAAATACTGCATTGTGGCCACAGGATGGCGCTTAGAATCTTAAGAGGCAATTATATTACCCATAATACGGCAAGTTGCGTTGGAGCCGTGCAAAAGTTTCTTTTTTTTTTTTTACATAGACTCTTGAATATTTTTATCCAATGACTCGTGAAAGTTTTTCTTCATAGAAACAAAAAATAGAACTGAATAAAAACACATTTTTTTTTTGATGTTTGTGTCTTGAGCCGCCCCAGTATTGGATACATTTGCTGTCATCGGGTCCTGGTGTTTGTGAAAACCTTGATAGATAAGACACTGATGTGTGCAAGAATTCAAGGGATGCCCCACTGTTCTGTCATTGTGATTTGCAAACAAATGGCCCTTGAACAGGCTGGGGGGGGGGGGGGGGGACAGATGTGGCCACTGCATGTGATACCATGGCCAGGACTTTGTATCTCTGGTGTTTGCTGGAGGGATCATCTTTGTGTACAGTGGGTGGGTGGGGGGGATAAGCCGTCCTCAAACAGGTTGGTTCAGCTATACTAACACAAGCTCACTTTGCTAACAAAGCCATATGGACAGAATTTAGTCCTCATTGGCCTTTAAGTAAACTTGAATTAAGGCGCCCGTGCCAATATGGTACAGGAACACTGCGCCGTAGTGATTGGACGGGTTATCAAACCTTGTTTTATATCTGTTTTCATTGGTAACCCCACGCAGGAGCCCCAACCGCCCTCCATAGGTTATACAATTGCATGGGTTTACCATTGGTATTTAGGGACATGATTGCAGACCATGATGCCTTAGTACAGCGGTCTCCAAAATATGACCCGCAGGTCAAGATTATATCCAACCCTCTGATGTAAGGTGATCAGTGGCGGCTGGTGCTCCAAATCTTTAGGGGAGCGCAAACAAACTGAAAAATTCTGGGAAAAAAACATCAATTGCAGCCTCACTGTGCCATCAAACGCAGCCACTGTGTCCATCAAATGCTACCACTGTGCCCATCAAATGCTACCACTGTGCCCATCAAACACTGCCACTGTGCCCATCAAATGCAGCCACTGTGCCCATCAAACGTAGCCACTGTGCTCATTAAACGCAACCACTGTGCCCATCAATTGCTGCCACTGTGCCCATCAAACGCAGCCACTGTGCCCATCAAACGCAACCACTGTGCCCATCAAACGCAACCACTATGCCCATCAAATGCAGCCACTGTGCCCATCAATTGCAGCCACTGTGCCCATCAAACGCAGCCCAATGTGCCCATTAAATGCAGCCACTGTGCCCATCAAACGCAGCCACTGTGCCCATCAAACGCTGCCACTGTGCCTATCAAATGCAGCCACTGTGACCATCAAATGCAGCCACTGTGCCCATCAAATGCTACCCACAATAGGTTATACAATTGCATGGGTTTACCATGGGTATTTAAGGACATGATTGCAGACCATGATGCCTTAGTACAGCGGTCTCCAAAATATGACTTGCAGGTCAAGATTATATCCAATCCTCTAATGTAAGGTGATCAGTGGCGGCTGGTGCTCCAAATCTTTAGGGGGGCGCAAACAAACTGAAAAATTCTGGAAAAAAAAACATCAATTGCAGCCTCAATGTGCCATCAAACGCTGCCACTGTGCCCATCAAATGCAGCCACTGTGACCATCAAATGCAGCCACTGTGCCCATCAAAACGCAACCACTGTGCCCATCAAATGCAGCCACTGTGACCATCAAATGCAGCCACTGTGCCCATCAAAACGCAACCACTGTGCCCATCAAATGCTGCCACTGTGCCCATCAAATGCAGCCACTGTGCCCATCAAATGCAGCCACTGTGCCCATCAAACGCAGCCACTGTGCCCATCAAATGCAGCCACTGTGCCCATCAAACTCAGCCACTGTGCTCATTAAACGCAACCACTGTGCCCATCAATTGCAGCCGCTGTGCCCATCAATTGCAGCCGCTGTGCCCATCAAATGCAGCCACGGTGCCCATCAAATGCAGCCACTGTGCCCATTAAATGCAGCTACTGTGCCCATCAAACGCAGCCACGGTGCCCATCAAACGCAGCCACGGTGCCCATCAAACGCAGCCACGGTGCCCATCAAACGCAGCCACTGTGCCCATCAAACGCTGCCACTGTGCCCATCAAACGCTGCTACTGTGCCCATCAAATGCAGCCACTGTGACCATCAAATGCAGCCACTGTGCCCATCAAACGCAGCCATTATGCCCATTAAATGCAGCCAGCCACTGTGCTAATAAAAATGCAGCAACTGTGCCGTTTAATGCTGCCACTGTGCCCATCGAATGCCACCACTGTGACCCCCCCCCCCCCCGACGGGCCTATGGCTCTAATCGGGTGCTTCAAAAACACCCCCCGCTGCTGTAATTCAGGCGCCCGGCGCTGATAAGGGGCAGGGCGCCTGAATAGGGGGTGGCAGCGGTGGCCCTGATAGATTAATGCAATGCATGAATCTATCCAGTGGTCATAGAGGGGGTGGCTGGAGAGAGGGGGTGGCGCCTGTGCGCCCTTATGGACACACTGCCGCTGAAGATGACTCTGACGGGGACTCTGATAGGGACCCTGATGAGAGAGACTCTGATGTAAGGGTGGACTCTGATGTAGGGGGGGAACTCTGATGTAAGGATGGATTTTGATGTAGGGGGGGACTCTGATGTAAGGGTGGACTCTGATGTAAGGGTGGACTCTGATGTAGGGGGGGAAACTCTGATGTAAGGGTGGACTTTGATGTAGGGGGGGGACTCTGATGTAAGGGTGGACTTTGATGTAGGGGGGGGGACTCTGATGTAGGGGGGGGAAACTCTGATGTAAGGGTGGACTTTGATGTAGGGGGGGGACTCTGATGTAAGGATGGATTTTGATGTAGGGGGGGACTCTAATGTAAGGGTGGACTCTGATGTAGGGGGGGAACTCTGATGTAAGGATGGATTTTGATGTAGGGGGGGACTCTGATGTAAGGGTGGACTTTGATGTAGGGGGGGACTCTGATGTAAGGATGGATTTTGATGTAGGGGGGGACTCTAATGTAAGGGTGGACTCTGATGTAGGGGGGGAACTCTGATGTAAGGATGGATTTTGATGTAGGGGGGGACTCTGATCTAAGGGTGGACTTTGATGCAGACTCTGGTGTAAGAAGGTACTCTGATGTACGGGATGACTCTGAAGGGGACACTAATGTGAGAGGGGACCAGGGTGGATATAAATCAATTACTTTTTAAAAAGATAAAGATAGTTTCCTATTTAAGATACATTAATAATTTAGTTTATTCAGCATGAAATGGAGCTTAGTTATGAAGCATGAGGCTGTATATTCTGCAATATTTACATTTTTGCATAGGTGTGCGCAGCCTATTGCATTAGGGTGTACACCCCAAAGCTCAAACACACACTATCGATCGCTCACTATGTTTATTCAGAAAGGGAAGGGGTCAGTAAATCACATATTTACCAGCCCCTTCCCCCATTCATCCTAAAACATCCCGCAGCATCAGCCGCTGGGAGAGGAGAGAAGGGAAGCCAGCAGCGGTGTGGCGGGAAGGGGGGGGGGTTAGGGCAGTAGGGGGAATCTATGCTGCACAGGGTGATTAGGGTGTGCCTGGGCCTATGCATTTTTGGTAAACTCATTCAATGAATCCAAGCTCTGCAAGCTGAGATAACATGCACTGCATTGATGCATTCACACAAGTTCACAGTACCCATGAGATAAAACAAAGTTCAGGAATATTCCTTTATCCCATTGTTTTGCAAATCTATGTACACTAAAAACTGTATGATTGTATCGGTTCTGATATTGCTGTTTTACTAACCGGACAGCTTATTATTCTAAATAGGAAACCTTCATTTTGTTTACAAAAATTAAAGATTCTAACTATCAGCAAGAATAAGTCCTTAAAGAGCACCTGTGATTTCAGATCCATCATGGCAGCGCCGGTTAGCGGGCATCCACTCACCTGCTGCCGCCACGTCCCTCACCTTGTTGTGTCACTGCCACATCACCAGTCATCCCACTAAAGTGAATAGGACTGTCGGTGAGTCATCGGGTCAGAGGAGGAGCCGCTGCGGGACAGAGATGACAGTTGCTCTTTTAAAATGATGATTTAAATCAAATCCACCCTGGAGGGGACACTGATAGGGGACCCCGATATAAGGGGGGACCCTGATAGGTGTCCTGATGTAAGGGGGGACTCTGAAAGGGACCCAGATGTGAGAGTGGATACTGATGGCTGGGGAACCCTGATGTAAAGGGGACTCTGATTGGGACTGTGATGTAAGAAGTGACTTTATTGGGGACTCTGATGTATGGGGGGGACTTTGAATAGGACCCTGATGTGAAAAGGGGCACTGATGGGGACCCTGATATAAGGGAGACTCTGATGTAAGATGGGACTTTGATGGGGGACCCTTATGTGACAGGGCATGCTGATGCAAGGAGAGAATCTGATGGGAACACGGTGAATGTGGTGAACGTGGTGAATGCAGTAAATATGGTGAATGCAGTAAATATGGTGAATGCAGTGAACACAGTGAATGTGGTGAATGCAGTAAATGTGGTGAATGCGGTGAACATAGTGAACATGGTTAATGCAGTGAATACCAGTGAATGCAGTGAACACAATGAATGCGGTGAACGTGGTGAATACAGTGTATGCGGTGTATGCAGTGAATGCGGTGTATGCAGTGAATGCGGTGTATGCAGTGAATGCAGTGTATGCAGTGAATGCGGTGTATGCAGTGAATGCAGTGTATACAGTGTATGCGGTGTATGCAG
Organism: Rana muscosa; assembly: GCA_029206835.1. NCBI lineage: Eukaryota > Metazoa > Chordata > Amphibia > Anura > Ranidae > Rana > Rana muscosa. The sequence continues at coordinate 217,456,272 of CM055126.1, forward strand.
TGAATGCGGTGTATGCAGTGAATGCGGTGTATACAGTGTATGAGGTGTATGCAGTGAATGCAGTGTATACAGTGTATGCGGTGTATGCAGTGTATGCAGTGAATGCAGTGAATGCGGTGTATGCAGTGAATGCGGTGTATGCAGTGAATGCGGTGTATACAGTGTATGCGGTGAATGCAGTGAATGCGGTGTATGCAGTGAATGCGGTGTATACAGTGTATGCGGTGTATGCAGTGTATGCGGTGTATACAGTGAATGCGGTGTATGCAGTGTATGCGGTGTATGCAGTGAATGCGGTGAATGCAGTGTATGCAGTGAATGCAGTGTATACAGTGTATGCGGTGTATGCAGTGTATACAGTGTATGCGGTGTATGCAGTGAATGCAGTGTATACAGTGTATGCGGTGTATGCAGTGAATGCAGTGTATGCAGTGAATGCGGTGTATACAGTGTATGCGGTGTATGCAGTGTATGCAGTGAATGCGGTGTATGCAGTGAATGCGGTGTATGCAGTGTATGCAGTGAATGCGGTGTATGCGGTGTATGCGGTGTATGCAGTGTATGCAGTGAATGCGGTGTATGCAGTGAATGCGGTGTATGCAGTGAATGCAGTGTATGCAGTGAATGCGGTGTATACAGTGTATGCGGTGTATGCAGTGTATGCGGTGTATACAGTGTATGCGGTGTATGCAGTGAATGCGGTGAATGCAGCGAATGCGGTGTATACAGTGTATGCGGTGTATGCAGTGTATGCGGTGTATGCAGTGAATGTGGTATTTGCTTGGGAAAGTTCAATTATTTTAGAGCTGAATGTCGCGGAGAAATGTAATAAGTACTTTAGAAGGAAAGTCATGGAATACACTGAACTTTTTTTGAACGTTGGTCTGAATATCTTCTGGTGTATGGCCAGCTGGAGATTGTTCTATTTCTGGGGGGACTTTCCATTATATTTCTCTTATTGTTGGTGGTTGAAATTGGCAGATAATTATTATTACTATGGCGGACGGCCAGCAGAAGTCCAGTTGGAACTTGTGACGTAACAGCTGGAGACGTTTTTTTATTTTATTTTTTTATCCCCCCCAACACTGCAATCCCATAAACAAGGTGTGAATGAATTATCTCTGAATGGATCCTATAAACCCCCCCTGATAAGGGAGATCTCATGACTCAATGGGGTCATACAATGGACCCCCCAGTCTACCCCGCAGGTATGTTAATTGGACAACAACCCCCCCCCCCCCAGTCACCATTCATTACATACACCTAATGTATATTCATAGAATTCATTAGGACACTTCCCAGTTCTTATGCTAATCACATTGGGGGGGGGGGGGGGGGCAATCCTTTTCTGAAGGATCTCCAGGGTGATTGTCTGGAGAGATTTTGCTGATTGAGTGGAGTGAAAAAAAACAATGCTGCAGTAATTAACAAATTAATCAAGATGAGCAATGTGGTTACTGGATTAGTGCGGGTGTGTCCGCAGAGTATCCGCAGAGTATCCGCAGAGTCCTTCTCCTTCCATGTGTATCCGGAGGGACACATTCAGAACAGATTAGGGATTCAATGCTTGTCCCGGGAGCCCATGTGTATTGGCCTTGTGCTTTGCCCCGACATGCATTCAACATGGGTCACTTAAGCAATAATTAAAGTGTATGTCTGGCAAAATAAACTAAAAAAACATTCAGTACATCTCTGCAATACAAGGAAACTCTCCTGTGTGTTATCTCCTTATAAAATAATAAAATACAGAAGGAAAATACCTGAGGATCCGCCAGAAATCCAGTCATTTCCTAATGTCTTGTGTGAGCCGACAACACTGGTTATGCTGCAGTGAAATGCCCAAGAAGTGTTGTCAGCCATGGCCACATCTTCTCTGCTGGACTACAGAACCCCCCTTGTAATTGAAGTGAAGCAGTGGGAGGTGTTCTGTAGTCCAGCATGGAAGAACTCCGCAGGGCTGACAACACTTCTTGGGATTTGAGTGCACATCTAAAGCCTCGTACACACGGTCGGACTTCCATCGGACTTTTCCGTGGATTTTTGTCCGAACGGAGTTGGCCAGGCACACCCATAGCATACACACCACAGGACTTTTCTGCAAACTTTCCCCAAACTTTTTGCAACATCACGTGGTTTTTCTGCTCTTTACCGCCACCCTTTGGTCAACTTCTGCTATTGTTGGTTGATTTTAACATTATTTGTTTTGTCCATCGGACAAAAGTCCGATGGTTTTCTGTACACACGGTCGGACTTTGCTCCATCGGACTTTTGTTGGCCAAAAGTTTGTCCGTTTGCAGACCCAACTTTTGTCCGATGAAAACCAAAAAAGTTTGTCCGATGGAGCGTACACACGGTCGTATTTTTTGGCAAACTTGCTCAAAATGAAGTTTGTTGGCAAAAAGTCAGACCGTGTGTACGAGAGGCTTAAGGGCTGGCAAGCTTCAGTTTTCAGTTTAGATATCTTTTAACCCTTTCGCTACCAGAGTTTTTTGTTTTTTTGTTTTTTGCACACAGGATATGTTTAACCACTCGACCCTTCATTCTATTTCTGGCACTTTTTCTAATAACCAGTATTTTTTGCTAGAAAATGTATAAGAACCCCCAAACATTATATTTATTTTTTAAAGCAGAGACCCTAGAGAATAAATTGGTAGGTTCTGCAATTTTTTCTGTAACACGGTATTTGTGCAGATGATTTTCAAAGCACAATTTTTTTTTTTTTGGGGGGGGGATACACTTTTTTGAATAAAAAAACAAAACACAATACATAACCCAATATTTTTTTTTGTGTAAAATATAAAAGATAATGTTACAGCGAGTAAATAGATACCAAACAGGTCACGCTTTAAAATTGCACATGCGTGTGCAACCACGACAAACGACGTAAATTTTCCTATTTATAGGTGACACTTTAACCACTTGCTTATTGGGCACATAACCCCCTTCCTGCCCAGGCGAAATTTCAGCTTTTAGCGCTGTCACGCTTTGAATGACAATTGCGCGGTCGTGCGACGTGGCTCCCAAACAAAATTGACGTCCTTTTTTCCCCACAAATAGAGCTTTCTTTTAGTGGTATTTGATCATCTCTGCGGTTTTTATTTCTTTGCGCTATAAACAAAAAAAGTCTGAGTATTTTGAAAAAAACACAATATTTTTTACTTTTTGCTATAATAAATATCCCATTTTTTTTCTCAGTTTAGGCCGATACGTATTCTTCTACATATTTTTGGCAAAAAAAAAAAATCGCAATAAGCGTATAGTGATTGGTTTGCGCAAAAGTTATAGCGCCTACAAAATAGGGGATAGAATTATGATTTTTTAATTTTTTTTTACTAGTAATGGCGGCGATCTGCAATTTTTGTCAGGACTGCGATATTGCGGCGGACACATCGGACACTTTTGACACTATTTTGGGACCATTCACATTCATACAGCGATCCCTGCTATAAATATGCACTGATTACTGTATAAATGTGACTGGCAGGGAAGGGGTTAACACTAGGGGGCGATCAAGGGGTTAAATGTGTTCCCTGGGAGTGATTCTTACTGTGGGGGGAGGGGACTGACTGGGGGAGGTGACCGATGGTTGTTGTCCCTATGTACAAGGCACACACTATCAGTCTCCTCTTCCTGACAGGACGTGGATCCGTGACTGCCGATCACGGGTACCCGGCAGACATCCCGGCCGCCAGGCACGCGCATCGGCACCCGCGTGACACGGCGGGCACAGTTTTTCCCTGATGCGCTCCTGCGGCGTTGCGCATCGCGGAAGTAAACAGGAGGACGTCCAGGGACGTCCACCCGGCATGTAGGCGCCGCGCTGTAGACGTCTTTTGTCTATAGCACAGGCGCCAAGTGGTTAAAAGCCTTTACAGGTTACCACTTTAGATTTATACAGGAGGTACGGTGCTAGAATTACTGTTTATGATCTGAGATTCGTGGTGATATTTTGCATGTGTGGGACGATCGCTGTTTGCGTGCGTGCGGATCCAACGTGTGCATTTGCCATTGTGTGCAAGCACGGGCCGGCCGGACGGGGGGGGGACTTACATTTTTTAATTATCTATTTCTACACTGTTGGTTAAAAAAAAATGAAAAATGATCACTTTTATTGCTATCACAAGAAATGTAAACATCCTTGGTGGTAGCACTTGGCATGGGACAGGTCCTCTTTATGTAAAGATCTGAGGTCTATGAAACCCCAAATCCCTCCTCTGCCCTTAAAAAGACCCCTGATGTCTCCCCTCCCCTCCAGTGATCCTAATGGAGTGCAGATTGCTTTCCATTTGCTTCCATAGCTCCCAACTGTCCCTGATTTCAAGGGGGACTGTCCCTGATTTGGAGCAATGTCCCTCCGTCCCTCTGTCCTCCTCATCTGTCCCTCATTTGTCTGGTCTGATCTATATAGTTGGATATAAAATGCACTTTTTATCTTTCAAAAAGTGTTTCCCAGTGCTAAACCTTTCATCCAATTTCTAAATTGCCGCATTTGTAAATTTCAAAAGCCAATATAAAGGAATAGTAGTTGTAAAAACAAAAGCTCTTGTGAGTTTAACTAATAATTTTTTTTTTTGAATAATTCTCCTTTAAGGGGGCGTGACAGGGGGTGTGTCTTATGCCGACACACTTTTTCTACTAGGTGTCCATCGTTGCCATTACAAAAATTGGGAGGTATGTGCATCTTCTCCAGCCATACTGGCTGTGGAAAGTGACTCTATTATTATTATTACTATTATTATTATAAAGGATTTATATAGTGCCAACAGTTTGCGCTGAACTTTACAGCATGAGGGCAGACAGTGCAGTTACACAGGAATCAGAGGGCCTTACTCATTAAAGCTTACAATTTATGAGAGAGGCTAGAACCCAGAAGTGACTTTTTACATGTGGCCGTACGCAAATATGCGGCCTTTCGGCGCCTGGTCCTTAGCCATAGGCATGTGCACAGGGTATGTCAGATGTGCCTGGGCACACCCTAATCACCCTGTGCAGTGCCGATTACCCCTGCTTCCTGCTTCCCTTCACACCTCTCAGGAGCAGGGAAGGGGCTGGTAACATTTTTATTAACCCTTACTTTTCTGAATGAACACAGTGAGCGATCTTTCTTGATCGCTCCTGTCTTCATTCTTAACTGAAGCATAGTAAACTGCAGAGAAAGGGACTAGGGAATCTCTGTCCTCAGTATCTTTCTCTGTCTCAAAAATAAGAGATCAGGGGTCTGTTTAAACCCTTGATATTTCACCTAAGCCCCCCAACGGGGCTCCTAAATTTTTTTGTAAAAAAGTAATAAAAAATAATGTAAAAAAAAATAATAAAAAAATGATGTTGTAAAAAAATAATAAAATAATAATAAAAATAAAAAACTACTGACACCGTCCACTGCTCTACTGACACCGTCCACTGCTCTACTGACACTGTCCACTGCCCTACTGACACTGTCCACTGCCCTACTGACACCGTCCACTGCTCTACTGACACCGCCCACTGCTCTACTGACACCAATCTCTGCCCTACTGACACCAATCTCTGCCCTACTGACACCAATCTCTGCCCTACTGACACCATCCACTGCCCTACTGACACCAATCTCTGCCCTACTGACACCGTCCACTACTCTACTGACACCGTCCACTACTCTACTGACACCGTCCACTGCCCTACTGACACCAATCTCTGCTCTACTGACACCAATCTCTGCTCTACTGACACCATCCAATGCCCTACTGACACCAATCTCTGCCCTACTGACACTGTCCACTGCTCTACTGACACCGTCCACTGCTCTACTGACACCATCCACTGCTCTACTGACACCGTCCACTGCTCTACTGACACCGTCCACTGCTCTACTGACACCGTCCACTGCTCCACTGACACCATCCACTGCCCTACTGACACCAATCTCTGCCCTACTGACACCAATCTCTGCTCTACTGACACCAATCTCTGCCCTACTGACACCGTCCACTGCCCTACTGACACCGTCCACTGCCCTACTGACACTGTCCACTGCCCTACTGACACCGTCCACCGCTCTACTGACACCGTCCACTGCTCTACTGACACCAATCTCTGCCCTACTGACACCTTCCACTGCCCTACTGACACCAATCTCTGCCCTACTGACACCATCCACTGCCCTACTGACACCAATCTCTGCCCTACTGACACCGTCCACTACTCTACTGACACCGTTCACTGCCCTACTGACACCAATCTTTGCCCTACTGACACCGTCCACTGCTCTACTGACACCAATCTCTGCTCTACTGACACCAATCTCTGCCCTACTGACACCATCCAATGCCCTACTGACACCAATCTCTGCCCTACTGACACCGTCCACTGCTCTACTGACACCGTCCACTGCTCTACTGACACCGTCCTCTGCCCTACTGACACCAATCTCTGCCCTACTGACACCAATCTCTGCCCTACTGACACCATCCACTGCCCTACTGACACCAATCTCTGCCCTACTGACACCGTCCACTACTCTACTGACACCGTCCACTGCTCTACTGACACCGTCCACTGCTCTACTGACACCGTCCACTGCTCTACTGACACTGTCCTCTGCCCTACTGACACTGTCTACTGCTCTACTGACACCAATCTCTGCCCTACTGACACCGTCCACTGCTCTATTGACACCAATCTCTGCCCTACTGACACCGTCCACTGCTCTACTGACACCAATCTCTGCCCTACTGACACTGTCCACTGCTCTACTGACACCAATCTCTGCCCTACTGACACCGTCCACTGCTCTACTGACACCGTCCACTGCCCTACTGACACCAATCTCTGCCCTACTGACACCGTCCACTGCTCTACTGACACCATCCACTGCCCTACTGACACCAATCTCTGCCCTACTGACACCATCCACTGCCCTACTGACACCAATCTCTGCCCTACTGACACCGTCCACTACTCTACTGACACCGTCCACTGCTCTACTGACACCGTCCACTGCCCTACTGACACCAGTCTCTGCCCTACTGACACCGTCCACTGCTCTACTGACACCGTCCTCTGCCCTACTGACACCAATCTCTACCCTACTGACACCAATCTCTGCCCTACTGACACCGTCCACTGCTCTACTGACACCAATCTCTGCTCTACTGACACCAATCTCTGCTCTACTGACACCAATCTCTGCCCTACTGACACCATCCACTGCCCTACTGACACCAATCTCTGCCCTACTGATACCGTCCACTACTCTACTGACACCGTCCACTGCTCTACTGACACCGTCCACTGCTCTACTGACACCGTCCACTGCCCTACTGACACCGTCCACTGCCCTACTGACACCAATCTCTGCCCTACTGACACCGTTTACTGCTCTACTGACACCAATCTCTGCCCTACTGACACCGTCCACTGCTCTACTGACACCAATCTCTGCCCTACTGACACTGTCCACTGCTCTACTGACACCAATCTCTGCCCTACTGACACCGTCCACTGCTCTACTGACACCGTCCACTGCCCTACTGACACCAATCTCTGCCCTACTGACACCATCCACTGCCCTACTGACACCAATCTCTGCCCTACTGACACCGTCCACTGCTCTACTGACACCATCCACTGCTCTACTGACACCGTCCTCTGCCCTACTGACACCAATCTCTGCCCTACTGACACCGTCCACTGCTCTACTGACACCAATCTCTGCTCTACTGACACCATCCACTGCCCTACTGACACCAATCTCTGCCCTACTGACACCGTCCACTGCTCTGACACCGTCCACTGCTCTACTGACACTGTCCTCTACCCTACTGACACCAATCTCTGCCCTACTGACACCGTCTACTGCTCTACTGACACCAATCTCTGCCCTACTGACACCGTCCACTGCTCTATTGACACCAATCTCTGCCCTACTGACACCATCCACTGCCCTACTGACACCAATCTCTGCCCTACTGACACCGTCCACTGCTCTACTGACACCGTCCACTGCTCTACTGACTACAATCTCTGCCCTACTGACACCGTCCACTGCTCTACTGACACCATCCACTGCCCTACTGACACCAATCTCTGCCCTACTGACACCATCCACTGCCCTACTGACACCAATCTCTGCCCTACTGACACCGTCCACTACTCTACTGACACCGTCCACTGCTCTACTGACACCAATCTCTGACCTACTGACACCGTCCACTGCTCTACTGACACCGTCCTCTGCCCTACTGACAACAATCTCTGCCCTACTGACACCATCCACTGCCCTACTGACACCATCCACTGCCCTACTGACACCAATCTCTGCCCTACTGACACCGTCCACTGCTCTACTGACACCATCCACTGCTCTACTGACACCATCCACTGCTCTACTGACACCGTCCTCTGCCCTACTGACACCGTCCTCTGCCCTACTGACACCGTCCACTGCTCTACTGACACCAATCTCTGCTCTACTGACACCAATCTCTGCCCTACTGACACCATCCACTGCCCTATTGACACCAATCTCTGCCCTACTGACACCGTCCACTGCCCTATTGACACCAATCTCTGCCCTACTGACACTGTCCACTGCTCTACTGACACCAATCTCTGCCCTACTGACACCGTCCACTGCTCTACTGACACCGTCCACTGCTCTACTGACACCGTCCACTGCTCTACTGACACCAATCTCTGCCCTACTGACACCGTCCACTGCTCTACTGACACCATCCACTGCCCTACTGACACCAATCTCTGCCCTACTGACACCGTCTACTGCTCTACTGACACCAATCTCTGCCCTACTGACACCGTCCACTGCTCTATTGACACCAATCTCTGCCCTACTGACACCGTCCACTGCCCTACTGACACCAATCTCTGCCCTACTGACATCGTCCACTACTCTACTGACATCGTCCACTACTCTACTGATACCGTCCACTGCTCTACTGACACCGTCCACTGCTCTACTGGCACCGTCCACTGCTCTACTGACACCAATCTCTGCCCTACTGACACCGTCCACTGCTCTACTGACACCATCCACTGCCCTACTGACACCAATCTCTGCCCTACTGACACCATCCACTGCCCTACTGACACCAATCTCTGCCCTACTGACACCGTCCACTACTCTACTGACACCGTCCACTGCTCTACTGACACCGTCCTCTGCCCTACTGACACCAATCTCTGCCCTACTGACACCGTCCACTACTCTACTGACACCGTCCTCTGCCCTACTGACACCAATCTCTGCCCTACTGACACCATCCACTGCCCTACTGACACCAATCTCTGCCCTACTGACACCGTCCACTGCTCTACTGACACCGTCCACTGCTCTACTGACACCGTCCTCTGCCCTACTGACACCAATCTCTGCCCTACTGACACCGTCCACTGCTCTACTGACACCGTCCTCTGCCCTACTGACACCAATCTCTGCCCTACTGACACCATCCACTGCCCTACTGACACCAATCTCTGCCCTACTGACACCGTCTACTGCTCTACTGACACCGTCCACTGCTCTACTGACACCGTCCTCTGCCCTACTGACACCGTCCTCTGCCCTACTGACACCATCCTCTGCCCTACTGACACCGTCCTCTGCCCTACTGACACCGTCCTCTGCCCTACTGACACCGTCCTCTGCCCTACTGACACCGTCCACTGCTCTACTGACACCAATCTCTGCTCTACTGACACCAATCTCTGCCCTACTGACACCATCCACTGCCCTACTGACACCAATCTCTGCCCTACTGACACCGTCCACTACTCTACTGACACCGTCCACTGCTCTACTGACACCGTCCACTGCTCTACTGACTGCTCTACTGACACCGTCCACTGCTCTACTGACACCGTCCACTGCTCTACTGACACCGTCCACTAACCTACTGACACCAATCTCTGCCCTACTGACACCGTCCACTACTCTACTGACACCGTCCACTGCTCTACTGACACCGTCCACTGCTCTACTGACACTGTCCACTGCCCTACTGACACCAATCTCTGCCCTACTGACACCGTCTACTGCTCTACTGACACCAATCTCTGCCCTACTGACACCGTCCACTGCTCTATTGACACCAATCTCTGCCCTACTGACACCGTCCACTGCTCTACTGACACCAATCTCTGCCCTACTGACACTGCCCACTGCTCTACTGACACCAATCTCTGCCCTACTGACACCGTCCACTGCTCTACTGACACCGTTCACTGCCCTACTGACACCATCCACTGCCCTACTGACACCAATCTCTGCCCTACTGACACCGTCCACTACTCTACTGACACCGTCCTCTGCCCTACAGACACCAATCTCTGCCCTACTGACACCGTCCACTGCTCTACTGACACCAATCTCTGCCCTACTGACACCAATCTCTGCCCTACTGACACCATCCACTGCCCTACTGACACCAATCTCTGCCCTACTGACACCGTCCACTGCTCTACTGACACCGTCCACTGCTCTACTGACACCGTCCACTGCTCTACTGACACCGTCCACTGCTCTACTGACACCGTTCACTGCCCTACTGACACCATCCACTGCCCTACTGACACCAATCTCTGCCCTACTGACACCGTCCACTACTCTACTGACACCGTCCTCTGCCCTACAGACACCAATCTCTGCCCTACTGACACCGTCCACTGCTCTACTGACACCAATCTCTGCCCTACTGACACCAATCTCTGCCCTACTGACACCATCCACTGCCCTACTGACACCAATCTCTGCCCTACTGACACCGTCCACTGCTCTACTGACACCGTCCACTGCTCTACTGACACCGTCCACTGCCCTACTGACACCAATCTCTGCTCTACTGACACCGTCCACTGCTCTACTGACACCGTCCACTGCTCTACTGACACCGTCCACTGCTCTACTGACACCGTCCACTGCTCTACTGATATACAGTCATGCATGTTTGTGCTCTGGGGTGCTCACCCTAATGCAATAGGCTGCGCACACCTATGTCCTTAGTGCTGAGTGGCCGCATATTTGCATGAATTGCTGGCTATGCACCTGTGTGCTGCACGCTCCCAGCACAGTTACCGTCGACTAACCGAAAGCTCCCGATCAAGTTTTCGGACCACGTGACAGTCAACCATGGCTGTCATGTGATCTTAAAGTGGTTGTAAACCCTTTCTGACAACTTAATCTAGGCTTACCTGTAGGTGTTTGCAATATCTCATTTGCCAAAAAGAATGCACCGGCGCAGGCGCACTGAGCGTGCCAGGTCTTGAATGGGATCTGCCGGTCCCGTGCACATGCGCGGGAGTGACGTCATCGCCGCTCCGACCAGTCACAGCGCCGGAGCGGCGATACCCGGAAGGCACTCAGAGGAGACATGGCGGCGGGCGGAGGAGGGGAACGAGGAGCGCTTCGGGGGCTTCGATCTCAGGTAAGTCATTCATAATGCTATGCATACTTGTTAATTACGCCTTTCTCTTACAGGGTTTTTTTTTTTTAGGAAAATTTCTAGAGGGTTTACTTCCTCTTTAAGCCGCGCTCCACCTCCCGGTGTCATAAACCTCCTAGAGGGCCGGAAGGTGCCAGCGCTATGAGGTTAACAGAAAACAACATTTACTGATCTCCTTCCCTTTACTTTCCAGTAGGTGTGCGGAGCCTGGCAAACATGGCCAGGGGAGGGGGGTATGCAGTGGAAGAACCTGCACTCACAAGGGGAGGGTGGGGGTGTAAAACCCCCCACTTCTATTAGACAGAAAAAAGATCAAAAGCTAACTTTTGAATTATGTTTTATGTTACACCCCTATTTAGAGTCTGCAGTCCCCCCCCCCCCCCCATCCTGAAATCGTCCTCCACTTACAAAATCTAGGGTTCTCCTCCCTGCTGAATCCTGTTCAATTTGATGGAGCTGCATAGTTTATTCACAGCGGCGCTTTACCGCCAACGCTGTGAGTGTGAAAGGGGTCTTAAGCCTCATACACACGATCCAATTGTTGGCAAACCGAGCGTCAGATTTTTGTCTTCAGGGCGTGTGCCAGGATCTTGTCTTGCATACAACGGTGCACAATTGTCGGGCAACAAACACGAACGTAGTGACGTACTACAAGGAATTTCAGCTCTTGAGCGCCATGCTTTGGGTCCCTCTTTCTAATTTCGTATTTGGTGAGCATTGATTCAAAGCATGCGTGTTTGTACTTTCAACTTGTGTGATGGACTTGTGTACTGACCATCAGAAAATCCGACAACCAACCCTTGTCCGCCGAAAATTTACTAGCCTGTCATCCAACATTTGTTGGTAGAAAGTTGGACAACAATTGTCAGAAGGAGCGTACTAACGGTCGGATTTTAGGACAACAGTCTGTCAACAGACAATCCCCTGCCAACAATTGGATCGTGTGTACGAGGCTTTAGTGTGTGTTCTAACTGTGTGGGGGATGGGCTCACTGGGGCAACACAGAGATCGCTGTTCCTGATCAATAGTGTTGTCCCCTGTCAGAACGGGGATCCGCCTTGTTTACATAGGAAGATCACTGTTCTGCCTCTCGGTGGAGCGATTACGGGTAGCCGGCGGACATCGAGTCCGCCGTACCTGCGCGCACACTCCCCCCGGCGAGCAGCGCATGCGCCCACAGTATCTCATGCACAAAACAGGTACGTCGTTTCATGCAGCCGGGCCGCCCTGCCGCAGTATACTCCCTGCCGCACTTTTGCAGAGAGACTACTGCTTCCACACAAAGGAAGAGTCCTTCTCTGAAGAATGCTGGCAAGGGGCTGGCTTTTCTGCTCAGGCTTTGGCTGTTTTTTAAGAAAAATTATAAACTATAAGACTATGCATTGCATACCTTTTGTTGGGAGACATGGAATGTATTTAGCTGCTTTAATGTGTTACTAAACCCAGGACCCTGCATCCACTATATCTGGTCTCTCACCGTACACAGAACATGCAAATGCAATTATTTTAGTAAATATAAACGGCTAAATACCCTTTCTCATCAGCAGTATAGAGCAGTCTTGTGACTTCTATCAGTGTCTGGTTAAAGCTTGTAGGAGGAATTTTCATTCCCCTCTGTCCTATGAGACTGAAGGACCCCTGAGCCTCTGTCTGGACAGTGCTGATTGGCCCTGTGATGATCACATGCACACTCCCAAGAAAAAAGCAGTTCACACCAAACTGAGAATGTGTAGCTTGCCCACAAGGCTCTGTACTATCAGGAAACGGATTGGGGACAGTGGAAAAAGGGGGAGGGTCAGAGAAGACAGGATCAAACAGCCTTTTTACTCAGTGTGGAGGATTAACTCCTTAGGTTCCACAGTGAGTATAACAAGCATGGTTTACTGTATATACAGACTGATTTTACTGTTGTGGGTTTAGTAACACTTTAAAATGAAAGTCATATCAGGCTTTAATTGTTTATTGGTTCGTTTTAGGTATACAGATTAATAATGGTATAGAAGTCATAACTTGCAAACTCTGCTGAGGGGCATCATTAGCTCTGGCTAAATCCGTACACAAGTGAGCACATGAATGCTCAGCCTTCTCCTTCCAGTAAACATGACAAGAGCTAATAATTAATGGTGTAACCCTCATTAATATTCAAGGGCACAGGGGAAGGGGGGGGGGGGGCTGGCACCGCGCCAGGTTTAAAAAAAAAAAAGTGTAACTTTTTTTTTGTAACATGCCTCACTGGAGCCGTACTGATCTTTGCAGGCAAGAAAAAGCATAGCTCCCAACTGTCCCGGATTTCTAAGGACTGTCCCTGATTTGCAACAAAGTCCCTCTGTCCCTCTTTTTGGTGTAGCGCTACCCCTGTGAGGGCTGCTTAAAGAATCCGTACCCCACTGGTTGCCCTGACCTTGCAAATTCTACACTCTGGGTTCCGACATTCTTATTGTGACAAGGATACTTAAAGCGGAGTTCCACTCACATTTTTAACTCCTCACCATGCAGCACTTAATGTGCATCCTTAAAGCGGAGGTCCACCCAGAAAAAAAAAATACATTAAAAATCCTAAAAAAAAAAAAGAAAAAAATTAATAGAATTTTTTTTTATTTTTTATACTCACCCGAAATGCCTGTTGCTATGCGGAAGTCCCCTAATCTGCCTTCTGCTGTGCCTCTTCCTTGTCCTCGGATTGAGAACTTCCGTTTCCTCTTCTTGTGAATGTGGCGCATGCGCAGTAGGAAACGGGCAGTGAAGCCGTAAGGCTTCACTACCTGTTTCCCTTAGTCAGGATGGAGGAGCCGGGAGCCTGGCAGCAGCGATCGATCGCCGTGGCAGGACCGACATCGCGGGCGAGTAGGACAGGTAAGTGTCCTTATTAAAAGTCAGCAGCTACACTGTTAGTAGCTGCTGACTTTAAAAATAAAAATAAAAAATAGAAGCTGCACCTCCGCTTTAAAACAAATTGGCAATTTTTTTTAATTTTTTTTTCTGTTCACTTACCTCATTTATGCCTATTAGACATGTGCTGAACGAAAAAAATAGTTTTGATTCATTAGTTAAGTTAATTAAGTTAAGTTAAAGATTCGTTTAGTTAAATTTGTTTTCTGAATTTTTTTTCTTTTATTCGTATTCGAATCGATTAGAATTTTCCAAATTCAAATAGTTTTCAACTTGTTTTCCAAATTACAAAGAGAATAAAGCAGAAAAAAAAATAGGAATGGAATAGAAAAAAAATAGAATAGAATAAAAAAGAATTTAACAGAAAATCAAAGAGTAGAATATAATAGAGTAAAACAGAACAAAATAGAATAGAAAATAAAAGAACAGAATAGAAACAAATAAAATAGAATGAAAAAAAGAATAGATTAAAATAGAAATACTATAACAATCTTCTGAAATTCGAATAGAATAAAAAAGAATAAAATACAAAAGAATATCATTAAAAAAAAAAATAGAATAGAAAGAATATAACCATTTCCCAAAATTCAAATAGAATCAATTTAAATTTGAATAGAATAGAAAATAATAGATTGAAACAGAATGGAAAATAACAGAGCAGTATTCCTTTATTTTCTATTCTATTTTCTTCTCTTTGGAAAACAAATTGAAAACGATTTGAATCGAAAAAAAAAATAGACTAGGGGTATTTTTATCTTAAAAGTCATATTTCGGCCGGAACACCACTTTAAGAACACACGCAGTCAAATAAATCAGTTGAATCTTATTTACTAAAAGATGTATAGCAAGAAAATTTAGCAATATTAACTTGTTACTTGCAGGGAATTTATTACGGCAAATAACTCTGAAAGTAGAGTGACCACGTGTCCCGAATTGTCCAGGACAGTCCCGCATTTTGCGGGTCTGTCCCGGGTCCCGGGCACGTTCATTCCAGGACAATACAGTGTCCCGGAATAAAACTGACACAGCGAGCAGTCCAGAATGCAGGGAACAGGGGTGGACTGAGCCGCCTATCTAATGCCCCCAAAAATAGGTCACCGCAGCTTACAAAGACTCGGCCATAGCGTTGGCGCTGGCTCGGCCTCCACTTGAGACTCTACTGGCCACTGGTTGCTAGAGCTGCCTGGCATCTAGCAACCAGTGACATCACGGCCACGACTCCCTGCCCAGCATTCAAAGCGGAGGAGGATTCAACTTCCTCCTCCTTCACACCTAGTGCTCTCCACCACGGTCCACCCACCTCCTGTATCTTCTCTGGGCCTCCAGCGTGCTCTAAAGGAAGAAAGGAACTTGAGGCGAGGCCGAGCGCAGGCCAGCTGGTTACAGTATGTGCAGACTGTGTCATCATGATGAAGTTGGGCACAGTCACTGCAGGAGGGGTTCATGCTGGGACTTGTAGGTAGTCCTACACTTTTGGGGGATGTGACCCTCCCAAAGGTAAAGGACTACAGGTCCTAGCATGAACCCTCAGAGCTGAAGATGTGACAACCCCGCCCTCCCCCCAACTAATGAAGGACTACAGGTCCCAGCATGAACCCCTGAGATGTAAGAGGTTGCATCCTTAGATCTTAGGGGTTCATGCTGGAACTTGTAGTCCTTCAATTTTTAGAGGGAGTCACATCCTTAGATCTAAGTAGTTCATGCTGGAACTTGTAGTCCTTTACTTTTGGGGTATGGGACAGGTCCCAGTGTAGCCCCTCAGAGCTGAGGATGTGACAGGCGCCCCCCCAACTAGTGAAGGACTAAAGGTTCCAGCATGAACCCCTGAGATCTAAGGGGCTACATCCTTAAATCTCAGAGGTTCATGCTGAGACTTGTAGTCCTTCAATCTTGGAGGCAGTCACATCCATTAAATTGGAAGGGGTGGGGCAAATTTACATGGGGGGGGTGCCCGATTTTAGTTTTGCCTAGGGCAGCACAAAACCAAAATACACCGCTGGACACAGCCACCCTAACGACGAGCCAACAATGGAATCTGTCACCCCTTTCCCTCCTGTTAGGCTATCTTTATCATAGAGCGCTAGGAGGAAGCGACATCACTTCCTCCTAGCGCTCTAGGAGGAATATTCCAATAATGTGGAATATTCCTTTGACTGACACCAACAATGGTGTACTATTCCTCCCACCGACACCAATGATGTGTTGCTATTCTCTCTTCTGACGTCAATGAGGTGTCACTATTCCTTCCATGGACACCAATGATTGGTCACTATTCCTTCCATGGACACCAATGATTGGTCACTATTCCTTCCATGGACACCAATGATTGGTCACTATTCTTTTCACTGACACCAATAATGTAGACTATTTCTTCCACTGACACCAACAATGGGGTATTATTCCCCACGATGGAATCTGTAACTCCTTTCCCTCCTGTGCAGCTATCTTTAGCATCGAGCGCTAGGAGGAAGTGACATCACTTCCTCCTAGTGCTCGATGATAGAGATAGCCGCGCAGGAGGGAAAGGAGTGACAGATTCCTTCATCGGGGAGGGTTTTAAAATCATGTGTCCCTGAATGGCAGTTTGGAAATATGGTCACCCTACCTGAAAGCAGAGAATCAAAAATGGTAACTAATTTAATTACTATACGAACACATATACATAACCAACAGATTCTGCCCTGATTAGGATCTATGGATACATGCCGAAGAAGGGCAGAGGACTGACCTGGCTGGTGTCAGACCATTCCCTTCTGTACTCTGTCATCACAGTCCCAACAGTGCCAGAGCTCTAAATTCAAATCAAATAATATAACAATTCATTTAAAAATAACAGATATTTTGTACTTACCTGCTCTGTGCAGTGGTTTTGCACAGAGCAGCCCTGATCCTCCTCTTCTCGGGTCCCCCGCCAACACTCCTGGTCCCTCCCTCCTGCATGGCGCTCCTACAGCAAGCAGCTTGCTATGGGGGCACCCGAGCCGAGCCGCTGCCCTGTGCATCCATTCAGACACGGAGCCGCAACTCAGCCCCGCCCCCCTCTCTCCCCATTGACTGACTTAGATTGACAGCAGTGGGAGTCAATGACTGTCTCAGCCAATCAGGTGGGAGAGTCCCGGGCAGCCGAGGCTCTCATGCAACATCCTTGGATAGAGATGGGCTCAGGTAAGTATTAGGGGGGCTGCTGCACACAGAAGATTTTTTATCTTCATGCATAGAGTGCATGAAGATAAAAAAACCTTCTGACTTTATAACCACTTTAAGTCCTTAGCCCTGCTCTTTAGTGAGTAGAATCCTGGGTTGAAGTGTGGGCCCTTATGGCACCAGCTCTTGTCCCTTGTGGGGGGGTAGGGTGACCACGTGTCCTGGATTGCCTGGGACAGTCCCGCATTTTGCAGGCCTGTCCCGGGCACATTCATTCCAGGACAATACAGTGCCCCGGAATGAAACTGACACAGCCACCCCCCGGGCCAATCTGATGCCCCCAAAAAAAGGCGCCACATCACCGCTTTACTCACTGACAGTACTTGTCCTGGCCGGGAATGCCTGGAGGAGCACAATCCCCACCCCCTGCTTGTGATTGGAAAAATCATAAATCCCGCCTCTTGTGTCCAATCACTGTGCTGTGATTTGTTACAGCACAAGCTGATTTTTGGGACGGGAGGGTGTCCCTGGATGGTAGTTTGGAAATGTGGTCACCCTAGGGGGGGGGGGGGGGATGGAGAATATGCTGTAGTCCTTTAAAGGAAAAGTCTTGCATCTTCAGCTATCCCTTAAAGTGGGGTTCCAATCACATTTTTCATTTTTTAAAAGCATGTTATTTCAGCATTCAATACAGTGGTACAGATAAGATGACTTGCTATTTTAAAAACCGCCGCCGATCTGCCGAGTTACTGCATAAAGAGACTTTAAAAAAAATCTTTGCTGAAGTTTTCATTTTGCTTGTGGGCATGTGAAGCCCACAAGCATTTACTTCCTGGATTGTATTGACGAGTGATTCTAGCCATAGGGGAAGCGCACTGCATCCTGGGAAATGATGACACACATTTCCCAGGAGAAGTAGGGAGGCTGAGGGAGATGATGTGAATCTGAGGTGATTCAGAAGGCAGATTTTGTGGGACCGCATAGCAACAGGTACTTCCAGGTGAGTAAAAAATTTGGGGGGAAACTCCACTTTAAGTGTGTACTTGAAGTCTTCTGAACACTGTGGCCACTCAGCAAAGAGCAAGTGTGGTAAAGGTTCTCTGACAAGTATAGCGCTTACCACCCTCTCCTCCTTGGCTTTGGCTCCTCGCAGGAGGAAAGGGCACACCCAGCTCTATATGCCCGTACCCTCCTATGTGAAGAGGTTGAACAGTGTTGTGATGGGTCTCCGCAGCCAGATTCTCCAGAGAATTGTCTCTATAATCAAATAAGACAAGTCTCTATTTCCCCCAATGACTTCAATGTCCACACCAGCTGTAACTCCAACGTAGAGTTTATTTCTCTTAAAAGACAGTCTCTGATAAGAAAGGTTGGAGAGAGAACAGGACAGCATAAGATGTGGGAGAGGTCCAGGCACAAACGTAATACACTTCACTGCTTGGCTTCTCAAGCAGACTTGGCCCATTTGGATAGTCTCTCTAGATAGGGACTAGCAGCCAAAATGGTACTCAAACTAATCGCACAATCACTACACAAACTGGTGAACTTGGTCTCTGCCACAGACCTGGTGAACTTGGTTCTCAAAGCTTGGCCTCTTTGTAAGGAGAAGACATGACTAGTCAGACATCCAGAGCCATATAGCAGCAGCTCGGAGGGAGTGGCACGCTCACTAGGCCTTAGCTTGCTACACCCTTGGCCTAGCAGCAGCAAGGACCCAGTTATCCCTGTCCTCTCTAGCTTAACCCCTATTCAGCAGATGAAGCTCAGCATGGGCCTGAATAACCATATGTTCCATACTACGCTGTACACATGTTGTTAAGCGAATGAGACTGAGGGGCGCTCCACTTAGCATTCAGTTCTGAAGCTCCAACTATGCCAGCAAAGATACACAAAATCCGCTCTACAACTCCCAAGACACATAGTAAAGGAACGGTGACTAACCAAACCACCTCTAGCCCCATACAGCGATTCCTGGTTGCCAGTGGAACCGGCCCTGGCGCATGTAGCAGTCAAGTTAGACGCACGAGACGCAACGCATCTCTCGCTTCACTAGCAACCTCTGTAAGAGAAAGTTCGCCTGTATCATCTTACTGCTCAGATCTCATGGAAGAACCTGAGTCCCCTACAGGCTCAGATATGGCGTCTCTGCTGAGCGGCATCAGAAAAGAGTTAGCCGGGATGTTCCATGGACTCGAAAAATCAATAAAAAAGGAAATCACAGGGGTAAGAACAGATATGGCGCATATTCTCGATAGGGTGGAGGGCACAGAACAGAGACAAGATACTCATGAAACAGCTATAAGAGAACTACAAAAGACTGTCACACAGCTAGCCCTTGTTCAACGTGCCTCACTTTATAAGTTAGAGGACCTCGAGAACAGAAATCGCAGAAACAACCTACGAATCAGAGGTCTGCCTGAAGTGACTGGAGATAAAGATTTGGAGTCGCAGATTAGAGGTATATTTAATTCAGTGTTGGGAAATGAACCCACTGATCCGTTGCGTTTTGATCGGGTTCATCGGGCTCTTAGGTCTCGTACTGTTGCTCTTGAGCAACCTAGAGACGTAATATGCCGTCTACATTATTTCACAGATAAGAACGCCATTATCTTCAAGTTGAGGAGCATTCCCAACATTGACTTTGAGGGAGCAACTCTCAATATTTTCTCGGATTTATCTAAAGAAACCTTAGACCGCCGCAGAGCCCTTAAACCACTTTTGGAACATTTACGTTCTAAGGAGATTACCTATAGATGGGGTTTCCCGGCGTGCCTTATTGCTACCAAAAATGGTCGCTCCCACACCCTCCGGTTCCCAGAGGAATTGTTACAATTTTTAAAGGACCTTAATCTGCCCTCAGTGGACCTCCCGGGCTGGCATGACCCGGTCCCTAAGTTTTCGCATATTCAGGACTCCCATTGGCAAAAATCTCCTACTACTAAAAAAGGGCGCTCTTCAGCGTCAGGTCCTGTATAATAACATAGACGAGTAAAGGGTGACTACGCCTATGTACTTTCCTTTTTTCTTTGGTTGAGTATGCCTGTAAGTTATTATATCTAATGAGATGTGACTTGGCCGCTAAAGTATATTTGTTATAAAAAGGTTTATTGTTTACTGTTGGAGCAAAAAGTATTCCTCTGCACATTATCTGACGCAAGCTGAATGCGGGTGGAGCACAATGCTCCTATGTGTCTTTTATACGACATGTTCCCCTCCCCTTCTTTCCTTTTGGGGTTGTGGATAGGGATGAGCTTCGTGTTCGAGTCGAACATACGTTCGACTCGAACATCGGCTGTTCGATCGTTCGACGAAGATCGAACGATTTGGGCCGTTCGCGCCAAATTCGAGTGACGCGAACGGCCCACAATGCACTACGCCATCGCAGTGTCATCCAGGCGCTGTGATTGGCCAAGCATGCACTGTGACCCCGCATGCTTGGCCAATCACAGCGCCGGCAGCGAGGAGAGCAATGATTGGCCACAGGCAGGATGCCTGTGGCCAATTATTGCTGAGGGTGTTTAGTACACGCCCCACACTATAAAAGGCCGCCAGCACGGCGGCCTAGTGTAGTGTGTTCCGGAGCAGGGATAGAGCAGCATAGGCAGGGACAGTGACTGTTATTTCTTTCTTGCTTAACCTGGATTCCTTTAGTTTAGGGAAAGAGAAGGATAGGTAGGGAGAGTGTCAGTGTGTTTTGTGCTTGTGCTATAGTGTGCTTAAAAAAAACATTTATTCTAGGGACAGAAAACTGTAGGTAGGGACAGTGTCAGTTTCTTTCACTCTGCAAGTCCTTGTTTCCAGGGACCTGGAAGGACAGTGAGTGAATTGTCCTTGTGCTATATTGTGCTTAAAAAAACATTTATTCTAGGGACAGAAAACTGTAGGTAGGGAGAGTGTCAGTTTCTTTCACTCTGCAAGTCCTTGTTTCCAGGGACCTGGAAGGACAGTGACTGAATTGTCCTTGTGCTATATTGTGATTAAAAAAAAACATTTATTCTAGGGACAGAAAACTGTAGGTAGGGAGAGTGTCAGTTTATTTCACTCTGCAAGTCCTTGTTTCCAGGGACCTGGAAGGACAGTGACTGAATTGTCCTTGTGCTATATTGTGCTTAAAAAAAACATTTATTCTAGGGACAGAAAACTGTAGGTAGGGAGAGTGTCAGTTTATTTCACTCTGCAAGTCCTTGTTTCCAGGGACCTGGAAGGACAGTGACTGAATTGTCCTTGTGCTATATTGTGATTAAAAAAAACATTTATTCTAGGGACAGAAAACTGTAGGTAGGGAGAGTGTCAGTTTATTTCACTCTGCAAGTCCTTGTTTCCAGGGACCTGGAAGGACAGTGACTGAATTGTCCTTGTGCTATATTGTGATTAAAAAAAACATTTATTCTAGGGACAGAAAACTGTAGGTAGGGAGAGTGTCAGTTTATTTCACTCTGCAAGTCCTTGTTTCCAGGGACCTGGAAGGACAGTGACTGAATTGTCCTTGTGCTATATTGTGATTAAAAAAAACATTTATTCTAGGGACAGAAAACTGTAGGTAGGGAGAGTGTCAGTTTATTTCACTCTGCAAGTCCTTGTTTCCAGGGACCTGGAAGGACAGTGACTGAATTGTCCTTGTGCTATATTGTGATTAAAAAAAACATTTATTCTAGGGACAGAAAACTGTAGGTAGGGAGAGTGTCAGTTTATTTCACTCTGCAAGTCCTTGTTTCCAGGGACCTGGAAGGACAGTGACTGAATTGTCCTTGTGCTATATTGTGATTAAAAAAAACATTTATTCTAGGGACAGAAAACTGTAGGTAGGGAGAGTGTCAGTTTATTTCACTCTGCAAGTCCTTGTTTCCAGGGACCTGGAAGGACAGTGACTGAATTGTCCTTGTGCTATATTGTGATTAAAAAAAACATTTATTCTAGGGACAGAAAACTGTAGGTAGGGAGAGTGTCAGTTTATTTCACTCTGCAAGTCCTTGTTTCCAGGGACCTGGAAGGACAGTGACTGAATTGTCCTTGTGCTATATTGTGCTTAAAAAAAACATTTATTCTAGGGACAGAAAACTGTAGGTAGGGAGAGTGTCAGTTTATTTCACTCTGCAAGTCCTTGTTTCCAGGGACCTGGAAGGACAGTGACTGAATTGTCCTTGTGCTATATTGTGATTAAAAAAAACATTTATTCTAGGGACAGAAAACTGTAGGTAGGGAGAGTGTCAGTTTATTTCACTCTGCAAGTCCTTGTTTCCAGGGACCTGGAAGGACAGTGACTGAATTGTCCTTGTGCTATATTGTGATTAAAAAAAACATTTATTCTAGGGACAGAAAACTGTAGGTAGGGAGAGTGTCAGTTTATTTCACTCTGCAAGTCCTTGTTTCCAGGGACCTGGAAGGACAGTGACTGAATTGTCCTTGTGCTATATTGTGCTTAAAAAAAACATTTATTCTAGGGACAGAAAACTGTAGGTAGGGAGAGTGTCAGTTTATTTCACTCTGCAAGTCCTTGTTTCCAGGGACCTGGAAGGACAGTGACTGAATTGTCCTTGTGCTATATTGTGATTAAAAAAAACATTTATTCTAGGGACAGAAAACTGTAGGTAGGGAGAGTGTCAGTTTATTTCACTCTGCAAGTCCTTGTTTCCAGGGACCTGGAAGGACAGTGACTGAATTGTCCTTGTGCTATATTGTGATTAAAAAAAACATTTATTCTAGGGACAGAAAACTGTAGGTAGGGAGAGTGTCAGTTTATTTCACTCTGCAAGTCCTTGTTTCCAGGGACCTGGAAGGACAGTGACTGAATTGTCCTTGTGCTATATTGTGATTAAAAAAAACATTTATTCTAGGGACAGAAAACTGTAGGTAGGGAGAGTGTCAGTTTATTTCACTCTGCAAGTCCTTGTTTCCAGGGACCTGGAAGGACAGTGACTGAATTGTCCTTGTGCTATATTGTGATTAAAAAAAACATTTATTCTAGGGACAGAAAACTGTAGGTAGGGAGAGTGTCAGTTTATTTCACTCTGCAAGTCCTTGTTTCCAGGGACCTGGAAGGACAGTGACTGAATTGTCCTTGTGCTATATTGTGATTAAAAAAAACATTTATTCTAGGGACAGAAAACTGTAGGTAGGGAGAGTGTCAGTTTATTTCACTCTGCAAGTCCTTGTTTCCAGGGACCTGGAAGGACAGTGACTGAATTGTCCTTGTGCTATATTGTGATTAAAAAAAACATTTATTCTAGGGACAGAAAACTGTAGGTAGGGAGAGTGTCAGTTTATTTCACTCTGCAAGTCCTTGTTTCAAGGGACAGAGAAGGACACCTGAAGGTAGCCCTTATTGCTTTTTTCCCATCTCCCTGCAGGCCATCTATTAGAATGTCTGGAAGGCAAACAAGGAGAGGCAGACAGTCAGGAGGCAATAAAAGAGGGCAAGCAGGCTCTGTGTCTGGGGGCAACAGTGCTGGTCGTGGACGCGGTGCATTGTCATCAGCACATGGCCATGGGACACGCTTGTCCTTCTTTTCGGCAGCTGGACATGTTGAGCCACATCATGCCGAAGACTTGGTAGAGTGGATGACCAAGCCCTCCTCCTCCTCCTCATCCTCTCTCACCCAGGCTCAGGGTACTGGAAAAGCAGCTGCCAAAGCGTCGTCTTCCCTGGTATCAATGTCAGACAAATCATCAGTCACTCCTTCCCTAGACCCACCATGTCCTCCTCCTGAGGAGTCCCCCGAACTGTTTCAGCACAGTGTTGGGTACATGCTCCAGGAGGATGCCCAGCGTTTCGAAGGGTCTGATGATGAAACCCAGCTAGAGGAAGGCAGTAGCGTGAGAGCAGACAGAGGGGATGCTCAAGAAGGACACCAATCTGGCAGTCATGTTCCAGCAGCTGCAGCATACTGCCAGATTGGCTCCAGTGATGAGGAGGGAGGGGATGATGAGGTCACTGACTCCACGTGGGTGCCTAATAGGAGAGAGGAGGAGGAGGAGGATGAGGAGGAGGCACATCTCCAACGAGGCAGGATGCCCTTTGGTGGCCAGCGTAAGGGCAGTACACCGACGGAATCACACCGCAGAGCTCCGCCTGTGCAGGGCGCTGCCTCTGCCCGTCATTCAAAAAGTTCTTTGGTGTGGGCCTTTTTTGAGGCTAGTGCATCAGATCGCACAGCTGCTGTTTGCAACATATGTCTCAAGCGTATATCGCGTGGCCAAAACATCAGCCGCTTGGGTACCACATGCCTGACCAGACATATGTTGACCTGCCATGCAGCTCGTTGGCAAGCCTACCTCAAAGACCCACACCAAAGAACAAAGCGGACCTCTCCTTGCACCGCATCAGCTGGGATCTCCAACCCCACTATAACTTCAGTCCTCTCTGAAACATGCACTGAGAGGAATGAAGGTGTAGAATTAGGTGTGTCACAGCCAAGTACTTGCGCCCACTCTGCTAGCAGTACACCGACGTCCGATTCTAGCAGGCAAATTTCCCTGCCCCAGCTGCTGGACCGTCGAAAGAAGTTCACTCCCAGCCATCCACATGCCCAGCGGTTGAATGCTAGCTTGGCTAAATTGCTAGCGCTTCAACTGCTGCCTTTTCAGTTGGTAGACTCGGCCCCCTTCCGTGAGTTTGTGCAATGTGCAGTTCCTCAGTGGCAGGTTCCCAAACGCCACTTTTTCTCACGGAAGGCTATTCCGGCTCTCTACCGGCATGTGGAAGGCAATGTCTTGGCCTCGCTGGACAGGGCGGTCAGCGGTAAGGTGCATATTACCGCTGACTCATGGTCCAGCAGGCATGGACAGGGACGTTACCTTTCTTTCACGGCCCATTGGGTCACTCTTTTGGCAGCTGGGAAGGATTCAGGACAAGGTGCAGTAGTGTTGGAGGTTGTCCCACCGCCACGCCTCCAAAATGCTACTACTGGTTGTGACACACCTCTCTCCTCCACCCCCTCCTCTTCTTCTTCCTCCATGGCCTCTTCCTGTGGTTTGTCCTATGAACCAGCGGTGCTCCGTAGCCGTTCACGGGGCTACGCAAGTACGCAGGCAAAAAGATGCCATGCCGTGCTTGCGCTGGTGTGTTTGGGGGACAGAAGCCACACTGGGGCAGAGGTCCTGTCTGCTCTGCAGGGCCAGGCCGAGAGGTGGTTGACGCCACGCCAGCTTAAGCCAGGAATGGTGGTTTGCGACAATGGCACCAACCTCCTCTCCGCCCTCCGACAGGGACAACTGACCCATGTGCCCTGTGTGGCTCACGTCCTTAACCTGGTGGTGCAGCGCTTCTTGGGCAGGTACCCGGGCTTACAGGATGTCCTGAGGCAGGCCAGGAAAGTCTGTGTGCATTTCCGCAGATCTTATAATGCCAGTGCTCGCCTGGCTGAGCTGCAAAAGGAGTTGAACCTGCCCAAGAACCGCCTTATATGTGACATGCCCACCAGGTGGAACTCAACGTTGGCCATGCTGCAGCGGCTGCACACGCAGCAGAGGGCCATCAATGAGTACCTGTGCGACTACGGCACCAGGACAGGGTCAGGGGAGCTTGGTTTTTTTTCTCCACGCCAGTGGGGCATGATCAGGGATGCATGCACTGTCCTGGCACCATTTGAGGAGGCCACGAGGATGGTGAGCAGTGACAGTGCATGCATCAGTGACACTGTACCTCTTGTCCACCTGTTGGAGCACACGCTGCGTGGAATAATGGACAGGGCACTTGAGGCAGAACAGAGGCAGGAAGAGGAGGACTTCCTTGCCTCTCAAGGCCCCCTTTACCCAGACAGTGTTCCTTCTGTCCCACCCATCGCACAGGAAGAGGAGGAGGAGGAGGAGGAGGAGGAGGAGGAGGAGGATTGTGTCAGCATGGAGGTGGAGGCTGGCACTCAGCATCATCAGCAGCAGTCTTTTAGGGATGATTTACAGTCCCAAGAAACCAGTGGACTTGTACGTGGCTGGGAGGAGGTGGCTGCGGATCATGTCGTCCTTAGTGACCCAGAGGACTCCGGAGCGAATGCCTCAGCAAACCTACGCTGCATGGCCTCCCTGATCCTGCAAAGTCTGCGGAAGGATCCTCGTATTCTTCGGATCAAGGAGAGGGACCATTACTGGCTGGCCACTCTCCTTGATCCACGGTACAAGGGTAAGGTTGCGGACCTTATGTTACCGTCGCAGAGGGAGCAGAGGATGAGACAACTCCGGGAGGCCTTGCAGAAAGGTCTGTGCAACGCGTTCCCAGAGA
Source organism: Rana muscosa (assembly GCA_029206835.1). Classification (NCBI taxonomy): domain Eukaryota; kingdom Metazoa; phylum Chordata; class Amphibia; order Anura; family Ranidae; genus Rana; species Rana muscosa. Next base: position 217,482,954 of record CM055126.1, read on the forward strand.
CTGGGAGGTTGCAAACTCCTGGTCCTGGACAACGAGTTGCTGAGGCTTCGGCCAGTCAAAGAAGGAGCGGTGGGGAAGGTGGCCGTCTGACCGATGCGTTCAGACAATTCTTTAGTCCGCAGCCCCAAAGTATGATCGGTTCCAGCAACCATCGCCAGCGTCTGATAAACATGGTGCAGGAATATCTAGGGGCAAGGTCAGACTTGGACACCTTCCCCACCGAAAATCCTCTGGCTTACTGGGTCTTGAGGATGGATCACTGGCCAGAGCTTGCACAGTATGCAATTGAGCTACTGGCCTGTCCTGCATCCAGCGTTCTTTCGGAACGCACATTCAGTGCTGCTGGAGGATTTGTAACGGATCACAGGGTGCGCCTGTCCACCGACTCGGTTGATCGACTGACTTTCATCAAGATGAACCAGTCTTGGATCACCACCAGCTACCACACACCTGATGCTGATATAACAGACTAATTGATTTTAACATGTCACATCCCTTCAAGACTGATGCTGATGCTGAGTGCCTGTGCTGTTATGTTGACTGGCTATCCTCCTCCTCCGAGTCCTCAATGATACGATTGATGATGATAGCTTGTAAGATCATTTTTGTTTATGGGTGCCGCCACCAGTGCCTAACGCCCAATTTTTCAGCCCCTGTTTAACAGGGGCGTGTAATTACAATTTTTGAAGCAATACTTTGCAACAGGGCTCATTGCTGTGCTCCAAGTACAGTATCTGTGAGGAGTTGCAGTGTTGTGCCACCAGTGCCTAACGCCCAATTTTTCAGCCCCTGTTTAACAGGGGCGTGTAATTACAATTTTTGAAGCAATACTTTGCAACAGGGCTCATTGCTGTGCTCCAAGTACAGTATCTGTGAGGAGTTGCAGTGTTGTGCCACCAGTGCCTAAGGCCCAATTTTTCAGCCCCTGTTTAACAGGGGCGTGTCATTACAATTTTTTAAGCAATACTTTGCAACAGGGCTCATTGCTGTGCTCCAAGTACAGTTGCTGTGAGGGGTTGCAGTGTTGTGCCACCAGTGCCTAAGGCCCAATTTTTCAGCCCCTGTTCAACAGGGGCATGTAATTACAATTCTTGATCTAATAATTCACAGCAGGGCCCATTGCTGCACCCACCAAGAGTAACTGTCAGGGCTTACAGTGTTGTGGCACCAGCACCACCATCAAAGGCCCAATTTTTACTACCACTGTTCAACAATTATATGTAATTAAAATTCCTGATATAATAGTTGACAGCAGGGCGTTCCAGCACCAACCAAGAGTAACTGTGAGTGCTTACAGTGTTGTGCCAACACCAACAACTAAGGGGCCTATTTCTGCAGAGTATATACGGCAGGTCCCTACTTTCAAACATCCAACTTACAAACGACTCCTACTTGCAAACGCAAGAAGACAACAGGAAGTGAGAGGAAATCTACCACTAGGAAGGAAAATTCTCTCCTGTAAGAATAAATATGGGAGAAAGGTGTCTCCTCTGTACTGATGCTTTATCAGCAATCCTTGTTTCAAGAAAAACACCACATTTCAAAAACAGTTGTCATTGGGACGGAAAGTGAGGTGAAATGTTCTGAACAGGGGCACAGACAGCAAAACAAATGTTACAGGGGTGATAACCCTTACCTATGTTTTCCAAAAAGTTTAAAAATAGATTTTTGGTCTGGAGCTACACTTCAACAATGTACCTGTTCAAAATTACAAACAGACTCTACATAAGAACAAACCTACAGTCCCTGTCTTGTATGCACCGCCTGTATAGGGCTGTTCAGAGTATATAGGGCCTTTTTTATTTTATGTGCGGGGTTCCCCTTAATATCCATACAAGACCCAAAGGGGCTGGTAATGGGCTGGGGTAGGGGGGGGGTCATGGGGTAGCTATGCCATTTTTCTTAAAGAATTTCATCCATATTACCGGGACCAGACATTACATTAAAGCCGCAAGCAGTTTTAAATGGCTTTTTTTTCCTTTAGAAGTGTCATTTTGTGCAGGGACAGTTCTAAACACGGGAAACACGTGGCACTTCACAGGCATACTTTAGACACCCCCCAGGTACGATATTTAAAGGAATATTTGACTTTTTTTTTTTCACTTTATGCATCATTAAAATGACTGCTCCCGAAAAACGACCGTTTTTAAAACTTCTTTTTGCATTGATACATGTCCCCTGGTGCAGAACCCGGGTTCCCAAACCCTTTTTAGGACAATAACATGCATAATAGTTGTTATAATTAGCACTTTAGAATTCGAACGTTCGCATCCATTGTATTTAATAGGGTTCTAATGTTCGTTCGAACTTTCGGTCCGTTCGCGGGTTCTGGTGCGAACCGAACCCGGGGGTGTTCGGCTCATCACTAGTTGTGGAGAGCGGGTAGCCTTCGAGTACTCTTATCCGTTCTCCTACGGGAGTTCTGGACGGCTGCCCGTGCTCTCTCCCCCCATAGGGACCACCGCAGAAATCTGCGTGATAAATTAAGGTTTCCCACATGCGTCCAGATGGACGTTTTTGTTGTTTATGTAAATTTGTCTTTCTGTTTTTCTCAATACTTACCCGTTTCTTTTTTGTTTTACTTTTCCTATCAAGGCTGGCATGCATGGCTAAGTAGGTTTAAGGGTTATGCTCTGCTGTGATAAATGGCCACACTTAAAGTTATTTCTTATAATGTTAGGGGTTTAAATGCTGCGGCAAAACGGCATCAGGTTATCCGTGAATTACGGAAACTTGCCTCTTCTATTGTGTTTCTTCAGGAAACACATTTAACCCATACTACGCAGGTCAAATTGACCTCGCTTTATTTTCCTCAGTGGTATTATAGCCTCTCAGATACGAATGAAGCTAAGGGGGTGGCTATTGGTTTTAGTAATAGCGTACCCTTCCGTTTTTTAGATATGCAAGCGGATGACCATGGTCGTTTTCTTTTTTTAAAGGGCTTTTTAGGTACTACCCAATGTACTCTAGCAAACATATACTGCCTGAATCAAAATCAACCTACTTTTTTTTCTCAAATCCTCACTGATTTATCACAATTTGCTGAGGGTCTAATCATACTGGCAGGAGACATAAATATGTCTCTAGATCCTGTTTTGGATACATCCCACGGTCGCTCTAACATCTCTTTTAAGCGCCTGTCCTTTGTTAAAAAGAGACTAATAGACCGACAACTGATAGACGTATGGCGTATTTTACATCCAAAAGAAAAAGATTTTTCCCATTTTTCGAAGACCCATCAGTCTTATTCCCGAATAAATAATATCTTTTTAGACCATTATCACCTTCCATTATTACAATCGGCGAATATAGGTACTGCGACACTGTCAGATCATGCACCTGTGTCGATGAGTATGACTATGCCCACTTTGACTCAGCGCTCCAATAATTGGAGACTCAATGATTCTCTTCTTTCTGACCCAACAGAAGTTTCTGTGTTTGCCTCTCATATATCGCAATATTTTAAAGATAATAAACCTTCTGAGACATCCCCTGATATTGTATGGGAAGCTCACAAGGCAACTATGAGAGGCCGATTCATAGAACTTGGGGCAAGGAAGAAAAGAGAGCGTGGTCAACAACTTGAACAGGTCCTGCACCAAATAACAGAACTTGATAAACAACATAAATTCACTCTGCACACATTCCAGCTAGAAGCTCTCACATTGAAACGAGAGGAATTAAAAAATCTTCTTAACCTCGATACAGCTCGGAAATTCCAACGATATTCGCAAAAATTCCATGAGTGGGGGAACAAACCTAGCAGACAATTAGCAAGATCCCTCAAAGAAAAACAGACTAGATCGTTTATTCCTAAAATAAAGTTATCAAACGGAAATTTAGTCCATGCGACTCCTCACATTGCTAAAGCTTTCAGGGACTATTATGCAGATTTGTACAAAGTGCAGTGTGACTCCCCGTCTCTGACTGTGAAGGAGAGACGTAACCTTATGCTCACATATCTAAAAGAAGCAAATTTGCCCAAACTTTCAAATTTGACTCTCAGGGAACTTGAATCTGAACTTTCGGTTGAGGAATTTCAGGCGGCTCTGAAATCTTCACCGACAGGTAAAGCCCCGGGACCGGATGGTTATACTATCCGGTACTATAAAACATTCAGTGATATCCTTCTGCCCCGCCTTACGGCTTATGCCAATTCAATCTCACAGACCTCGGGACTGCGCCCAGAATCTCTTACAGCCCATATTTCAGTTATCCTTAAAGCAGATAAGGACTTTACTCAATGCAGTAGCTATAGGCCAATTTCCCTATTAAATGTTGATATCAAATTATATTCTAAGGTAATGGCCAACAGACTACTCCCTCTTATATCTAGTTGGGTTTCCACGGATCAGACGGGCTTTATGCCACACAGAGAAGCCAAGGATAACTCTCTCCGGGCGATATCTCTTATACAATACGCTCAAAGGTCTTCCCAGTCCACCCTACTTGTATCTACAGATGCTGAAAAAGCGTTTGATAGGTTGGACTGGGATTATTTAAAACTGACCCTGCGACATTTTGGGCTGGGACCCAAGATGTTCTACCGCATTACTTCCCTCTATTCTAACCCCACGGCTCAAATTCGCATAAATGGCACTTTGAGTGACTCATTCCAACTATTTAATGGGACCAGACAGGGCTGCCCTCTTTCTCCCCTTTTATTTGCCCTTACCCTCGAACCCTTTTTGGCAACCATAAGATGTAATTTAAATATACATGGGATTCAAGTAGGTAATAAAACGCACAAATATGCGGCATATGCGGACGATATTTTATTTTTTATCCAACAGCCTCGTATCTCGCTTCCCAATTTAATGTCAGCATTTTCTACTTTTCAGACACTCTCCAACTTTAAAATTAACCTATCTAAGTCTGAAATTCTAAATATTAATCTACCTGGAAGGGAGGTGGAAAATTTAAAACCCCTCTTCCCTTTTTGATGGGTACAACGAAGTATGAAATATCTGGGAGTGAATCTTGTGCCTCACATTCAGTCCCTTTTTAAATATAATTACATCCCATTATTGAATAATATTAGAAGGGATTTACAAAAGTGGAACACGCTGACACACTCATGGTTGGGTAAAGTGAGTATAATTAAAATGAACATTCTGCCTAGAGTTCTTTTTTTCTTTCAAATGATCCCATTGGGTGTGCCTATAGGATTTTTTTCCCTATTACAGACCATGGTCTCCCGCTTTATTTGGAGGAACAGTCACCCCAGAGTATCTAAGGAAGTATTATTTCGCTCCAAGGAAGCTGGGGGACTGGCCCTTCCAAATTTTAAGGCTTATTATAATGCTGTGATTCTGTCTAGAATATCCAAATGGAAATATGCTGCTAAGTCCAAACTTTGGGTGAGTTTGGAACATGCTCTTAGTAACACAGACCTAGCAACTATACCCTGGTTGCCACGCGTACATAGACACCTTGCTCCAAGTACCTCCACTTTAACCACTTCCACCCTTGATGTATGGGATGCCTTACATAGGAAGTTCTCGTGGTCATATGCTTCTCCTCTGTTACCGCTTTTGGACCACGATTATTTCTTACCTGGCCTACTAGATCCTGGCTATAGGACGTGGTTGCCAGAAGAACCTCTTCTACTACATCATGTTCTTCGAGCAAATGCGCTTAAGCCTCTTAAGGAAATTCTCGGCCTCAAGCCCATTATGTTTCTTGATAAATGGAGATATAATCAATTGCAAGGTTTCCTTAGAACTCTGCCTCAGCCGCTTAGAGGGATACAGGACTTAAACAGCATTGAGGAAGTTTTTAATTCAACGGACCCACCTGAACATTGTATCTCGGTATTCTACAAATTACTCATCAAGCTCCAAGGTGATACTTATCCTCCCTTTCTCGCTAAGTGGGAGGCAGACTTGGAATCTTGCCTCTCAGACAGCCAAAAAGATAAAGTCCTACAGCTGACTCATATCTCTTCAATTGCATCAAGGATGGCTGAGGTCAATTACAAACTACTAACCAGATGGCACTACACCCCATTAAAGCTTCATCAGATGTTCCCCGACAACTCCCCGTTGTGTTGGAGGAATTGTGGGAACAGAGCAACCCACGCTCATATATGGTGGTCGTGCCCACTCATCCGCCCCTTCTGGTCTAGCATTATTCGAATTATCCAACAAATATCTAATATTAATCTTCCTGCTGATGCATGGACCATTCTTTTCCATGCTACTAAGGAACCTGTCAGAAAATACAAATGTTCTTTAGTTCCACATTTGCTTAATACGGCTAAAGCACTTATACCTACCCTTTGGGGTCAGCCTGAGACTCCATCCGTGAAAAAGTGGCTTCAAAAAATTTCAGAGGTCCATCTCATGGAAGATATCACTCATTGTAACAAGGACACTTTTCAACGACACACTTTAACTTGGACTCCGTGGATGGAGTTCAAGGACACCACAACCTATAGAGAGATACTTGCACAAACCCACTGAGACCCGTTTACATCTTTTGAATAAGCTATCTATATCTTAAGGAGGATTCCCTGTGGTTATTCTTTGGCCTATCCCTTAAGAGACTAAAATGTAATGTGACAAACATTTTATTGGATACCATGCATGCCGGCCTTCCCTTCCCTTTCCTCCCTTTTCTTTCCTTTTTTTACACCCCTATTTTTGTTTTCTTCTTTTTCTTGGAGAGAGTGAGAGAGGGGGATTAGATTTGTTCTCCCCTGAGGCTTCCCCCTCTCCCTCCCCCCCCCTTTTTTTTTTTTTTTTACTGGCACAGGCGACGATAATTCTACTTGTTATTTTTCTCTTTACATATATGTTTTGTCACTTCATCAGTGTAGTCACTTGTAAATTCATCTCTTTGTTCTTTATACAGTTCACTTTTAGATTTTAACACTTGTTTTTCAGTTTGTAGTAGTTTCTGAAATCATCTTTTTTTTTTTTTTCACTCTTTAATAACTAATTTTAAGTTAGAAGACATCAACACTAGAGGGATAGCACCCCCCAGCCCCCCCCCCTTCTAAAATCATCCCCACTCTCCCCCTCCCTCCCCCCCCTTTTTTTTTTTAGGCACAGGTGACGATAACTTTACCTCTCACTTTTCTCTTTATATACATGTTTTGTCACTTTATCAGTATAGTTACTCATAAATTCATCCCCTAGTCCTTTATACTGTCTACTCTTAGATTTTAACACTTGTTTTTTAGTTCGTAGTAGTTTTTTGAAACCACTTTCTGTCTCCCTTTATTATTTAATTCCACTTTAGAAGACATCAACACTAGAGTGATAGCACATAATATATTTGGGGGAGAGTATGGGGGACTGTATTCCCCCATCCCCCCCTTCCAAAATTATCCCCACTCCCTCCCCCCCCCCTTTTTCTTTTTTTCCTCTCTCCATTTCCCTATTTCTCCCTCCCCCCCCCTTCTTTTTTTTTTATTTTGTAATGGGAAATATTGAGACTGTAAATGTGTTTCATGTATTGTAATGTGTGTTATATATGTTTTTGGAAAATTAATAAAAAAGATAATAAACAAAAGTAAGGAGAAGACATTTCTCCAGAGAGTTACCGGGCCCCTTCCTTCACTGTGACTTTTCAACAGTCCCTCGGAACGGTCTTTCCCTGGCCTCTTCGTCTAAGATGCGGGTCCCCTTGCAAGGCGGCACCCTGAGATTCCTCGATCCTTGGTGGGCCCCAGCTGAAGGTGCTGGGCCCAAGGCCTTTAGTTGCAGCCCCAGGGCTAAAGGTGCCTGGGACTGATTCACCGACCACCGCCCCTGGGCCAAAGGTGCCCAGGGCGGACAGGAACACACACTCCCTGGGAGTAGGACTTCTGATGACCGACCACCTACAGGCAGAGTCTGCCCCTTTTATATCCTCTCCCAGCATACGCAGCAGGCCGACCACTCCCACTGTATGGCTGCTGAGAGGGGACACACAAGGCACAGCACTGTATCAGCGGTTCAACCCTGGCCCACTATGGCAGCGCCACCTGCAGGCCACAGGGAACGGTACACTGATACTCTTCCTGCAGACAAAATGGTTGATAATGTCCTAACAATTTAGGTGTTTGAGCATAACTATCACTCAAACACTACCCCTAAATTGAGGACCCCGCTACACAAGCTTAGTGAAACAAGACAATGTTGTCTGCATGCAGTGTCCTTTGTTATAAGGAGGTCTGTAAGTGCCCCACTCACCGATCCCGGTGGTCTTCGGTTTCCCAAATCTGGCGTGGAAAACTCAGCGGGAGGGCCTCCACAGAGTGTAGCTGATCACAAATGTAAATAGAAGCCGGTTATCAGCACTCCTTTCCTCATGCTGACAACATGAGGAGAGGAGAAGAGAGCAAAAAACTGGCTTCTTTAAAAGGGACATCCACACTGATAATCAGGGCACTGATTAACAGTGTCCTGATTATCAGTGCAGTCCCAACAGTGCCTCCTCATCAATGCCCACCAGTGCTGCCAATCAATGCCCATCAGTGCAAGCTCATCAGTGCCCACCAGTGCTTCCTCATTAGTGCCACCTCATCAGTGCCCATCAGTGCAGCCTATAAGTGCCTCCTCATCAGCTCACATCAGTGAAGTAGGAAAATTACCTGTTTGCAAAATGTTATAATAAACTTTGAAAAAGTTTTTTTTTTTTTCCAAACTTTTTGGTCTTTATTCATTTATTTATCAAAAAATAAAAAACCCAGTGGTGATTAAATGCCATCAAACAAAGCTCTATTTGTGTGAAAAAAAATGGTAAGTGTAGTGTAGCATGACCGCGCAATTGTCATTCAAAGTGTGACAGCGCTGAAAGCTGAAATTGGCCTGGGCAGGAAAAGTGCCATGTATGCAAGTAAAAATCCATTTAAACATTTAATGATGTATTAATGTTAACAGAGCTGCATTTATTTAGTTTAACTTTATTGCCTGAAACAATAAGAATGAGGGATGAAACGTAGTTTGCATAAAAAAGTTTTATTATAACATCAAATATATTTTTTTTCTATAAAAGAATACTTTCACTGAAAGCACATTCTTATACCTATAAGGTCAAATATAACACACACACCTAGACAGATGCCAAAATGATCCCCATTCATCAAAACTGGAGGAAGCAAAAATGTCTGTGCTGCCTACAGTAACCAATCAGAGTCCAGCTGGTGCTGAGTAAGACATGACAGCAGGGTTCAGTTTGATTGCATATTATGCCGAAGACCCCTTTACACCCCTTATTTTTCATAAATCAACCTAAGGAGATCCCCCCCCCCCCCATCTATCCATTAGGGAGAAGTGGTATTCATGTAGATGATAGACATATAAGGCATGGTAGGTCAGCTATAGGTCAGCTCAGCCGCAGGGAGACCCCAGCTATATTGGTGACTTCCTGACTTTTTTGGGGGTTCAGGTTCCAGAGTTCATTTCCCCTTTAAATTGGATGTAAACCCTTACATATACCAAATTAAGTGACTGGCCTCAGGTGATACTCAGAGATGAAACAAATCCTCCTACATAAGTTGTACCTGTTAATCTATAGCCGTCTTTTCCCTACACTCCATTCAAAGTGCAGAATTTACACAGGATCTCTCAGCTCTAAAAAACAGGGGGTGGAGAGCTGAAGTTACATCAGTGAGGAGAGCTGATTGGAGGGAGAAGACACACCCCCTTCCACACAGCACACATGAACAGAGATGAGGCTGTCAATCAGCTGGAGGTCCCTCCTCTGTCACCTTTTATCTCTTGGTGTCAGGAAAACTTGTCAGAAGTGATTCGTGCTCATAGCAGAGGAAGGAGGCAGCAGACAGAAATGACACTTAGTGCTCTGGATTGAGACAAGTACACATTATAGAGGGATATGCTTTGCTCATATTTCATGTCTGAGGTTTACAACCACTTTAAGGACCATGTCACACCAGTGAGTCACTAGTTAGAATTCAGCAGGACAGGAACACAGGAAGGACACATACCTGCTTTGTATGTCTTGCTGCAAAACCTGAATCGCCAATGAGAGAAAGCCACCTCGCTTCTCCAGCCAGTGAGGGAGTGACACCTTCAAAGGAGGGTTTTTGCTCTGTGGTGTATCCTTCAAAGTGATCCTTCTGCTCGCAAATTCTCAGCAGAAACAGGATTGCCAGTGTGGCATGGAACTAATGTAGTGGTGGTCTCAGATGCAGATCCCGTCATTTCCAAAGGGCCACACATAAAATGTAATGAATGTTCAGTCTCAGACAGCAGACACACAACAGGAGATGGTCAAAGACTATGGCACGATACACAAAATGGTCCAAGACTGCAGAAATGATACAGGTGACGGTCAGACTATGGGTAGGATACAAGAGATGGTCAGAGAATTTGTCAGAGACTCTAGAAAAAATACAAGGGATGGTCACTGCAGACCTACTACAGGAGGGGGACCATAGTGTATCTACAGAATACAAGAGATGGTCAGAGGATGCAGACGTGCTTCGGAAAATGGGGACTATGGACATGGTACAGATAATGGTCAGAGACTATGGACATACTACAGGAGATAGTCAGAGACTATGGACATACTACAGGAGATGGTTAAAGACTATGGACATGTTTCAGAAGATGGTAAAAAAATATGAACACGCTACAGGAGATGATCAGAGACTATGGACGTGATAAAAGAAATGGTCAGAGACTGTGGACATACCGCAAGAGATGGTCAGAGGCTGGGGACATACTACAGGAGATGGTCAGGGACTATGGATATACCACAGGAGATGGTTAAAGACAAAGGATTTGATACAAGAGATGGTCAGAGACTGCGAACATGATACAGGTGACCGTTAGACTATGGATATGATACACAAGATGGTCAGAGAATTTGACATAGCACAGAAGATGGTCAGAGACTACAGACATGATATACAAGATGGTCAGAGAATGTGGACATGACACAGGAAATGATCAGAGACTGCAGACCAACTACAGGACATGGTCAGAGACTGCAGACCCACTACAGGAGATGGTCAGAGGATGCAGACCTACTACAGGAGATGGTCAGAGGATGCAGATCTGCTGCAAAAGATGGTCAGAGACTATGGACATGATACAGGAGATGGTCAAAAACTATGGGCACGCTACAGGAGATGATCAGAGACTATGGACGTGATACAAGAAATGGTCAGAGACTGTGGACATACTACAGGAGATGGTCAGGGACTATGGATATTGTGCACCAAGCGGGGTGCCAAGCGTTCCTTCACAGATATACCTCAGGAGATGGTTAGAGACTACAGATTTGACACAAGAGATGGTCAGACACTGGGGACATACTACAGGAGATGGTCACGTGATGTAAGAGACAGCCAGAGACTGCAGAAACGCGACAAGAGATGGTCAGAGACTACAGACAAGATACAACGAATGGTCAGAGACTGCGGACATGATACAATAGATGGTCAGAGACAGCAGACACGCAACAAGAGCTGGTCAGAGACTACAGACATGATACAACGGATGGTCAGAGACTGCGGACATGATACAACGGATGGTCAGAGATTGCAGACATGATACAGGAGATGATTAGAGACTGCGGACATGGTGCAGAAAATGGTAAGACTGCGAACATGTTATAGGAGATATTGGTGACCGGGGACTTGGTTCAGAAGACATAGACAGGGTAGCACAAGAGACTACTAGCAATCACTGCTTTCAAAAAATTGGGAAACACACATTGGTGTCTGCAGGGGTCCCAACAGGCATACAAAAAGTTCCAAATGGCCACATGTGGCCCCTGAGTTGCAGGTTGGGCACCAGACTCCTATGCACTCTGGCCATGAGATGAGGAACCTGCATCCTATATACCGGTAACTTGCATAGCATACTTTTGTGAAGTTCATAATGTTTTTGATGCTGATCGGACGCCTTTACGTATTTTAGCGCTGCGATGGGCAACAAGCAATTCTTCAGCCTTTCTGTATACTTTGTACATCGTGACTTCCGTTGTTACTTGACTGCTTGACGTAGACAAATGAGTTCTCCTCTGGGATAAGCCGGGCTCCGCTGCTTGTAAAGGACACAAGATAGCGACCTGTGGAAACAAAAACAGAGGGGATAACTATTAGAAGCTACAAATGACAGGTTCACTTTACATAATTGAAAACGGACAGCTTGGTCCGGCGCTGGCGATGGAATTTTTGAAATGGACAGAGAATGTCCTCGAGGCCAAATTTCCCCAGAAAAAGCAACAAGTTTCGCCGTCTCTCTCAGATGGCTATCGGTGCTTTACAGAGTGCATATCGACTTCCACGTTCTTGAATGACCCCGTGGATGGGGACAAGAGGCATATGTAACGGATTTAAAATATTCCCCAAATAAAAGGTTAAAAAAAAGCAAAAAAAAAAACAGCAAAAAAAATAAAAATAAAGTTGTGTGCGAGTTCCAAAGTATTGTCAACACCACGAGCCCTGTGACGCATTAGGCGCTGGCGTTTCAATAAAAGTATTTTTATACAACAGAAATGTCCCTCTTTTGGGCCGCACGTATCTGTAGGAGACATCGCGTGCTGCGGCTATAAAAAGGATAACAAGCGGATATTAGGAGCCTCGATACAGTATGTCACAGCAAGGCCGGCCATGACTCAGTACCAAGTTACAGCTATCAGTTACAGGGATCGTGTAAAAAAGATGATGCCAAGCATGTATGTAAGGCAGGAAATTGCCCTGAAACCTGAAATTAAAAAGGAAAACTGTAGCATATTTTCATTACAGATCCCCAGTGACATTTATTACATGGACAAGATGTTTTTTAAACGTTCACGTTTTAAATGTTTGCTGTTCCATATTGCAAATGTAAGTCATTCACAGATTTGAAAAATGGGGGGGGGCATTCCCTCCCACTGCTTGTAAAAGCAGTCCAGAGGCTATTTAGCCGCTAGGATTGCTTTTACATGAAAGCCGGCCGCAGGCTGAAAAGAATGATACCAAGATGATACCTAAACCCGCAGGCATCATTCTGGTATAAACATTCAAAGTCCAGCAACATACCAGTACGTTGCTGGTCCTTGTTGGACATGTATTGTAATCTTTTTTTTTCATGCAGCCAGTTGGCTGAACGAAAAAAGAGATTGATCGGTGGGTATGCCCACCATTAGAATACCGCCCTTCATCCACCCACTTCCAATGATGGGCATACACGCACCATTTATATATGCCGAAGCATGGGGGCATCCTCCCGCAAAAAAGTTATGCCGCACACACATGGTCGGACTTTTCCACGGGCAAGCCTCCGTCGGAATTTCGACCGTATGTACGCGGCATTAGGAGCAAAATCGCTCCTCCGCTCCTGCTGCCCCAATGCTTCGGCATATATGCTTTTTTTATTTAACTGTGGTGGTGAAATCACCTCCTACAGCACTGGAGTCGCAGGGATCAGGCCTGTCTCTGCGAACGCTGCAGTTATGTGTGTTTTTGTTTTGTAAGTGACAGCGATCGATCGATACTGCACTTGGGTGGCCTGGGCTGGACGGAGGGGCAAAACGCAGGTGCCAGCAGGTATCTGGGCTGATCCCGCTAACACTGCATTTTTGGGAACCCTAAACTGCTGGGGACGCTAGTATAGATCTGATCAGATCAGATATTGATCTGTTCAGATACTATACCACTAAGGGGGGTGTATGCTTCACGCGTGGGTGTTAGCGTTACTGGCTCTAACCTGACGCTGCCTGGGGTGTGACGCAGACCCTCTCTGACGCTAAAACCTAATTGATATCACCCGCCGGGCGATCAGGGGGTTAAACCTTTATTGGGTTATATACGGCGGGTGCCCTGACACTATAAAAAGCAAACTAACCAGCGTCACCCGTAACACTTATATGGTGATATAGGGGCAATCAGGGGGTTAAAACCTTTATTAGATAATATATTGGGGTACCTGACGCTATAAAAACCTGCGGCGAACCTAAAAAAAATTACTGGCTACCGATCTGAATCACCGACACTAAGACAGCGATCAGAAAAACGATTGCTTAGCGACAGTGGTGATAGGGGGTGAAAGGGTTACCTGGGGGGCGATCAAGGGGGTTAAACCTTTATTAGATAATATATTGGGGTACCTGACGCTATAAAAACCTGCGGCGAACCTAAAAAAAATTACTGGCTACCGATCTGCATCACCGACACTAAGACAGCGTTTAGAAAAACGATCGCTTAGCGACAGTGGTGATAGGGGGTGAAAGGGTTACCTGGGGGGCGATCAAGGGGGTTAAAACTTTATTAGATAGAATATTGGGGTACCTGACGCTATAAAAACCTGCGGCGAACCTAAAAAAAATTACTGGCTACCGATCTGCATCACCGACACTAAGACAGCGTTTAGAAAAACGATCGCTTAGCGACAGTGGTGATAGGGGGTGAAAGGGTTACCTGGGGGGCGATCAAGGGGGTTAAAACTTTATTAGATAGAATATTGGGGTACCTGACGCTATAAAAACCTGCGGCGAACCTAAAAAAAATTACTGGCTACCGATCTGCATCACCGACACTAAGACAGCGTTTAGAAAAACGATCGCTTAGCGACAGTGGTGATAGGGGGTGAAAGGGTTACCTGGGGGGCGATCAAGGGGGTTAAAACTTTATTAGATAGAATATTGGGGTACCTGACGCTATAAAAACCTGCGGCGAACCTAAAAAAAATTACCGGCTACCGATCTGCATCACCGACACTAAGACAGCGTTTAGAAAAACGATCGCTTAGCGACAGTGGTGATAGGGGGTGAAAGGGTTACCTGGGGGGCGATCAAGGGGGTTAAACCTTTATTAGATAATATATTGGGGTACCTGACGCTATAAAAACATGCGGCGAACCTAAAAAAAATTACTGGCTGCCGATCGGCATCACTGACGCTAAGACAGCGATCAAAAAAATGATCGCTTAGCGACAGTGGTGATAGGGGGTGAAAGGGTTATCTGGGGGGTGATCAGGGGGTTAAACCTTTATTAGGGGGGGTTAGGGGGCTGCACTGGACCTAAAACTGAATGTACTGACACTTTTACAGTCACAAATGTCACTGATTGCAGTGATCAGTAAATAAATGGTCACTGCAATCAGTGACACTGTGACTGGGGGCTGGGGGGGTGATCTGGGGGGGCCTGGGGGGGCGATTTATGTCCCTATGTGTCCTGGTGTCAGTGTAGTGTTGTGTGCACTGACCTGATGTCTTCTCTTGTACGGCGCTCGGTATATGTGAGCGCCGCACCAGAGATGACATCACTTCCTCCTGCTTCCTCTGCCTGACACAGACTGAGGGGGCATTTCCATTCGCCGGGAGCGATCGCGAGGGGGTGGCCGGAAACGAATGGCTGCCCCCTCATCCCGGAACGCTCCCGGACACTTAGCCACCGCTCACTGTATAGGAGGGGGGTCCGATTGGACCCCCCAACTATACAAAGGCAATCACGTACACTCTACGTGATTGTGCCTGTCGGTGCCATTCTGCCGACGTATATATACAGTGAGCGGTCATTAAGTGGTCAACAGAGCCGGCATGCTTCTTTCCGCCCATCTTAGGATGTGAGCGACCTCGGACGCTGCAGGGAGAAGAAGAAGGGGGGGGTTGCCATCCGGGGGCCCTGGGGGCCTCTGGGCCCCTTACAAAAAATTTTTTTTTTTTAAATACATAAAAAGGGGGGGGGGTTACCATCCGGGGCCCTGGGGCCCTCCGGGCCCCTAACAGGTGTACTGCCTGTACCCCCCTGATGGCGGCCCTGTTGCCTCCTCACCACCTTTTTTAACCCCGTAAATGCTGGACTACAGCATGCAACCACACATGTTGTGATTGCGGGGTGGTTGCACCGTGGCCCAATTTTCTTGAATGGTTCACGCCTATCGGGCAGTATTGCCCACCGAGCGCAACAGGTGGTGTAAATCCCGCCGTGGCATGTGTACGCTGCTGCATACCAGATCCAACCTCATAGGTAACCACAGCCTGTACAGTACTCCTAGACAATAACAAGGATTTAATCCTTGCAGTGTGGAGGACTCCACTGCTATTGTGATTTTTTTTTTTTTATATTTCTGGGGTTGGGCTTCAGCAGATCAAAAAAGGAGCAAATAATACAAATTTCCATTTTGGGGTTTACATGTATGGCTCAAAAAGAGTCATCCTGCCTGAAAGAAGACGAATACTGCGTTTGCTTTTCAGCTAACCCATAGAGCTCTGTGAATCCTTTACCATGAGATAAATGTTTATTTAAAAGAAAAGTATGGGAATAATTTTTTTTATTTTTGAAACATACTTACCTAGGTGGACGCTGCATCTGTCCCCCGCCAGCTCTAAGGCCCCATACACACTATTAGATTTTCTGCAGATTTTTGTCTTCAGATTTACCAAAACCATGTAGTGCAAGGGCCTGCCTGGTTGCATACAAATTGAAACTCTTAAGCCTCGTACACACGACCGGATTTCCGTCGGACAAATCCGTGGATTTTTGTCCGAAGGGCGTTGGCCGTGAACTTGTTCTGCATACAGACGGCAGAACTTTTTCAGCCAACATTCACGAAACGACGTGTTTTTTCTGCTCTTTAGCGCCACCCTTTGGGCAACTTTTGCTATTGTTGTCTTATGGTTAGCATTGGTTCGGAGCATGCGTGTTTGTACTTTGGATTTTAGTCCGACGGACTTGTGTACACACGATCGGATAATCCGGCGGAACACATTTGTTGTCGGACAATTTGAGAGCATGCCCATCCAACATTTGTTGTCAGAAATTGGAATTGGAGGCTGAGCCGGGTACCAGTCCAGGCATGTTGGCGGATCCCGACCATATGGTGGCGATCTTTCCCGAGCCTGGACTGGCTCTGTGACATCAGCCGTCAGCGGGCTTCTGCCCGCTGTCTGCTGAAAATGCGTCACAGGAGTGCAGAATGAACTGCACTCCTGTGAGCCTCAGGAAAAGTACAGCCTGATGAGATTTGGCTGTACTCCTCCTTTATTATATTGTGTACAGCAGGGGTAGGCAACCTCGGCCCTCCAGTTGTTTTGAAACTACAAGTCCCATGAGACATTGCAAGACCCTGACAATCACAGGCATGACTCCTAGAGGCAGAGGCATGATGGGATTTGTAGTTTCACTACAGTTGGAGGGCCGAGGTTGCCCACCCCTGGTGTACAGTATAAAAAAAATATATAAAACAGTTTAAAAAGCATACAAACTATAAAATTGAATCTAGAAAAAAAAAAAAAAGTGACCCAAAACTATTCCATTTTCCCTACAGTAGGATGTTATAGGACACTCACCCGTCCATGTCCTTTGTTGGCCGATCATGAAGTTCCAGCAGCGGAGGTGACTGCTGCAAAATTCTGCCGCCTCATTGGCGCTGTGCATAGGCAGCAGGCATCCCTGGTGGTTATAAGACGGCCAGCAGCGGAAATCGTTGGTTGTCTCGTTGACACGAAATCCTTTCTGCACCGAGTATTCTGGAATAGCAAACCACTGAGCTTAGATCACACAACAAATGTCATAATAATCAAATCAATGGAATTTCCGGCTACGAAAGCAAAATGTAGAACATTCAACAAAGCTAAACTTGCGTTTCGGGTCTATTGCGCTCAGGGATGTATGCCCGGAATGTGGGAATTTTTTTTCCTGGGCATACACCCCTGAATGCATGCGGCCCGACACAAAAGTTTGGTACAGCATCTATTTGCTAAAATGCTGATCAAATGAATTATTACATATATAAAGTACAACTAAATCCTCCTGTATGACAGTCGAAAACAAATTCCGAATCCAGTTACTATGTGATATACAAGAATTGTAAAATAAACCAAAAACTTCCTTTACCTTCCCCCTGACTGAGCCAAATCCTCCTCCATTTGCGTCTCACTCACTCCCTCTCCCAGACACTGCAGATCACAGTGGGAGGGTTTTAGCAGCAGAGGAAGTGCTGTCCAGAAAGTAGTGGGTGGGGCTAGGTGTTGATTGACAAGCTATCAGCGCTGACAATACTGATAGCCACTCCCCTCTCCAACCTCTCATCACACTATAAACCCAGCCTACATGAGAGGGGCAACTCTGCTCTAAATCCGGTAGCAATAGCAGTATCGTTGCCACCCAATCACAGGAAGCTGCATTAGGTGGAATTTTCTGGCAGGATGAACAGGTATTTTGGGGAATTTTGCAGAGGGTTGGGGGGGGGGGGGGTCTGAGAGAAAACTCTGAGTGCAGAAAGACATACAATAAAATGCTGCTGCACTTTTTAATGGGAGCTCTTCTATTAAGGAAGCACAGAATGCTTAGTGCTGAACTCTAAATACACATTAGGGAGCTTTTTTTTTAACCTGTCAAAGGATTTGGATATTTGTCCATCTAGTCCTGAGATTTGCACAATTCTGCCACACAGCACGGAACAGTTTGACAGGGCAGAAGACCTTATTTTTTTTCTGCTGCAGTTAGTAACACTTATAGGTCTTGTCTCTCCCTTATCTTGTGACTGATTAACCACTTGCCGACCGCGCTATAGCCGAATGACGGCTACCTCTGGGAGGCCGTCATATGATGGGCGGCGCGCTCTGTGATCACAGTGTCCGGAGCACACTGCTGATCACAGATTAAAGGTAAAGAGCCAATCAGCCGCTCTTTACCATGTTATCAGCTGTGTCCAATCACAGCTGATCATGGATGTAAACAGAAGCCGGTTATCGGCACTCCTTTCCTCATGTTGACTGCATGAGGAGAGGAGTGACGATAACCGGATTCTCTAAAAGGGACATCTACACTGATAACCAGGGCACCAGTGCTGCAAATCTGTGCCCATCAGTGCTGCCAATAAGTGCGGAGTGATCCCCCACTGAGCAAGCAGATCCCATGTGATTATGTGAAAGGGGCCAGGGCACTGATTATCAGTGTTATGATTATCAGTGCAGTCCCAACAGTGCCCACCAGTGCTGCCAATCAGTGCCCACCAGTGCTGCCAATGATTGTCCATCAGTGCTGTCAATCAGTGCCCATCAGTGCCATTCAGTGCCACCCATCAATGCCGCCTTTCAGTGCCCACCAGTGCAGCCTCATCAGTGCCACCTAATCAGTGCAGCCTCATCGGTGCCCATCAGTGCAGTCTATCAGTGCCCATCAGTGCCGCCTAATCAGTGCAGCCCCATCAGCGCACATCCGTGAAGGAGAAAAATTACCTGTTTGCAAAATTTTTGAACAAACTATGAATAATGTTTTGTGGGGTTTTTTTTCAAAATTTTCAGTATTATTTGTTTATTTAGCAACAAAATAAAAACCCCAGTGGTTATTAAATACCACCAGAAGAACGCTCTATTTTTGTGAAAAAAATAAATAAAAAAAGAATTGGGGTACAGTGTTGCATGACCGCGCAATTGTCATTCAAAGTGCAACAGCGCTGAAAGCTGAAAATTGGCCTGGGAAGGAAAAGTGTAATAGTGCCCTGTAGGCAAGTGGTTAATGAAGGGAGAAGTGCAGCAGACTGATGCGCTCATCTCTCTTTCACTCTGCTCTCTCCTCCTGTCTGCATGTTCCTTATACTGCAGCACAACTGAATGGCTCCTTGTTTTGCTTTTCTCTCTCCCAGTCTGAGCTCTGTTATACAGGGACTGCAGTAAGCTGATACCAGGTAAAAAAAATTGGTACTTACAATGCTTGCATAAAAAGAAAAAAAAAGAAAAAAACATTGAATATGTATCAATGATTTGTGCATTTTAAATCAGCCTGGAGTTTTGGCTTGCAAATTTTACTGACGCCTGGATTTCCCATTGAGGAATGGGAAATCCAGATGGTGAACAAAGAGAAGGAGAGGAGACTGGAATGGGGCAAGTGCTTGGGCCAGTCTAGCCAAAGCTTCAGAAATGCAGCGAATATATTCAGCAGCGAGGAGTTGGCGGACTGTGAATTTGTGTTAAGAAAATTCAGTTTTGTTTCATGAGTTTCTGTATCAATTTTGTAACAATTTTGTAGCAATTCTGTAGCAGTTTTGTAACAATTGTGTATAATTTTGTAGCAATTTTTGTATTAATTTCGTAACAATTTCGTAACAATTCTGTAGCAGTTTTGTAACAATTGTGTATAATTTTGTAACAATTTCGTAACAATTTTGTAAAAATGTTGTATAATTTTCGCTGATGTCATCTTTTCAAAGTGACTTTATAACTTCAAAAAAGGTGGAGATGGACACTAATGGGACTGACCTCTCAGATCTTGGGTCCAGCTCTGGTTCATTCCTGACTTGTAATAGCTCAGGACATCTTCAAAGGCCTTCAGGGTTTCATGAATCCCAAAGCGTAAATCACCTGCAATCAGAGCAGACGTTTTATGGAGGGTCTGTCAGCGGGAAAACAGGCACTTATATGGTCTGGAAACAACTGTTTTTGTCTGCTCAAAGTACCTGTTGCATTCATGATGTCCTGGAGGAGAGGTCGAAGGGCAGGAGGTGAGGCATGGGGCAAGAGGTAAGTAAAGAAAAATCTGGAAAGACAAAAACGGTCTACATATAAATCCTGGAAATTTAAATTCAAAGGAAAGTACAGAATATTTTCAGTAAATATGGCCACACGCTAGTCATTCAAAAGTACTTCCGCTTGCTTTTGACAATCAGTTTTGGAATGAATGTCATCTCTCAAACGAAACCACATACACTGTTAGAAATTTGTTAGTTCGAGAAACATTTTCCATCCTGCTCTTTTGAATTTTCTTATAATTGAGAGGGAAAAAAAAGAAAATTTAGAGCAAAATCAGAAATTATAGGAATACACTCAACCTTAAGGCTACTTTCACACTGAAGCGCTGGGTGCGCTAGCGGTAAAATGCCGCTATTTTTAGCAGCGTTTTACCATCGTGTTTGCCGTGACTTGCGGGCGCTAGCGGGGTGATTTTAACCCGCACTAGCGGGCGAAAAAGGGTTAAACCCGCCCGGGCTGGTTGGAGGCGCTACCCCATCGTTTTCAATGTGCAGGAGCGCTATAGGAGCGGTATTTTTACCGCTCCTACCGCGCCTCAAAGATGCGGCTGGCAGGAGTTTTTTTACTCTCCTGCCAGCGCACCGCTCCAGTGTGAAAGCCCTCCGGCTTTGAAGAAAAAAGGAGTTGCACCCAAAAATGGAACTTCCGCTTTTTGGAACCCTCCCCCTCCGGTGTCACATTTGGCACCTTTCAGGGGGGAGGGGGGTAGGGATACCTGTCACGTCCCTTCCCGCACCCCCCGCTGTCTCCTAGGAAATACACTGTTCCCAGGAGAGAGCGGGAACCAGTGACGGTGCGCCGCGCTACTCGCGCATGCGCAGTAGGGAACCGGGCAGTGAAGACGCAAACGCTTCACTTCCCGATTCCCTCACTGAGGATGGCGGCGGGTGCAGCCGAGGGACGAATGATTGCTCGACCTCGGCTGCCGACATCGCGGGCGCACTGGACAGGTAAGTGTCCATATTTAAAGTCAGCAGCTGCAGTATTTGTAGCTGCTGGCTTTTAAAAAAATTTTTTCGGTGGAACCTCCGCTTTAAACACACTGATTTTCCAATCTCCTAAACCAGACACCCGGAAAGAGTTCATGTCTCTGTCCAATAGGTCAGTATAACAACCAAGAAACAAGTGCTAGTAATAAAAAGTTATGAGGAATAAGAAGTTACTAATAGTACTCAAAGCTGTCTAGACTTCAGAAGTACCAGTTCTCAGTCCAGATAAAGGGGGGCTACTGTAGCCCCCAAAAAACGTAAGATTTTCTTTGTTGAGTGCTACGTCTAAGACTATTCTAGACCAGCCTTTCTCAATTTTTATTACCCCAGAGGAACCCTTGAAATAATTTATAGGTCTCTGAGAACCCCTGCTTAAACCAATTCATTGGGCAACAGTGGAAAAATGCCCCTTACATTGGTGGCCAGTGGATAAAAGGCTCCCCTTACAGTGGTGGCCACACTGCCACTCTTACAGACAGCTAAAAAGATAATTGGTGCCCTAAAGCTGGCTCTGCCAAGTGGTGTTGGCCCTGGAACTATATAATATCAAATCGGACCTCCACTCACGAAACCACTACCAACCGCCGGAGGAACCCTGCTTGAAAATGGCCGTTCTAGACACTGACTAGTGGGTTGGCCTTTCCGTAATTTCTTCTCTTCAAAGAATTCTTCAAGGTCCTCCTGTAAGGGTGAAGTGGCGTTGGCCCCAGAACGTTGCAAGTACCATCAAATGGGACATCAATCAGCTACCGCTCAAGGAATCCCTAGCAACTACTGGAGGAAATCTAGGGTTCCATGGAACTCTTCTTGAGAATGGCTGTTCTAGACACTGACTAGTGGGTTGGTGCTTTGATAGTTTCTTATCTTCAAAGAATTATACACGGACCTCCTGTATGGATGGAGAGCTGCCAATTAAACTCACTAACAATTGCTAGGACCCATTTCAACCAAATCCTCCACCCAAGGGCCCAGCACACTTATTAGACATAGCAGTCAACAAAGGAAAGCCAACACATTTCGGTGGCTACATAAGCCCCCCTTCATCAGGACTAAGAAGTGGTAGTTCTAAAGTCTGGACGAGGAATTTCTATTATTTGTAAAAGCCAGCAGTTCAGCTTATATTTCCCATCATTTATATAACTCAAAGCACTCGAAACTTCAGAACTACCACTTCTCAGCCCTGATGAAGGGGGACTTCTGTCCCTGAAACGCATTGGCTTTCCTTTGTTGACTGCTACGTCTAAGAAAAAAAAAATTGATACAAAAAGGTAATAACGGTATATATAGAAAAAAAGAACTTCTCCTGAAGGAGTAAAGAGAGTACACAGAGCAATCTCAGCCACCCGCATGGGTAGATTCTAAGGCAATATCGGTATATAGGAACATCTGGAAAAAATGTATGGCATAAAGAACTCTACACCAAGTGTACAAAGAACACCCAAAAGCATCAAGGGTGGCACAAGCTCAAGCGCAACATCTATACAGCCGTTACAATTTGGTGGACATGAACCCGTCAAATGGTAGCAACATACTGTAGCTATGATATATAAATCCAGAGGGTAACCATTGAACAAATAACATACACTTACTGACCACTTTATTAGGTACACCTTGCTAGTACCGGGTTGGACCCCCTTTTGCCTTCATTGTTTGTGGCATAGATTCAACATGGTGTTGGAAACGTTCCTCAGAGATTTTGCTCCATAGTGACATGATAACATCACACAGTTGCTGCAGATTTGTCACCTCCACATCCGTAATACCAATCTCCCCCACCACCACATCCCAAAGGTGCTCTAATGGATGAGATGTGGTGAGTGTTGAGACCATTGGAGGACAGGGACCTTATTGTCCAGCGGTGAGATGATTGGAGCTTTGTGACATGGTGCATTATCCTGCTGGAAGGAGCCATCAGAAGATGGGGACACTGTAGTCATAAAGGGATGGACATGGTCAGCAACAATACTCAGGTAGGTCGTGGTAAATAAACGATGCTCAATTGGTTCTAAGGGGCCCAAAGTGTGCCAAGAAAACATCCCCCCCCCACACCATTACACCCCATTACACCACCAGCCTGAACCGGTGATAGAAGGCAGGATGGATCCATGCTTTTATGTTGTTTACACCAAATTCTGACCCGACCATCTGAATGTCGCAGCTGAAATCCAGACTCATCAGACCAGGCAACGTTTTTCCAATCTTCTTATGTCCAATGTTGGTGATCCTGTGCCAATTGTAGCCTCAGTTTCCTGTTCTTAGCTGACAGGAGTGGCACCCGGTGTGGTCTTCTGCTGCTGTAACCCATCTGCTTCAAGGTTGGATGTGTTGTGTGTTCAGAGATGGTATTATGCATACCTTGGGTGTAAACGAGTGATTATTTGAGTTGCTGTTGTCTTTCTATCATCTGGAACCAGTCTGCCCATTCTCCTCTGACATCAACAAGGCATTTTCCTCCACACAACTGCCACTCACTCGATATTTTCTCTTTTCCCCACCATTCTCTGTAAACCTGAGAGATGGTTGTGAGTGAAAATCCCAGTAGATCAGCAGTTTTTGAAATGCTCAGACCAGCCCGTCTGGCACCAACAACCATGCCACGTTCAAAGTCACTTACATCCCCTTTCTTCCCCATTCTGATGCTCCGTTTGAACTTCAGCAACTCGTCTTCACCACGTCGAGATACCTAAATGCATGGAGTTGCTGCCATGTGATTGGCTGATTAGCAACTTGTGTTACCAAGCCACAGGTGTACCTAATAAAGTGGCCAGTATATGGAAAAGAGAAAAAATATTAGAGAGTGCAAAGCTGGGTGGGTGGAATAAAAGGTCTTGAGCGCCATGGCCTATCGAGACCAATAGAGACTTGCAGGTAATAGAGCAAGGAGGGCATTCCTTTTTAAATAAAACCATAAACGAAAAAAATAATTTAGGTTAAGTATGTCACAGATAGAAACCAGAGGAAATGCGGATTTCAGAAGTCACCATTGGTGTCTATTACCTGTAAGCATTGTAGAGATTTCTCTTCTCATTGGCTCCCATGCAGGTCCCTCCCGTAGAGCATGCGACGGCGAAACTCCTGGCAGGAAAGGTGAGGGTGCAATCCGCATCCTGCCTACACGAGATCTCTTCATTCGTGGCGTCATCCAAATCCGTCAGCTTCAGACTTCCTTCCATCAGGATGAACTGCCGCGGCTGGAAATCCAGGAGGGCAACCGAACCCATGGGCGAGTTCGCCAGGTAATGTAATAACCGCACCAGTTCTAGGCAGACCTGAGGCCAGATACAGACATACAGAATTAATTACTAATGTTCAATAACGTTGCCGCACACAAGACCACATAACTAGCTGACCGCGACACCAATTCACATTACTGCTGCTGAATGAGTGCGTTAGGATTTATTTTTTTCAATGTCTTTTGTGCCACCATGATTCAAATCTGCAGGGACAGATGATTGCCAGCATGCAGGTAAATCTCTACAATTTTTCACACCTGGATCTATAGATCTTAGAGCAGTGATGGCGAACCTTGGCACCCCAGAGGTTTTGGAACTACATTTCCCATGATGCTCACCTACACTGCATAGTGCATGAGCATCATGGGAAATGTAGTTCCAAAACATCTGGGATGCCAAGGTTCTCCCTCACTGTCTTAGAATAAAAAAATTTTAGGCATTAAAAAGGGACACTAAAGGTTCCCGTTTAAAAAAACAAACAAATAACAAACATGTTATACTTACCTCTAGACATGTTCACTGCCGAAAGATTCATTTTTTTTGTTTGTTTCATTTGTTTTTTTGCTTTTTTCGGAAATTCGAAAATTCGGAATTACAAATTTCCATATTCCAAATTTTCGAATTTCCGAAAAAAGCAAAAAAACGAATAAAACGAAAACTGAAAAAACAGATTTTTTGAATTTCCGAAATTCGGAAATTCTAAAAATTCGGAATTCGGAAATTCAACTTTCCAAATTTCCCATTTTAGATTTTCGAATTTTCGGAAATCCGAAAATTCAGAAATTGAGAAATTCGGAATTAACGAATTTGTCAAAATTTGTTAAAAAACGAATTCGAAACTAAACTAATTGCACATGTCTACTTACCTCCACTGTGCAGCTTGTTTGTTTGTTTGTTTTGATCCTGGTCTTCTGGGGTCCCTCGGCGGCTGTCTCGGCTCCTCCCCGCAAGAATTAACCACCTTCATGAGAGCTCTCTCGCATGGTGGTTAGTTCTTGTGGGCGCGCTCCCGTGATACAGTCGGCGGCTATAGCCGCCAACTGTATCACTCGGCCCCGCCCCCGGCGCGCCGCGTCATTGATTTTGATTGACAGCAGTGGTAGCCAATGGCTGCGCTGCTATCAATCAACCAATGAATGAGCCGAGAAGCCTGACCGAGTAGCCAGCGCGTTCACGGCGCGGGACTTTCGAGGGGTCAGGTAAGTAAACGGGGGCTCGGGGGGGGGGGGGGGGGCGCTAATTGTTGGATGTTTTTTCATCTTAATGCATAGAAAACATGTACCTTTACAACCCCTTTAAGTCATGGCTATCTGGACTTCAACAGACTTTGCTATGATCTATACTAAGGAGTCTATTTGCTGTGCCGTCATAAATAATTCCTGTAATGTGTCTGATAGAAGTACTTCTTATAATCATCAGCTCCATCTACTGGCCACAATGCAGTATTTTTCTGAAATACCGCAATCGGTAAAATACCACCATAGAACCACTAGATGGAGCTGACAGTTATAGGAAATACACATTTTAGACACATTCAGGCTGGGTAAACACCGCAGCATGGAGCTGCTCACAGCAGGGGGTCCGTTGCATCCCCATTCACCGTTTCAGGTCCGATTTCAGCCCAAATTTTTGGCTGAATTCGGACCCGAAACGGGCCAGGAGACGCACAGGACAGAACTGTGCAATTCGCACCGGAGCCGCTCCAGAGACCTGTAATGCGAATTGGATGCAGGGAAACCCATATCCTATTTGCAATAGTGTGAACCCAACCTAAGGGGATTATATGTGATGGCTGACAGCAAATACACTATGTTACCAAAAGTATTGGGACGCCTGCCTTAACGCACACAAACTTTAAAAGGGGTTGTAAACCCTCGTGGTTTTTTTCACCTTGTAAATCCTCGTGTTTTTTCACCTCAATGCATCCTATGCATTAAGGTGAAAAAACTTCTGACAGTGACCAGCCCCCCCTGTTTTACTCACCTGACCGCCTTCGAACTCCGGGAGGAGACGCGCCATACCTCTCTGCCTGGGGTTCTCGGCTCTTGATTGGATAGATTGATAGCAGCGCAGCCATTGGCTCCCGCTGCTGTCAATCAAATTCAATGAGGCGAGCGATGGGGGGCGGGCCAAGTCCTACATTCGGCGTCTATGGATGCCGAATGCTGGACTCAGGAGCGCGCCCACAAGGTAACCCCCGGAAGAGCACTTCTCCTAGGGGGTTATACGATGCAGGGAGGAGCTGATAGAGCCGCCGGGGGACCCCAGAAGAGGAGGATCGGGGCCACTCTGTGCAAAACTGCACAGTGGAGGGAAGTATGACATGTTTGTTATTTAAAAAAAAAAAAAAACACAAAGCTTTACAATGGCATCCCAGTCCTAGTCCGTAGGGCTCAATATTGAGTTGGCCCACCCTTTGCAACTATAACAGCTTCAACTCTTCTGGGAAGGCCGTCCACAAGGTTTAGGAGTGTGTCTATGGGAATGTTTTCTCTTCCCAGAAGAGTTGAAGCTGTTATAGTTGCAAAGGGTGGGCCAACTCAATATTGAGCCCTACGGACTAGGACTGAGAATGCCATTAAAGTTCATGTGCGTGTAAAGGCAGGCGTCCCAATACTTTTGACAATATAGTGTATTTTATAAATAGACCCATACTTCTCTCTCCATGTGCACAATTTGGGCATGCTCACCAGATGCAGATGTACTCTTTTTGTTTTGTGCTTTTTTTAATATATGATCACTCGGTAGCCAAAACCAAAAATGTAATATATTGCAGCTTTGCAGTATTAGAGGTAATGTTTGTATTAGTTTTAGCTTTTTTTAGGCTTATTTTTCTTTTTACTTGGTGATCCTGCCAGCAACACATTTCCTGTCCTCGAGTGACAACACTCACTCGCTGTACTGTATCTATATAGTAGCAGGGTTGTCACCCTCGGCTTACCCTACGCGTTTCCCTCTCCTCATCTCACTTACATGGGGGGGGGGGGGGGGTCGGGGAAATTAGTAGTTTACAAAAGGAAGATAACATTGTAATTTAAGTTCAATTCACAAGATGTCACTGTTCACCCTGCATTTCTGGCAGGATCAACAACAATTTTTCTGTACTTGCTGAAAATGTTCTTAGCTTCTTAGCTTGAAAAAAAAAGAAAACAAATGCAGCCATCACATCTAAGGACTGGTAATTTGCAATATTTCAAATTTTTGTTATTGGAAGCCCAACTTTGATGTGTAGCTGTGTATTGGGGTGCCATGCTAAATGAATAGCAGCACGACACACTGCACTAAGGGCCATTTACACTTGCTTCAAAACGAGGCTTCGGACACTTTCTTTAAAGCTCTCTGAATGCCAGTCAAAGCTCCTGACACTAAATAAAATAGTTAGCTTACAGTCCTGTTTACATTGCTTTTGCTTTGCTTCAAAAATTATACCCCATGTGGTGCTTCATAGTATCTTCAAAGCCACCATAGACGCCTATGGCAAAGCTCGCTTAAAACACCTGAAGCTTTTAAGAGGCTTTAATTCAGCATTAGCTTCACTTTGTTTTGGAGGTATTGCAGGTATGAGACATCAACACTCACACAGGGCTACTGCCAAGCTTCATGTCTCAAAAAAAGCACCACCGAAGCATCAATGAAGCACCACCGAAGCATCGAAAAGCACCCCCAGAAGCATCATTGAGGCACCACCGAAGCATCATTGAGGCACCACCAAAGCATCATTGAGGCACCACCAAAGCATCATTGAGGCACCACCAAAGCATCCTCAAGGCACCACCAAAGCATCCTCGAGTCTCCACCAAAGCATCCTCAAGGCCCCACCAAAGCATCCTCAAGGCCCCACCAAAGCATCCTCAAGGCCCCACCAAAGCATCCTCAAGGCCCCACCAAAGCATCCTCAAGGCCCCACCGAAGCATCACCGAAGCACCACTGAAGCATCACCGAAGCACCACTGAAGCACCACTGACGCATCACCGAAGCACCACTGAAGCACCACTGAAGCATCACCGAAGCACCACTGAAGCATCACCGAAGTCCCACCGTAGCATCATCTAAGCACCATCTAAGCACCATCGAAGCACCACCGAGGCATCATCGTAGCCCCACTGAGGCATCATCGTAGCCCCACTGAGGCATCATCGTAGCCCCACTGAGGCATCATCGTAGCCCCACTGAGGCATCATCGTAGCCCCACTGAAGCATCATCAAAGCACCACCGAAGCATCATAAAAAGCACCACCGAAGCATCTTCAAAGCACCACCGAAGCATCATCAAAGCACCACCGAAGCATCATAAAAAGCACCACCGAAGCATCATCAAAGCACCACTGAAGCATCATCGAAGCACCACTGAAGCATCATCGAAGCATAACTGAAGCATCACCGAAGCACCACTGAAGCATCACCGAAGCCCCATCGAAGCCCCACCGAAGTATCATCGAAGCCCCACTGGAGCATCATCGAAGCACCACTGAGGCATCATCGTAGCCCCACTGAGGCATCATCGTAGCCCCACTGAGGCATCATCGTAGCCCCACTGAGGCATCATCGTAGCCCCACTGAGGCATCATCGTAGCCCCACTGAGGCATCATCGTAGCCCCACTGAAGCATCATCAAAGCACCACCGAAGCATCATAAAAAGCACCACCGAAGCATCTTCAAAGCACCACCGAAGCATCATCAAAGCACCACTGAAGCATCATCAAAGCAACACTGAAGCATCACTGAAGCACCACTGAAGCCCCATCGAAGCATCATCGAAGCCCCACCGAAGCATCGCAGAAGCATAACCAAAGCATCATAGAAGTACCACCAAAGCATCATCGAAGCCCCACCAAAGCATCATCAAAGCCCCAACGAAGCATCATCAAAGCACCACTGAAGCATCATCAAAGCACCACTGAAGCATCATCAAAGCACCACTGAAGCATCATTGTAGCACCATTGAACCATTATCGAAAGCACCACCGAAGCATCACAGAAGCACCACCGAAGCATCGCAGAAGCACCACCGAAGCATCGCAGAAGCACCACCGAAGCATCGCAGAAGCACCACCGAAGCACCTCCGAAGCATCGCAGAAGCACCACCGAAACATCGCAGAAGCACCACCGAAGCATCACAGAAGCACCACCAAAGCATCGCAGAAGCACCACCAAAGCATCGCAGAAGCACCACCGAAGCATCATCGAAGCAAAAACACATCAAAAAAGCGTGTTGAAGCGGTAGCTTTAATGTGTGTTGAAGTTGAAGTGGTCAGGCATATTTTACCGCAACACATGGGATGTGAAGTTTTGGAGCAGTTGGGCCCTGAGATGAGTGGATTGATCCATTGACATGGCAAGTCTTTGGCAGATCCCTGACCTTTCTCAGTGTCATTTATGTAAACACAGACCCCCCATCCATCCAGACCTGAGTGATTGAGCAGAGAATCCCCCCCCCCCCCCCCCATTGTGTTCTGGCCACTCACAAGCTGTTTGCTCAGCTCTCTGCACTAATCCCTTCTGTCCATTGAGAACTGGACTCATTAACCACATCACAGCGGGAGGCCAAAGCCCAACCTTCAAAAGCCACAGGTTGCATCCCGCCCCCAGCTGTGAACGGGTTAATCCCGGCCCTCAGTGGGGGGGTCCCTGAGAGCCACTGAAACAATTACCATTGTTTGCTTGCCCTTACTTTAAATCTTTCCTCCCAGGGGGCCTGCAGGAGCTGAATCATCTCAAGGGGAGACCCCAGATCCAGCATGGCGGTGACCCTCAAGTCCGCGAGTTCGCTATTCATGTAGCACTGTCCATGGAGCTGCCGAGAGAAAAGAGAAATTGTCATGATAAAGCATGGAATGAACATGGGGGTCCTACTCATCATCATTAAAAAAAAAAAAAAACATTAAGAGGGTCCCATTGTTATTCAGTGCAGGCAAATTCTTTACAGGACAACAAGACGTGGCATAGAAGGACTGGTTGGACCATAGAAGGACTGGTTGGACCATAGAAGGACTGGTTGGTCCATAGAAGGACTGGTTGGACCAAAGAAGGACTGGTTGGACCAAAGAAGGACTGGTTGGACCAAAGAAGGACTGGTTGGACCAAAGATGGACTGGTTGGACCAAAGATGGACTGGTTGGACCAAAGATGGACTGGTTGGACCAAAGAAGGACTGGTTGGACCAAAGAAGGACTGGTTGGACCAAAGAAGGACTGGTTGGACCATAGAAAAGACTGGTAGGGCTACACTCCGCACAAGACCCAACGGATAGGCAATCCGCCTTCTGTCCTATCAATTCAGTTCACACGAACGAGCGGCGTTGGTGCGCGCCGAAGATAAGTAGAACATGTTGCGTCTTTGCGCAGCACGCGTTGCGGCGCGCTATAAGGCCCGCTTCACACCTTTTTTTTCACGCTCTGTGGAACACACAAAGGCTTGGCATCACAAATGCCACTTTTAAAGGCATTTAACATTTTTTTTCTGCCTCCCTGGTTCACACCGAATCCGACTTTACCCACTTGCTTACCGGGCACTTAAACCCCCTTCCTGCCCAGACCAATTTTCAGCTTTCAGCGCTGTCATTTTTTGAATGACAATTGTGCGGTCATACAACACTGTACCCATATGATTTTTTTTTCCTACAAATAGAGTTTTCTTTTGGTGGTATTTGATCACGTCTGCGTTTTTTATTTTGTGTTAAAAAAATGAAAAAAGACCGAAAATTTTGAAAAAAAATAACAAAACAGTTATGTTATAAAATTTTACAAACAGGTAATTTTTCTCTTTCATTGATGTACGTTGATGAGGCTGCACTGATGGGCACTAATAGGCTACACTGATGGACATTAATAGGTGGTACCGATGGGCATTAATAGGCGGCACTGATGGGCACTGATAAGGCGGCACTGATGGGCATTGACAGGTGGCACTGATGAGGCATTGATAGGTGGCATAGAAGAGCATTGATAGGTGGCACTGATAGGTGGCACTGAAGGGCATTGATAGGTGGCACTGATGAGGCATTGATAGGTGGCATAGAAGAGCATTGATAGGTGGCACTGATAGGTGGCACTGAAGGGCATTGATAGGTGGCACTGATGAGGCATTGATAGGTGGAACTGAAGGGCATTTATAGGTTGCACTGAAAGGTGGAACGATAGGTGGCACTGATGGGCCATTAATAGGTGGCACTAAAGGGCACTGACGGATGGCACTGATGAGCCATTGATAGGTGGCACTGAAGGGCATTGATAGGTGGCACTGAAAGGTGGCACTGATGGGGCATTGATAGGTGGCAGTGATGGGCACTGCTAGGTGGCACTGATGAGGCACTGATTGGCACCACTGGTGGGTATTGATAGGTGGCACTGATATGCACTGGTGGGCACTGGCAGGTGGCACTGGTGGGCACAGTTGAGGTGACTGCACCTCTTCCTCTTCGGGACCAATGTCCCTTTCACAGAAGCCGGTGATTTATTTTTCTCCTCACGCTGTCAGCGTGAGGAGAAAAAAAAAAACGATTACTGATCTTTTTACATCACGTGATCAGCTGTCATTGGCTGACAGCTGATCACGTGGTAAGGGGCTGGGATCGGTGATCACAGAGCGCACCACAAGTGCCCCACAGGGGGTGTGCGGGGAGCATGCAAGGGGAGGATGTCTATTGACTGCCACCCGGCAATGTAGGTCCATCATTCTGCTATAGCACGGATGGGAAGGGGTTTAAATTGTGCGAGTTCACTTTAAATCACACCATCAGTGCGATTTCAGTTGCGACTTGACTGACATCTGTGCGGCTTCATGCACAGATGTCTATTGAAGTCGCACCTGAAATCGCCAAAAATAGTGCAGGAACTACTTTTTCAAAATCGGTGTGGCACCGCAAAGTCGGCGTTCCACCGATTTGAGCAGTACCATTGCCGACAAGAGGGTGCGACTGGTCATGCGATTTGGACCTGTCGTCAAAATCGCACCGGTGTGGACGGGGGGCTAAAAGAAAAAAGAGTAACCATCTTCCAAAATTCAAATTTTGAATAGAATAAATTCAATTTAGAATGGAATTCAATTCGAATGCAATTCAAATTGATTTGAATTTGAATAAACAAAAGAAATTCAGCAAACAAATTAAATGAAAATAACGATTGGAAACAAAACGTATTTTTTCATTCTGCACATGTCTAAATCTCAGGCAGCAATCAAAACCGGACTGAGGTTCAAAAACCTTCTGAATTTCATCAAACAGTAAGACATAAAAAGGCGTCACTTTACCGCCATACATCTGGATAGGCTGACAGATGCTGAATGTCTGGAATTTGATCAATCAGAGGCGTCGGGCCTCCCCTGCGGTTTTGTCGCACATGTGGAAGGCCCGGCCTCTGCGTTTACCTAAGGAAGTGACCTGGTGGAGGTCAGGCATAGACAAGGGCCCCAACCCCCCACTTCGGGGGACAGTGATCACGTCATTGTTGCTACAAACTGTCCCTTCAAATGGGGCAACCTGAGGTCATCTGACACCTTCCCGTCCAATTAAAAGTGCTTTTCTCATGCATGGAGGACACTGAGGAAAGTGACAGTATTATTGCAGG